>CM062810.1:290522705-291722705 GCA_031772625.1 Pinus tabuliformis
GATGCAGATAGCTAAATCCAAGGAGTTGAGGATGTTGGCCATATGGAAAACAAACTCAGAGAAATGGATAGAGAGTTGAGTGATATTAGAAACAGGGAAGCAATTACAAGAAGCCACCTTGAAACTAAAAATGAATTGTTAAGGAGGCAACTGCAAGAGAAGAAGACTCAACTGGCATGCATGGCTAGCTTATCCATGGAGGCGTTGCAATGTAGAACACCAGCAAAATCCTATGGCCTATATCTCAAGGACCAATGGTTACAATTCAGGATAAAGACATTGGCACAAAGAGGCACAATGCCCTTCCAAGATTACAAGAAGTTTATGGATCTGTGTGACCAAAGCACATCAGAGGATAAGGAAAAAATGGCAGAATTCTACCTACATAACATGGCCCTCACAGACATGAATGTGCGGGATCCCAATGCTAGGCTAGGGGACATGCAACTAATGGCCATGGCCTCATGGATGAACCATGAAGAGTTGAGCACATCAGAAATAAGAAGATTGATGATAAAAGAGAAGAATGAGCCATTAATAATAAGAGTTGAGCCATCAGATCCCATGGCACTCATCAGCACACACAAGCTGCTTGCCAATAATCCTCAGATTTCCCCTATATATATAAGTGATCAGGCACAAGCCATTGTACACTTTTAGGATATGCAAAGTCTATTTGGGGATGACTGTGTGCATGCATGCATGAGGAGATGGAACACCTTACATCACAATCTACAAATTAGGGAATATCATTCCCCCATGAGGATGAAGGAGGCATTAAGAAGAGTTCCAGTGTACAAGCACTGCATGCAGAGGCTGAAGGTCAACTAGATTGGTCTCAAACTGAGTCCCCCACTGCTGTTAGGTATGGTGGAAGGAAGAAGAGAAGAAGAAGAGGAGTAGTGGGAAGAGTTAGATAGGAAGGCAGGATTCTATGACAAGGAATAGTAGACCACATCAGAAGCTTGGGATGCTAGGGAGGCCACCAGGGCCATAAAAGATGAGGAGATGGACTAAGTTGCTCAGAGGATGAGCAACACCTTTAGTAGGGGGGTGATGATGAGCCTCGTAAATGGGTAATTATATGGGCTCATTTTACCTCCTAACCTAATCAAATCAACCATTCTCTTAGCTTATTACATGATTTTCTGATTATATTTATGCTTATAGAGTGAGTTGAGATAGTTATTGTGCCATGTGGTCTAATGTGTATTTAATGCAGATTATTGATGATTTTCGAAGTCAAAGTCAAGGATCCAGTGGAAAAATGGAAGAAATAACTCGAAGTGGACAGAGGAGAGGACTTATAGCATGGAACCCCCCTCATTTATTACTCCTCACTTCGAATTCCCCTTCATTTAGCTCGGAGTACAAGCAACCGAATCATGCACTAGAAGGTAGTCGAGCAAGTGGAGGATGACTAATGATTATCTCGAGTTTTGAAAGCCAAGACTCCCTGATTTTAAGGAAGCTATTGTTAGCTTCATTTATATAAGTAGAGAGGCCTAGGGCCTCACTAGGGTTAGATATTCGTCTGATTTTTGTTGGATTTTTGCTTATATAAACTCTGCTCAAACTTTGAGCTTACTTCTTGTGACAGTTTCATGTAATCTTGCTATTGTTTTGAAAATAAAGATGGAATTATTTTTGAGCTAGCACTGAGTTACCTCAGAGGGCTGAAGCTCTTGGGTTAGGGCCCAATCCAAGCAACCAAGCTCCTCTTTACTTGTATTTTTATGTTTTGTTTCAGTTGTAGATTAGGTTGTTGTTAGATGTATTTCCTTTGTGGTTAAGAATAGGTTGCTTTTGATGATTTAGTAGTTTGCTTCCATTTGTGCTTTCTATAGCAGGTTAAATAGTGATCAAGAAAGATTCAAAAGGCTAGCAACAGTGCCTTGGCCTCTCTTCCTCTCTTTGGGACCATGATTTGAGGCAGAGACCCTCTTGCTGCTCCAAAAACACAGATTTTCCTCCTTCATAGGACTTCTAGTGTTTGCAGTTTTTAGAGGGTTAATAGTCCAGTATCTCTTCGCTTTAGATATTATTCATCATGCTTACTTCCTAATTTTCAATAGTCTTCTTTCATTCTTTCCTTTCCTATAGTATTTATCAGCATTTCCATTCATAGATCATAATTTAGACACTTTTTATGCAAAACTCTGTTTTTCCTCAATACATTCATTTCACTTATTGATTGATTTCCTTGGTTGACTGTCAGTTTCTATGCAGCAGATCTCTTGCAGCAGTATCCTAGTTTATCAGAAATCACACCCTCCATCTAATCCATGCCCTATTGGTCTCCCAAATATCACCTCAATTCTGCCTTAGTTTCCTACATTTTTCCTAGGACTTCTTCCTCTCCCCTTGAGCAAATCCAATCATCTTTCTCTCTCTAGGTGGTTCATGGTAGACCATAGGAGCCCTAACACCTCATTCCAACCTTCATTTTCAACCCTTCTCACAAGCTCAAAATAGTGAAAACTTCTCTTGGACTCCTCCTGTAGTCCTCCTGTAGAACATTGTTTTTCCTCCTATAGATTTTCTTGTAGGCTTTCTTTTGAAGGCCGAGTGTGGTAAAAGCCTCCAAAAGGCCACCTGAGACCTCCTAGGACCCATCCACACCATCCTTCATCTTCTCAAGTGCCAAAACCACCCTCCAATGCCACCTATTCGCTGCCACACTCACACAAAATAAATTACATGCATGTCAATTTCACGTAAAAATACATAAAAATCCAAAAATATGTTTTTTGCTTATTTACTTATAGAAATAACATAGTTAGATGTTGTTTACTTCCTTGAATAGGTAATGGCATTCCTTTCATGGTTTTCATAGTGCTTTTTGCAAAAGTAGAATTAGTTGGTTACTTAGGATTTATTAGGTTTGCTTTACATTTCAACCTTTCTCCTTCCTGCAATTAGAATAGCATCTGTAGAGTAATCTTTCTTTCCTTCCATCACATATAGAGCTTATTCTAGAATCCACAGAAGTTGGCTTGAGCTCCTAGTGATCTTGTGCCGGCTGACCAAGTGACAACCTGTGCATACAGCACCGACTCTTCCAAGTTTATTACGAACTACCAGGTTGATAAGAGTAAAGTAGGCTGCCCAGGAGTTGCAGCATTATTCCTACAATACTGGTGCTCACCATTCTCAATGAAATTTAAGAATAAAAATGTTACATGAGGAAAGTAGATGAAATTTGGTTATGGCACAAGCGATTTGAAAATCTAAACTTCAATAATTTGGTGAAGATTTGAAAAACTCAAGAAGTGAGAGATATCCCCATAATTTCAAAACCTAAAAAGGTTGTTTGTGCACCATGCCAACATGGAAAGTAGAAAGGGACTAGCTTCAAGACAAAGGAATGTTCATCATCCAAACCTATAGAAATCATTCATGCATATTTATGCGGGCCAACCAGAACTCCAACTCTATAAGGAGGAAGGTGTTGATACATCAATATGCTTGTAGATATGGATGTATTCCTCTTACTTGATAATTACTTGTGAGTGTTTTTTTCATTTTATTATTTTATTATATATTCTTCATCAAGCAATTACCAAAACCATAAAGTGCATGAAGATCACAAGAGAGGGAGCACACAAGATATAGGCTCCAAACCAAGGAAAATCCCCACAAGGGGGAAAACCTGAACAAATTCTCTTATTATAGAATCAAATCAAAGTGAGACATCCAAGACCAAAGAATAATACCTCCACAACAAACCAAGTCATCCCTCCTTCATATATCCTCCAACCAAATCATGTCAAGAAGAATCAAAGTTGGTCAAACCTTTTCAAGATAGAAAATTTGGACCTGCAACTTCGCAAAGTTTCCCCAGAACCTTTGTAGGTGTTTCTCCAACACCTTTACGGGAGTTGCACCAGCACCTTCGCAGAAATAGAGTTTCCCCAACAACTTCGTAGAATCATAAATTTAGCCTTATAATTCACAGTAACCCCAACAACTTCGCATGTGTGGAAAAAAAAAGAGAAAAAAATCAATCTTTCTTCTTTCCTTGGATTCTTCTCTTTCTCTTGGGCCTTCGTCTTCTTCTTCTTCTCTCTTGCAGATAAATTTAAGTCTATGAGTGAGCAAATGAGGTTGAAGTCTCTTCCTTTTATAACCATCCAGGAGGTCGAATAGGGTCCCTTTAATGCCAGCTTGACAATGTAGGGACGACTTGGTCTTATGGGACAAAACGACTCTTTTTTACTCAATTTTTTTTCTTTTTGTTACAAATTGTCCAAATGGGAATTTGACACATGAAATTTTTTCTTCTCTACTCAATACACCCTAGAAGCATGAATAACATGCTTTGATTAAAAAATAATAATAATAATTCAATTTGTTTTTCTTCTTTTTTATTTTTAGATGAAATACATGTTGATACAAGTACAAAGATAATTATGAAGATTGAACCTAGCTACATTTTTCAACACTCCATCTTAACTAAGGAGGTATTCATAATTACATAATGGGATACAGGGATACTCAAATTGAAATATTTTCATAAGAAGAGTTCAGATTGATAAGCATCTTCAAGCATCATCATCATAACCAACATTGTTAATTTGTAACATAGTAAGGCCTTGACTAACAAGATATGACTCTCCACTATATTAGAGCATAATGTTGGGAGACCTACATTTGGACACCACCACCATCACCTCTTAAGGCACATACCCCATATGGATGTTCACTAGGTATGTCCTTACAAGACTATTCTTATCTTGGATTCCCAATCCTAAAAGAATATTGGTCCTCTTCGACTACTCTTATCTTGGATGCCCGACCTCATCCTCAAAGAGTATAGGTCCCCAAGATTACTCCTATCTTGAATTCCTAGTTCTCAAGAAGTATCAACCACATATGCTTATCCAATCCTCCATTCAACATACCAATTCTTTCACTAGACTTATGGATGTTAGGACTGACCTAGTGCATGACACATGGAGAATATAATGTCCCTTATCATTGTGAAATTTCCCTTAAATTACAACAACGATATATTATTCTTCTAATTGATTAATATTAAATGTTGTTTATTTTCTACGACAAACAATGAATAAATCACACTACAATTCTTCACACATAAAAATGTTGCGGAAAATAAAATTTTGGAAATTGAGAAAATGCTAACACAGACAATAAAATTTGACACAACTATTTTTGGACAATTGTCCCTGGAAAAACCCAATGCGGGAAAAACGGTGCAATAGATGAGGGTTTTATTATTATGCAACAGAGAATAATCTGAGTACAATATATGGATGCCCATCTATCTATCCAATTAGCAAATATATAACAAAAATATTATAGAGAAAAATTCTCTCTCTCCATAAGCAATCACGACACTGTTTTCCTTATAAAATCAATCCATCCAAGCCCTTGCGCAGGCCCTCTGTGCAACCCCTATGCTTCCCCTCGCATGTGTGGCTAGCATCCCTCTATGATCAAGCTGCCCTTTTTGTTTTTTCTTCTAGAAGTGACTCTCCCGACCTATATAAGACTTTCTCGGCCTTTGGAATCTGAATTGACTTCTTTCTCAGCTAAACCAAACTGCTAGATTAAAGCACACGTGAAAATTCTCTTTGGAATACTTCTAACACTTGTTGTTGCTTCTCGAAACTAGAAATATTCTTTCAGACTCATTTTCTCTACTCCCTTTCTATCTTTGCTTCCCCTCTGGCTCAAACTCCTCTTCCTTTCTCAACTACTACTGTTGGATAACTCGAACTGCCAAGGAAATCGATCTCAAGTGTGTTTGGCTCCAATCCGATCAAACTCGTATTATAATTTCTTGTCAGCTCGCCAAAAACCAAGATTAAATCCTCATCAACAACTAAGATCATCTCTAATTTGATCCATGTGAGTTTCTAGAGAAATCTCACCTTCCTCAATCGATTCCTATTAATTAATCAGTTTTCCTAAGTTAGACTTAGGAAATATTTAAATATTGATTAATTAACTTAATTGTTGAGAAATGGCAACAAGAAATTCCAGTTTAATTTGTCCTTGAAGTAAATTGTGAATTAAAATAGAATTCTTTTCTCATAGCAATTTGAAAATAATTAATTAAGTTTAATTAACTTAATTAATTTAGGAAATTCGAGTTGCAAGTCTTTCATAAGACATGTATATGTTCTCCCTAACTTATAGGAGTTAAGGATGAGTTATGAATGAGTTGTAATTATTTAACTCAGTTTATTGAGTTAAGTCCACTTAAATTAGTTCCAATCAGTTTCAGGAACTAATAGTGAGTAAACAGTCAGTTGGGACACTAGTGACCTAATTAGTGCTACTCTAGTTAACTGAAGATTCCACCGTTAGAAACTCATGCATGTTGACTATGAGAAATACTGAGTTGAGACTAGACTGTAGGGACAATATACTATTTGTTTCATATTTTTCTGATTTGCACTGATAGTGCATGCATTCGGGAACTGGTCCTTGAGGGATTGCGTTATTTTTAGAGGTTTTCTTTCCCTTTAAATACAAGTTATCCTTCATAGGAATTAAACATTGGAATAGAGACATGGAGAGCTTGTGAATTGGCTAAGCTTTGGCCTTAAGCTTTCTTATGAGTTGGAGATTGAATTTGTTGAGTGCTGGGATTGTTCTAAATAGAACATGCATTGTAATTTCATCTTGATTTTTTTGATTAATACAAAACAGATAGTGGTATTTTGATTTGTGGCTTTCCCAGGATATTTATTGTGTTATGTGCCTTTGATTTTATTCCTCTTTCGATTATTGTTTGCTTGATGTTTATGGGCTTCCTCTATAAAGAGTAGAAGTAGATTCTTGTCTCTTTCTTTAGCAAATTGCATTAGCTTGTGAATCTACGGGTTATTCTACATGGTATCAGAGAAAGATTATTTTTTGGGCCGAGAATTTGCAGAGACGTTTTGAGAATTTATGTGAAATATTTTCAAAAAGATAAAAAATAAATAAAATAAATAAATAAATAAATAATTTGCTTATTTGGATTCCTTGGGAAAAGACACCCAAATTCAAAAAAAATTTGGCCAAATCAGAGTTTAGATGAGGGAGATATCGTTGACTTAAAATCAGCTCTCTAGAAGAGATTTCCAAGTTTTGAGTTTCTAGGTTACAGGTGAAAGTCAAATTTGCATACATACTTTAGGATCAGCATATGGAATTCCATGGGTTGAGGCTTGAGTATGCCTTAGAAGGAATCTCAAATTTTATAGCTTGGAGGGACAGGATGGATGCTATGCTAGAATATAATGGCTTGAAGGAATTCATTGATTAATAATTCCCTAAGCCAGCAGCTTCGGATGCACAGAACTTGGCCGAGTGGAAGAAGTGTGTCGCGAAGGTAAGGTGGATAATCCTTAAGGGAGTTCAAGACCACATTGTCTCGAGTCTCCATGGAAAGGAAACTCCACATGCTATGTGGAACATTAACGGACTTGTATCAGAATAGCAGTGATCAAAGGAAGTTGGCACTGAAGGATAAACTTCGTAAAATCAAGATGGAGAAAGGCAAGATGATTCCAAAGTACTTGACCAAGTTCAATCAATGTTGGGATGAACTTGGAATTGTTGGAATCACAGTTTCCAAGGAGGATATGGTGAGCCTTGCTCTTATTGGACTCCCAAAGAGTTGGCATATTTATTCGGACTCTGTTAATGGTCGGGAGAAGCTGTCAGATTGGGAACGACTATGTTCGGATTTGATGTAGGATGAGATCAAGAGGAACACCAGGGATGGCTCTTCATTAAATATTGATGATGAACAGAACTGTGCCTTAGAAATTAAGGAAAGGAAGGGGAAAGGTAAAATTTCTCATTCCAAATCAAATTCTTATCATGGAGGTAAGAATAAGGACATGATGAAATTTAAATGCTTTCATTGTCACAAGATGGGTCACTTTGCTACAAATTTTCTATTGAAGAAGTCCAAGGAGAAGTCCTCAGGAGGAGCGGTGGGTGAGGCTTTGGCCTCCCAATTAAAATTGGACTTTTCCCTCATTGCATCCATGTTGTCGTCAATGATGGGCAGTGTCTGGAACTTAGACAGTGGAGCTTCTTTCCACATGACTAGCGACAAAGAGTTCAATGAACTAGAGAAGAGAAATCTCAAGATGCATATCGAGATGGGTGATGACGGTAAGTATAGTGTTACTGGTGTGGGCACTACTACTTTTCAGAGAGAGCATGTGGCTTCACTCACCTTGAATAATGTTATGTATGTACCCAGACTAATGAAGAACTTGGTATCTGTTGCCATGCTTGAGGATAGAGGCTATGATGTGATATTTTCAAAAGGAAAGGCGTTCCTTTGACATATAGCCATGGGTCAAGTAAAGAAGATAGGGATTCGAGTTCAGAATCTATATAAGATAGAGGTAGAGGATTGTGTTGCTTTGAGTTCAAAAGAAAAAAGGATGTTGAACCAAGATGTTAGCAAGTTGTGGCATAGGCGATTGGGCCACTTGCATCATGGGGCTTTCAAGATATTGCATAAAATCTCTACTAGTCTTCCCCAAGGTACGCTTAAGAAAGTTGATACATGAAAGGGTTGTACTTTGGTAAAGTACACCAAGTCTTCCTTTGGAGATAGAGATAGTCAAGCAGAGTCTATTCTAGAGAGAGTCCATTCGGATGTGTGTGGGCCATTCTCAACAGTATCCACTGCCAAACATAGGTATTATGTTATATTTGTAGATGATTATTCTCGTAAATGCTAGATATTTTTCATGCAGAGAAAGGATCAGACATTCACAAAGTTTTGTGAATTCAAAGCATTGGTCAAGAAAGAGTCAGGAAAGAAGGTTAAATCTCTACAAAGTGATAATGATGGAGAATATTTCTACATTGAGTTTAAGAACTTCTATGCATTGAAAGGAATTAAATGAGAGTTTATGGCACCTCATAACCCTCAATGGAATGGGGTTGCCGAGAGGAAGAATAAGAGCATAGTAGGGGCAGCAAGGGCGATGTTGCATGATCAGGGCCTACCACTACACTTGTGGGCTGAGGCATGCAACACAACAGTTTATGTTCAGAACTGTAGTCCACATCGAATACTTGAGAGTAAAACACTAGAGGAAGCTTATTCCGGTAAGAGGCCAGATGTTGGTCACTTCAAGATTTTTGGGTCATCAGTTTATTTCCATGTGACCAAAGATGCACAGAAGAAGCTTGAGCCAACAATAGAGTTGGGGATCTTTGTGGGGTACATTGATACTCCCCACAACTATCGGGTGTACATGCAAACCAGTCGGATGATAGTGGTTCGCAGGGATGTCAAGTTTGATGAGGAGAAGGCCATGCGAGTATCCCTTGAGAGGGAGCTTGAGCTACATGCAGAGGAGGAACTTTTATTTCCTAAGGTTGAGGAGCCTCATATTGATGTAGAGCAGCCACATGTAGAGGTTCCAGGAGTGGATACATCCACTCAGGCAGATTCTTCCAAAGAGGGAAGAAAGCGCATTAGAGAGGCTGACAAATTGTTGGATCATGCATGGGAGAATGTGGGAGCACCCGCTTCTCAGCGTAGACATAGGAGGTCACCAGAGAGGTACACTAGATACATAGAATTTATGGGTACATGTGTTGTGACAGAGCCATCTTCCTTTCAGGAAGCAGTGCAACAGTCAGTTTGGGTTGATGCGATGGTGGAGGAGTATGACTCCATAGTTTGAAACAGTGTTTGGGATGTGGTCTCAAGACCAGAGGACAAGTCAATTGTGAGCTTCCATTGTATTTACAAGGTAAATAAAGCTACAGATGGTAGTGTCAAGAAGCATAAGGCCAGATTTGTGGTCTGTGACTTTTCACAGGTAAAGGGGATAGACTATGATGATACATTTTCTCCTGTTGCAAGGTACTCATATATCAGATATATTTTGGCACTATCTGCACATATGGGTTGGAGTATCCATCAAATGGATGTGAAGACTGCCTTACTTAATGGCATGATTAAAGAAGAGGTGTACATAGAGTAGCCCGAAGTTTTTGAAACCTTGGACCGTGAGTCATAGGTGTGCCGACTCAAGAGAGTGTTGTATGGGCTGAAGCAAGCACCCCATGCTTGGTACACTAGGATAGATAGCTACTTCATTGGGTTGGGCTTCTTGAAGAGTGAAGCAGATACGAACCTGTATCACATAGTGGTAGAAGGTAAGATTTTGATCATTGTACTTTATGTAGATGATCTCATACTAACAGGTGATAAGAAGCTCATCAAATCTTGCAAGGAGGAGCTTGCAAGAGAGTTTGAGATGAAGGACATGGGGCTCATGCATTAATTTGTTGGCATGGAGGTATGGCAAGGATATGGGGAGTTGTTTGTTTCTCAAGGAAAGAATGCCAATGAGATACTCAGGAGATTCTGCATGGAGAGCATTAAACCCATGAGGACTCCTCTAGTTGGTAACTGGAGGAAGTAGGATGCTACTTTAAGAGAAGTAGTGGAAGATATTGTTTACAAGCATCTTGTGGGTTCACTCATGTACTTGGTGAACACACGAACGGATATGTGCTATGCAGTTAACCAAATTAGTCAAGCAATGGTTAGGCCTACCAAGTTGTATTTGAAGGAGACAAATCATGTATTGAGATACCTTAGAGGCACTACTCAATTTCGGTTGTGGTACAGATGGATGGAGGGAGTGAAGCTTCAAGGCTTCACCGATGCAAATTGGGTGGGGAGTCCATCTGATAGGAAGAGCACATCAGGAGGGATCTTTAGTATTGGGTCAGCTGCATTTTCTTGGTACAATAGGAAACAGAGATCAATTCCACTCAGTTCAGCAGAGGCAGAGTACATGGATGCAAGTCAAGCAACATGTGAGGCTATTTGTACAAGGAAGATCCTGGTTGGTTTGTTTGGTCAATAGATGGATCTAAGAATTATTTATTGTGATAATTAGACTTGTATCAAACTCTATGAAAATCTGGTTTTTCATGATCTATCCAAGCATATAGATATCTGGTATCATCATCTCAGAGATTGTGTATTGAGGTAGATCATGTCGTTAGATTACATTCCCATGGAGGAGCAAGATGCTGACATCTTGACAAATGCATTACCAAGATGTAAATTTGAGTTTCACAGAGATAGGATCGAAGTAGTGGATAATCCCTTTCTTGTTGATAGGGAGTGTTGATAAATGGCAACAAGAAATCCCAGTTTAATTTGTCCTTGAATTAAACTGTGAATTAAAATATAACTCTTTTTTCATAGCAATTTGAAAATAATTAATTTGGTTTAATTAACTTAATTAATTTAGGAAAATCGAATTGGAAGTCTTTTAGAAGACATGTATATTTTCTCCCTAACTTATAGGAGTTAAGGATGAGTTATGAATGAGTTGTAATTAGTTAACCTGGTTTATAAGTTAGTCTAGTTAAATTAGTTCCAATCTGTTTCACGAACTAATAGTGAGTAAATAGTCAGTTAGGACACTATTGACCTAATTAGTGCTACTCTATTTAACTGAAGGTTCCACCATCAGAAACTCGTGCATGTTGATTCTGAGAAAGACCCAGTTGAGACTACAGTGCAGGGTCAGTGTACTATTTGTTTTAGATTTTTCTGAATTGCACTGATAATTCATGCATTCAGGAACTAATCCTTGAGGGATTGCGCTATTTTTAGAGGTTTTGTTTCCCTTTAAATACAAGTTATCCTTCATAGGAATTACACATTGGAATAGAGACTTGGAGAGATTTTTAATTGGCTAAGCTTTGGCCTTGAGCTTGCTTATGAGTTGGATATTGAATTTGCTGAGTGTTGGGATTGTTCTAGACAGAACAAGCATTGTAATTTCATCTTGATTTTCCAAATTAATACAAAACAAATAGTGGGGTTTTGCATTGTGGCTTTCCCCAAATATTTATTGTGTTATGTTCCTTTGATTCTCTTCCTCTATTGATTATTGTTTGCTTGATGTTTATGGGCTTCTGATGTAAAGAGTAGAGTAGATTCATGTCTCTTTCCTTAGCAAATTACATTAGCTTGTGAATCTACAGGTTATTCTACATTAATTGAACCATCTCTAAGTTTTTTCTCTTGAAACTTTTCTGGGTTTTGGATTTCTTATGTTTCTAAGCCCCTCTAATCAAAGTAAAGACTAGAGCACATGTTTGATGCTACCCAACCATAAAAAACTAACACTCCCTCTTACCGAGGAAGGTGTTCTAGACGATCTCATAACATCCTCCCATACATGTTGTTGATGTCTGACGACTGTGGCAACCTACTACTGCCCACCAAGCCACTGTGCAACTCTATTTCATTTTCTACTTTAAGTTGAACCACTCTATATCTACATTGTTGCTAACACTGCACTGTACACCTTGTACTACTGCTAACTCCGCACTGTGTTTCAATTGATATCATGTTATTGTTGCTACTGCAACTACTACAACTGAGAACAAGACTCTGAATCAACTTTTTCCTATGAACTACAACTATATCCTAAGAATATGACTGCTATTAGTCTCTAAATTTTCCACTAAGAATGTATGTGCTACAACTGCTATGTGTTCCTCAACATCTCATTGCAACTAGCACTGCAACTATCCCTCAAGGTCTGACTGTGCCATGCTAACACTGATCCATTTGCTACTAAAAATTGTGGGCCCCTGTACTAAGGGTCTTGATCCAAGAAGAAACATATGTTAGATGTTGTCCTCCTTGGACCATGCCCAAAACTCTATAACCCTAGGGTCTAAAGATCAATGTCTCCCCACCTCTCTCTTGGAGGTATAACTGCATACAATGTAAATTCGTCCTCCAATATATGGAAGAAAAATTCACACTAACTGCTACTACTTCTCCTTCTTGTCCTTCTTCCTTTAAGGACATTGGGTACTATAGTGACTAAAATCAACACACTTAAAGCACTTGATCTTCGATAGATCCTTCTTCTTCTTTTCTCCTCCCTATGAGCCTTGTCCCTGACTCAGACCTTTATTTTCCTTTCCCTTCGATGAAAGGGCTATATTACCCACCTCTTTCACACTCTTCGATCCTTTGCTACTTCCACTAAGACTACTCTTGACTAGAGAAAGTCACATCTCCTCCTGCATGAAATATGCCCACAATCGATCCTAACTTGGTAGTTGATCTCGTATAGTGATACCTTTGATAAAAGTGGTCAACTCCTCGGTGAAACCTTTGATATCTACACACACCAACTCAACATATTTAGTTGTCTCTCCAACTACAACAAGCTCATTCCAGACATCCTGAATCTTGGTGAGGTAGGGGGTAACTCCTCCCTTTTGCATCCTAGTGGTTCTCAACTTCTCCTTCATGGACATCTTCTGATTCTTGGAATAATTCTGGTAGAGTGGTGCGAGAGCATCCCATATCTCTTTGGTCATATTCTTGACCACAATATGTGAGACTACATGATATCAAACTCCATCAAGAATCAACTGCTTCACCTTAGCCATTTCCTTATTATAGTTCTCTAGATGTTGCGGGTTTGTTGGTATGGATACAACCGTCTCTGTGTACATCTTCATACCGTACTCATCTAGCAAGAAAGACATCATGTATTTCCACATACAATAATTTGAGGCTCCATCTAGCCTATCTTGATCTCAAAGTCTTGTTGAGGCCATTTTCTGCAAAATCCACAACTAGGAAATAAACAGGAATATCCTCCTCTCCTGCTCGACTACTTGTTATGCTACTCGCACTCCCTCCTAGAATGCATAAAACTACTACTATTACCTTTCTCTCCCTTCGGTTGTTGTCTGAGACTACTTGCTCCTTCCAAATGTCCTTTTTTAGAAACTAGCACACAAGTTTCAAAATCAACAACTCGAAGTGGCTAGTATGGAAAACTCGCACGACCTTTTGTAACTAGAAATCAAGAACTTCCTTCAAAATCTTTAATATTGAAGCCTTCTAGGAAAAATTCCTTAATGTGTGATATTTCCCTTTCACTCGACGTTGATTCTATTACTGCAAAACTTCTACAAAAACAACTTTTCCAATATAAAGATTCTGCTCTATGAAAATGTTTATTTTCTCACCAGAAATGCTTCCCGACTTCATCACTACCTTCTAGAAATTCTACTGGAAAAATCAATCTCTTCCTACCACCTACAACTAGAAAATCAAACCCCTGTCTAGCAATTCGCACTATTTGGCCAACCTTTACGTAGACCCAAAAGAAATTCATTCAGACTCCCTTTAAACTTTGAAATTTCTCCATCTATGTCTCCAAGCATCTGATCTATCTAAATTTCTCTAATACCATGTGAAATTCCCTTAAATTACAACAACTGGAAATTATTATTCTAATTGATTAATATTAAGTGTAATTTATTTTCTAGGACAAACAATTGATAAATCACAATGTAATTCTTCACAAACAAAAACGTTGTGGAAAATAAAATTCTTGAAACTAAGAAAATGCTAGCACAAAAAATAAAATTTGACACATTTATTTTTGGACAATTATCCCCAGAAAAACCTAATGCGGTAAAATTGGTGCAGCAAATGAGGATTTTATTACTATGAAACAATGAATAATCTGAGTACAATCTATGGATGACCATCTAGTTATCCAATAAAAAAATATCTGATAAAAATATTAGAGAGAAAAATTATCTCTCCTCAAGCAATCCCGACATTGCTTTCCTCAGAAAATATGGTTGTCCAAACCCTTGCGTAGGATCTTTGCATAGGCATTGCCCTTCCCCTCACACGTTTCGCTATAATCCCTCTTTGATCAAGTTGTCTGACCTATCTCTATTATTGGAAGTAACTCTTTAGACCTCTAGAATACTTTCCTGACCTATGGAAGTTGAATCAACGTCCCTCTTAGCTAATTCGAACTGCTAGACTGAAGCACCTGTGCAGCTTCTCTGAGGAATACTTCTGTCACTTTTTGCTGCCTCTCCAAAATTGGAAATATTCCTCAAGAATCACTATCTTTTTTGCCTCTCTGTCTCTGCTTCCCCTCTGTCTTGAATTCCTCTTCATTTCTTAGTTTTTGTTGCTGGATAACCCGATCTGCCAAGGAAATTGATCTCAAGTGTTTATAGCTCCAACCCCATCGACCTCCTCTTATAATCTCTCATTGGATCACCAACGACCGTGATTAAATCCTCACCAATGAATAAGATCAAGTCTAAGTCGATCAATGTGAGTTTCTAGACAATCTCACCTTTCTCAACTAGTTCCTATTAATTAATCACTCTTCCTAAGTTATACTTAAGAAATATTTAACTATTGATTATTAACTTAATTGAGCCATCTCTAGGTGTTTTCTCCTAAAACATTTTCTGGTTAGAGATCAGGATTTGTAGAAATTTTGATAAAACCAAGTATTAAAAGATATGCATCCATCCTGACATACCAAACTCTAGGTTCTTACTTCAAGCCATATAGAGCCTTCTTCAACTTACAAACATGTGTTTCCTTATCATGAACTTTGAATCATCGAGGTTTCTCAATCTAAACTTCTTCATCAATTTTCCTATTCAAAAACGATGTCTTTACGTCCATTTGATGGATGTTACATCCCATAGTAGTAGTGATAGAAATGAGTGATCTAATCGTTGTATATCTTGTTGTTGAAGAAAAGTTTTTTCATAATCAGTTCCTTCTTGCTAAGAAAATACTCTTGTCACAAACCTTGCCTTATACTTGTCAATGCTTCCATCAACTACATGTTTTATCTTGTACACCCATTTGGAGGTTACAACATATTTTCCTTTAGGTATAGGAAAAATTTCATAAACATCATTATTCATTATAGGTTGGTATTCTTCCTGCATTTCATTCTTATATTCTTTATGTTTGACTTCCTTCTCATAAGTGGTAGGTTCTGCTTCAATAAGATTAGTCATGTAAGTTGCATAACATGAATACCTCTTACGATTCTTGCTTTCTTTGAATGTTTCGTTAGTTGCTACATGTCCTTTGGCTATCTACAGAGTTTTCCTTAACCAAGATGGCATTTTTTGAGTTTCTGGGATGACGAATTGTTGCACGACTTCACTTGGTCCATCAAATTCTTCATAATTGGTTGTAGGTTTCAGAATATTGACATGCCTTCAAGCTTCTTCATTTGAAAAGCTGGGTTCTTCCTATTGAAGAATCTAGGGAAATGGGGTATAGTAGGATTCTTCCAAACTTGATAGAAAATTGTGAATCACTTTTACAATTTATCTTGTTAACTTAATCTTCTTCTCTTCTTATTAGTGTACGTGTGTTTACTTCATCAAATTGCTATCAAAACACAAGAAACAAGAACACAATATATTGGCTCTTTTCCAGGGAAAAACCTCTCTCTCTTAGAGGAGGAAACCCTTTCATAAATTTCTCTTATTAAAGCTTCTATTAATCAATGGCAAACCCTAGACCCTTGATAAGAATATCCTCCAAGCACAAGTCAAGTCCTTCCTCCTTTCTACACTTCGTTCCCCAACACTTCGTCCTCCTTCTTTCGGCACTTTGTTCTTCTTATAAT
This sequence comes from Pinus tabuliformis, assembly GCA_031772625.1. Lineage (NCBI taxonomy): Eukaryota > Viridiplantae > Streptophyta > Pinopsida > Pinales > Pinaceae > Pinus > Pinus tabuliformis. The sequence goes on from CM062810.1 coordinate 290,539,184, forward strand.
TTTTGATAGTCCTTGTTGCACTTTCTCTAGAAGAGACACTTATCCGTGATCTTTACTAAGACCCTTTACTTGTGATGATCCCTTCCTTCCTCTTGACCAACCGAGCTCCTTCTTCAAGATGTAGTTGCAAACTTGATATGACTGTCCTGCAACCCTAAATTCTTGCACGTGTGGGAGGTTTCATTAAGTATTTGGTTCCTTTCTTCTTTGATTTAGAGAGTCGCTTATTCTCTCTAGTGGGAGGCCTTATAGGCCTAAGTTTTAAGCCCAAACAATGAGAAGTATGAAAATGTTTCGTTGTTGTTGTTATGACCGCATAGATGCCTCTATTTTCTCTCACATGTGAATGTATTCTACCCTAGAAATAGTCCTCCAACCTTCGGTGATGGCTTCTCCTTCTTCGATGCACTAGAGGCTCCTTATACTCATCCTTTTTCACCCTTTTCTTGGTCTTCCTTGTTCGCTAATTTTAGAGGTGGATTGCTTGTCGTTTGAGGGAGTGGAAAACCTATATATATAGAGGATTTTCCCTCCTTTAGGCCAACTTGAGGCTGACATGATGAATGTAGACCGACTTGAGTTTCCTTCATCATTTTTGCTTCTTTGATGATGTCGTTGCATGGAGAGGACTTGTCTTTTCTTGGAGGGATATTCTTTGACTCTTATACAAATATGTACATGGTGTAACATGCCCTTAAGGGTATTCAAACTTTGTTTTGACTCTTTGACTTACCTATAGCACTTCAACATGTGTTATACATATTTCAATGAGAAAGAAACTAATTGATAAATATAACAAAAATAATATTTCTTTTCTTGAATAAATACAAATATAAAAAGCACATTTATGACGACCGAACCTAGTTACGCTCCCTCTTATCTAGGGAGGTATTCATAAATTATTACAAGGTGTGTGGCTATTTTCAATCTTGAAGAATTCACATAAGAGAAACCGGATTGGAAATCCATCTATTATACCATCATACTAACCAACATTATTCATAGCAAGGCCTTGACTAACAACTCTATCTCTCATAAGATCATAGCACAATGTTGGTGAGACCAATGGCTTATAGACACCTTATTCATTGTCTCTCAAGCTACATACCCACCGTGTGTTCACTGAGTATGACCTTCTAGGACTATTCTTGTCTTGGGTTCCCATCCCTCAAAGAATATCAGTCCTCTTGCCTAATCTTGTCTTGGATGCCCTACACATCCTCAAAGAGCATAAGATGCTAGATGATTACCCAATCCTCACATTCTTTCTTCCCAAGTGAAGACAAGAATGTTGTGTCTATCTCTTCCTCTTTATTGAGGAAGACATGCCCAAGCTTACTCTAACAAGGAACTTGCCCAAGCTCCTTTGTAGTTGGGAACTTGTTAGAACTCCCTCTTAGATAGGGACTTGTCCATTCATCAACAACTTCTTCTTTATGGGTCCTTCAGTTTCTTGATCTCCTTCTTTCCTTCGATTTCATGAAGTCGTTGTTTAAACTTCTTCATGGTAGGGCATCGAACATCGATCACTTTCCTTCCTGATTTTTCATGTCATTTCTCCCTTCGTGGAATGTGGCCTTCTTGATATATATCAAGTCCTTTTGTCATTTTTCTACTCCTTTTTCAACTTTTCTATGATTCAGAATACTTATCACATGGATTCTTAATTATACTTGCTTATTCCCATACTTTGATTTAGTAACCCTTCATGACTTCATCTTGATATTGCTTCAACATCAAATGGTGCTTTTTCTATATGACTTCTTCATCTTGTAGAGTTGAATTGGTTATCTGTACCTTACTATATCCAAGGCCTTCATAGGTGTCAAGGGTCCTTTTATACTTTACCTCCCTTTGTCAAAGTTGTCATGTCTTCTTTTGGGAGATGTCTTATACTAGATCTTTGTCAGATAATGATTCTTCATTTCCATGGTGTTCTTACATGCTTGATCTCTTTCCTCATTTGCTTCTTCTTGGATAATTTAGTCAACAACCTCATGCTCCTTATGATAGCACTTCTTCTTTACCTTCTTATTGGATTAGTAAACAACCTCATACTCCTTATGAGAGCATTTCTTCATGTTGACCTTTAGTAGATTGTAGTACATGCCTTCGAGCATGTCATTGGTGAAAGAGATCCTTTTATACTTGATAATGCCATATAACTATTCCCATGACCCAATAATATATATGATGATATGACTTAAACTTTGATGCATACATACCTCATCTTGATTATGCTTTGATCATAGTGGCTTCATTTGATGGTTCTTCTTGATTGGTGTAGCCTTTCTTGCTTCATCATTTCTTTCGTACATATCATTCTTTCTTGAATCCCATGAATGGGACCCCCAATGAAAAATTTTCTCTTATTTATCAACCTTATTTTGAAGATTCTATTAGAGGATCTTGAAGACCCTTATCCTGCAAATATTTCTTCCTTTTGATGATAGAGGCCTTCTAAGATTCTCAATCATGATCAATTATTCTTTCATTGTGGATGAGGTCCTATAATAGGTATGCTCCTTCTATATGAATATCTTGAGCTATATCTACCATGTTTCTATATTCTAGAATATATCTTTAACCATGCATTGTATTCTATTTCTACATGCTCTTATACTACTCAAAACTTTTAAACAAGACGTTAAGCAAAGGGGTTGACTTAGTCATAGTAGAGATCTGGAGGATCTTCCTTTTTATACTTGTTGTCTTCTTCTTTCAATTCTTGAGTTATATGAGCTTCTTCCCTTTTTCTCTTGTTGTTGTTGTCCTTCTTAAGTTTAGGACAATCCCTTTTGTAGTGTCCATATTCTTGACATCCAAAGAATTGGACTTTGGACATATCTCTATTGCTTGTTCTTTGAGGACAAAATTTGCCAAATTTTCCCTTTATCTTGGCCATGGTTGCAAATGCTTGCTCATTTGATCCCACATCATCTTTTTCTTTGAGTCTAGTTTCCTCTATATTACATAGAGACCATAATTCACTTAGTGGGGTAGCTTCCTTCTTGGCATATATGCTTGATTTGAAGTTGCCTTAATTCTCAGGTAGAGCATTGAGTACTACGGTTTTCATTTCTCTATCATACATGACTTCTCCCAATGCTTGAAGTTGATCCCTCATCTCATATATCTTCATGAAGTATTGAGCTATTCCTTACATTGATATCTTCATCTTGTACAAATCATTTCATGGAGATATCACTTCTCCAGTTGTGATTACCGAAAATAGCTCTATTAGCTTGTCATAGATTTCTTTTGATGTTTCAAATTTGGAGACATAAGGGATGGGAGAGTATTTGATGGATTCCATTAGAATCCTTTGAGCTCTTATCTCATCCTTATTGTACTTGGCTAAGGCTTGAGTTTGTTCCTTAGCAACGATAGTGATATTCCCTTTGATGTGATCTAGAAGTTCATTCTCTCTGAGAAGTAAATCAATGCTCTTCTTCCATGTAAGGAAGTTAATGGTCCCAACCAATTTGTTTCATTCTTTGAAAAAAGACATTGAGGTATATTCAGAAGGGGACATATACTTACTTGATAGAGTTTGGGATGAAGTGGACTTTCTTTGTTCTTGAATACTTGATGGCTTGCCTTCCATAGATCTTGATGTTCTTCATGTTGCTTTCTCCAAATCGATTTTCTTGATGATGAGATTTTCTTGATGACTTGAATTTGTAGTGATTTTACTTTTGAAGATGGTGTAGTTTGATGTAGGTCCCTCTTTAATTTTCTCTTCTTGTAGGTTCCTTTATATAAGGCTTTTCTTCTTGTTTTGTATTCTTCCTTGATGAATGATAGATGGTAGACCTTCTTGTCCTTGATGTGATTGATACTTCTTGGCTTGATGCTTCGACCTTGTAGATGTTCTTGAGATGTTCTTACTTAATGAGTCACCTTATTAGTGTTCTTGAGATTCCCTTTCCTTGATGTGTCACCTTAGCTCTGACACCATGTTGAAGAATCTAGGGCAATGGGGTATAGTAGGATTCTTCTAGACTTGATAACAATTTGTGAAGAACTTTTACAGTTTATCTTTTAGCTTAATCTTCTTCTCTTCTTATTAGTGTATGTGTGTTTAATTCATCAAACTTACCTCAAAACAAAGAAATAAGAACACAAGATATTGGCTCTCTGCCAGAGAAAAACCTCTCTTTCTTAGAGAGGAAAAACCTTTCATAAAATTCTGTTATTGAATCTTCTATTGATTAATGCCAAAACCTAGACCCTTGACAAGAATATCCTCCAAACACAAGTCAAGTCCTTCCTCCTTCCTGCACTTCATTCCTGGGAAATTTGTTCTTCTTACAACTGTTGATAGTCCTTGTTTCACTTGCTCTAGAAGAGACACTTATCCTTGATCTTTAGTGACACCCTTTACTTGTGATGATCCCTTCCTTCCTCTTGATCAACCGAGCTCCTTCGTCAAGGTGTAGTTGCAAACTTGATATGACTGTCCTGCAGCCATAAATTCTCACATGTGTGGGAAGTTTGCTTAAGTATTTGGTTCCTTTCTTCTTCGATTGAGAGAGTATCTTCTTCGCTCTAGTGAGAGGCCTTATAGGCCTAAGTTTCAAGCCCAAACAATGAGAAGTATGAGACTGTTCCATTGTTGTTTTTATGACCACAGATATGCCTCTCTTTTCTCACATGTGTGTCTGTGTTTTACCCTAGAAATAGTCCTCCAACCTTCGGTGATGACTTCTCCTTCTTTGCTGCACTAGAGGCTCCTTATACTCATCCATTTTCACCCTTTTCTTGGTTTTCCTTGCTCGCTGATTTCAAAGGTGGATTGGTTGTTGTTTGAGGGATTGGACAACCTCTATATATAGAAGATTTCCCCTCCTTTAGGTTGACTTGAGGCTCACATGATGACTATAGGCCAACTTGAGTTTCCTTCATCATTTTTTCTCCTTTGATGATATCGTTTCATGGATAGGAATTGTCTTTGCTTGGAGGGATATTCTTTGAGTCTTATACAAATATGTACATGGTGTAACATGCTCTTAAGGGTCTTCAAACTTTGTTTTGACTCTTTGAATTACCTATAGAACTTTAACATGTGATAGACCTATTTCAATGAGCAAGAAATTCATTGATAAATATAACAAAATCATATTTATTTTCTTTAATAAATACAAATATCAAAAGTACATTTATGAAGGCCGAACGTAGTTACACTTTCTTCAACACTTCCTCCCCATAAAGATTAATAAGAACATCCTTGGACTTCTTGTATGTAATACTTTCGTCAAAAATAAAATCTCTGCTAACTTCAATACATCGACCTTCCTTTATGTAGACTCTATAATCTTTTGATGAAATTCTATATCCAACAAAGATGCCTTTTATACCTATAGGATCCAACTTCTTCCTTTTTTCCTTGGGAATGTGAATGTATATGGGACATCCAAAAATTTAGAGATGATCAACACTTGGATTCTTTCTTGTGAATGCTTCTTCTGGGGTCATGTCATTAAGAATTCTATGATATCTTTGATTTTGTATATATACTTCTGTTATAGAAGCTTCTCCCCATAAGAACTTGGGAAGGTTTTGATTATGTAGCATAGATCTAACACATTCTACAATGGATCAGTTCTTCCTTTCAGTGACACCATTTTGCTGAGTATTGTAGGGAACTATCAACTCCCTCTTAATATGTGCTTCCTTGCAAAAAGACACAAATTCTTTGGAAGTATATTCTCCACCATTATCTAATATTTCCTTTTGTCAAATTTTCTACTTCTGCCTTGAACTCTTGAAATTTCTCAAATACTTCATCCTTAGACTTGAGGAGGTATATCCAAGTCTTTCTAGAGTGATCATCAATGAATGTTACATAGTATTGATGACCACCAAGTGACTTTTCTGCCATAGGTCCACAAACATCGGAGTGTATGAGATCCAAAATTTCCTTGGATCTTGTGTCACTGCTAGAAAATGGTTTCTTCACATTATTTCTAAGAGAACATCCCTTACAAACTCCTTCATGCTCTTCTTTCAGTTCGGGGATACCAGTAACCATATGATTCAATGATGGCAATATCTTATAATGAAGGTGACCATACCTTCTATGCCATAATTCACAAGGGTTGATATCTAAATGTACTAGAGCTTGAGGAAGAGGTGTTAGAAGTCTATACAACCTCCCCTCATGAATCCCAATAGTCTTAGCATTTTCAATAGTAGATCCCTTAGCCCATAGAATAAATTTTCCATCAACAAATGCAACCTTATCACCTTTATATTTTAATAAAGAGATAGAAAGTGATTTCTTTTTCAAACCTATAACATAGAGTGTATTGTTGAGATGAATATTCCCACCGGTTTCCAGCTCCAAGGAGGTAGATCCAATCCCTTTGATCGAGTGGTTATTCTTGTCTCCAAGTTTCACTTGTTGAGAAGAGTTCCCTTATGATAGAGCCTTGAGTTGATCACATTCCCCTATCATGTGCCTTGAAGCTCCACTATTGATGACCCATGTACTATCATCTTCAAATGAACTTGTAAGAGCATAATAAAAACTTCCATCCATGACTCCTTTAGATAGCTTGGAGATGAACTTGATGATGCAACCTTTGATAGTTTCAAGGAGACTCCTAAGAGTCTTGAGACCTTTCTTCATATAACTTTCCATTGGAGAGGGAGAGGGAAGATAGAAACTACTTCAAGAATGTCTTCCAATAAGAGTGACAACAAAAGTGATCCTCAAGCTATTCTTCCTTCACCTTAGCTCTGATACCATGTTGAGAAATCAATATGCTTGTACTGTTGGAAATAATACTGAGAGGGGGGGTGAATCAGTATTATCTAGCAATTTACCAAATCTTCCTTATTTGATCTTTTGAAATATTCTTGCATATCAGTACCATAAAACAATGAGCATGAATAAAGAAAATAGACAGTCACACCAAAGAACACAAGATGTAAGGTGGAAACCCAATGCGGGAGAAAAACCACCTGCTGCAATATGTCTCTATCTTCTTTCAAGAAAATCTTTTTACAATGATTTTGTACTGGTGCAGTCCTTTACCAGCACGCAGGCTGCAACCTGCAAAGAGCTACAACTCTTTTCTCGTTTTCCAGTTTCTCCTGGAAGGGAGCTACAACCCCCTACTTCTTTTCATGAAGAATCAAATGATCAACAAGTATACAACAGATACAGTCTACTACAGATATCAGATCAGTAATTACATAAACAACCCAGAACACCTTATGAACAGAAATATACAGTCAACAGATCATCTTAAGACAGGGACGCATATTTTCTTTCTGTGGCCTGCGACTGGACGCAGTATACCTTATGCTGTTCTGCGTGCAGACGCACTGTTCCTCTTTGCTTTTCTGTGACCGACGCCCCCAGAAACACTATCGCGCCGCGTCTTTCGCTTCAGAGACGCACCCAATACCACAGTCGCGCCGCGTCCTTTGCCTCAGAGACGCACCTGAGTCATGTACTGCGTCCCGGCGCACTTTCCCTTCACTGAATCTGCGTCCCTTCAGATATAGAAGATAAGAGGACTTCAGAACCAACCCAAACACTCAGATCCACAGATCTGATCATGCGCCATATAGATCGTAGTCCATTAGAAGATTTGCCCTTAGAGATTTGGACTAGATCTCACCAAGAGATGTTCAACCAAGATGATGCTTAATCCAAATGAACTCCTTTGCTTTATATAGGCAAGCTTCTCCCCAAAACGTGGAACAATACCACGATCCGACACCATAGAAACACAAAACCGTCGGCTAGATACCACACAAGAAACCCCCACGTGCTTTTCTCTGCCTTGAAATGAGTGCACTGGGCGGACGCACCTCCTGAACGGCTGGCCTGCGTCCCTGGACGCGGGTTCTGTAGGGTATACCTGCGGGGACGCACTTGCTGAACATATTTCCTGCGTCCTTCTTGATTTACCACCTGAATGAGTTTGCCATCAAGGACAACACCTGAATCATAATGCCAACAAACTCCCCCTTTGGACTTGATGGCAACCACATAATCTTCAGCTTCATCATTCTCCCCCTTTGACATCAAGGGCAAAGGGTATGCTCCCCCTATGCTCATGCTTCTCCAGATCTGTAACCAGAAATCCATCATGAAGGAGACAGAGACATATTGCAGCTTATTTCCAAGATCTCCTTCTCCATAATGCCAACAATGCATTATGTGCTCCCCCTGAGCCTATACCATCAATAGGAAGATGATCAACAGTGAGATGATGCATCAACAACCCCCAGCTTTTGCCTGAGGTATTCAAAAGTGTCACTGGGCAATGGTTTGGTGAAAATATCAGCAACTTGTTCCTTAGAAGGAACATACTCCAACTTGACCTTCTGTTCAAGCACTTGTTCCTGGAGAAAATGGTACTTGATTGGTATGTGCTTGGTTTTTGAATGCATAACCGGATTCTTTGAGATGCTGATTGCACTTGTGTTGTCACATAAGATAGGAATAGGAGGTGTACAAGTGATTTGATAATCCTGCAAAGTCTGCATCATCCAAAGAAGTTGGGTGCAACAAGATGCAGCAGCAACATATTCCGCTTCAGCTGTAGACAAGGCAATTGAACTCTGTTTCTTGCTGAACCAAGATACCAGTCTGGGACCCATAAATAATGCATCACCACTTGTGCTTTTCCTGTCATCCACGCTTCCGGCCCAATCTGCATCTGTATAAGCATGAAGAGTGAGATCTGTATCTCTAGGATACCATAGGCCATAATTTTGAGTCCCTTGAAGATATTTGAAGATTCTCTTCATTGCTTGAAGATGAGTCTCCTTTGGATTTGCCTGAAACCTCCAACTATTCCAACTGCATGCATGATGTCTGGTCGGGTACCTGTCAAATATAGTAGACTTCCAATCATAGATCTGTAGGTTGGTTGATGTACTGCTGCAGATTCATCATTTGCACTGAGACTACATCCTGTGACCATGGGTGTACATACTGGTTTTGCATCTTCCATGCCATATTTCTTCAAAATCTGCTTGAGATACTTGGTTTGAGATAAAAGGATTCCTCCTTTCTTTTGTTGGATTTGCAAACCAAGGAAGTATGTCAGTTCTCCTAGCAAGGACATCTCAAATTCTTTCTGCATGACCGAGGCAAAGCTTTGACTCATAGCTTCTTCATTACTGCCAAAAATAATGTCATCTACATACACAACAAGTATTAGTAATTTGTCATTTTCAACTTTTATATAAAGATTGCTATCTGCTGAACCTTTTGAAAAACCTTGTTGATGAAGATATTTGTCCAACCGGTAGTACCAAGCCCTTGGAGCTTGTTTGAGACCATAGAGAGCCTTTTTTAATCGACATACAAGATTTGGATCGTTTCCAAGAATGAAACCATCTGGCTGTTCAATGTACACTTCTTCATCCAAGTCTCCATTCAGAAAGGCTGATTTCACATCCATTTGAAATACTTTGAAGTTCTGACAACTTGAGAGAGCAAGAAACATTCGGATGGCCTCAAGTCTTGCAACAGGAGCAAAAGTTTCTTCAAAGTCTATTCCTTCTTGCTGTGCATACCCTTTACAAACAAGTCTGGCTTTGTTTCTAATTACTTCTCCATTTTCATTCAATTTATTTTTGAAAACCCATTTTGTTCCGATAACATTCTTATCCTTTGGTCTAGGAACCAGCTCCCAAGTGTTGTTCTTTTCGATTTGCTCAAGTTCTTCATCCATTGCTTTCACCCAACATTCATCTTTGCATGCCTCTTTCACATTTTGTGGTTCAGTAGAGGAGAGTAATGCCAAATAACTTGAAGCTTCTGCAACTGTTCTTCTAGTTTGTATACCTGCTTCTTTTTGTCCCATGATCTGAGATTCTGGATGGTTCTTTTGAACATATCTGGATGGAGTCTTTTCTTCTATTCTTGTTCTTTCTTCTGCTTCTTCGTGAGGTCCGTCTTGAAATTGTTCTTGCGGTTCTTCTTCTTCATCATTCTGTCTTTGAGGGTAGCTTTCATCTTCTTCAATGTCTTCACGATGTATTTGCCTAGGAATGTATCCTTTCTCATCAACCACTACATCAATGTTGTCAACAATTCTGCCAAGTCTTTTATTGTAGCATTTGTATGCTTTGCTATGTGGAGAGTAGCCAAGAAGAATTCCTTCATCTGCTCTAGGATCAAGTTTGCCAAGCTGCTCCTCAGTATTCTTGATATAGCATTTGCTCCCAAAGATTTTGAAGTGCTTTACCGAAGGAGTTTTACCACTCCAGAGCTCATGAGGAGTTTGAGTGCTGTTCACTCGGACATTTGTCTTGTTGAGAATAATAACTGCTGCATGTGCAGCTTCACCCCAGAAGGTTGCAGGAGTTCCTGATTCATCAAGCATAGCACGAGCCATTTGCTAGATTGTTCTGTTCATTCTTTCCACTACTCCATTTTGCTGAGGAGTTCTAGCTGTAGAAAATTCTCTCCTTATTCCATGTTCATCACAGAAATCGAAAAATTCATTTGAAGTAAATTCTCCACCTCTGTCGGATCTGAGGCACTTAATCTTGTGACCTGATTCATTTTCAGCCAAGGCTTTGAAGGATTTGAATTTTTCGAAAGCTTCATCTTTGTGCTTCATAAGTCCTAACCAAACAAACCTGGAGAAATCGTCAATAAATAATATCAAGTATTCCTCTCCTCTAGGTGTTCTTTTTCTGAATGGTCCACATACATCTGTATGTACTAGCTCAAGAGGCATGCTGGCTGATCCTTCTTTCTCTGGAAAGTTAGTTCTGGTCTGTTTTCCAAACTGACATGATCTGCATATGGTGTTGTCAGGAATTTTGATATCTGGAAGATCGCGAACTGCCTGATATTTGCAAGCTTTCCTTATTTGTGAGAAGCTTAGATGTCCCAACCTTCGATGCCATAACCAGTGCTCTTCATCCTTGCTTAGATAGCATTGTTGTTGTTCTTCATCAAAAATGTATAGATTATTTGGAGTTCTTTTTCCTTTGAGAACTGTTTTACCTGTATCAAGATCACGAACAAGACATCCATTCGATCTGAATATAACCTCGGTTCTTTGATCACACATCTGGCTTACACTTAGAAGATTATGCTTTAGTCCATCAACAAACAAAACATTTCCAGCCTTAACATCTTCTTTTAAAGGAGCAATACCTTTTCCTTTTATAGTTGCAGGAGTATCATTTCCAAAAGAGACTTTCTTTCCTTTTTCTAAATTAGAATAAGATTCAAGTTTTTCTTTATCACCTGTCATATGCTTTGAACATCCACTGTCAATGTACCATAGATTTTCTTGTCCTTCTGCATAGAATGCTATCCCACATCTTTCTGTTTGAGGTTCCTTTATTTTCCATGTTTTGGTGCCTGAGGTTTGTTCCCTTTTTTGTTCTTGTACCTTTCTTTCAGGAAACCTGCTTCTGCATTCAAAATCTTCATGTCCAAAATTATTGCAAATAGAGCATTCAACTTCATTTTCAAGAGCTGAAAAATTGTTATAGGTCCTTTTTGTAATCCCTGTCATACTTCTTTGTTTTTGAGCTTCCCTAGTCATGATTGTTTTATACGCGACACATTGAGCTGCTTTGTGACCAAAGTTATGGCAAGAAAAGCATTGTCCATTGAAGAAGTTTCTGCGATTATTGAATCTACCAGCCAACTGATTGTAATTTCTATTTTCATCTATTCTTGAACCAAATTGAGAAGATTTTACCTGTGGCTGGTTGTGGCTTTTGTTCACCCTTAAGCTGGATTGCCCCTGATAGTTTCTGTTTGACGTTTGTCCCTGCTTTACCTGATGATCTTCCTTGTGCTCTTGCTCATTTCTTCTCGCTGCATCAAGATAACTTTTTGAAGTGGATGCTTGAGAAGTTTGTCCATTATAGCCCAGACCTGTCTTATTTAGAGGAGATCGCTGCACACTGATAATCTCATTCAACGTTTCAGATCCTTTGACAAACTTGAGATTAATAGTTTTTGTTTTCTCAATTTCTTTTCTAAGACCAACAATTTCACCTTCTAATTTTTCAAGATGTTTTTCCTTTTCATCAATCTGAAATTGTAGAGTATCAATAATCATGTTCTTTTCTTCTATACATCTCTTGAGTCTAGTAATTTCATCATAAAGGTTATCCACATCTACAGCATCCTCATAATCATCATCTTCAAATGCCATTAACAATCTATATTTGTTACCTTGTTCATCTTCATCACTGTTTGATAAGCCATCACTATCTTCATGGGTGTAGTATCTTTTCTTATTTGTACCCTGTTTCTTGTTCCATCTAACTGGTTCCTTTCCTTTATCCTTATAAGAGCATTTTGCAGCATAATGACCTACTCTTCCACAAGCAAAACATTTGAAAGGTAGCTTACCTCTGAACCTTCCAGAACCCCTTTGAAGATTTCTGACAAAATTTGATTCTTCTTCCTCTTCTTCTGGAACATGACTTGCTTCATAGTGATCTTCTTTGCCTGATGCTTTAAAAGCAGCTTCCCTTCTGTCTGATGGACCTCCCTTTCTCATTTCATAAGCAGTTAGAATTCCATGCAGCTGAGACATAGTGAGAACACGGAGATTTTCCTTTTCTTCTACTGCAGATACTTTAGATTCAAACTTGGGGGATAAAGATCTTAGAATCTTTTGAACTACTATAGTCTCTTTTATTTCTTCACCCAAATTTTTCATACAATTAACAATCTCATCTACCCGAAGAAAATAATTAGCCACACTTTCATCATTATACATCTTGAGAGTCTCATATTGAATCCTGAGAGTTTGAAGTTTAGCTTCTTTTACCTGTTCATCTCCTTCATAGCTAGTGATCATTTTGTCCCATATCTCTTTTGCTGATTTGAAGTGCATGACCTTCATGAACTCTGTTTGAGATATACTTCCTAATAGAGTACTGACTGCTTTTGCATTTGTTTCATACTGCTTTTTCTCAGCTGGATCTGTAGGAGTAACTGAAGGAAAGGCATAGCCTGATTCTACAATGTTCCAAACTTCTGTACCAAGAGATTGAAGATATGCAGTAACTCTTACCTTCCAATAATTGAAGTTTGTCCCATCGAAGACGGGTGGCCTGATTGATGCTTCTCTCTCGTAGTTGCTCATGATGAACGATCTACCTTCAAGCGATCAAGCTGTTCTGAAGGACCTGCTCTGATACCAATTGTTGGAAATAATACTGAGAGGGGGGGTGAATCAGTATTATCTAGCAATTTACCAAATCTTCCTTATTTGATCTTTTGAAATATTCTTGCATATCAGTACCATAAAACAATGAGCATGAATAAAGAAAATAGACAGTCACACCAAAGAACACAAGATGTAAGGTGGAAACCCAATGCGGGAGAAAAACCACCTGCTGCAATATGTCTCTATCTTCTTTCAAGAAAATCTTTTTACAATGATTTTGTACTGGTGCAGTCCTTTACCAGCACGCAGGCTGCAACCTGCAAAGAGCTACAACTCTTTTCTCGTTTTCCAGTTTCTCCTGGAAGGGAGCTACAACCCCCTACTTCTTTTCATGAAGAATCAAATGATCAACAAGTATACAACAGATACAGTCTACTACAGATATCAGATCAGTAATTACATAAACAACCCAGAACACCTTATGAACAGAAATATACAGTCAACAGATCATCTTAAGACAGGGACGCATATTTTCTTTCTGTGGCCTGCGACTGGACGCAGTATACCTTATGTTGTTCTGCGTGCAGACGCACTGTTCCTCTTTGCTTTTCTGCGACCGACGCCCCCAGAAACACTATCGCGCCGCGTCTTTCGCTTCAGAGACGCACCCAATACCACAGTCGCGCCGCGTCCTTTGCCTCAGAGACGCACCTGAGTCTTTACTGTACTGCGTCCCGGCGCACTTTCCCTTCACTGAATCTGCGTCCCTTCAGATATAGAAGATAAGAGGACTTCAGAACCAACCCAAACACTCAGATCCACAGATCTGATCATGCGCCATATAGATCGTAGTCCATTAGAAGATTTGCCCTTAGAGATTTGGACTAGATCTCACCAAGAGATGTTCAACCAAGATGATGCTTAATCCAAATGAACTCCTTTGCTTTATATAGGCAAGCTTCTCCCCAAAACGTGGAACAATACCACGAGCCGACACCATAGAAACACAAAACCGTCGGCTAGATACCACACAAGAAACCCCCACGTGCTTTTCTCTGCCTTGAAATGAGTGCACTGGGCGGACGCACCTCCTGAACGGCTGGCCTGCGTCCCTGGACGCGGGTTCTGTAGGGTATACCTGCGGGGACGCACTTGCTGAACATATTTCCTGCATCCTTCTTGATTTACCACCTGAATGAGTTTGCCATCAAGGACAACACCTGAATCATAATGCCAACATGTACATTAGGGTGGAATCCTCTTACTTGATGATTACTTGTGAGTGTTTATTGGTTTTTATTATTTTATTATATCTTCTTCATCAAGCAATGACCAAAAACATAAATTGCATGAAGATCACAAGATACATAGAACACAAGATATAGGCTCCAAGCCAAGGAAAAAACCCACAAGGGGGGAAACCTAAACAACTTCTCTTCTTATATAATCAAATAAAAGTGAGACATTCAAGACACAAGACCAAGACCCCCATAAGGAATCAATTCAACCCTCCCTCATATCTTCTCCAACAAAACCAATTCAAGAAGAATATAAGTTGGTCAAACCTCTTCAAGACAGAAATTTCAGACCTGCAACTTCACAGAGTTCCCCTAACACCTTCCTGGGAGTTTCCCAACACCTTCGTAAAAACATAATTGCCCCAACACCTTCGCAAAATTAGAAATTTGACCCTTTAATTTGCAAGGTAATCCCAACAACTTCACACATGTGGAGAAATACAAGTAAACATTCGATCTTTCATCTTTCCTTGGATTCTTCTCTCTCTCTTAGGCCTTCACTCTTCTCCTTCTTCTCTCTTGCACATAATTCGAAGTGTGTGAGTGAGTGAGAAAATGAGGTCAAAATCTCTTCCCTTTATATCCATCCAGGAGGTCGAATAGGGCCTCTTTGAGGCCGACTTGACAAGGTAGGGTCGTCTTGGGCTTGTGGGACAAAATTACTCTTTTTTACTCAAAATAAAATTATTTTTATTTTAGTTACAATTTCTCCAAATGGGACTTTGACACATGAAATATTTTCTTCTTGTCCCACTAAACTCTAAAACCATGAAGAACATGCTTTGACTAGAAAATAATAACAATAATAATAATAAATTAATTTTCTTCTTTTTTCCTTTTACATGAAATACATATTGATACAAGTACACAGATAATTATGAAGAATGAACCTAGTTACATTTTTCAACAATAGGTACTTTATATTAGTTAAATGGATGATTATACTAGAATGTTGTGGGTGTTTTTCAAAAGAATTAAGTCATAAGAACTAGAATGTTTTAAAACCTTCAAAGCAACAATTGAAAATGAAAGTGAGTTAAAAATCAAATGTTTAAGGACAGATAGAGGTGGAGAATTTAACTGAGGGGAATTCAATGAATTTTGTGAAAAACATGGAATCAAGAAGGAACTATCTATTGCTAGGACTCTGATCATACAAAATATTACAAAAACATTATTATTAGTAGTTGATTTACAACCTAATTTTGGAGAGGAGTAATATATACTATGAATAAGGCACAACTCTAGGAGAATAGTGACAAAACTCCATATGAATTATGGAAAGGAAGACATGCTTTAGTAAAATATTTTAGAATATTTGGAAGTAAGTTCTTTATGAAGATCAATTTCGATCCACTAGGAAAGTTTGATTCTCAAGTTGATGAAGGAATATTTCTTGGATACTCTACAAGAAGAAAGACGTACAAATGCTACAACAATCAGTTGTAAAATATAGTTGAAAGTATTGATGTAAATATTGACGAGGCTCTTCTTGAAAAATAAGTTTAAATGAGTGAAGAAGATCCTATCCTTGTAGATCTAGAAGAAGATGTTGCAAAAGAAGAAAAGGAGCAATAAAATCAAAAGGAACCATCTCAAACTCCATCAAGGGTAAAGTTTTTTCAAAAACGTCATCAAAAAGACAAAATTATTGGTGATGTAGATGGTAGAATACAAATTTGAAGAAAGATGACAAATGCACCAAAAAATAAGCAGAAAATTTCACTCAAGTAAGTAAGGAACCTCACTGGATAAAAGAAATGAAAGAAGGGATGTATCAAATTGAAAACGATGGAACATGGGAGCTAGTACCTCATCCAAAGGATAATAATGTCATAGGAAAAAAATGAAGATGGAAAAATCGTCAGAAATAAGGCAAGGTTGGTATGCAAGGGTTACTCTCAAATTGAAGGAATTGACTTTGAAGAAAACCTCACTCTTGTTACTCAATTAGAAGTTATAAGGAAGTTTTTGGCATTTTCTTGTTCTAAAGGCTTCAAAGTCTATCAAATGGATGTAAAATAAACATTTCTAAATGGCGATATGAAGGAAGAAGTATATATGGAACAACCAGAAGGGTTAGACTTAGCAAAAAGAAAAGATTTTGTTTGCAATTTGAAAGAGGCCCTATATGGATTAAACCATGCTCCAAGATCCTGTTATGCTAAACTTGATCATTATATTCAACAATAAGGCTTCAATAAATGATTTACAAGAAGCAATATTTACAAGAATTTTGATATAAATAATCTATTAATCACACTAGTATACGTGGATGATCTAATTTTTTGGAGCAATAATGCTTAAATGAGTCATAAAATTACCCAAAAAATGTCAAAAGAATTTGAAATTTCGATGATTGGTGAGTTGTCTTACTTTCTTGGATTTCAAGTAACTCAAACCAAAGCATGTATGTTCATATCATAAGAAAAATATCTCAGAGATATGCTTAAGTGATTTGGGATGGAAGAATATGCTATTATGAGCACACCTATGATTACAGGTTGCAAACTAAGTAAGGATGATGAATCTCCTATGGTGGATGCTACTCTTTACAAATCAATGATTGGATTTCTTTTATGTCTATTAGCTTCACAACCAAACATCATGCAGGTTGTAAGAATGGTGGAAATATTCCAATCGACCCCTAAGGAATCTCATATCCTAGTTGTAAAGAGAATACTTAAATACCTGAAAGGCACACTTGATTTTGGATTATGGTACCCTAAGAGAAAAAATATTACCTTGAAAACATATACTGATGTAGATTAGGTAGGAAGCATTGATGATCAAAAGAGTACTAGTGGGAATGCATTCTTATTGGGAGATTGTCTTGTGCCTTGGCTTAGCAAGAAACAACCATCTATATCTCTATCCACAACTAAAGGCAAATATATAGCAGCAACACATAGTTGTACACAAATCCTACGGATTAAGGAATCTTTGAAGGATCTCAACATAGAAACAAATCAACCTATCACCATCTATTGTGATAACACCAGTTTAACTAGCCTCTCAAATAATCTATTCATGTATTCAAAGACAAAACATATCCCAATAAAGTATCACTTCCTTTGAGATAAGGTTGCAGAGCAGAACATCAAAATGGAGTATGTCAACACTAAGGAACAAATTGCAGATATCTTTACAAAACCCCTACCTCGAGAAACATTTGAACATCTTTGTCAAAAGATGGGGGTAATCTCTCTTGCATCCCATTATAGCATCCATTGTTTATTGATGTCAAAGGGGGGGAATAAGATAGGGGGAGTAGCATGATGACATGGGGAGCAACATGATGATAGGGGGAGTAGCACAATGACAGTAATAGGGGGATCAATATATGAGGATATTGTTGCGATCAACAACAAAGGGGGATATTGTTGGAAGAATTCTTGTTATTGGTGTCAAAGGAGACACCATCTTGAGAAGATGTGGCATAGGCTTGTAGAGGACTTCAATCCATTTCCAACGAGTATTTACTCACCCTCTAAATCCTACTCGTTGAACATATATTGAATTTACAAGTTAGAGAATCATGGCTTTGAATTCAACCTACATGATCCTACATGAACACAAGTCATCCCTCTCCAAGAGATGTGTCCATACAAAATAGGGTCGAACAAGTATAAATAAAATCCATGCTCCTACATTTTATCTATCCAACTTGGCCAAGGAAAGGAAGATAAAGAGTTTGATCTAAAGTGAAGAGAAGAAGTTCATAACTCATTAACTTGGTGGCAGGCCAAAAGAAGAATTTGTTTTTGGACTTCGCTTCTTGGATCTATTTTTTCTTGGATAATTTTATTTGTCTTAGTGAATTTTATTTGTGTTGGATTCCTTTGAATTTTTATCCTCCTCAAAGACTACACTTCGGCCCTCCTTGGAAACATTATTTGACCCTTGGTTTGGATAAGTTTTTTAAGCCCTAAGGACATAAGAAAATCCACCTTTTCGGCCCCTCTGTGCCTCAAACTTCAACCTTTTCAAACCTTAAATTTTGGCCTAAAATTTCGGTCCTCTGTGCCTCAGAGTGCTGCTATTTCAAACCTGAAAGTTTGGCCTCATAATTCGGCCCTTTCAAGTTCTGACCTTGGCTCTTTTCAGGAGAGGACCTAAGGTTTTGTAGATCGCATAACTAAGCTCTTGGAGGAAGATCAAGGCTATTTATTGGCCACTTGGAGCTTAAAGCTTGGACCTCCATTGGATCAAATATTGGATTGTTAAGAGCATACTTCAACCTTCTTTGAGGAAGATTTGGGAGCAGACTTCGAGTCACCAACATAACAAATTTGAGGAAAACTTAAAGCATCTTGATGAGTGGACTCTTGCCTTCTTTAAAGAAAATCTTCCCAACTTTGTTAAAATAGTCTTTGGGCCCTTTTTGACCTAAATACATATTTGAAGATTTAATGGAGCATTTTTGAAGATTGACTGAATCACCTTTGCATATTTTTGTAAGCACTCTTGGACACTTGTTGAAGCATTTTTGAGTTTATTGAAGACATATTTGGTGCAGCCTTGTTGAAGCACTATTAAGGACTATTGAATACATCCTTTGGAGAAACCTTGTTGAAGAATTATTGAAGGAAATATTGTAGAATTATTGAAGACATTTTTGAGAATTTTTGAAGTATGTATCTCTTGCAAAGATTTGTTTTGACCAAGTTGGAACTTGGAATTGTTGAGAGGATTGGAATCCTGGTTTTCACTAAATAGGAGCCTGGATTTGTTCAAGGTTGGACCCTTGAAAATGTTAGAGGTTTTGTTGTACAATTTGGACCCTGTTTTTTTGTAAAAATGATTGGAGTCCTCTCTATTTTGATCAATAAATTTATTTTTATTCTATCTCTTGTGTTCTGGTAGATTTTGTGATAAAAATATTAACTAGCATAAAATAAAAATTGAAAAAAATATTGATTCACCCCCCCCCCCCCCAAATATTTCCAACAGTTAAGCAATAGTTAAGAAGAAGTCTTGAAGTATGATGTTTGCAATTAATAGACAATGATACTTGGATAAAATTTGGTTGACAATAATTTGAGTATGTATTGACAGAAGTTGAGTCATTTTCCCTGGTATGAGAGCCCACAAGTTTTTTTTCTTTCTTTTATTGTTAAGGGTGGTAGGGTGGTGCTAGGAAAGGAAGTTGTAGCTTCCTTTATGAGGTTGGAACCTCCTTATAGTGGGAGTTGGTAAACCTAGGGTTGTAGCCCTTCTAGTTGGTGTTGGTAAACCAGAAGTTGTAGTTCCTCTTGTAATATAAATAAATTGTTTATATATATATATATATATTTCATTTAATATGATGATATCATTTAATGCTTTATATACTAAATTGTAAGAAAATAAGAAATATTTATTCATCCCCCCCTCCCTCTCAATATTTCCAACAATTGGTATTAGAGCAGGTTACCCTCTAACAGTCTAATCACTGGAGGGAAGATCCTGAACAAATATGGATCATATGGAAGGCATCTCTTCAAAGACAATTCTAATATTTGATGGAAATGACTATCCATTATGGAGAAATTGCATGGAAACCTACATGAAGGTTTTAGAATTGGATGTTTGTCTCTCCATCGTAAATGGCTACAAAGTTCCTAAAATCCCTCCAACTAATCTCGATGAGAAGAAGCTTTTCAACTGCAATTCAAAATCTCTTCATGCTATCAAAAGTGGATTGTCAAGAACTCTTAAAACCAAGGTAATGACTTGCACCACAATCAAAGGTGTTTGGGATAAAATTAAAACTTTGTATGAAGGAGATGATAAGGTAAAATAGGTTAAAATTCAAAGATATAGAGCTCTGTTTGAAACTCTAAAAATGGATGAAAAAAAAGATATCGTGAGTTATTTACTCAAAGTAGATGAAGTTTTCAAATCCATCATAGTATTAGGAGAAATTAAATATCCCTTTATAATACAAAAAGTGTTGAGATCACTTCCTTTGAGATATGATGCCAAGGTATCTGTTATAGAAGAAACCAAGGACATCACCAAGATGGCAATGGAAGAACTAGACAACACCCTTATAGCATACAAAATGAGAATAAATATAGAAGACAAATAATAAAATAGAGAAGAAACTTTTAAGGCCATTAAGAAGACAAGAAATAAATAACTCAAGGTCAAAGGAACTCCAAATGATGAATCACATGTAGAAGAAACAAATTTCATTAGGAAACTCAAAAGACAAAACTTAAAACACAAAGGTAAGTTACCTTTTAAATGTTTCAATTGTGGAAGAATATGTCATTATGCTAAGAGATGTCCTTTTGGGGAAAATAAAAGCTCCCATAAGAAAAATATTTATTCTAAAGAAGGTAGGAGTTCATCAGATGAAAGTGACACAAAAGAAGGGGATGCGGGAGAAGTTCTCTTCATAACCCCAGAAAATTAAGATAATGATCATGATGATGAAGAGGATGAAGAAGAAGAAAATATGAGAATAGATCCTTTCTGGGGACTCAGAAATGATTCAAATATTGAAAAGGAAGATGAAGATCTTAGAGAAAAAATGAAGAATAATGAAAAAGAAAATTCCAGGCTCAAAAACAAAAATAGATAATTGAAAAGGCTACTTGAAAAGAATGGTCAAGAAAATATATCCTTAAAGGTCCAACTTGAAGAAGAAAAAATAATTGAGGAAGTAATAAAGATCCAGATGAAGAAGAAAGAAAGAGATTGTAAGAAGCTTGAAGAAGAAGTTATGTCATTGAGAGCTAAAGTTGATAAGCTCAACAAGAACTTGAATAACTAACTAGTGTTGGACAACATTCTTAGCTGTCAAATATTTCTAGGCAATAAAACAGGTTTTGGGCATATCTTCAAGAAAAGAGGACACAAACCTCCAAGCCTTCGAAGGAAGAAAATCAAAGGGAATCCATAAATGCTAGTACTTCAAGAAGCTCTATTGATCAACAATGGATCTAACCTCCTCCAAGATAGAACAACTTCAAAAGATCATCCTACTCTCCCAGGGATGAAATTTTTTTCTTGGTCATTGTTACTCTTGTGGAAAATTTGGACATAAAGCAATTCATTGTAAAATAAATACAACGTATAATTATGCAAGAAGAAAGAATGATTACGAATTTGCAAGAAATGACCATAGATCAAGAAATGTTCATGTATTTACCAAAAGAAACTATAATCCATTTGAACCACTAACGAATTAGAACATGGTATGTTACAAGTACAATAATCTTGGTCATAAGGCATAGGATTGCAGGTTTGAAAATTCTCCAACCATAACAAAAAAGAAACCTACTATGAAATGGGAAAGGAAAAAGAAGGAAGATTGGAATCTAGAATTGATCGTTGAAGATAAAGATGGAAGGGTACATATATAGTGGATCCTTGACACATATGGCAAGAGATGAAAATAAATTTTCCAGTCTAAAAGGAAAAAGTTGCAGTGTTGCGTTTGGAGATAACTCCGATGTCGATATACTTGGAAAAGGTGTAGTAAGTCTTCAAAGCTAAAATATGAAACCACAAAATGTTTTTTTGGTTAAGGATTTGAAGCACAATCTTCTTAGTGTCGGAAAAATGTGTGATCAAGAGTATAATATCTTGTTTGACTCCTAAAAGTGTGAAATTATAGAATAAGACTTAGGGAGATTGGTTGAAACAACCACACAAAGACCAAATAACATATACATTCTAGATCAAGCAAAGTGAAAGAAATTGCATCTAAGAAAAATATTTGTAAGGAAAACATACAAGGTAAGGATAACAAGACAAAAGTCTTATTGAGTACCATATGTTCAAGAGGAGCACCCCAAAGAAGTAAATCACCCCTTTGCCATAAATTTCAAATGGGTAGAGAAAACTAAGTGCAACGTGGAGACAAAGGAAATGAAGCATGGAGACAAGGGGAGCATGAGTGTTGACATCAATGATGAAGGGGGATTTTGTTGGAAGAAATTGTCATTGATGTTAAGGGGTGAATGGGCCAACATTTGTTTGATAATATTCATGTGAAATACAATGAATTTGGATATAATACCATTCTGGATTCGTAGCCCTCATCATGTTGTTTCGTTGATAGGTGGCACATCATGTGGGTCTTCATGATTGCAAATATATATTGATTTAAATTTTGTGCCCCAGTGGAAGGGTTTAGCACCAACATCTTGCACCTAAAATTCATGGCCTTTAAATATTTATTGCCGCCCCAAGAAGAAAGTCAAAACAATGATTTAAATTAGCCTAAATCTATGTGTCCAAATCAACCTTGGTAGAAGATAATGGAAGACAAAAAGTTAATTTTTAAATTGACTAATTCTTCTAGTTTAAGTCATATTTCCTCCTTCAAGTCAACTTTGATTTAGATGTTTCTTTTCAAAAGGGAAAATATTATAATTTGTTTAGTTCGACACCAATATAGGGATCTCTCCAAACACTATATATTGCCCAATAATGGAGCATAAATCATATCAATTCATGACATGATCTAATCAAGGAATTTGTTGAAATTGACTAAGGCTCTGAGCTTGTTGAAGATCTGCTGAAGAAGGCCGAAAATCCAAAGAGTATTTCTCTGCATGACGTTTTTGACAAGACTATTTTTTTGAAGTTGTTTTGTATCAGGCTTATCTATGGTACAATTCGACCTCCTTGAGGAAATTTTAATAGAAATTCCAAAGGCTTGTTTTGGTCCTATATTCCTGAGGTATTTTTGGCCTACTCTGAGGCCCCTCTTTTGAGATAAATTTTGGTCTCTAGCTGTGGCTTTCCTGGGGCAAATACAAACCTGAAATGTGGCCTTTTTGAGCTAGAGATATACTTGAACTATAGCTTTCCTAAGGCAGAGACAAACCCAAATCTGTGGTTTTCTAAGGAAGAGACATACCCATATTTTGTGGCAATCATAGGTTTGTGGTAGACCTTCTAATGTAGATTATTTCAACGCCTAGGCATATCTTCTTAAGGCTTACTTTCTGCAACTTTTTGTGCTTCCTAAGGAACAATTTTGACTATCCTTGAGGGAATTTCCAAAGCTAATTAGAGGAAATTTTAGTGGTATATGAGGCATCAAAATCGAGTACTTGAAAGATTTTTTTGAGGTTGGATTTGAGGTACATATGCTTAGGTTAAACTAAGTTCCTGAGGAAGATTGTTATCCTGTTTGAGAAACCTATTTTGGCCCTTGTATGAGGTACTTCCACAATAGTTTCAGTTCCTGTCTGAGGCTCTTACATGACTTAACCAGAGGCTTGTATTCTTGTGTTATGGTCTGTTTGAAGGCATGAATAGGGATGATCTAATCAATAGAAGAAGTCTTCCTTGTGTAGTGGGCATATGGTGGTATGAGTTTCCTTACTAGGGTTGTTAAGCAGTGTTTAAGAAGTAGTCATGAAATATGATGTTTGCAGTGACTAGACAGTGATACTTGGAAATAATTTTGTTGACAATAATCTGAGTATGTATTGATAGAAGTTGGCGGTGTTTGAATGTTATTGTAATTAGGTCATTGTCCCTGGTATAAGAGCCAAAGAGTTTTTGTTCTTTCTTTTATTGCTAAGGGTGGGAGGGTGGTGCTAGGTAAGGAATTTACAGCTTCCTTTAGGAGGTTGTCACCTCCTTCTGGTGGGAGTTGGTAAACCTGTGGTTGTAGCCCTTCTAGTTGTAGCTGGTAAACTAGAAGTTGTAGCTTCCCTTGTAATATAAATAATTTGTTTATATATATCTTGTGTTCCTTTGATGTGATGTCATTGGTTAATGTTTTTGATACTAAATTGTAAGAGAAGGGAAATACTGATTCACCCTCCCTCCCCCTAGTATTTCCAACATATCCTTGAGATTTACATTCCTAGGTCTCTTTCTATTCTAATTTTATATTTACATATTTACAAATAATTTCCTAATCCTGGAGTATTAGGTGTAAATGATTTATATGACTTTGAGGGTCATATCATAAGGTTTCCCTTTCCATTTTCATAATATATTTACCACCTTTTACTTGTTTCTAATTGAGTGACCTACGAAATACTCTATGTCCTAGGAATTGACACATGCAATGAGGGAAAGGTTGTAATGGTAAACTCAGACAACATATAGAATTAGTTTATTTTATGAAGTGGTTAGAAGGATTATCTATATGACTTACCTAATGACTTGTTTTGAAGTTTGACTCATCATTATAGGTGAGGCGCCCCACATTGGAATGTGTGCACTATGCATGGGGATCAACATCATTTCATTGGAATTTGTTACAACATAGTGGATGATGATTAGAATGCCACATGATCATAGGGGTGTCCACATTAGCATAGTTTACACTTGTTGGCATACTAATTTTCCATGAGCCACTTGAAGGAATATTCTCGCACATGTGGGTGGTTAAAGGTGGTTAGAGAAAAAAAATTAGGGTGACTAACTTCATGGGTAGTTATCTTCTAACAAAATGCCCAAAATGCCACCAATTAAGTGTCACTAGAGGCATAATGGCCACAACATTTCAAAAATGAGATAATAATAGAAAATTAGGCATAAATTAACCAAGTTATCATGTTGCTGAAATTGTTGCGTGGAAATTATTATGTGTTTTGACCTCTCGATGACCACTTTTGTGGAATTAGTTAAAAAAAATTCTCATTATCGGGAGGGAACCCCACCTTTGAGGAGTTGGTTTTGATTTCCAATGGTATTGAGCTCATGTTTTTATCGAGCATGTGGCATGAACATGTGGTATGTTTATAGCTCAAGGTATCATATTTGTGGTTTTGGAGGCCTCTTTTCCTATATAAAGAGGGACTTTCTTTATTTTTGCTTGGAAATAAAGTGGAGTATTCTCTTATTATTGTGTGTGATTCTAGTTCTCCTTAAGCAATGCCTTATGGCTTTTTGAGAGTGATAGTAGAGTTGTGAGCTTCATTGAGGTAAGAACTATCAAATAGAGAGATGATGCAAATAATCTATGAATTTTAATTCTATTTTATTTATTCATTTAAAAATTAAATTAAAATTAATCCTATATTATAAATAAATGTCTTAGGGATTTATTTATTTACAAGATATTTAGTTTACAATTCCCTTTGTTACTTAGGTTTATTTCTTTGAGAGTTAACCTCCTCGTGAAGTTTTTCAAGTTTGTTATTCTAGTTTTATGTGTCTCTAGCAATCCTTGATGTTGGAAGACTTCAACAAATTTAGTTAAAGAATACCATTGCCAAGGGTGTTTTAAGATCCCATAGCCCAATTGTAAAAGTTATTTCCATGTGAATTTTCTAGTCATCTTTTAAATTTTCATTTCCATTTCAATTTTTACATCAAACAACCTAGACAATAACTTTAAAGGAATTTGATCAACTTTATTGTGTATGTTACATCGATTTTTAATTAAATCACACAGTATAATTGCACAAATTCTCACTTGATCAAATCACATAACTCATTCATTACATGGAAATATGAATTTATGTTTTAGATCTACTGGAATATATTGTTTGAGTTCATGGCCAACAATTTGATGTAATTCACCATTTTCTTGCATAAGACAAATCAATGCTTAGAGATCTTCATTTTCCATAAGTAAACTAACTCTTTAAGTGACCACACAAGACTTGAATTTTGTGTAAAGATTAAAGTATTTAAATGAACACATTGCATGGAATAAATATCTTTTCTCATTCCACTGCTGCTACATATGGTTTAACATGTAGTTCAACACAATTTTTCTCACAATTCATTGAATTTTATACACATTTTTTGGCCGATTTACTTTTAAATCAACCATAGATGAATGGACTATTGAATGCATTATAAATTTATGGTTGGACAACATTGAATTTTCTTTATGATATTAGATTCATATTCCAACCTTGTGTTGATATTTGTGACTCTTTACTTTTTTAATTTATGACAACACTATATCCATTTCACCTACAATCAAGATAACTTCTGAATGCATGTAATGATCCTCATTTGTTCTTAGATGTATAACTCAGTTCATAACACTTTCATGGTTATATTTAGAGTTTTTTTCCTTGTTTGGCATTAATGGAAATTTCCAAACTTTAAATGCAATGGATTTGATTGCAGTTGATTATTCAAGAATGTGATGATGAATATGGTGGATGAATAATTTAATCAACCTTTTTTCTTTACTATCATAACATTTCCTACATAGTGCTTAGTTATTAAATGGTGATATAACTTAATATTGATTAACATACTTCCACATACAACAACATTGCATTTTAGTGGCCTCAAAACTCTTGTAATTGGATGCCCTATTGTGCACTCACATGGTTTGGGATTTTGTTTTTGATGGTTAGGGTAATAAACCATTGAGAGTTTTTGGACTTCAACTTCCTTATAATCTACTCTCATTTTTACTTCAACATGTTATACTTGGATATGTTGGACTAGCAATGTTAAACTCTCTATGAGCTTAGACTAAGGACTTTCCTTCACTGTTAAGACATTATTGGAATTTCACTTTCAAAGATGAGTGGGTTAATTGAGTGAGGTCAACTTGAGGTGATTCCCTTCATCCTATACCAAATAATTAGGCTTATGTTGAGCTATGAATTCCTCACAAGCTAGGGTAGCTTAGTTTTCTTATTCTGAAGTGTGGAGCAATGCTACCAAGGTGACAATGCATAACTTGCCCTATTGTACCTCTTGGCTCTCATGTTGAGGTTAGGACTTTTCCTCAAATGTTTGAGAGATAACATGAGCATACAAGGTAAAAAAAGTTTGATGTGATTGATTTGGGTCTTATATTTTCTTACCACTTAAGATTAGAGGTGTGGTAGAATGAAGACGTCAATATATTTATCATAGAAATAAAATATGTCGAATAGATATTTTAGAAATTTTGAATGATTGATTGGAAGTCATTATCTACATACATGGGTTTAGTTTTGAAATTACTAATAAATGATACATTCAAATCAATGAATAAGATTGTGTATATAGAATTGATTGACAATTTAATATTCTTAGTGTTATCACTGAGAATTTTCCTTAGAAGTTAACAGAAGAAGGAAGAAACCAAGGTAACCACAAATCAATATTTTAAGTATAGGCTCTAGCCAACCTAAGACTTAGAGAGGGCTTTCTCTATATAATTTATCTTTGTTCCTTATGGGATTTTAGGCTAGCTCTTAGTGTTCCTTGGGGTTTTGGTTTTGATTTGATGGTTGGGTGGTGGAATTCTTAGAGCATATGGATAGAGAAAGGTCTTCAAGCCATTGGGCTATGGATTCAACAAATGGATAGCAGGACTGGACCAATTCATTAAAGGGAATGTTCATAGGGTAGGCTAGCAGAGCAAAATGCAAATCTTTAGGCGTAATGGGTGAAGTAATTTTAACCAGGGTGAAAGGGAACTTACGAATCATTAAACCAGGATCAGAATGAATAACAGAGGATAATCATGAACAAAGGGCAATTAAGAATCCTTTGCTATAGATCACAAGAAGTCACCTAAACTAAGGAGAAATCAAGAATTCCTTAACTTAGATTTGTGAAGAGAACATATAATAATGCATAACAGTCAAGACAGTGTGCATTTAAGCAATGTCTGAAATATCATTCCATGTTATAACATTTAGATTTTAGAGATACATAAAAGATTATGGAAAATTTTGAAGAAAAAAAACATTGAACATGAGAGAATACTTATTTGTATTTCGCTTTACACAAGAATCTTGTAAAATAACTGATCTTTATTCCTTAGTCCAGCAAGCCAATCCAGTCATTGATACAATAGAATTTCTGATTTGAGAGAAAAAATCTATAGAGATTTTTGGAATCCACACTACATACTTCGAATTGTGAAGTGTTTATACAAAAAATTATTTCAAAATATCTCAAAACAACTTGAGATTTATTTTAGGAAATACAAATATCTTCTTGCAAGAAGATAGCGACAACTAATGAACTGTTTCGTGTTGTCCCTTTAATTATGGTTGTGCTGGCCTTTATGGTTGATGTGTAGCCCTTTATGTTGGCTAATAGTTGTGGCATTTTTATGTTGTAGTCTTCTTTACTTTGATCTTTCATCTGATACTCATTGACCCTGCTACTCTTTGACCTTGTTGTACTGTTTTTACGTGTTTCACTCTGTTGCCTTCATTTTTACTGCACAGTAACTTTTAGCTGTTTATTTATCACAATAAATCTGTCATTGTCTCCCACCATTCTACATCTGGTAATTTCACATTTACCATTCTCTTGTAGATTTCATCAGCCTCTGTATATTTTGCAAAATTTGGTTTGGTGAGAAAAAGATGTTTGATTTCATGTTCAGGGAAGAACAAGTTTTCAAAAGTATCATACAAGACTCTCCCTATTGGTAATGTCCTTATGGGTGAAGAGCTGGCTTGTTCCTTAGCCAACTGTCTGAGTCTGTGAAGTGGCCCTTGCTGATGTGGTGGTCTCCTCCCTACTTCTTTTTAGGCTTTTCCCCTCATTTAGAGGAATCTACACAACTGAGGGGGTACTCATGGTTGTCTCTGGTCTGCTTGATATCTTTGGCCTGTCTAACTGTTCTTTCCTGTCCGACTGCTCTGGCACCTGCAGGAAAGAACACTCATCAAGTTGTTTTTCCAAATCGATTAGAGCGTTCTCTATGTCTACTCTAGTGTTGTCCTGATCAACTAGGGTTCCTTCCACCCATTCTGATTGGTTGGCATAGGCTTTAATCTTAGGTATGGGATGGTGAATAAAATGTCCTAGCTTGACCTTTTGCCTCTTCTTGGTGATGAATTCCAAAGGGTATATCTCCAAAAAAAGCTTCTCTGGAACTTCATCTTTTGTAGTATCAAATATGCCTCTTTCCCAACCTCCCTAGAGTTACATACAAAGGGGCCTAGTTGTTCTTTTATTTTGAAATTGGCCTTCTTCTTGGCATTTACAAAGTTTATCTCATCTGCATTGATAATTTTCCTGTAGTATTCTAATGAAAACAACCTCACAGGGAGGTATCTTGGAAATTTATATGGTGTAAGAATGCAACCATATATCCTGATTTCTGTGTGGTTCTGGTAAAGGTGCCAGTCACCCACTTTGGTCTGCTTTGACAGTTGAAGGACTCTCTTTATTTCTGGACTGATTCTTGGAAGAGGGTTTCCAGTCAACATTGTCATAATTGGATGTACAAATAAGTCAGTGAAGTCTGAATAAGAGTATGGAGAATGATACTCGTGGATTAATGGGGTCCAAAAAATGACTGACCTAGGTTGACCCTTAGTGTCAAGCTTCTGAAGGGTGAATGGAAACTTATCTAACTGGTAATATAGAAAAAGATGGTACAAAATAGAGGAGTATTTGAAGACTCTCTCATTTCTCATTCTGAGAAACTGATCATGCATCCTGTCAGTTATGAATGTGGAAAAGTCATAAATGGTTGCAGGTGGTTGTCCTGGAGTATAGATGGACATGAAAGCCAAGATAATTCCATCAGTATACTCACTTGTGGAGTAACCCAAAACACAAGATATCATGGCTACAATACTTCAGCCCTAAGGGGAAAATATAGTTGCTACATATGGAGGGGGGTCTTTAGGGAGGTTCTTCTCTTCTCTAATGAAGGTTTGGAGTAATTGGGTCAATTTTGCAG
Organism: Pinus tabuliformis; assembly: GCA_031772625.1. Taxonomy (NCBI): domain Eukaryota; kingdom Viridiplantae; phylum Streptophyta; class Pinopsida; order Pinales; family Pinaceae; genus Pinus; species Pinus tabuliformis. Next base: position 290,569,189 of record CM062810.1, read on the forward strand.
AGCTGAGTTTGGGATATAAGTCCAATAGATCTCCAATTGAGAGGGGAGTTAGTTTGGCCCTGGTTGGAGCTGCAACATTTCAATTATAGACTCAACAGTGATGGTGAAAAGGACCTTCCTGTCATGAGACATGATGGTTCTGTGACTTGGGACATAACAAGAATGGCACATGTGCACAATTTCAGGAAAAATGTGGACTTGGGGGAACTGGTACTTGGGAAAATTTGACTCCCAAAGGCCAATTTCATCAGGATGGTTCAGGAGTTTTCCCTACTTTGGCAATGTATTTTCAATAGGAGCTTTATGATAGTGGTATCTTTTCTCTAGAAATATTTATGAGCTAGGGGAATGTGGTCCAGGTTTAAATGCGGTGTAGAGATGGGTCTCACATCCATAACAATTGGGATAGCCATACTCAGTTCTTGTGGATTTGAGTATGGGGGGTAATTTCAAGTTTTTTAGGGCAACGGTGTTCAGCAAGGAGTAGGCTTGAGCTCTTGAGTATTTTTAATTAATTTTAACTTAACTAAAAACACTCAACAACTCGTTAATTTGAAATTGATAGGCTATTTGGTGAATTCTGGTTTAAATACCTGGAACTGGGGTGAATTGGCTCTGAGCAGGGTGGTTGGCAACTGCAAGTGGTTGAATGGGCTTTGTATAGGCTGCAAGGCCGATTGGGTTGTTGCGGTGTCTTTGGAGTGAAATTGTATGTGGGTTGACGGCTTCGACATTTGCAGGTGTCATGCATGCGTACAGAGGCTTGTAGATGAAAATTCAGTGAAAACAAACAATTTTGGGGCTTTTGGCTTTTATACGCAAAAAGTTATTTTTTGGTGGGTACGGGGTGAATAGTGGTTAATTTGTCGCGTAGCGGGAGGGTGGTAAGCGGTTCATTTCACACTGCTTTTGGGCACTCGGTGGTATTTGGGAGGGGCCGCCCGATTCCACTCATTGAATGAAATTTTATAAGAAACAAGTTTTTTTTGGCGGGTACGGGGTGAATAGTGGTTAATTTGTCGCGTAGCGGGAGGGTGGTAAGCGGTTCATTTCGCACTACTTTTGGGCACTCGGTGGTATTTGGGAGGGGCCGCCCAATTCCACTCATCGAATGACATGTAGCATTGGGGGCCAGGGGGAAAACCCCTTTATCAAGTGGGTAAAGGACGGACGTCGGTTTGGCCCGATATGGATGAGAACCGTTGGATGAGGAGGGGGACAATCACACGGTGATTAGGTGGAGAAGCTGAGCAGAGGCTATTGGGGGGCCCGGCAAGCGCTTAATTACGGCGGTATCAGGGTTACTAATGGCTTAAAGTGAGATTAGGCCATCGGGGTAATTAACGGAGGATTAAAGGGGGCTTTATTAACTTGATCACAAATCGACTTGTTAAAGGTTTTGGTCAGGTTTTAGGTGAAAATCATAGTTTATAATTAAACTAGGGTGTAGGGTTAATTTATACATAGGAGTTAAATATATACGGGAAATTGGGGTTTTATTGGGATTGAATATAATAAAGTTAGTAATTAATATGAAAAATGAGTAGAAAAGGGAAAAACACTAAGAAAAATGTTTTTTGGTGAATTACATGTTTTCACATATTTACATTAATACTTAGGGTAAAGCATTTTCGTGGGTTTTTGGTATGAAAAGTGTTTTATATGGGGGAAAATTGCTTTTCCTAGGCAAAAAGTGTTTTAACCTTAGGAAAATGAGTATTATTAGGAAAATAAATGAACTGAAGGGGTGGTGAACTTTTATGAAGGGAATCTAGTACTTGATATCCATAAGTCATTGAGCTGAGGGTCCAGTCCCTCCAAAAGTTAGAGAAATTCTTTGAGCCTCTTTGAGTTAAAGGTTTTAAGTACTTTGAACTTTATTATGCGAAATTAGATAAGTAAAGAGGTGAAATGAATGGGGGAAGTTAATTAATTGACTTTGAAATCCATTTACATGCTTGATTGCCCATTCATATTTGGAACATATCACGAAAGATGATAAATATGCTTTTTGTCTAATCAATCATCATACTTCTGCAACCTTTCTTCTACTTACCCACTTACTCATCCTACCATTTTTTCTTCACTTTATTAGGGTGCATTTAGGCTAGCAAACCCTTATCAATATTTTTTTTTCTTTACATAACAAACTATATAAATCAAACCTTATATCATCCAAGGGCTCAGATTAAATAGTTGAGCTCCTTTTAGTTACTCTACCTATCTAATTATCTACCAAGATTACACTGTTTGGTCAGATTTTATTCTCTATAATTAAAAACATGAAATAGCCAAGTTTAAACATTTTGAATATCATGGATTGTGGCAAGGATTACAAACTACACACAATCATTTATTATGCATAAAATTAAAAAGGAGTGGCATTTTGACTTGCTCACTTTCATGGTCTTTTTGTTTTCTTGGGGTTCATATTTTTCATCATTTTTTTGACCTTTTTTATTGTTTTTTCCCTTTGATTATTATTTTAGGACATACCCTTTTTACATTTTTTTATTTTTCTAAATATGGAAAACATTTGCACAAAGCAAAGGTATGTACAATATTACAAGGTTTAATCTTAATCATTCAAAATTATGACTCCTATTGGTATAGGAACCTAATAGTGGCTCCACTTGGGGATGGCATTTCCTGGTGAAATGTCAAGAACTTTGTAGATCAGTAGCCTTTGAATTGTTGTTGATGTTACCTTGCAAAATTATCCTCTATGCCTCTACATTATTGATACTTATGATAGTGAATCCTTTGAAGCTTAGGGCCTTCTCTCCGGGCTTCAACTTCAATGACCACCATCCAATCCAAACTAAACTTTTTGAAGAAAAATGGAATATGTACAATGGAAAGTAAAAATTAGTAGTTAGGTTCAAAATAGTGTTTGAGCATTCAACCATTCACTAGTCCACCTTCTGCTTCTGTACCATCCATTTCTCTGAGGAAGAAATCATTATTACCTTTGAAAGCATAAATGACATATGGGAATTTCCATACGAAATCAAATTTCTCGTGTTTACCTTTATCTTCCCTCTTTGAATCCCATTTTAAGACTTTGTCACCAAGGTAGAAATCCTTAGCCTTGGTCCTTTTATCAAAAATCTTCTCGATCCTTTCCTGCACAACCTGAGATTGTAGGCTTTAAACCCGTACAGAAATTACCTGCATACAAATTCTAAAACACAAAAAAATAAACAATGCAAGAGCATAACACATAAAACACATATACACAGAGATTTTCCCACTAGAACCCAAAACCGGGACTACCAGCTTGATTTTTCATTATTTTCCTTTCAATGTTACAATACATATTTATACATGCCGAAGCATCCAATACCATGGACCGAAAACCATCGTGTCCAATACCATGGACTGAAAAACCATCGCGTCCAAAAAAACATGTGCGAAAATCATGCACAAAACCATAGGTGGGTCTGCCCAACCTAACATAGGGTCCAAAAGAAAAATTTTCTAGGGCACTGCCCCGAACCCCATAAAGTGGGGTTACGGGTGCCCTTCAAACCCTCTGTTAACTACGTGGAAAGAATATAACACAACCCAACATTCTCCCACTTGTTGTTTTCTTTCCACAGGGGGCCACAAGAGAGCTTAGTCATTTTCCCAGCCCTGAAATGCCCATTGTCTCTCTACACCAAGAGAACTTCTCAGAGCTCACAGATTTTGTCAATGCATCTGCAGTATTCTTCAAAGTGTTCACACTAGCAACACCTTTTTGTCTTCTATCATATCCCTCACAAAGTGATACTGAACATTAATGTGCTTTGTCTTTGAATGATATGCAGGGTTCTTTGCCAAGAAAATTGCACTTTTGCTGTCACAGTCTATCCTTGTAGCTTCCTATACTAACCCCATACTTGAACACAATATCTGCAACCAAACTGCTTCCTTGCTTGCATGAGTGGCTGCCATTTATTCTGCCTCTGTAGTTGATAGTGCCACTACAGATTGTTTCTTACTCATCCAACTGACTGCACCTCCAAATAGGTTAAACACATACCCACTTGTAGATCTTCTCTGATCCAGATCTCCAGCCTAGTCTGCATCAACAAAGCCACAAATATCCAACACTCTGTCCAATCCTGGTCTTCCTTGGTAGCATAGACCATAATTACTAGTTCCACGCAAATACTTAAAAAACCCGCTTCACTGTTCTCCAATGCTCCTTTCCTGGTTTTGACATAAACCTGCTCAATACTCCCATTGCATGTGCAATGTCTGGTCTAGTACAGACCATTGGATACATCAGGCTATCGATTGCACTTGCATATGGAACACGGGACATGTCCTCTTCCTCTTCTTGTGTCTTGGGACATTGTTCAGTAGATAACCTCACACCTACAGGAATAGGAACCTTCACCGGTTTACTATCCTGCATATTAAACCTTTGCAGTATTGTCTCGACATACTTCCTTTGGTTTAACCAGAGCTTCCTCTTTGCCCAATCTCTTTTAATTTCCATGCCCAAAATATATTTTGCAGCACCAAGATCTTTCATGTCGAATTTGGAGGACAATTGGGTCTTCAAATCCTGGATAATTTCTTTGTCATTTCCAACCAGCAACATATCATCCACATACAATACCAAATAAATAACACGGTCACCAATTAATTTAAAATACACACAGTGATCTGCTTTGCTTCTGGTGAAGCCAAGTCCCCATATAAATGTATCAAATTTCTGATACCACATCCTTGGTGACTGTTTTAACCCATACAAAGACTTCTTTAACTTACATACCAATTCTTTCTTACCCTTCACTGCAAAGTCTTCAGGTTGCTTCATGTAGATTTCCTCTTCCAGATCCCTGTGAAGAAATGTTGTCTTCACATCCATTTGTTCTACCTCAAAATAAAAAACAGCAGCAACAGATAAAAGTAATCTAATAGAAGTTACCTTGGCAACAGGAGAAAAAATATCACCAAAATCAATTCCCGACACCTGGGAATAACCTTTTGCTACCAACCAAGCTTTGTATTTCTCCACTTTTCCTACTACATTTGTCTTCTTTTTGAATACCCATTTGCTGCCAATGGGTTTCCTTCCAGCCAGCAACTCCACTAGATCCCAAGCCTCATTTTTGTGCAAAGATTCCATTTCATCAACCATGGCCTCTTTCCAGAGTTTTCCATCCTTTGAATCTATTGCTTCCTTCACAATTCTGGGATCATCGTCAGTAATAGATAAAGCAAAATTTGAACAGAAAGCAGATGGACTATACCTTTCAGGCTACCTTCTCTCTCGAACTGATCTTCTCACAGTTAGAGTTTGTGGCTCTTCATCTTTTGATTCCTCCTTTGCTATAGAGTCTGATTCTTCCTCCTTTAGCTCAAACTCTATCTTCTCAGGTTCCTTTCATTGGACTTCATGTTTAATAACATCTTTCCCCTCTCTGAACACCACATCTCGGCTGTACACAACCTTCCGTGTGACTGGGTTCCAAAGCTTATAACCCTTTAAACCATCCTTATACCCAATAAAGATGCACTTTTCAGATTTACTATCCAACTTGGTTCGTTTCTCCTTTGGAACATGTACATATGCATCACATCCAAATATCCTCAGATGTGAAAGAGAGGGTTTCTTACCAGTCCATACCTCTTGTGGAGTCTTATCCTCCAACGCTGATGAAGATGACCTGTTGACCAGGTAACATGCAGTATCCACCGCCTCTGCCCAGAATTCCTGTCCTAACCCGGCACCACTGAGCATGCTTCTTGCCCTTTCCATCAACGTCTTATTCATTCTTTCTGCAACTCCATTTTGTTGAGGTGTATATGGAGTAGTATTGTTTCGTGCTATACCACACTTGTTACAGAATTCTTCAAATTCCTTACTGCAAAACTCTCCACCGTTATCTGTCCTCAGCACCTTTATCTTCTTCTCTGTCTGGTTTTCCACCAGAGCCTTAAATTCTTTAAACCTGTCAAAGACTTCAAATTTCTTCTTAAGGAAATATATCCATGTGTTCCTTGAGAAGTCATCTATAAATGATACATAGTACACAGACTTACCTAGTGATGGAACCTTCACAGGTCCAAACACATCACTTTGCACAAGTTCTAATATCTGTTTCGCCCTCTTACTACCATAGGGGAAACTCACCCGATTCTACTTCCCATATACACAATTTTCACAGAAATCAAAATCCAAAGAGCTATTACTCATACCTTCTACCATACCTTTACCATGAAGTATCTGAAGGCCCTTTTCTCCAATATGTCCAAGCCTTTGATGCCACAACATGGTCTTCTCTCCAGAGACCACTATATTTTCTGCTCCACTTTTAGGAACTACAGAACTATTGCACCCATCAATAATAGTGCTACCTTGCGGCTTGTACAGAGTTCCAATCCGAACTCCCCACATCAATACCAATGCTCCCCGAACCATCTTGCAGGTATCCTTCTCAAACACTGTTTTTACACCTACATCATCCAGCTTGCTTATAGAAATCAGATTTTTGGCCAATGCAGGAATATGTAGAACACCTAGAAGTGTTCTAACCCTTCCACCTTGCAACTTCAACTTTACTTTTCTATGATCAATGATTCTAGCCTTCCTATCATCCCCCAAGAAGACATCACCACCATTATATTTCTCATACTCGCAGAACCACTCTCTATGGGGAGTGAAGTGAAAGGATGCACCTGAGTCAATAAACCATGCCTCATGATCTACATGTGTACTTAAAGAAGCCAAGTACACATCCCCACCTTCATCTGAGGTGGTTTTCGCCTCTGCAGAAGGAGCCTCATCAGATCCCTTTCCTTTGTCAGGAGCTTTAGATTTACATTCCCTTTTGTAGTGCCCTTCCTTGCCACATTTCCAGCACACCACCTTTACAGGTTTTCTTGGAGATTTAGATCTCCCTTTAGATTTAGATCTCCCACTTGATGACTTATTTTTGTTTCTGTTCTGGGTCTGCCCTTGTATAGACAAGGCATCACCATTTTGGCTCTCCATATTTCTCCATCTCATCTCTTCCATCAACAAGGATGAGACTATTTCATCAAAATGCAAGGCAGTTGCATTGCTACCTATTGCAATAACCAAACTATCCCACGAATCTAGTAGAGAACACAACAAACTGATGCATTTATCTTCATCTAAAATTTTAATATCAACAGATGCTAACTAGCTTACCACAGTATTAAATGCATTCAAATGCTCTGTTACCGAGTCTCCATATTTCATCCTCAGGTTATACAGCGTTTTCCGCAGGAACAGTTTATTCACCAGAGACTTAGTTTGGTACAAAGTCCCTAACTTGTCCCACAAATCCTTCATCGTAGCTTCCCCTGATACATTCAGCAATACTGAATCTGAGACACACAATCGTATTGTGCTCTTTGCCTTCGATTCAACTTCTTCCATTCTTCATCAGACACTCCCGTTGGTTTAGTACCTAGATCAACCGTGATCCACTGGTCTTTATCCACCAACGGATCCTCCATCTTGAGTTTCCACAACTCAAAACTCTGACCATTAAATTTCTCGATCGTTATCTTTCCACTACTCGCCATCTTCTTTCACCACTAGAATCGATCTCAAAGATCTCCCACTGAAAAGGGTCTACCACAGGCCCGAGCGAAACCCCTCAGCAACAAAGGCATCCCCTTGAAGCCAAAAATAGCTCTGATACCAAATGTAGGTTTTAACCCCGTACTGAAATTACCTGCATATGAATTCTAAAACACAGAAAAATAAACAATGTGAGAGCATAACACATAAAACACATATACACAGAGATTTTCCCACTGGATCCCAAAACCGGGACTACCAGCTTGATTGTTCATTATTTTCCTTTCAATGTTACAATACATATTTATACATGCCAAAGCATCCAATACCATGGACCGAAAACCATCGTGTCCAATACCATGGACCGAAAACCATCACGTCCAATACCATGGACCGAAAAACCATCACGTCCAAAAAAACATGTGCGAAAATCATGCACAAAACCATAGGTGGGTCCGCCCAACCTAACATAGGGTCCAAAACCAAAATTTTCCACGGTGCTACCCCGAACCCCATAAAGTGGGGTTACGGGTGCCCTTCAAACCCTCTGTTAACTATGTGAAAAGAATATAACACAACCCAATAGAGATCCGATGTACACTTCTTCCCTGGTTTGTTGTAAATGAATTGTTTGGTTGATTCTTCTTTGGATGTCATTTGGTTCAACCTGCAACTCTTGGAGCAGCTTCATCACTGGTGTTCCCAAGGAAGATGGAAAAATCGCTTCCATCCCATAAACTAGTTTGTAGGGAGAGATACCAATTGATTTATTTGTGGTTAGTCTATCTGCCCATAAGGAATTTACTAGCTTTTTATTCCATGTTTTCTTATTGTCCTCCAACAACTTTTTTATGATGTTCACTAGGCTTTTGTTTGAGGATTCTACCAATCCATTTCCTTGAGGATAATAGGTTGTGGAATGGCTCGGGGTTATATGATACTTGTTGCAGAAATCTATCATCCTTTTGGATTTAAAGATTGTTGCATTATCAGTAATGAGCTTAGTTGGACATCCAAACCTTGATAGAATGTTGGTTTCAAGGAAGGTTATGATAATAGTGTCAGTGGCTTGCCTTGAAAGTATGGCCTCTATCCATTTGGTGAAATAGTCTGTGGCAGTGAGGATCCATTTGTGTTGGGCAGAGAAAGGTGGGTGAATTTCACCAATGAATTCTAACCCCCATTGTTGAAAAGGTGTTTCAGCAGTGTTAGAAAATTATATATTACGGAGCAATGGAACACATAAAATATTGCAGAGATATAACCACAGAAAACGCATAAAACAAGAGAGACACAGATATACGTGGTTCACCCAGTTTCGGCTACGTCCACCCTGAACAGCCAGGCCTTCCTCTCTATTATCCAGCAAAATGAAGAGACACAACCTACAGCAGATCCGCTCTAATATCCTCTGTTTTCTCTCACAGTCTCACCTCTCTGCTTCTCGCTCAGAGAATACACATATATTACACAGACTCAATAAAATGCCCTCATACAAAGAGAGGGGTTGCCTTCTAGGTCAAAAAACCATAAACTAAACATAAGTTCTACCGTCAGATCATCTGCCTAATGAATGGCCCAGATTGACTAGAAATTACTATACTTTTACAAGGCAATTTTACATATGTTTTTAGCTTCGGGGGCGCTGCCCCCGAAACCCCCCACCAAGGGGGGGGGGGGCTCCCCAAAGGTCATAGCCACCCCCCCTGGACCCCCCCTGCAGCGAATATTTTACGGGTGGCGTTGTCACCCCATTTTGAACTGGGGTCCAATGTGGCGATACCTTTGAATACAGAAGATAATCAAGCTCCACACCCAACAATCTCCCACTTGGAGACTAATTATAGCAACTCCACCGCTACTTCATTTGCTGGACAATGACTCCTCTTTGGACCTGCCTATTTCTCATCTTCATCGTCATCCTTGAAGACTAATTGAAACTGAGCATATTCTCAGTTTCTCCCTAGTTACAGCTTTTGTTAGCATATCTGCAGGATTCTGGTTAGTTTGTATCTTTTCCAGCTTCAACTCTCCATCTTCCAACACTAATCGTATGAAATGGTACTTGAGATGTATGTGTTTAGTCTTGGAATGAAATGCTGAGTTCTTTGCAAGATGAATGGCACTTTGGCCATCACTATATAACGTGCCCATTTCATGCTTCTTACCCAATTCACCCATAAACCTTTATAACCAAATCATTTCTTTACTAGCCTCTGTAGCAGCAACATACTCTGCTTTTGTTGTTGAAAGTGCAACAACACTTTGGATTTTTGAAACCCAACTAACAGTTGTTCCACCAACAGTAAATACATATCCTGTAGTACTCCTCCTGTTATCTCTGTCACCTGCCATATCTGCATCAACATATCCCTGTAGAGAAATGTTTGAACCACCAAAGCATAATGCTTGATTTGTGGTACCTTTCAAATATCTGATAATCCATTTCACTGCCATCCAATGTTCCTTTCCTGGATTGTTCATGTACCTGCTTACAACTCCCACTGCATGTGTAATATCAGGCCTTGTGCAGACCATTGCATACATTAAGCTTCCAACTGCTGATGCATATGGAACTTTAGACATATAATCCATGTCTTCTTGGGTCTTTGGGCACATTTCCTTACTAAGTTTGAAATGGCTAGCAAAGGTGTACTAACTGGTTTTTCATTGTGCATATAAAATCTTTTCAACACCCTTTGTATGTACTCATTCTGTGACAATGTTAATTTACGATTTTTTCTGTCTCTAGTTATTCTCATAACAAGGATTTGTTTTGTAGCTCCCAAATCCTTCATTGCAAATGAATTTGCCAATTTTATTTTGAGCACATTTATTTCTTGCATGTTAGACCTTGCAACAAGCATGTCATCTACATACAATAACAATATAATATAGCTGCCGTCATTTTGCTTTTTCAGATAAACACAATGATCAGAGTGACATCTAGTATAACCTTGTTCAGACATAAACTTGTCAAATTTTAGATACCACTGCCTCGGAGCCTGTTTTAAGCCATACAAGCTCTTCTTCAACCTGCACACTAGTTTCTCCTTCCCTTTCACTTCATATCCTTTTGGCTGCTGCATATATATCTCTTCCTCCAAATCCCAATGGAGAAAGGCTGTCTTTACATCTAACTGCTCAAGATGCAAATCTTCAACTGCTACTAGACTTAAAATAGTTCTGATTGAATTCATTTTAACAACAGGAGAAAATATTTCATCAAAATCAATACCTTTCTTCTGTACAAACCCCTTCACCACAATGCTAGCTTTGTACCTTTGTTTTCCTCCATCTTCTTCCTTCAACCTGTAAACCCATTTATTCTTCAATGTAGTTTTTCCTGCAGGCAACCTGACTAAGTCCCAAGTCTGATTATGCATTAAGGAGTCCATCTCTTCTTCCATGGCTACCTCCCACTTCTTCCTGCTTTCAACCTACATTGCTTTTTCATAACATTCGGGTTCACTAGAATCAGTCAACAATAAATAATATAATGAAGGAGAGTAACGTTCAGGGGGTCTACTTATCCTGGTAGATCTTCTAACACCACTTTCAGGTGTTTGGGGTGCCTGTTGCTGTTGTGGTGGTTGCTGTTGTTGTGGTTGTTGATTATTATTATTTTCAGGCACCTTTACTTTTTCAGTGATTTCATCAAGAACTGCGTATTCCTTGTTTTCTTTTTCCTATTTATTTTCCTGCAACTGATTCTTATACAAGACCTTTTCATTGAATATTACATCTCTGCTCCTAATGATTTTGTGATTTTTGTAATCATATAAGCGATAACCAAAATCATTAACACCATATCCAATAAAGGTACATTTCTTTGACTTTGCCTCAAGCTTTGTTCTATTTTCTTTATCAATATGGACAAAGGCTTCACAACCAAAAGGATTTAAAAAAGAGTAGTTTACCATTTTACCTGTCCATGCTTCCTCTAGAACACCACCATTCAAGGAACTTGTAGGCCCTCTGTTTATTAGATAAACAACAGTATCTACAACATCTTCCTAAAATTGTAAAGGCAATCCTGCATGCAATCTCATGCACCTTGCACACTCCAGGATTGTTCTGTTCATCCTTTCTGACACACCATTTTCTTGTGGTGTTCTTGGAATTGTCTTCTCTCTGTGAATTCCATGCTCTAAACAGTACCTATCAAACTCTTTGCTGCAATATTCACCTCCATTGTCTAATCTGAGACACTTTAATTTCTTTCCTATCTCAATCTCAACCAAAGCTTTCCATTTCTTGAAAGTATCAAATACATCAAATTTATTCTTAATACAATAAATCCAAGCTTTTCTAGTTGCATCATCAATCAATGTAACATAATAACGAGAGCCACCAAGAGATGATACCTGAGTAGGTCCCCATACATCTGTATGCAGAAGCTCTAATTTTTCACTCTTCTTTCCTTTCCCAACTCTAAGAAATTTGACTTTCTTCTGTTTTCCATAAATGCAATTCTAACAGAAGTCCAAATCAACATTCTTCAAACCTGGCAACAAATTCCTTGAGTGAAGAATCTTCATCCCCTTTTCACTCATGTGTCTGAGCCTATGATTCCATAATGCTGCATCTGCTCCTTTGGAAGTTAAAGCATTAACATAGTTAGAAATACCATTGCATAAATACAATGTACCAACCTTTTTGCCTTTTTCTATTACCAGGGCTCCTTTGGTAACCTTCCAAGCTTTATTTGTGAAAGTTGTCACACAACCTTCACCACCTAACTGCCCTATTGAAATCATATTTCTTTAGATCTGGAACATGCCTTACCTCCTTTAGTAGCCATTGGTTTCCATTCTCTTGTTTTACAAGAACCTTACCCATTCCAACAATTTTATAGGGTTTATCATCACCCAAACGAACTTGTCCAAAATCTCCTTGAACATAGTCATGGATGTATTTCTTATCAGGTGTGGCATGGAATGAGGCCCCTGAATCTACCACCCAAGAATCAGTAATATTTTCGAAAGAAAGAATCAAAGCATCTTGTAACACCTCACCTGCCACATTTGCTTCATGACTGTTTTCTTGTTGTGCATCTCCTTCTTTTCCCTTCAAAGATCTACAGTCTTTCTTTAAGTGTCCTTTCTTTCCACATTTCCAGCACACTATCCCCGATCTAGACTTGGATCTGCCTTTCCTTGATTTACTGTGATATCTTGAGCTCTTTCCTCTTTCCATTTTTCTTCCCCTAGACTCTGCACTCAAAGAATTACCCGATGTCTCACCAGAGCTTTTCCGTCGTATTTCCTCACTAAGGATAGCACCGACAACATCATCAAACTTTAAAGTACTAGATCCAGAAATAGAGTTACTAATGGCCATTACTAAACCATTCCAACTGTCTAGTAATGAGCACAAGAATAACAGAGCTCTAACTTCATCATCAAATTTTACCCCTACAGAACATAGCTGAATTGTAACAGTATTAAAATCATTTAAATGGTCTGCAACAGATCCACCTTCTGACATCTTCATATTAAATAACCGTTTCATAAGAAATACCTTGTTTGAGGCTGAGGGTTTTTCATATAGTTTCTCCAACGCCTTAATCAAACCCTCTGTCATTGTTTCCTTTGAAATGTTGAAGGTGATCGATGCTGCGAGGCACAACCGTACTGTTCCGAGTGCCTTTCTATCGAGAAGGTTCCATTCTTCATCTGTCATTCCCGTCGGCATCTTTGTTTTTCCGCCCAATGGTAGGTACAGATCTTTCTGATACAGATAATCTTCCATCTGCATCTTCCACAGTGAGAAGTTTTGGCCTTTAAATTTCTCGACCCTAAACTTACCATATTCCGCCATTGCTCCCACTCGAACGAGGAACCCTTCTTTCCTACGAGTTTATCAGCCAAATAGACCTTGGCTCTGATACCAGTTGTTAGAAAATTATATATTACGGAGCAACGAAACACATAAAATATTGCACAGATATAAACACAGAAAATGTATAAAAGAAGAGAGACACAGATATACATGGTTCACCTAGTTTGGGCTACGTCCACCCTGAATAGCCAGTCCTTCCTTTCTATTATCCAGCAAAATGAAGAGACACAACCTATAGCAGATCTGCTATAATATCCTCTGTTTTCTCTCACAGTCTCACCTCTCTACTTCTCGCTTGGAGAATACACATATATTACACAGACTCAATACAATGCCCTCATACAAAGAGAGGGGTTACCTTCGAGGGCAAAAAAACCTAAACTAAACATAAGTTATACCGTCAGATCATCTGCCTAATGAATGGCCCAGATTAACTAGAAATTACTATACTTTTACAAGGCAATTTTACATCTGTTTTTAGCTTCAGGGGCACTGCCCCCGAAACCCCCCACCAAGGGGGGGGGGGGGGGCTCCCCAAAGGTCGCAGTTGCCCCCACTGGACCCCCCTTGCAGCGAGGGTCCAATGTGGCGATACCTTTGAATACAGAAGATAATCAGGCTCCACACCCAACAAGCAGAGATTGGTTTTAGGGGTAAAGGTAGAAGCTTTTTCTTTCTCTCAAAAATTTGACATTTGTGATAGGAGGTCACATGTTTCTTTACATCAAAAACAAATTTGTCCAGTAGAAACCAGCCCTAAGAATTTTATCTGTAGTGGTTTTCCAGTAAAGGTGTCCTCCACAGTCACCTGCATAAAACTCTTGTGATATTTTCTCAGACTCATCTTTTAATAAATAGTTGAGAAGAATACCTTCATGATTCCTCCAAAACAAAGCATTGTATAACATACAAAATTTTAAGGACCTCATCTTCAAAAATCTACTTTTGGTCTTAGATAATCCAAGAGGAGCTTGTAAATTTTGTAAAACATAAATGATATCAGCATACCATGGTGATTCAATAAAGGCCTGGCTGATTAGTGGAGTCGCCATCTCCTCTTCATTATCTATTTGTGCAATAAAGTTTATATCCAGGGCCTAACAGTTTGACTCAGCCATGAGCTTGGCTAAACCTTGGCCCTTGATTAACTTAGTTGCTTCAATTTCTATGTCATATTCTAAAATAGTAGCAATCCATTTTCCCCTCTTTCCATTTGGACCACCCTGAGTTAGGATGTCTTTGACTACTAAATTGGGAACATAGGCTACTATATGAGAATATAAAATATATACTCTAAAGTCCTTGATAGCTTTGACCAAAGCAAAAGCTTGTTTTTCCATTATGCTATATTTTAAGGAGGCATCTCTCAATTCCTTGCTAAAGAAAGCAATAGGTTGTTCATAGCCCTGGTCATTTTTCTACAGTAAAACTGCAGCAATTTTGTGCTCAGAAGCAAAAGAAAATAAGATGAAATCTCTATCAAATTTTGGACTGATCAAAACTGGTGTTCTAGTTAAGGCTAGTTTAATGTCTTCAAAGGATTTCTTAGCCTCAATAGTCCATTTGATGGTTGAATATTTTTTCAACATATTGTTCAGTGATCTAATTAATTCTACTAGATTAGAAATAAATCTCCTAAGAAAGTTAATTTTCCCTAAGAAAGCTTGTAATTCTCTTATGTTCCTTGGATGTTGTATCTATAAGATGGCTTCTATTCTTGCAGGGTCTATTTGGATACCATCTTTTGAAATTATATGACCTAGTAACTTTCCTTCTTCTAATCCAAACAAAGACTTCTTAGGGTTCAAAGAAATTCCATATTTCCTACATTTAATAAAAACCTGCCTTAGATGATCCAAATGTTGGTTGTCAGATTTTGAAAATACAGTAATGTCATCTAGGTATATCACTAGGAAATCATGAATTTCTTTGGCAAAGGCTATATCCATAGCCCTCTGGAAAGTGGCTCCTGCATTCATTAGTCCAAAAGGCATTTTCACATACATGAATGTGCCCCAAGGAGTAGTGAAGGCAGTCTTGGCTTGGTCATCAGGATGAACTAAAATCTTATTGTAACCAGAAAACCCATCCAATAATGAGATCTTGGTTGATCCAACTACCCTTTGCAAAATATGGTCCATTTTGGGGAGAGGGTAATTGTCTTTAAGGGATACTTTGTTGAGGTTTCTAAGGTCCACACAAAGTCTAATCTCACTAGTTTTCTTCCTAGTTGGCACCAGGTTTGAAACCCAATTAGAAAATCTGATTGGTGCAATTATCTTAGCATCATACATTCTCTAGATTTCCTTTTCAATTGATGGTAATATGACAAGATTTATCCTTCTAAGTTTTTGTCTGAAACATTTTTTATTTTCTTTTATAGGGATTGTGTGTTGTATGATGCTGGTGTCATAGGATTTGAGGTCCTCATAACTCCAAGCAAAGACATCCTGAAATTCTTTTAATAACTCAATGTATTTTACTCTTTCAGTGGGAGGTAATGATTTAGAAAGTTTGATCAATTTTGGATTTTCATCAGTGCCAATATTACACTCCTCCATATCATATTTCAAAGGTTCCATTTTAGGCTTACTAGGAACATCATTTGAATCAAATAGGTCTTCCAAAGGGGTTAATCCCTTAGGTAAGAAATTGTCTTTGAGATCGATTACTTCAATGTCTTCATTAATTATCTCATCAATCTCAACTTGCTCTAGGTTTTCTACATCTGATTTTGTGAATTTAGTGGGATGGAATCTATCTATCTCTTCACCTTCTATCTCGTTTATGTCTATTTTATCTTTAGTGTTAGGATCTATTGATGTGTCAGTATCTATGTTGCTATTTACAAATTCTTGTTCTAAAATGAAAATTTTGTTTATTTGTCTGTCATTAGCAAATATTTTCCAGTTCTTAAAATTATCTAGAATTGCAGGCATGTGCCTTACTTCAGCAATGTACTGATAGTTAGGCTAAAAGGATAACTTGCAGGTGCGGGAAAACATTGCTAAACTATGAGCTTGCATATTATGTTTTCTAGGAATTATAGCAACTTTGATTTCTAAGTGTTTAGTATTTCTAAAATGGTTCCTCTATAACAACTTAATCTAGGGTCTTTGGTCATATGTACAACATTAATTTTTTTTATCACTAATTTAGAGTCTCCCATGATAGAAACTCTTATAGCTCCTAGCTTCCTAACTAATTTAAGACCTAAAATTAGTGCTTCATACTCAGCCATATTGTTAGTACACTTAAAATTCAGTCTGTATGCATGGCCTTCTAAGTAATCATTCTCTAGATTGTATATCCAAACCCCTGCTCCTGCTCCAAACTTATTGACTGACCCATCAAACTAAAGATGCCACAATATCTCATGTTCATAATTAGCATCATCTATTTCCACCAATTTTTCTTCAACTTGACTACCTTGTTTACTGGAAAGTTTTAAAGTTTGGATAGTTTCCTTTTATTTTGAAACTGCAATTTCTTTTGGTTCTGTATCAACACTACCTAAAAGAGTTCCTTGTGTTTCATCAGTATTATACAAAATAAAAGAATCAATGTTTGAATGTATAGAGTAGATAGGAAAATTTTGAGGCTGATCCTAGCTACTCACCATGTATTTCATTAAAGTTTCTTGGTACAGCTTCTTAGGTTGTCCAAAAACAGAAATTGTTTCATATGACATATCAAGTTGTAGAGATCCCTGAAGTTTGGCTCCCCACGACCTGGATAACAGCATGCCATACTTCGATGGGATGTCAGCAACTACAATATCCATAAGGATTCTCTTGGCAGGATATTGAACTAAGGTAACACAGAGGTCTTTAATTAACCCCAGACACTTTACTTGACTTGAGTCAAATGAAAATAAGTCCTTGTAAGGTCTTGTAATGTCTAGGTTCAATTTTTCCATTACTGATTTGGGCATTAAGTTGTGGGAGGCACCAGAATCCAACATTGCATTATGAAGAATTTTGTCATGGATGCCAAGGCTAATGTAGAAAGGTGGTATTCCTCCTTCTAGTGGTTTGCCATTGACATCTGGACCAAATATAAGTTCAGGTTGGTCATCAAATAGGTTAACAGAATCTTCATTTTCAACAAGGTTCAGGGTCTGGTTTATCTATGTTTTGTAGGTTTCATTCTTGATTAACTCTGTCAAAGGGACTGAAATCTTTAGCTTAGCTACCTCTGCTCCCAAATTAAAAGGAAAAGGGGCTTTCTCTGTTTGAGGGTTTGGACTTTTGACAGCAGGGATTTGAGTGGGATGGTCTTCTTTTCCTTTATTGGGGACTTCTTTTTGTGAATTTTCCAATCTAGTATTTTGAGGTGTGTCCACTGGTTTTTTGGGGGGAATTGAAGAAGAGGGTTGATCATCAAAAGGTTGATTAGGGGTTATATCTTCAATGGTAGGACCAGAAGGATTCTGGTTTTGTTTGGGGAGAATCTAGAGGATTTTAGAAACTGGGGCTTCTTTGATTTTCTTTGGTTGATTTGGCACTGTTTTCTTGGTTTGGTCAAAGATATCAGAATTCTTTTTACTCCTTAGGTTATACTACTTATGTACTTCAAAGATGGTAGAATCATAACCTTGCTTATAATCAAATGACTCTCCAGACTGGATTTGCAATTGTTGCAGCATGTGCAATTCCTGATCATATTGGGTCAAAAAACAACACCTTCATCATCTAATCCCATCAAGTTAATCTGTGTGTCTTGCTCTGGATCTTCAGGATGAGATGTTTCTGCATAATTTTCTTGGAAAGGAGGTCTAATATTCTGAATAGGTCCATTTTTTCTAGTATTTTGGTTTTGGTTTTTCCTAAAGTTCAAGTTTCTAACTAGAGGTGCCTGTTGGTTATCCCACTGGGGCTTCCTCTCTATATTCTCTATTCTACCCATTAACTTTTCCATGCCATTTTCTAAGCTATCTATTTTAATGTCAGAGGGTGAAGGCTCATCTTTATCTGATCCTCTTCTTTCATTCCTAACTCTAACTCTTTTAGCTAATAAATTAGCCTCTACACTTACTGCTACACTTTGCATATCTTCTAGGGTTGGGGGGTTTCTTTCCCTGAGTTGGAATGCCATGTCTATGTCAAAACCATCAGGGAACTTTATTAATGCTAAGTCAAGTGGGGGTCTAAGATTAACTGGAATTTCATTGTATATATTGTTAAATCTGGTGCAGTAATCTTGAACAGTTTCATTGGGTCCTCTCCTAATATTTTCATATTCAGAAAGGATCTGTAGAGGATTCTTTTTCTTTTCCCATCTATTCAAAAATTGTTGTTGAAATACTTCTAAAATATCAATACTATTATCAAGTACTGATCTAAACCATTTTCTAACATCACCAGCTAAAGTCTGAGCAAATGATCTCATTTGGATGTCCACAATATCAATTTCATGAAGTTCAAAGTAGTCTGTGATTTTATTAACATGGTGTTGTGCAGTGTAGTGTCCTATGCCATCAAATTGGACGATTTTACTCTGGTAGTCTGTTGGCATGGCACCAAGTGGAGCATGTAATACAAGGGGAGCATATCTATTTGCCATGGCTATAAGCTAGGATGGGCTAAAATGTGGGGTTGAGGCACTGGAAGGTGATGCAGTAGTGGAGGATAAACTAGGACCAGTAGGTGGTACCCGGGATATGATAGCTTGGTAAGGGAGTGAGGGTATAAATGGAGGTGGGGAAAGAACTTCAAAGGTTGAAGAGAATAATGGTGAACTAACAGTAGTGGATATTGGTTCAGAAAGCTCAGGGTTCCTAGCAGTAGTAAGGGATGACTGTGGGGAATTCAGAATATATTCATCAATTGACTGATTAGCCTTTTGGACTTCAAGGTCTGCAATAAACTTTGGATCTAGAAAAATTTCATCAAGTGCACTTTTAGACCTTGTTCTAAATAGGGAAAGATCAAATGGCACATCAAAGGGAAGGTCTTCTAAAAACAACCACTCATCAGGGCACGAATTGGCTTTGATTAAAGGTGTTTGACTAACTGAACTTTCTTCTCTTTTGGGTCTTCTTGAAATCAGGTTGGGATTATCAACTACTGGGGTAGGGTTTGGATCTGGATTAGCCCTAGTGTAGTGAGTTCTCCTTGAAGCCAAAATTTCAAGCTTTTTCTAATTACTTTCTTTTTGTGAGATTTTGTAAATAACTTCTAATAAACCCTTTAAGAGGCTTGAAATAAAGATTTAAAATTTTCTTAAAGGTTTATTAAGACTGAGGATTTGATGTTCCCCAGTATGGTTGCCACTATGTTATCACTCAGAATTTTCCTTAGAAGTTATCAGAAGAAGGAAGAAACTGAGGTAACCACAAACCAATCTTTTAAGTATAGGCTCCAGCCAACCTATAACTTAGAGAGGGCTCTCCCCATATAATTTAGCTTTATTTCTTATGGGATTTTAGGCTAGTTCTTAGTGTTCCTTGGTGTTTTGGTTTTGATTTGAAGGTTGGGTGGTGGAATTCTTAGAGTAGATGGATAGAGCTAGGTATTCAAGCCATTGGGCTATGGAGTCAACAAATGGATAGTAGGACTGGACCAATTCATTAAAGGGAATGTTCACAAGGCAGGCTAGCAGAGCAAAATGCAAATCTTTCGATGTAATGGGTGAAATATTTCTAACCAGGGTGAAAGGTCACTTAAGAATCCTTAGACCGGGATAAAAATGAATAACAGAGGATAATCATGAGCAAAGGGAAATTAAGAATCCTTTGTTATAGATCACAAGAAGTCACCTAAACTAAGGAGCAATAAAAAATTCCTTAACTTAGATTTGTGAAGAGAACATATAATAATGCATAATAGTCAAGACATAGTGCATTTAAGCAATTTCTGAAATATCTTTTTTTTGTATGTAAGGTAGTTCTCTTCTTTTCTATTCACATTAAACTTAAAGACCAGATACACAGTTATGGTGGCCTCAACCTGCCCCTAGGGGAAACCAGGTCTGTTGGCCACCTCAGTTTACTGTAGGCATTCCAAAACCAAAATTTGGTGATTCTGTCCATACTAGTTATATAAACATAACATCTGAAATTACTTAATAAGCTTCTATGAAGCATAAAACAGTGTTTGTAAGGAAACAAAAAACCTCCAGTGTATCGTCCTCCGCATCAGCCAATTCTGGTTCCAGCATCTTTGTTTGTTTCCATGGGGAAATTCGTATGCTCTTCCTGGCTTGAGACCAAACTTGCTATCCTGGACAGGGTCTGAGATATCTCTGCCAGCTTATTGTTCTAGTTGATCATAATGGTTTGGAAATTTTTCATTTCCTTCTGAACATTTGGGATGCCATTGGCAATTTCAGCCATTTCTTTAGCAACTTGTTCCAAGGCTTTTGCCAAAAGACTCTTCAAAACCCAGTAAATGTGTAGGGATCTTCTATACAGTGTCTGTCTCCCCCTTGTATTTCCTGGGTCACTAACTATAGCAGCCCATTCTTCTGTTTTCGAGCCTGACTGCTCTTCAAGGACTCTTTCCTCCAGATTTTGAATTATCCTGCGAATGTCTTCGTCCGTTTCCTCTTGGTAGGCACGGGCTGCCTCTTGGCTAACAGTCGGGGCAGACCGCCTCTCCCTACGTTGATTCTCGGGTTCCTCCACAGGCCTGTCACCCTGATTACTTTGTCTCAGGCAGCCCCTTCCACCTCGAGCACGCCTTCGACCCTATCGAGCCATCCTGGCTTCTACCTCCTCCTGTTCAGACACATCAATCACAGGTGTTAGATTTACAGCGAATTCATGCTCTTCATAGGAAACCACTTGAATCTTTGGAATTTCTTTCCTCCTACTACTCTCCCCTTCCATTTTTAAGTTCTGTTCATGATACTCCTTTCCCGAGTTCAAGGGGTGAAGCACTCCCTCCATTATGCAGGTCGGGTACCATTTTAAGGGGTCTGTCGACAAATCTCTGGCTTCTATATTTCCTTTGCTTCTAGCCATGGCTGCCCCATTCTGGTTTCCCTCATTATTTCTCAACCTCTGCCCCTGACTGCAGTTTCTTCCTCCTCCCTGGGATCTTTCCAGATGGTCTTCATACTGCGAAACATGGGGCCTTCCCAGTTTTTCGGGACTCTTTCCACCTCCCATCTCCTCCCACAACTGACTGTTATTCATTCTACTGATAAAAATGAGAACAAGTAAGGTGAGAAAAGAAGTTTGCACGTACCAAAGCTTGCAGATTACCCTGGTATTGTTTTCCTCTTGCTCCTCAAGCCGTTCCTCCTTCACTCCATCCGCATTATTCTTTTCTTCGCCTCCCTTCACCTTCTTGTTATGCTTCTTCACCGTCCTTCTCTCCCAGTCATAACCACCGCCATTTTTCTCCATCATCTGTACGCCTCCTTTCCCACCCCTGCCACTTGAAGTTTTGTCTGACAGAGTATTCATTTCACTCGTTGGGATGGTGGCCTAATACCTGTGGTCATTTCCTACTGTCCTGTCCTTATAATCAATGCCCTTACCAGTATCACCTCCATGTTTCCTCATCCCGATCGGGAGCCTGCTGTCGTTGCTGCCTTTAGGTCATGTCTGCATGGTTATCCTGATTAAGAATCGAACATAGCTGTTCAAAACCTGTATCTTTTGAGTAGCTCGTCCATATGTTGTCCACTTTTCTTCCTTGTTCTTGGCACCGCCAATTCGCAAGGAAATCTGCTGCTTTGTTTGCCTCTCTTTTAGCATGTTTGATAATCATATATTCAAATCTACTTATAATGGTCGCTAGTTCTTGTATTAGGCTGGCAGTCCTCCATCTTTGAGTGACTTTGTCCCAGGGGGTACCATTATTGAGTTTTTTAAGTACATGTATAACCATTTGAGAGTCTCCCTCCACTTCCAAGTTGTTATAACCATTCCTGATCGCTATCATTAAACCTTGGCGTGCAGCCATCAGCTCCGCTTCATTGTTGCTCATGATACCCACGCTATCTACATAAATCCATTTCATCCTTCCCTGCTCATCCCTAAAAAGACCTCCGAATCCAGCTAGGCCTGGGTTTCCCTTGGAGGCCCCATCAAAATTTAACTTAATAAATCCTTCTGGGGGTCTAGTATAGTGCATTATTTCATTGAGTACTGGCTTGGGCTCTTTCCATAGCTGGGGAGCCACCATTTTTTGATCCAGGTTGAGTTTCTTAAGGATCTGCTCTTCTTCTTGCGTTACTTTCCAATCTTCTCCATTCTAGTTATCAGCTAATATAGTTTCTCTTATATGGTTCACTGTCTTTTCCCATAGCTGGTTCTTTGTCATCTCTTTGTTTTGGAAGATTCTCCTATTTCTCTCCTTCCAGATCATCCACATGTTCATCCCAACTGCTAAACTCCAAGCCCTTTTCACCACTTGGCTCGTGAATTGACCTTTTCCCCAGCTTTTGATAGTGTTGTTAATGCTCTGCTGATCTCTGTTGGTTTTGCCGAAGAGTCTCCTAACCTCTTCCCATTGATAATGGGCTTCTGCACACGAGTTTAGGAGGTGTTCTTGTGTCTCCTTTTATTTCTTACATAGAGGACACCTTGAGGGGCCATTAATACCTTTTTTTTGAAGTTGATCCCAGGTTAAAATGCGGCCTTTGACTACCAACCATAAGAAGTAGGCCACTTTTGGCCACCAGTTGCTGCTCCATGGTATCTTCCAGATGTCTAACATACCCTCTGGAGCATCAGAGTTTAGAAGATAGTATGCTTCCTTAATTGAAAAACTCCCTTTAGTTGTGTTACCCCATCTTAAAATGTCTGGTCCAGATCTTATGGGGATCCTCCTTGTCTGCATCTCCTTTTGATATCTCTCTTTTTGTTCTCCTGTGAGCTGATCCATCCATTCCTCTGGACTTCTCCAAGCTCTCCACACTTCATCTTGGCTTTCCCTTTTCCAAAAGTCCTTTACTACAATCATACCTTGCTCTGTTGCTTTTCGGCTTACTTCCATAAGGTCTTGTACTCCATTCATTCTTTCCCTTTGTTGCCAGGCCTCTTCCCAAAATTTCGCTGAGCTGCCTTCCCTTATCTCCCAGAACGCATGCTTCGCATTTAACTCTTTATTGGAACTAGCAAGATTCCATATTGTTGATCCTTTCGGGATATCCCTCATCCTCAGAATTTCCTCTGATTTCTTGGGCATGTTATATTTTTTGGTCCATATTTGTTTCCACAGGTCATTCCCCCCATTTAACCACCGCCACTAAATCTTAGCCCCCAGAGCTTGGTTCAGTATATGAGGATCCTTAAGTCCTAGGCCTCCTTCCATCTTGCTTTTTACTATGTCCTTCCAGGATACCAGGGACCAT
This sequence comes from Pinus tabuliformis, assembly GCA_031772625.1. NCBI lineage: Eukaryota > Viridiplantae > Streptophyta > Pinopsida > Pinales > Pinaceae > Pinus > Pinus tabuliformis. The sequence continues at coordinate 290,592,893 of CM062810.1, forward strand.
TTCTTTTTCTCTTTCTGCCCACTCCATATAAAATTTTTGAATATCTCTGTCATCTTATTACACGCTCCTTTAGGAGCTGCCATAGCTGAGAGTTGGTATATTGGAATAGACTGGAGCACCGCTTTCACTAGGACAGTTCTGCCTGCAAAATTTAAGGATCGAAAGGACCATTTTGTAAGTTTCTTGACTATTTTCTCTAGAACTTGCTGCCAGTTGGACATCCTTAATGGAGTTAGGGCCAGCGGGGTTCCTAGATACCTAGTTGGGAGCTCCCCTGATTGGAATCCCAAGGTTCTAGACAGGAAGTTCCTGATGTTCCCTGCTGTATTAAAAAAATAAGTACATGATTTTTCATTGTTGATTTGAGTGCCTGAGGCTAACGTGAACAGATCTAAAATCGCCTTGATTCTTCTAGCTTCTCTCAGAGATGCCTTTCCAAACAGCATGACGTCGTCCACAAACTTCTGATGGGTTATTGGGAGATTATTTCCCCACAGTTGAATTCCCTTAAGCTTCTTCTCTCTTACTTCTTTTTTGATGTACCTTCCCAGCCCTTCTACGGCTATAATGAACAGAAAAGGGGACAGAGGGTCTCCCTGCCGGAGACCTCTAGTCGATTTGAAAGGTTGGGCGGATGTTCCGTTCACCAGAATAGAATAATTTGTTGAAGATATCGCAGATGTTATCCACTCTATCCACCTATTGCAAAACCCATAAGCTCTTAAGATTTCTTTCAGGTAGTTCCAGTTTAAACGATCATATGCTTTTGAAAGATCTAATTTAATCATCATACCTGCTTCCTTTTTCACTTTTAAGGAGTGTACAACTTCTTGGGAGACCACCAAACCATCTAAGATTTGTCGTCCTTCAACAAAACCTGTTTGTTCTAGAGAAATAATGCTGGCAAGGAGGGGCTTGAGTCTTTTGGCCATTAGAGTCGCTATGATCTTGTATATCATGTTACAAAGGGCAGTGGGTCTAAAGCCTTGAGGGGTTTCAGACTTTGCTTCCTTTGGGATTAGAGACAAAAAGGTTGCATTAAGATTTATACTTACCTTTTGGTTTCTTCGTGATTCTTCCACCACATCCAGGATATCTTGTCCGAGGAAGTCCCACCCTGCCTGGTAGAATTCCGCTGTAAACCCATCAGGACCTGGGGCTTTATTTTTTTTCATGCCTTTTACAATTTCCTCTACTTCTTCCAGGGTCGCTGCCCGCATCAGAGCTAGATTTTGCTCTCTGGTGATCCTACTCGGGATTTCTTTACATATTTCCTCTATCGCTTCTCTTCTTTCTACATTTGGTTCTATGAGAATCTCCTTGAAGTGCTCTAACAGGACTCACTCTATATCTTCATGTTGAGTGACCCTTATTCCTGATTCATTTTTAATGGAAAAGATTCTATTTCTGTGCCTTCTCTGGACCATTGCTTGATGGAAAAACTTTGTGTTTCGCTCCCCTTCTCTCATCCAGTTCACCCTGGATTTTTGCCTCCACAAGATTTCTTCTTGTTTCCACCTCTCTTCAAGTTGCCCTATCAAAATCCCTTCCTCCTTAGCTAGGTCTTCACTCCTGCCTGTATTTATTATTTCTTGCTGTATTTGTTTCATCTTTTGTTCTAACATCTTCTGGTCCTTGAGTATATTCCCAAATTCCTCCTCATTCCATTTCCTTATGTGCCTTTTAAGCTCTTTTAATTTCATCTGAAATGTCTCCATTTTATTTCTTCCTCTCTGACTACTCTGCTTCCACCATTTCTCTACTTTTTTAATGAAGTTCTTGTCTCTCAGCCAAAAGGCTTAAAATCTAAAAGGTTTTCTTTTAGGGCTAGCTTTAATATCCATTTCCACTTTAACCGGCCAATGATCGGATCCCATGCCAGGGAGGATTACCGCTTCTATGTAAATATCCCAGTTCATGATCTGTTCTGATAGGGGAAATCGATCTAATCTGGATGCAATCTGGTTTCTACCTCCCCTCCTATTATTCCATGTGTGTACTCCATTTGTAGTCTGAATATCTACTAGTCTTTGATCTGCTATCCACTCACCAAATGCGTCCATGTCTGGCTCCCTTCTTCTGAGTCTGCCCTTTTTTTTTTCTGATTTTTTATCATATTGTAGTCTCCTCCAACTATCCAAGGGGAATCGCTATAGATGGAGTGTATTATTGCCAGGTTCTGCAAAAAGACCCTGCGTTCATTCTGTGTATGAGGCCCATATACATTTGTTAAAAGGATCCATTCTTTAGAGCCCAAAATCCTAAATCTTCCTGAGAGGATACGAGGAATGCTAATCCAGTCTTCAAATTGGACTTCCTCTGGATTCCACAAAATTGCAACTCCCCCTGCACTGCCTGTTGCATCTTGTCCCACGATCTCATAGTATGGCTTAAAATTTTTCATCACTTCTTTTAGTTTGCTCTCCTTTAATTTAGTTTCTTGGATTAACATAATATTTGGTCTATCTTTTTTAAGTCTCTCCTTCAAATACCTCTGTTTACCCTTGCTGTTCAACCCTCTAATATTCCAAGTTGTAATTATCATTTTAAAAAAATTGAGGGTTGTTGAAATACCTCCGATAATGGCACAACTTTTCCGGAGTTCACTAGCGTTTCTCCCCCATTTGAATGGTCTCGCTCAAAGGTCTCCTGCCTCTTTTCCGTCCTCCTTTTCTTGTGGTTCCCGTTTCTAGATTCTGGTCTCCTTGTGTCCTAAGTTGTTCTGGTTGCTTTTCCATCCCTCGTCCTCGTTTTTCCTTGTATCTTTGAAACATATCCTTGTAGAGTTGTTTTTGGTCCTCTGGTATGAACCATTCATCCAGATGCTTCCATTCCTGTAGCAGTTTCCTCATTATCTGTTCTTCCTCACCTCCTTGTTCCTCCTGCGGGTCGATTTCCATTTGAATCTGTTCCTGGGTTCGCTCTTCTTCCCTATCTCCCTTTTCTCCCTCTTTTACCACCTCTTTATTCTTCATTTCCTCGTTGTTCTTCCTGTAATCTTTCTGGGCTTCTGTTAATATCTCTTCCTCTTCTTCTCTTTCTACCTCCATTTCCAGATCCCGCAAGATCCCAAACTGGTTCATATTTCGCTGGCTTTCTTCTGGGTTTGGGGGATCTATTTTGTTCTTTCCTTTGTGAGATCTCTTTCTTCTCTGAATTTCCATGAACCCTTCTTTTCTCTGTTCATTCCTCTATCTCTCCTGCTCCGCCCTTTTCTTTTCCTCTCCTTGATCTAGTGGGTTATTTCCTTCAATTAGCGGGCAATGTTTGAACAGATGGCCATATTCATGGCATCGCCTGCACCAAAATGGGATGTGCTCATAATCAAGTGGTTGTTGCCATATTTCATCATAGTACTCTACTTCGATGTGATCTCGCAGAGGTTCGGTAATATTCATGTAGACGCAGATCCTTGCATATGATGTGTATTTTCCTCGCCTGGTAGTCTCTGCAATCTTTACAAAGGTCCCAATCGAGTTCCCTATTCCTTCTAGGATTTATGGGTCCCAAAACTCAATTGGAAGTCCAAACAAGCGGACCCAAACTGGTGCTGCCAACATCTTTTCTTTCTCCGGATTGTAGCACTCCTCCCATTGCCGCATGAATAGACCTGCATTATTGAAGAAGTATGGCCCTTCCTCAAATACCCTTTCCTTGTCTTCCAGGTTTGTAAAAACTACTGTAAAAAACCCTTTTGCTCCTAGTTTAAGATCTATGTGTCCTTTAGGTTTCCACTTTAGGTGTATCCATTTTGTCAGCTCTTTTTCAGACGGCCATGTTCCTACGAACTTACAGATGAGAGCATGATCTTTCATATGGCTTCTATACTCCTCCAGTTTATTATTTGGCACAACGAACCTGGGTTTTTTAGAAGCCCTCGGGAGGCATTTGCTCGCTGTTCTCGCTTGCCACGCGCTCCCATCACCGGTGTTGACTTACCTCATTTTCCTATTCCTCCATTTGCTCCTGCCCTGCTTGTTTCTCCTACCGTTACCTCCTTGTAGGAGTGGATCTCTCCCCCCCCTGGTTACTTTCGTCATGTCCTCGCAGTCAGACTTAGATCTATGACTGCTCCCCTGATATAATTTTGCCCTTATTCTTTTATGTGGTTTCTCAGCGATTATCCTATACTGGGTCTGTCCCTGATCTGCCAGGGTTCCTATTCCATCCCTCAAACCCTAGTTCGCCGTCGCGCCTCTCTGCCTTGCAGAGCTCATCGCCTCCCCATCAGTGTTTCTAAATTTCAGTCAGCAATTTCTGAAATATCATTCCATGTTATAACATTTAAATTTTAGAGATACATAAAAGATTATGGAAAAACTTGAAGAAAAACAACATTTAAAATGAGAAAATACTTATTTGTATTTCACTTTACACAAGAATCCCGTAAAATATCTTATCTTTATTCCTTAATCTAGCAAGCCAATCCAGTCATTGATACAATAGAATTTCTGATTTGAGAGAAAAAGTCTATAGAAATGTTTTGGAATCCACACTACATACTTCAAATTGTGAAGTATTTATACAAAAACTTATTACAAAATATCTTAAAACAAATTGAGATTTATTTTAGGAAATACAAATATCTTCTTGCAAGAAGATAGAGACAGCTAATGAACTATTTCTTGTTGTCCCTTTAATTATGGTTGTGCTGGCCTTTATGGTTGAGGTGTAGCCCTTTATGCTGGCTGATAGTTGTGGCATTTTTACGTTGGAGTCTTCTTTACTTTGATCTTTCATCTGATACTCTTTGACCCTGCTACTCTTTGACCCTGTTGTGTTGTTTTTACCTGTTTCACTCTGCTACCTTCATTTTTACTACACAGTAACTTTCAGTTGTTTATTTATCACAATAAATCTGTCATTGTCTCCCACCATTATACATCTGGTAATTTCACATTTACCATTCTCCTGTAGATTTCATCAGCCTCAGTATATTTTGCAAAATTTGGCTTGGTGAGAAAAAGATGTTTGATTTCATGTTCCAGGAAGAACAAGTTTTCAAAAGTGTCATACAAGACTTTCCCTGTTTGATCTAAATGGATCCTAAAACACTCTCTAAGTCTTCAAAATCTCTTAAAAACACTTAAAATATCAAAACCATCACATAAGGGGAACCTTCCAAAAGGCGGAAAAACACTATCGGGAGGCAAAAACACGAGAAAATAGTGAAAAAAAACAGAGTATCGGAGGTTGGAATAGTGAATGCACGGTAGTCGTCAGATCTAGCTGATCAACAGTCTAGAGCTGATAAACAAATTGCAATCGGCACAAACAGACAGAGGATATCGGCGCATACCATATATGTGTTGTGATGGTGATCGACAGAGTCAATGAGGACCGTTGATCAAGCGCGCAGATTGATGGCCCACGTTGCATCGCAACATCGCAATCGACAACCACAATGAAGCGCTTACAATGGCCCGGGGTTATCGCATCGGAGCAACACCATGGAGCAGGACTTATACATATACATATCTGCGATGTAACCAACCGGACCCGATAACAAATATAAACGCTATCTCACAATATTTGAGATCCGTCAAACACCATTTTTAATGTATTTTCGCAGTTTTATTTATTAAATGAAATGCGAAGGATAAAGCGCCGATGCGATAAACGAACCCAAAAGGGTTTGTGAATGGAAAAATATATTGTTTCAAGTCCGGGGGGAGCCATTTTTACGTTGTTTTCACAGTTTTAACGTATTTTTAAAAATACAAAGGAACAAGGCCAAAGCGACTTGCGATAGTGATTGGGGATGGACCTGATAGGAAAATAGACCGAATTTAAGGACTTTTGAAGTCCGAAATGAACAGTGTTTTGGCGGAATCTCACAGTTTTGCAGTGTTTCTTTGTGTAAACAGAAAACGATCATTTTTGGCATTCTGAAGGATTTCAAAGGCTGGATGACCTATCCCGTTACAGTACAGATGGCCACCATCTTTGGAAGTGTTTAGCAATGATTGCTAATGCTTAGAAAGGGATCTGAGCGAATAAAGGTCGGGGAGACAAAAAGCCAAGAAGCTGAAACGAACAAGCAACGCAATTTGGCTTTAAAGCCATAGAAAACAGAAGGCAGGCAATGCTGAGACAGAGCTAAGACAGAGACAGAGAGTGATTGAGAGAGTCTGTGTACTCAGAGAGGCTTGAGGGGTTCAAGCAAACTCTTGTTGTTGTATCTGTTGTGTATTGAGTCTCAAATTGAGCTCATACTATTATAAAACTCTGCTTAAAGACATAATAGAGAGGCCACCACCGAAGGCTAGACCAGGAGATGTAGCCCAGGAATATTGGAGTGAACTCCTCATTAAATTTGTTGTGTTATGTGTTGTCTATTATGTTTTTGTTTACTGCTTCATTGTCTGTGTATTTCGCAATCTTATCGATCCATTGCATAAAATAACATAGGCTCATCCATGCACATGAGTCTGTAATACCTTAATAAATGTCTTAGATCTCATTATCAGATCACTATTGGTAATGCCCTTATGGATGAAGAGTTCGCTTATTCCTTATCCAACTGTCTAAGTCTGTGAAGTGGCCCTTGCTGATGTGGTGGCCTCCTCCCTACTTCTTTTTAGGCTCTTCTTCTCATTTAGAGGAGTCTACACAACTGAGGGGGTACTCATGGTTGTCTTTGGTCTGCTTGATTTCTCTGGCCTGTCTAATTGCTCTGGCCTGTCTGGTTGCTTTGGCACCTGCAGGAAAGAACCCTCATCAAGTTGTTTTTCCAGATCGATTAGAGCGTTCTCTATGTCTATTCTGGTGTTGTCTTGATCAACTAGGGTTCCTTCCACCCATTCTGATTGGTTGGCATAGGCTTCAATCTCAAGTATGGGATGGTGAATAAAAGGTCCTAGCTTGACCTTTTGCCTCTTCTTGGTGATGAATTCCAAAGGGTCATATCTCCAAACAAAACTTCTCTGGAACTTCATCTTCTGTAGTATCAAATCTGCCTCTTTCCCAGCCTCCCTAGAGTTACATATGAAGGGGCCTAGTTGGTCTTTTATTTTGAAATTGGCCTTCTTCTTGGCATTTACAAAGTTTATCTCATCTGCATTGATAATTTGCCTATAGTATTCTAATGCAAACAACCTCATAGGGAGGTATCTTGAAAATATGGTGCAAGCATGCAACCATATATCCTGATTTCTCTGTGATTCTGGTAAAGTTACCAGTCACCCACTTTGGTCTGCTTTGACAGTTGAAGGACTCTCTTTATTTCTGGACTAATTCTTGGAGGAGGGTTTCCAGTCAACATTGTCATAACTGGATGTACAAATAAGTCAATGAAGTCTGAATAAGAGTATGGAGATTGATACTCGTGGATTAATGGGGTCCAAAAAATGACTGACCTGGGTTGACCCTTGGTGTCAAGCTTCTGAAGGGTGAATGGAAACTTATCTGACTGGTAATATAGAAAAAGATGGTACAAAACAGAGGAGTATTTGAATACTCTCTCATTGCTCATTCTGAGACACTGGTCATGCATTCTATCAGCTATGAATGTGGCAAAGTCATAAATGGTTGCAAGAGGTTGTCCTGGGGTATAGATGGACATGAAAGCTATGATAATTTCATCAATATACTTACTTGTGGAGCAACCCAAAACACAAGATATCATGGCTACAATACTTTGGCCCCAAGGGGAAAATATAGTTGCTACATATGGAGGGGGGTCTTTAGGGAGACTGGGTTGTCTACGGTGTCTTTGGAGTGAAATTGTACGTGGGTTGACAGCTTCGATGTTTGCAAGTTTCGTGCATGCGTACAGAGGCTTGTAGATGAAAATTCAACGAAAACAAACAATTTTGGGGCTTTTGGCTTTTATAAGCAAAAAGCTATTTTTTGGTGGGTACGGGGTGACTAGTGGTTAATTTGTCGCATAGCGGGAGGGTAGTTAGTGGTTCATTTTGCACTACTTTTGAGCGCTCCGTGGTATTTGGGAGGGGTCGCCCAATTCCACTCATCGAATGACATGTAGCATTGGGGGCCAGGGGGAAACCACTTTATCGGGTGGGTAAAGGACAGACATCAGTTTGGCCCGATAGGGATGAGAGTTGTTGGATGAGGAGGGGGATGATTGTATGGTGATTAGGTGGAAAATCTATGCAGAGGCTAATGAGGGGCCTAGCCGGCACTTAATTACGGTGGTATCAGGGTTAATAATGGCTTAAAGTGAGATTAGGCCATCGAGGTAATTAATGGAGGATTAAAGGGGGCTTTATTAAGTTGATTACAGATTGACCACTTAAAGGTTTTGGTCGGGTTTTAGGTGAAAATCATAGTTTATAATTAAACTGGGTGTAGGATTAATTTATACATAGGAGTTAAATATAGACGAGAAATTGGGCTTTTATCGAGATTTAATATAATAAAGTTAGTAATTAATATGAAAAATGGGCAAAAAAGGGAAAAACACTAAGCAAAATGTTTTTTTTGTGAATTACATGTTTTTCACATATTTACATTAATACTTAGGGTAAAACATTTTTGTGGGTTTTTCGTATGAAAAGTGTTTTATATAGGGAAAAATTTATTTTCCTAGGCAAAAAGTGTTTTAACCTTAAGAAAAGGAATATTATTAGGAAAATGAATGAACTAAACGGGGGGGTGAACTTTTATGAGGGGAATCTAGTGCTCGATATCCATAAGTCATTGAGCCGAGGGTCTGGTCCCTCCAAAAGTTATAGAAATTCTCTGAGCCTCTTTGACTTAAAGGTTTTAAGTACTTTGAACTTTATTATGGGAAATTAGTTAAGTAAAGAGGTGAAATGAATGGAGAAAGTTAATTAATTGACTTTGAAATCCATTTGCATACTTGATTGTCCATTCATATTTGGAACATATGATGAAAGATGATAAATGTGTTTTTTGTCTAATCAATCATCATACTTCTGCAACATTTCTTCTACTTACCCACTTACTCATCCTACCATTTTTTCTTCACTTTATTAAAATGCATTTAGGCTAGCAAACCCTTATTAATATTTTTTTCTTTGCATGGAAAACTATCTAAATCAAACCTTATATCATTCAAGGCTCATATTAAACAATTGAGCTCCTTTTATTTACTCTACCTATCTAATTATCTACCAAGATTATGTACGGTTTCCATATTTAGTGATAATAACAATAATAAATCTAATACTATTAATAATGATTATTATAATAATACTATTAATAATAATAATTATAATAATAATGATAATTATAATAATATTATTAATAATAATATTAATAAGAATGGTATTAATAAGAATAATTATAATGATAATATTATTAACAATAATAGATGACAATAATAATAATGGTAATATTAATTATATTAAGAATAAGAATAATAATAGTAATATTAGTTATAATAATAATGTGGGTGTTGGTAATAATAATATTAAGATGGATAATATAATAATAATGAAGAGGACAACGTAATTAATTTTAGGTCGAGGAATAATAACATAGAAGGTAGTAGTAAGATATTGGATAATAATAGGTTAAAAGTTCTTAACGGGTTCAATAATTCTAAGTTTAAGAAGGATAATAGTAGGTTTGATCCTCCTCCCCCTCCTTCTCATAGTAATAAAAAGGTTGTTAATTTGTCTAGTTTCTCTTTTCCCCCTTCTGTTTTTAAGGTTTTAGGCAAAGGTTTGAATTTTGCCTTGGCCCCTAAAAGGATCCCTGTTGATGACATTATTTGTGACATAGAGTTTGGGATTCATGGTTTACCTGATAGTGTTAAAAACACCATTAGGCAGGATTTTGCTGTTGTCCTTAGGAAGGCTAAGCCCCCTAAGAGCAACCTTAGCAGGGACGAATTTGAAGCCCTAAAATCCTTGAATCAGAACAATGATATTGTTGTTTTGAAGGCTGACAAGGGTGGGGTTGTTGTCATTCTTAACAAGGAAGACTACCACAATAAAATGTTGGAGCATCTTCATAATAGTGGGAGCTATAAGAAGCTTCCCAAAAACCCGTTAAAGAAGATCTCCAGGAATGTGGCCCTTGCCATCAAATCCAGTAGCTCGGTGGGTCCCCTGCACAGTAAACTCATTGAGAGCAATCCTATCACGCCTAGAATCTATGGTCTCCCTAAAATTCATAAGGAAGGAGCTCCCCTTAGGCCCATAGTCAACACCATTGGAGGTCCTACCTATCTTCTGGCAAAGTTCCTTGCCTTGAAGCTTAAACCCTTGGTTGGTCGTACAAGGTCCTTCGTTAAAGACTCGACCTCTTTTATAGAGGAGCTCAAGGACATTAAGTTGGACTCTGGAGACATTCTGGTCAGTTTTGATGTGGTTTCCCTGTACACTTGCATCCCTATAAATGAGGCCATGGATGTAATCAACCGTCTAACCGATCCTGATACTGCTCAGTTAGTTGAGATCTGCCTCACTTCGACCTTTTTCTATTTTGAAGGTGAGTTTTTTGAGCAAACCTGTGGTGTTGCCATGGGCTCACCCCTTTCCCCTATTGTTGCGAATCTTTTTATGGAGGATTTTGAATCCAAGGCTCTTAACTCAGCTCGCCTCCTGCCTAAGCTTTGGAAAAGATATGTAGATGACACTAATGTCATCTGGTCTCACAGAGGAGTTGGACCTCTTCTTTGATCATCTCAATAATCAATCCTCGGCCATTAAGTTCACGAAGGATCAGGAAGTCGATGGCTGCCTCCCTTTCCTTGATATTCTTATCTCTAAGAATAGTGATGGTTCCCTCTCCCACTGAGTGTTTCGTAAGAAAACTCATACAGAGCAATATCTTCGTGCTAGTTCCCACCATTTCTCGACTCAGAAGTTAGGGGTTCTCAACATCCTTGCTACTCGTGCCCTAAGGATCTCTGATGATAAGAGCTTCGAGGAGGAGAAATCCCATCTCCTTAATGTCTTTGTTGAGAATGGTTATAGTAGGCTCTTGGGTCAGAGGGCTTTCCTCAGAGCAGCTAAGAATTCGGTAGCTAAAAGAGATAAGAGGGAGAGGATTCCTAGGTTCCATTTTCAATTTGTTTAGGGCACTACGGACAGGATTGCGAGGATTCTTAATAAGCATAATGTCCCCTCGACCTTTAGACCTCTCAATACCATTCATAGGTCCCTCAGATCGGTGAAAGATCCTATCGACCCCAAGGACATGAAAGGGGTTTATATTATTCCTTGTTCATGTGGGACTCCCTATATTGGTGAGACTGGATGCTCCATTAATCAAAGGATTAGTGAGCACGCAGCTGATCTTAAACATAGAAGAGCCAAGTCTTCTGCTTTAGCAGAGCATGTGGAGAAAACCAATCATCATGTCTGCATCGAGGAGGCTAGTGTGATTGCTAGAGTGTCCCAGTTCCATCACCGGAAATTTAGGGAAGCGCTTGAGATCGAAAAAAGGCCAAACAATCTCAATAGAGAGAATGGCTAGAAGATCAGTAGTTGTTGGGTCCTAGCCCTCTCCTCCTAGTCATGGTCTTCCTGCCTTCCCTTCCCTTTGTTTTGGTTTTTCGGTTGTCTTTTAGGATTTTTTGCCCTTGGTTTCCTGTTTCTTGGGGCCTTTGTTCCTTGAGGTTTTTTAGTCTGAGGTTTTGTAGTTGCCCGCGCCCCCCGCCCCCCCCTCTTTTTACTTAAAATTAATCTTTGATTATTTTAACCTTTAATTTTTAAATATTAAAAATTTACTTTCTAGCCCTTAATTTACTCTAATATTTATATTTAACTAGCTTTTATAAACAACCATTGAATTAAAATTTAATTTGTTAATTTACTTTTAATATTACAAACATAAATAATATTATAACTTACTATTACCCTAATATTTTTATAACTAACTACTCTAAATATTTAGTTTTAATAACTTGAATAACTTACTATTTACTTAAAATATATATATATATATATCATAATTATAATTTAAATTACTTTATTGCTCTATTATTTATATATTTGTTTAACTTCTATATTTAGCTATTATTTAAAATTGATTTATTTTATAATTAATTTTTATTAGGATATGGAATAGTCCCTTTGACTTGTATATTTATGTATTTTTATATATTTTTATTAATTACTCTAACTTTTTAGATATAACAACTTTGTTAATATTAATTAATTATATTTATAAGTGGTTAAGAAGGGTACATTTACTCTTGTTTTAATAATAATTTAACTAACCATGTTAATTTTTAATTAAATAAAGGTTTTTCCCTTATCCAGTCAAATCTAGCCATTGTCAATATAGCCGTTGGAGTTTCTGCTCTATCTATTTAACATGCAAGCCCTAATCTGCTAATTCAACTTGTCCTGACGATGAACCACACTTTTTGGTTCGAAACGCGTCGAAAATGAATTATCTGGTGATTTACGCCGAAAAATCTCTCTTAACCTAATATGGATCATAGAAGCCTCAATTCAACAAGATTACACTGTTTGGTCAGATTTTATTCTCTATAATTGAAAACATGAAATAGCCAAGTTTAAACATTTTGACTATCATGAATTATGGCAAGGATTACAAACTGCACACAATCATTTATTATGCATAAAATTAAATAGGAATGGCATTTTGACTTGTTCACTTTCATGGTCTTTTTGTTTTCTTGGGTTCATATTTTTCATCCTTTTTTGACTTTTTTTTATTCTTTTTGCCCTTTGATTATTCTTTTAGGACATACCCTCTTTGTATTTTTTAATTTTTTTGAATATGGAAAACATTTGCGCAAAGCAAAGGTATGTACAATATTACAAGATTTAATCTCAATCATTCAAAATTATGACTCCTATTGGTATAAGAACCTAACACTTAGCTAACACTAAACCAACTTTTATTTATTCAATTTCCATGGTGGCAAGGCTTATGTTTTCACTAAATACCTCACATAGAAATGCTACTAATTTTCAAGGTGAAGATCCTAAGATACGTGAAGGGGACGATTGATTATGGCATCAAATGCATTAAAGATGTTGATTTTCAGCTTACATGGCACACATAATTTTGATTAGGTAGGTTCAAAGTATGATACACTTAAATTTGGGTTTTATGTTTATTTTAGGGTCAAAGTATTATTTCTTATATTAACCAGAAACTCTAAAAAACAACACATCACATTGCACCTTCATTGAGACAAAGCATAGGGAAATAATGAATTTCATATATGAAGTCATATAACTTTGAAGGGTTCTTGTGGATTTTAATTACATGTAGAATCATTTTAATATTGCATTATACTAATACAAGTGTGATTAAGATTGTGAGGAATTTAGTGTTCCATGCACATTTCAAATCCATTAGGCTATATTGTCACTACATTAAAGAGAAGGTGGTAAAGTAAAATGTCAATAAGATATCAACCTATAAGGAACAAACTACATTTATCATTAGTAGACTAAAAGAAAGGTTTTTAAATGCCAAAAATTTATTGAAGTTATGCTCGGTGAGTTAGACCATCAAAGAAAGAGTTATGAGTGGTTTATGTCCACTCATTGACAACTATTATTTACTTGTACCTCTTCACAAATATGTCTTCACAAATATGTTTTAACTAAGGCTAACCTTGTTAGTGGTTTTGTGGCTATGATATAGATCAAGGCTTTCTAATGGTAATATTAGTACCCATTTGCCTATTTAGAAACTCATTGAATAATAAATTGTAGTTGGACATTTGGGCCAAGCTATACGTTTCATAGTTACCTAGAGGGGGAATCACCTTCTTATTCTACTCCCACTGCTACTAATTCCTGTTCTCACTTCTTTTGTCCAAGAGCATGATAATATCACTACCTTAATATGTGTGGTTCGCTGTGCGTTAATATTTCAGCCTGCATATATACTAAATACATTATCTTATACAAAGAATGTGCCTTAAATCTCAATTATATTAATGGAGCTTTATTTATTTAAAGCCCTATAAATCATTTACTTATCTTACACAATATAACTCTTAACCCGAGACAGAGTAGTAATGTACTAAAATTCTATAATCCTCATCCTTTCTCTACCAGCTAAATCACATAGAAAAAATAATAATGTGGCTAGCATGATATCATGATCAATTGGTCCATAAAGTTCACAGACTAAGACTTCCGGAAAAGAAAATGTATGTAGTACTTGTTTGCAAAGTGCTTAGTTATTGAATATAAAGTTTACATCTTAGAAAGCTTACAAGCTAACACGCTCAGAAAAACAAATGGATGGAATACTTGTTTGCAAAATGTTTAAATATTGACTCTATTTAACTTCAAAATGTGCACAAATTAACACACTCAGACAAGCAAATGGATGAAGCATATGTTTGCAAAGTTCTTAAATATTGAATCCATTTTATATCTTAGAGGACTAGTGTTACTCAACATAAAATTATTTGACACTAAACTTTTTGTGCAAGTTCACTCATTATACAAGATTTATTTCTAGATTTCATAGACTCTTAGCTCACAACATTGTAGTTTGAAGAACCACTCTTAGCTGAGCACCACTGAGCTAAATGTTTAGCAACATTGATGAAAGGTAGCCAGAATGAGAAACAATAATAGCAACAAAGCCAAAGTGTACTCTCAATTTGGCAACCAAAATAAAAATGCTGTAACTATTTTGAGGTCATTCTTCAAAGTTATCCATTTAGGGCATTGTAAGTTCTTAAAATTTGCAATCAGTTTTAATATCTGATAATGGAGAGAGTGTCTTCTGAGTTCTAAAAGTTCAGTCCTTTTAATATCCATCTCAACAGAGAATTATATCTTATTGTTACAAACCTTTTTCATTTCATTTTGAAATGATAATAAAAAAATATATTAACAAGTACAGAAATTTTAAACAATGTATATGCCACTTTATTCTTTTGTTAAGCATGTAACTAAGAAGATATTGGAAACACAATAATCACAAGGGTACTCCCAAAACACAGAGCTCCTATAACCCATGTTAGTAGTGGAGGGATTTGCACCCGAAAGCCAACTATCATCTCACACTTAATTTAAGAAGGTTAAGGTTACAAAACAGAAGCATCATAAAACCTTCATAAATTACAAAATTTCATGATCACAATACACCAACCTCAACCTTTCTTCTGGTCCAATAAGGCAGCTCAATCTGCATAACAAAGAGTCACAAGCCCCTCCAAAAATGTAAAAATTCATAATATAAGCCCTTGACAGTTCACCATTTATCAGTGGCATGCTGATGATCTTTGCAAAATTTACCGTACCCTTGGAGATTGTTGACATGCACCAAGAGGGGAGCCACCTGGTCTGGGATAACCAACAGAAGGATGATTTACGTTCCTAGAGCTGAAATTGACAGGTTGGTTCATTGGAGATCTGTTGGGTTGAGGATACTTTGCCATGTCCTTATAGTTCTGGATCTGTTCTAGTCTTTCAACAACTTCTTTCATGTGTGGCCTGAACTTAGATTCAGGATTAAGGCACTCAAGGGCAAGCTTGGATGCACAATAAGCTCCCTTAACTGAGTACTGACCATCCATTCTAACATCCATTATACGATATGTTTTACGTTTATCATTTAAAAAAGGCTTTGCCCATTCTACCAGATTCTGTTCACCTGGAGGTCGGTTCTTGTCTACTGTACGTCGACCTGACAGCAGCTCCAGCAGGACAACTCCAAAGCTATACACATCACTTCTGGTTGACAAATGGCCTGGAAAAGTACATAGACACATTAAGCAAGAATATCAGTATATCTTATGTGAAATTATAGACAATTTGTAGGAATGAAACTACAGACATATTGTAAGCACAATGAGCCTCGTAAGGTCCAGAAATAACATCTAGTCCTAAACATAACCTCACAATGACCCAAACTTCAGAGCGTGTAATTACTTAAGATAGCATATAGTCTTCAAAGATACCCTCACAGAGATCCAAAACTCAGAGCATCTAATTACCTGTGGCTACATATTCAGGAGCAGCATATCCATAAGTCCCCATGACTCTTGTAGATACATGTGTTTTATCACCAGTTGGTCCATCCTTGGCCAGTCCAAAGTCAGAGAGCTTCGCATTATAATACTACGAAAATAACCAAGTTGCTTTCTCAGACATGGGATGATATAAAAATACTCAAGTTTAAAAGGAAGCAGCGTCTGTGTGAAAACAAATATCCACAATCTTATTACAAAACAGAAACAGCTAAAAGGAGAGTTGGGACATACAGAATCAAGAAGGATATTTGATGCCTTGAAATCTCGATATATAACTTTAATTTCTGTATCATGAAGAAAAGCAAGTCCCTTGGCAGCCCCAATGGCTACTTTGATCCTAAGAGCCCAAGACAAAGGTCTGTAGTGATGACTTCCTATAAAACAGAAAAGCACAGAGGTCACTGAAACTAGAGAATCTGCTAACCAATATGATACACACTGACAAGTTATTGCAAAAGAAACATTGACATCCAACAAACTAATTAAAAGAAAACTAGCAGAGATTTATTTTAACTGTGGATCTTTTAAACACTCAGAAGTTTGATCATGGACTTATTTTACCCTCTTGTTGCTTTAGAGATCTAGGGTTAAGATCGATCTATTCTAAGTTACTTCTCTCTTGTGGATGTGAATGAAATGACTCCTCGTGCTTGGAAATGGCGGAAATGGCTGTTACCATTAAATCACTTTTATATCAAAGCAAATTCATCCTGTTTGTATGAGATGTACTACAAAAAAATATCAGATAGACTGCATGCTCATCTACTGTTTTGTTCTTGTCCTGACTAAAAACCCTAATACAAAAAATTATGCTTTCGATTAACAGAACCAACCGAAAAAGTCTACTTGCAGATTATGTGGTGCGTGTGTGCTTGAAGTACCCAAAGACTCAAGGGAAACTAACCCTGTAAAGATACCGAGATCCCCTATCCAAGGATACGAAACAATCCAACCGACTAACCCTGAAGAACAAATTATTATGCTTTCAATTTTCAGAATCATCAATTTCAAACCAAAACAGAAACAGAGGAATCCAGAGAATGGACAATTTGCACTGACTTCTGAATAGGTGATTCTCCAAGCTCCCTTTAGGCATAAACTCATACACCAGTAGGCGCTGATCGTCCTCAACGCAATATCCTACTAGCTTTACAAGATTGGGATGTTGAAGCTGCCCCAGATAATTTACCTCGGCCTATAAAGACAAAAAGCCAAACATAGTCATAAATCTAGTCTAAATCCTTTCTGGTAAGCCATTGGGTTCATGAATGCAAAAATATCAGAAAATCCCTTTGTCAAATCCCCAAAACTAAACTCCGAAATAAAAGAAGCTGCAATCACAGAATGGTAACTGAAGTTTTCAAAACAAGCATACATAATATTGCACGAGTTGGACATTCCCATTCTACCTCTTGTCCCAAAACAAAACAAAACCCAATTTTGTTGTGAAATCAACATTTACATTCAGTAGATACCAGTACACTAGTATCTAGTAGGCACAGTAGATGCAACAGTCTACAACTGTATTCAGTAGTCATCACCAAGTCCAGAAAATTATCCAATTTGACATTGAACCACAAGCTCATCATTGTTAGAATAAACTCAAAGAGGTATGGTCCCATGACATCTCACATACAGAGGCAAAAAGCGACCAAAAAGGAACACGCATTCAGATCACATAATGGGTATAGCTATCCTACGATATCTAGGTCCATTATTAAATCAACACATTCTACAGGGGGAACAAATAATAAGATCTACCCGCAGAGGGCAACCATTCTTATACCTCTATGTCAGTTAGAACAGAAATCCTTCGCTTTCAAACTTTATTATAACTGCTAATTGCAAGCCTAACAGCCTAACACCAAATACAAAAAACCAAAGACGTACCAGCCATTCCTTGTGACCTTGCAAACCATCCTGATTCAATTTCTTGACAGCAATAACCATACCCAACCCTGGCTTCGTTGCAGAGAAAGTATGTTCATCAATCCAACCCTTGAAAACACAGCCAAAGCCCCCTTCTCCCAAAACACTATCTGGTCTAAAATTCCTGGTTGCATTCTTGAGCTCTGTGAAGCTGAAACTTTTGATTTTGGATGACAGCAGAATCTGGTCCTCGGTCCTCGAAGATGGGTAGCTGTCAACGGAAGATAGCATATGGTGGTCAGAGCCATTAGGAGACTTGGAGATTCCTGCGGAAGAAATACAAGACAAGACCATATAATCAAACCTTTATGCATTGTAATTCTATCAATGATCCAAATATCAGACAACAGCTGTTTTTGTTTGTGTCAATACAGACAAATACACATTGCCTTCGCTCAAAAACACCAACTGGGTATTGCAAAATAGGTCAAAAACATAAAAATGGGTACTGCAAAATACTCAAAAACATATGAAACAACATATGGGTATTGCAGAATTCAAATCTGCAAAATACGCGAAAACGTGAAAAATAACATGTGGGTATTGCAGTATTCAAATGTATGTGTACAAGGAATTGATCATTGGAGCATACCAGAACCAGGGGAATTGATGTTCACTGGAACCTCGGCCTTCACACGAGTACCCCAACAATTGCCCATGGGGGAACAATGAATGAGGGGATTGACCAGAGGGAAGTGGATATATGGTACTCAGGTCTGAAATTTTCACCAGATTGACAGCAAAACAAGGGGACATGTAGGAAGCGGAAATGGTGGCTGGCACTGATTAAGTCCTGCAAGATCCGTGAAGAGGACGGAGGATCCAGGATCGAATCCAGAGAGACATAAAGGCGAGCAATAGCCGTGAGCTTCTAGAGACACTACACACATAAAAGTCAACAACACCACCCACATCCAGGCTGCAGGTCTATACTTTTGACTTGCCAATAGCTGTACTCCCCCTCTGTCCAAACGAGTTATTTCAGCCAATTGGGTTTCTCAGGTAAGTACCTCTGTATTTTCTCTTTAAACTATCTGACGTAGCTTTTACCGTCTTCTTCTCGTGATGATTAGCGCATGGATACCATTATTATCATATTAATTTGCGAACTGTGCAAATATGACAATCCTCTACTTTTCAGTATGCGTTTAGTAGAAGTATACAAAACGCACCCTTTTACCAACACCATTCTTGGGTATTGTAATCTATATTCTCCATACAGTTGACTGGTTTTTTCCAATGGACATTGCTTGTCAGATTGGAATCCTGTGGGATAATGGGTGGTTTGTTCAATGTCTATCTTCTTTACTTTTGAATTACTAAATTGTTTGTTGTTTATGACAAAATCAATTAGTCTTAATCAGAGCACAAAATTTTAGACTTTTAAAATTTATGGTGAAATTAATCAATTATCCTTTAATCGAAAAGAACCATTTTTTTATAAAATTTATAGTTGTTTATGATAAATTTTATGATGAAATTAATTAATATTCCTTTAATCGAAAAGAACAATTTTTGTTTTAAATTGATAGTAGTTTATGATAGATTGAACATGTATTAATTTTTACAATTTTGAAATTAAATGTAGGTAAAATTGATTAATAATTTTAATAAAGTAGTAATCGTTAAAGTATAATAATGAGAAAAATAATAAAGTAAAATAAGTATTTTTTATATAATGTATTACTTAAATAAATAACAAGTTTATTTATTTGTTAAGATGGGTGAAGTGTCTATTTAAAATTTTGGATAAACTTAATTTTTATATAGCTTTTAAGAAAAATTTACAATATGAATTATTATGTTACCGAAATCTCCATTTTAATACCAGTTTTATTATTTTTGAAAAAATAAAAATATCAAACTCCTTTCTCCAACATCATGGAAAAAGCCAAACGCTATATAACTTAAATTATAACATTTAAAATATATGTATTTTAAATTATATGTATATATATATATGAAATTTTAACAATAATGTTTTACCTATAATATATTAAATTCAATCTAAATTTTATAGAATGCTAAGTAGTTTTTGTTTGAAAAAAAATGTGAACAATGTAATTTTTATTTGAAAATAATATGAAATTGTTTTTAATTTTCAAAGTTTTTAGTATAAATAATGATTTATATATTATTTATGTTTTATAATTATTATGTTTTATAATTATTATGTTTATGAGATTGTTTATAATATATATGAGATGATTTTGTTGAAGTACTCTACAACTAGTATAACCATATAATTTAAATGATTTTATTATGTATATATGATTGTTTATAATATATATAAGATGACTTTGTTGAAGTACATTCTAACTAGTACAACCATATAAATTAAATGATTGGTAAACATGGAAAGACATCAATCCATTAAAATACTTATACTCTTATACATCTCACATTGCTTAGATAAAAAAACTTAAAAGTATTATTTATAAAAAGATATAATATATGAGTTAAATATATATACATTTAAAAAAGCATGTAATAATATTCTTAACCGTGGAGATTCATCCTCACTTTACCATAGAAATTCTTAACTTGTAAATATTTTTCTTACAATGCCATGGCTTATGAATACCACATGCCCAATATGACATGTGTCCATATGACATTTTCTTTAATTAATTAAAAGATTGAAAAATATGATTTAAATCAACATATGAACTTGGGCTACAAATATTCAGCGTGTTATAGGGCATTAATTGAGCGGCCTATATGCCTACGGTTGGATCGAACTGTACATATACAACCCCTGCTCAATTAATGGCCTATAGCAAGGTATTTGTTTTCAGCCATGAACTTGCACACTTAAATCCCCATATCGATAGAACACTTTAAAAATCATATCCTTTCTTTTAGGTTGAGATACATTTCTCACGTTATTTTAAGGCATAGTCTAACTTTTATAAACGAAATAACATTTTCCACGGTAATCTAGCGATGCAATTTTAAGCAAGGTTGTGGTTTTTTGTTGTTTAAAATACATTTTTGAATGCATAAATTGATTCAACACCCTTAAATACTCCAGAGCACTTGAATTTTGCGGATTAACCAACTTAAACTCAAAATTTTCAAATATTTGTTAGATTTTTATTAAAATTAACCAGAAAAAAATTGTTATGAAAACAATTTCATCTAATAATTAGATTACTCCTTATTTTAAAGTAAAACAAATTTAAAAATAATTTGTATACTTAATTTATTATTAAGTAAATAATTACAACGATATAAATAAATGCTACAGTTAAAGACAAGTTAAACACTTTCATATTATTTTAATGATAAATGAATTATTCTGTGAGAACAAGCTAATTAGAAATCGTTTATACCATAATAAGTCACAAAATATATTAGGTTACTACATTTTATAAGTACATATTGTAAACGCTAATTAGAAATCGTTTATACCATAATAAGTCACAAAATATATTAGGTTACTACATTTTATAAGTACATATTGTAAACATTTTATTTTGAGATAGTATCTACCCTAAAGAAAATTATAAATAATATTGATTTTCATTTAACAATTTGCAGAAATTATTAATGATACTTAAACAATTTGCGTAAGTTATTAATAATAATTAAACGTATGTGTTTCAACTTCGAAGTGATAAGATATGTACAATTTACAAAATAAATATAAGAAATTTTATTATTATATATTTTAAAATCAAATTTGTATTATTAAAAAATATAAAAATTATTTTTATTTATTTATATATATGGATTTTTTTAATTTAATTTAATTACATTAGGTATAATAAATAATATTTTCAACTAATGTTATGAGTAACATAGTAAATAATAAAATACATATTATTTTAATATGAAAAATTAATAATTAAATAAGACAATATTGTTGTGGTGCTCCATTAAAAAATAATAAAAAGTTAAAAATAATATAGACCGGAGTATGAATAAATATTGTAGTTTGTAAATAAGTGTAAATATTTAAATGTTGATTCAATTAATATTAAAATTTTAAAAGTAATAAAATTCAATTTGTTATATTGTAATTTTGTTTTTATAAATTATGAAAGAAAATCATATATATATATATATATATATATATATATGCTAACTAAAAGAGGAAATGACCTTTTTCCAAGCATTTTTTTTGTTTAATTTTGTTGCAAATTTGGTACATATTTTAAACATCATAAGTTTAAGTTGTTTAATTTGTAAAGATCAAGTGTTTTAGGGTTTTTCAAGTTGCTTAATCCATTTATGCATTTAAAAGTGTATTCTAAATAACAAGAAATCACAATCTCTCTAGAAATCATTGTGAGCCAAAAAGCCATTTTGTGTATTAGTTAGACTAAGCCTAAAATATATAATATATAAATAGTAGCTATAAATTAAGATCTCTTTATCATAGAAATTAAAATAATGATTTTGTAACGATATTTAAATTTAATTAATAAATACATAAAAGCTTAATACTTACAATATATCAAAATTCTTAACCATAAATATTCACCACCATTTTATTGTGGATATTATTAACATATAAACTGACTTTGTTACAATACTATGGCTTATCAATACCACATGCCAAAAGACATAACTCATTTCACAATCAATATTTTATAAATATTTTAGTTTAATTTAATTTAACAACATTTTTTTAATTAAATCTAAAAGAAAAAAACTATAATTACTTTTGACATATATCTAAACACTCTATCCTCATGATTACAAAAAATATTATGTAGATATTCTATAAAGATTAAATTAATGTTTGAATAAAATTAAAAATTAAAATGCTTTTGTATAGAGATATGTGAAATTTATATAATATAAATAATATTATTAAGAACCATCATAGGTTTATATTAACTAAAAATTTATTAATTAATGAGAAGAAACAAATTGTTTAAAAATATATTTTTTTTCAAATTTTACACTTCAAAAAACTTTGCATCATCTTGAAAAATTTAACCCGATTAAACATTTGATAAATCCAAATATATAATAATAATAATAATTATTTTTTGAAGTTGATATATAAATTAAATTAAAATATAACCATACACGACGGTTATGCAAATACGTAAAGAAGTCATTTTCAAGGGGAACATTCACATGGGTATATATCGTAATAATAAAGCTGGTGGGGCAAATTGCACTAGTCCTCGTGAGCAGGTCACATTGATGAAGTTGGTGAGATACCTATGTTGGAAATCTAAAAGTTAGCTTAAATTGATTTATTATATATTGATTTTCTTGTCATTTTAATAAAATATTATATAATAATTTTAAATCAATGGAATATTATTTCAACTAAAAATTAATTAAATTAAAATTTTATAATTATTAATTAATAAAAAAACTCAAATATATTAAAGTGATTGAAATGATGATTTGATTTTATTAAATTCTAATGAAGTTTAATCACACAAATAATTTTTATATCGACTTTATCACACAGGGCTATGAATATTGTTGACTTTCCAAAAATATATTCTTCGAATTATTCGATTGTAATCGAGTATTTTTCCAAATTTTGTATTATATATATATATATATATATTTTGAATAAATCAGAAAAGATATATAATAAAAATATGTATATATAAATATAAACTTATTTTAATTATAAATTTATTATTATAAGTTTTTTTTAAATTTTTTACTATAATAATATTTTTTCAAAAATAATAATAAAATTTATTAGGTATTTAATAAATTAGAAAAATATATAATTAAAATTCCATACATAAGTTTTAAATAGAGATAAATCTATTTTAATCCCCATTTATTATAAATCTATTTTAATCCCAAATCTATTATATTTATTATATATGGTGAGGTATTAAATTTTTGGTTAATCTTTTTAATTAAAAAATACAATTTCACTTTCACATATAATAGATCCAAAACTATAATGAATTTATAATAATTATAAATATGATATCATTATGTTAAGAATATAAGGAATTAAACATCTATCAAGTAATTTTTTTTTAAATGCTTATTTTTCTTGGTTTTTTTTTTTTTTATCGAAGCGTTGAAATATTTTACTACAATGCAATTTTTTTTTTGTTTATTATTAATATTTTTAAAATTTCAATGTGTTAAATCCATGTTATACGCTAAAAGAAATGCATATCTTCCTTATACTACGCTCACACACATATAAAGTTAATATAAAGATGCTTTAGTGAATGACATTTAAATGTTTTATTTATGTTAGAGATTGAAATATATATTTTTTAATAATATATTTTTATAAAAGCCACATGTTAATTCCATATAAAGCATGAAAGGAATTACACATCTCCCTCTTACTAGGCTATAAAAAGCACTTCTTTATACAATCATATCTATTTCTTTTTCATTTTTCTTCTTTAAAATTAACAAAATTTATCATAACTTAGTCCTCAATTGATAGTGAGGACAATTATTATTAGATTCACTCATCAATGGGGCTAAGATTTCACTCCTACTAGATACATTTCAATTTTGGGCCATTAAAAATGTCATAGGAAGACAAGCTCTTCTCCAATCAAAAGTAGTTTTACATCCAAGGTTCATAGCTCAAGTGGTTGGTTAATTGTTTGTTCTCCTCCCCACCTAGGTTCAATTTTCTATAAGTGACATGTTGACATGTTATGATAAAACTAAAAGGATAGATGCCTTGAGGGTTAGAGGTATAGGTCCACTTTGGTGATCTTAGGATTCCTCAACCCTTAATAAGTTACAAGCTCTTGAATATGCTCTTCTAGGCCCTTGCTAAGTCACAAGCTCTTGGGTTAAAGTGGTAGCTAGTAGATTTCATCTAGGGTCTATCTTACAATTTCAACCAAAATAGTATTTATAAAAAGACCAATATCCTTTATGAACATCTACTTACAATGGTGTTTTGTACTTTCTCTGACATATAACCTTAACTTCAAACATGATACTAGATAATCCCAATTGTGGCTTAACCTCTTAATTAAGAGGTAAAATATATTTCTTATTTATACACTATAATTTAGTAATATTAGTTGAATGATACATTTTTTATAATAAGTAGATAATTTATTAAAAACCTAATGTTTTAAGTCACAAGGTTATGTTGATGGTGTTGGACCTGCCAACATTCATGGGATCTCCCTGATATGAAGTCCCAACTAGACCTCACATTGTTTGGAGTAGGAGTCCTAACAGTGGGGTGTTAATGAAATTCCTTGGTTGCAAATACACATAGAGTGGTGCACGGTGTCTTTGGTGAGAACAAGTCTGTGACCATGCGGAAGGTCAAGTGTGATGCATGAAGGTTCCAACACACAAAGGGAGAAGGAAGTGAGCCCCTTAGAATCTTATAACATTACCCGACTTGAAGGGAACACACGAGCATAATGACATCCCAAAATAATATGCGGAATAGTCCACAAGTTAATAGTGACGAATTGATACAACAACACAAATTCAACAAGATTCATAAAAAACAAATGAAATAGTTCATAAGCATAAGCATAAGGTGAATAACATATATTGCAAATACAACAAGAATAATCCTACTATATTCACAACATATGCATGAAAGTGTGTCAACTCTGATCTTTTATTAAAAGTGAATGTTCTAATCATACATACACCATTATCGAACTACTAGCCCCAATAGTGGAACGTGAAGTCAACAACACTTGCTCCTCCAAAGAAGTATACTCCCAAGCTCTTTCTAAGCCTAATCCTAGCCAAAAGCTTGGCTCCCAAAATCCCTTTACATGAGTTATGAGGTTCTACTTATAACAAGAGTGAGTGAATCTTCAACTCCCCTTTGTGACCTTTGGACTACCCTCATGACTCTTCAACTTCTTTACAAAATAACTCATTACATTACGCCATGTCTCTTCACATTCCAATATTAACACTTTGAATTCCACTTACAAATTAATTACAAATAATATTACAATTTACACTCATACCCATATGAGACAAAATAGGGTAGAGACAACTTGACAGCCTAATAAGACAAAACAATATGATGCTTGAGTTTGGGGAAACTCTAGCTCAACAACTTCCACTTGATGTTTATTGGTCACGTAGCAGTGCCAATCATGGTAATGTGCAACGACATCCCCAAATTGTGTGATAATGTCTGGCTGGAAGCATACTCTAGCCTCCATGGCATCTGGGTACAAATATTTGGAACTAGTTTCTACTTCCTTCTGAAGGATGATCAACACTGTCCACACTTAGACAGGGCCACCAATGCAGTTGTGCAAGTTTTGTCTATTCACCTCTAAGTCCTCCTTAGTGGCAATCTGTCTTAGCTGCTCCAAGTACTCCTCTATCTCCTTTCTGACTTGATTCCTGGTTTGGCTTCAGTGAGTAAGCCAACTTATGGGATCTTGTGGGTCTTCACCAAGGAATCTAGACTGTTATATATCGGTGCATACGATGCCTGAATGTTTCCAATGAATGAGGCGAGTCTGGATCAACATCCGCACTCTTGCTTTCTCCAACTTTGCATGTGGCTTCATCTTCTTACCCAAGTCAAGCAATGCCCCTTTGTATCGCATTGTCCATTCATGCATGACAATGATTGCAACTTGCACATTTCTAAGAGTTTTGACAAAGTCTCAACACTTATGTTGCAAGCCAAGCATGCAGACAACTGCCTTATGCGTGGTAACAAGATCCTAATAGAGATCCCACATGGTTTCTCCATGTCTCAATACTTCATTAAGTATCATTGCTTTCATTTGCTATAAGTGGACCTATGCAGAAGCTGCATTCTGAGCTGATGAGCGGAGCTTTTTAATCTCTTGCCTGGTGGCCTACAAGTTATTTTCCAATTGCTTATTGTTGACCATCAAACATGGAGTGTTCAACTTTGTTGCATCTGCGAAGGCCAAGTTGGCTGAGGCAGTGGCTTCGGGATCTCTCCTGGTGTCGGCCATAATCACCCTTTCTCTCATAAAAGAAAGAGATGTGAGATCATCCATAAAATGATTCTTACGCGCTTGTACAATCTTCTTTTGGAGTTCATCATACGACATATTATACATGTTCATAATCAGATCATCATCAAGAAGAACATCTTCCCCTTTCTCGACTGGAGCTGAATCTATTGCCGGAGGTGGTGGAGACTAAATAATGACCTGTTGTGTGCTAGGAATTAGGTCGATATCTTGATTCTATGGCTTCAGTTCTGCCTCCGTGTCATCGATCTCTATCAATTGTTCAATCTATTGAGAAATCTCTTGATCCTACATCAGTCTGCCCTCCTCCTCTACTGGTTTCTAGTTCTGTTCTTTATCTTCAACTTGTTTCAACATTGTTTCTTCTGTGAATGTGTGTTGTCTTTCTTCTTCTTCCTACTTCTACTTCTCTTCTTGTTCTTTCTTCTGCTTTTCTTCCTCCAATCTCCTTCACTACTCCTCTCTGCATGTTTTGCTTCCTCATTGCCTCAATTGCTAAAGCCTCTTTCATAACAACTAGATCCACTTTCATCTTGTGGCTTCTTTCTCCCCCTGGACTGTGAGCAACCTTTCTCTTCCCCTTATCTTGCACAGGGTTTCTCCCTTATGCTAGCGTTGCTTCTGGAGTTGCTGACTTCTATGGAGTCACCTGTGAAGTTCCTGGAAAACTAACTGGCTCACGGGTCCTGGAGGTATTATAGCAATTCTTCCATGGATCCTCCTCCTGCCAATGAAATGTCCCGCTAAGCCACTGAAAGCAAATTATTGAACAATGGTTCTTACAAATACCACGAGAATCATAGAAATTAAAGTCTTGAGTACTGAATGCAAACTTATCTATCATATTTCCTTCGGTATCTGTAAATTTTAGGTTCTTTATCTCATACAATCTAATTTTCATAGGAAGAGTTGGCCAAGGTGATTTCTTCTTCCTGTGCAAAGCAACTGATAACCCTGTGGTGAGATGATATGACACTTCTTGCATGACGAGCTTATCGGTGGCATACCTTGGCAAAACATGCGATGACTTCTCTCCACCAAATACTCTAAGGAAGGTGCCATCCAATGAGGTAAACCAATAAGTGATCTTTGATATTGCCTCCATTTCCGCGGGCGACATGCAAGGTGGTTCTTCCTCAAAGATCATCCTATATAGCGGAATGAGGAAGTGGTTAGATAGATTTTCCATAACCCCTCGATGGTTGCAATACAAGAGAAACTTGTAGTGGAATGCGTTTATGTGCACAAATTGCATCCAGTAAATATGCAGACATATAGAATCTTGATTCCCCCCCCCCTGGGAGGATTCAGGGCGTTACCTACATGGATCCTGAACTGTTGAGCCAACAAATCTGACCAATTGAGTGACTTTCCGTTATTCACAACCCGGTTCAGAAGGATTGCCAACCCTTCCAGAAAGGTCTATGTGTTCTACTGACCCTAGATCCTGCAAGTTAAGATGATCAGCAACGGATAGGCCCTCCTAAGAGACCTTTCATTATATGTGTTGGTGGTGTCTATTGAAACTTTTATGGCTCCTTCACCCATCTCTTAACAACATCCCTCATGACCACATAGCTTCTGGTGACATATAAAAGTGAATCCATGCATGTTTCTAGCTCAAGAAAATGGTACATACGTTGGTAATCTACTTCCAGAAAAGTAGCAAGCCTTCATCAATTGGCACTTCTCAAAGTCATGGTCTTCACATCAATATGTGAGACAATCCATCTGATGACATATGCACATGGAAAGGTTGGATATCTACATGTAATCCTATGTAGCCTTGATCTCTAGACATTAATGTATACGTGTCGGTCCTCTAGATATGTTGTGAAGTCCTTTCTTGAGATAACTTCATTTACTTTCTACCATGTAATATTTGAGTCCTTTTCTACATACAGTTGAGTGTCTGAGTATACTAGCAAGTTACTGGCATTTTCTTAGCTGCTTCCCTGGTACTGCTCTTAGTGCTATCTTTTGAAGAAGTTCCCTTGGGTGCCATGGTAACAGTGACTGGTTGAGAGAAGTGCTAAACAACCTTGGTACCTATGGGACATAAAATACACTCATGGCAAGTAAACAATTAGCATTTTGCAAATCTATCTTCACAGCAAGATCTAGCATCAAAATGGTGCACTAGTGAGAAAAATTGCAAATTTTTCTTGGGAAAGTGAGGGAGACTAGCAGTGGGAACTACACATTGCACAATCCTAGCAGCCAAGGTATATTTTGAGGCTTGAGATTGCATAATGCACAGTCCATCCTAGGCAGTGACTGGGAGAGATTGTGCATTGGACAGTCTCAGTGGCCAAGGGACACACTAAGCCCTGGAACTATGCAATGTGTAGTTGTGCCAGCTTGTACTACGCACTGTGTAGTCTCAGAGGCCAATCCTCAGCTTGAGCTTCTGGATTGCGCAATTCCCACCTGGGCAATGTGAAAATCGGCCAAGGAAAGTGTGGGAAACAAACATATCTAAGAGTTGATATGAGTTTGAGTGTAGATATAACTAAGTATAGATGAATCAATGTGAATCAAGTTTAGAAACTTAACAAACAGAAGGAAAAACAAATGTGTGAGGAGAGTCGCCAAAACGATGATCGTTGGTGTGCAAAAACAAGAAAATCAATGCGACACTTATGAAAGGAAAACGAAAAACCAAAACAAAAACTTCTACAAGCTAATACAAGTTAAAATTCCAACAACCACGAAGAGAAACAAGCAAAACAACACTCATAGAAGTGAAACGACAAAAAGCGACAGAAAAATGGCAAAAGATGACAAAAGAAAAACTCACCTGGAAAAGCGATGGAAACTCCACCGAAGGTTCCTTGATCTCCTCAAGAATGTTAGATCTCCAAGATCAAATGTACAAATGAGCTCTAGAGGTATCTATTAAATAGATTTGGGCTCAGAATTTATGATGCACATGCCTAAAATCAAGGAAAAAGCGACACTTGGCAGAAATTTCTAAAAAAAGGGTATGTGCCACCTTCGGGAAACTAATGATGAATCCATACATTCTAGAGATTGTTTTTCTGGTTTTTTCTTTACTGGTTTTTTTCTTTTTCAGGAAACTTTCCATGCACACTACCGGAAAAGATTGCGCAATTCCATGGAACTAGGCAACTTTATGGCTCAGTGCATTGCACGGTTTCTAAGCTCAGTGATTGATTACACGATTTATGGGCTCAGTGTTGGTTGCCTTCCATGTTTACGTAGTTTCTAAGCTCAAGGAAGAACTGCCAGTCTGGATTATGCAATTCCAATCCTCCAGGTTGGCTTTCCCTCATGGATTGTGCAGTTTCTGGAAGCAAGCCCACAACTACTGTAAGGCCAAGTCAAGAGGTTAACTTGTGACTTAGAAAGATTGACTAAGTGTAAAAACAAGAAAACACAAGCATAGATTAAAGGGATAAGTCTTAATAAAAACATGAATACTCGACGATAGTCAAAGGTAAGCTCATGTCAACAGAAAGGAAGGCTCCAAAATCAAAGCATAAGAAAAATTTTGGAGGGTGGTTGTCGTTGCTACAACACTTGGCAACACACTGGTAGAAATATAGCTCTCTGTATGGTATTGTCTCATGCAAAACATGTTTAAACCTTAAGGAAGTATTGTTTGGTTCATCTATTACCATAACTTCTTCACTTAGCTTGTTTTAAAGATATAGTCCCTACCATTCTCTTCATCGATGACACACTAAACCAAGCCAAGTTAGACTAAGTTGTTTTGATTGGGGATGAGGAGTATATATAGGCAAAAGTGAAAAGAAATTTCAAAGTCTTAGTTTTCATCTCTGGTGTTGCTCCGCTGCTAGCAGGCCTAGATAGTACCCCGACAGAGTCACTTCAGGAACACAAACATTGCTCCACTTCCGACGAGCCTAGATAGCACCCCAACAGAGTTGCTTTCTTCACCTATTTGCGCAGGAATCCTTTCTCTTCTTTCACATTTATTTTATTTTTTCATTTTTTCATTTCATTTTGTTCGTAGAACTGTGCATAAGAACTTATTTATTTAACGAGTTGGAAGAGGGATCCTGACTTATTGAGGGCAGAAGAGGTGGTCCCTTAAGAGAAGGATATTTATTTATACCTAAGGCACACTTGTTAAGGTTTTCCTCCCCTCCTTACTCTACTCGACTTAACTAACAAGGATTAACCAAAAATAAAATATCGATTAGAGTAGGTGGTACTAGTTATAAGTTTAAGCATCGTGATTCTACTATGGTTTTCTCTGAAAGGAACGTATTTTCCATCTAAGTATCATCGACTAAAAGAATTCAAGACTCATGCAAAGAGAGAAAATAAAAAAATAACCAAGCATTGACAGTAGAACAACTTCATTGTGAACTTCACCATGCTTGCTTTGGAAACCAAACACGGTCTCATGTGGAAGTTATCTTATGACCCAAAGAAAATAAACAAAGAGAAAAAGAGTGGAGTGTAAAGTAAATCAAAGAAAACAAAACAAGTCAAAATAGAAAATAAAAACAAACAACTACTCTTACTCCTAATCTAATAAGAGAATACGTCAGATTTATATGAAATGATACTTCCAGTGTAGCCACTGACGCATTGGCTGGCCTATGTTAGCAAGGTAATTCATATAAAAAAAGATACTCAACGATAAACATAAACAAGAAATATAAGACAATAGAAACCAAAACGTTCAAAGTTTGAAGGTACGCGCCGAAAAGTATTAAAGAAACACCAACGGAAGGTAATCTGCGGATGCATTACAGTGTTTAGACACACTGCGACTTGAAGATACACAACAACAAACTTTCAAAATGTGGAAATGATCGAACATAAGTAAAGAATAAATTTTTTATTTGCAACCGTGCTTTCCATGTATGACTCCTCCAATGACTGAGCGATAGGATTGTGCAATCCAGATGGAGGATGTGAAAATCGTGAGAGAGATTGATTTTCAATTTGTGCAAAAAAGTGACGAGGAGCCTTGAAAGATACATCATTATTATGATTGGAATTGGAATTGATATCAAGATTTCGAGAACCTGACATAACCATTAGCTCGAGTTGAAGTGCCTCGACAGTTTGTGGAAGTTCCAAATCATCAGAAGGTAGATCATCAAAGACTGGTGGCTTAGAAAAATAAACAGCGGAAAAATCAGAATCGTGATCTGATGGACAATTGAAAAGATCATGACAACCATGAGCAGAAAGCTCAAGATAAAAAACAAATGCATCCTCATGATCTGATGAATCATAAAGAGGGGAAGATGGAAAACAAGAAATTTCACCCTCTAAATTTTCAGAATGATAAGATGATAGATTGGGGAGATTTAAAAGATAATATTTTTCCTCTACGCATTCGGATGAACAACTGACATTCCACGAGTTCTAAAAATGATCATAAGTAATAATATCATTAGAAAATTAAGTTTCACAATTTTCAACAAGAGTGACAGAATCGCGGAAAATGTCAGGATAATGGGGGAGAGGTGAAAAAGGAGAAAAATCACCCTTCATCATAGATTCTTGTTTAGACGTGGACTCCCATACATAGTCATCGTAAATGATATTGCAAGTTTTATGTGGAATGCCAACTCCATCCAAAACTTTATCCTCATGAAGATTCAGAGAAATATTCAAACGAGTGAACACAACAAATCACAATACAAAGGACCAAAGGAACCAAATGATGGAGGACAAGGAGATAACACTTCATCGTAAACCTTAGATTCGTAGTCCAAACTTGCACTGGAATTTTGAATATGTGGGGTGGGAGAAGATGGTGGTAAATCAGCAGATGAATTCTCAAGTTTTCCCACCTCAGCTTGTGAAACTAGAGCTGTTTGATTAGAAGGAGATAGAGAGTCACTCAGAACAGCAAGTTCGTCCATCATAGATTTTGAAGCTATCATACCATAATATGTTGGGATACTTTTGAAAGATTTATATTCGTGTGGATTCATTGAAATATGAACAAGAAATTAAAATTTATCTTTCATTAAAGGCCAATCAACATCATCTTCAAAAAATTCAAAGAAAAAATGAATGAAACGATCGTGAAAATCATCAAGAGATTCATCAGGTGCTTTTCGCAATCGCATAATTTTCTTGAACACAAATTTGTAATCATACCTATCAAAGGTGTGAAAACGTTTCGTGGAAAGATGTTTGAAAGAGTGTATGGAAGTGACGAGAAATATGTAACACCATTCCCTTACACGCCCTTCGAACGTAAGAGTGAACAACCTACAAACAACCTCCTCACAATGAATATTGTGCCTGGTGAAAAATTCAAGAAAACGAGCGGTGTGCTCAAAGAAGGTTGTTTCACCCTCACCATTGAATTTAAGATTTGACAAGTCATTAATGATTTCATCGACATTTTTAAATTAGAAGTTTTATAAAAACATTTCGAAGCTAAGATATGGGAGGAAGCCATTAATCATTGCGGAAAGTTTAAACAGATTCATGGGTTCAACTTGTCATATGGCTCTCCTTCTAGCGCCAGAAATTTTGATGGTGCTAGACCCACCAACATTAAGGGGATCTCCCTGATATGAAATCCCAACTAGACCTCACACCGTTTGGAGTAGGAATCCTAGTAGTGGGGTGTTAATGATATGCCTTGGTTGCAAATATGCATAGAGTGGTGCACAGTGTCTTTGGTGAGAATAAGTGTGTGACCCTACGGAAGGTCAAGTGCAATGCATGAAGGTTCCAACACACGAAGGGAAAAGGAAGTGATCCCCTTATAAATTGTAATAGTATGCAACTTGAAAGGAACACACGAGCATACTGACACCACAAGATAATATGTAGAATAGTCCAAAAGTTAACAGTGACAAATTAATACAACAACACACATTCAACGAGATTCATACAAATGAAAATGAAATAGTTCATAAGCATAAGCATAAGTTAAATAACATATATTGCAAATACAACAAGAATAGTCCTACTATATTCACAACATATGCATGAAAGCGTGTCAACTCTGAGATTTTATTGAAAGTGAAAATTCCAATCATACATACACCATTGACGAACCACTAGCCCCAATAGTGGAACGTGAAGTCAACAACATTTGTTCCTCCAAAGACGTATACTCCCTCTATGCTACGAAGAAGCTAAGGCTTTCACAAAACTCCCTGCTCTTTCTAAGCCTAAGCCTAGCCAAAATTTTGGTTCCTAAAATCCCTTATCATGAATTATGAGGTTCTACTTATAACAAGAGGGGGTGAATCTTCAACTCCCCTTTGTGACCTTTGGACTACCCTCATGACTCTTCAACTTATTTACAAAATAACTCATTACATTACATCATGACTCTTAACATTCCAAAATTGACACTTATAATTCCGCTTACAAAGTAATTACAAATAATACTACAATTTACACTCATACCCATATGAGACAAAATAGGGCAGAGACAACTTGAGAGCGTAACAAGACAAAACAATATGATGGTTGAGTTTGGGGAAAATCTAGCTCAGAAACTTCCACTTGATGTTTGTCAGTCACGTAGCGGTGCCAAGCTTGGTACTGTGCGATGATATCCCCAAACTATGTGATAGTGTTTGGATGGTAGTGGACTCTAGCCTCCATGGCATCTGGGTACAAATATTTGGAATCAGTTTCTACTTTCTTCCGAAGCATGATCATCATTTTCCACACCTGGACAGGGCCACTAATGTAGTTGTGGATGTCCTCTCTATTCACCTCCGAGTCCTCCTTGGTGGTAATCTATCTTAGCTTCTCCAAGTACTCCTTTATCTCCTTTATGACTTGGTTCTTGGGTTTGGCTTCAGTGAGTGAGGAAACTGATGGGATCTTGTGGGTCTTCACCAAGGAATCCAGACTGTTATATATCCATGCATACGAGGCCTGAATGTTTCCAATGAGTGAGGCAAGTTGTTTTATTTTCTGGATCAACATCTACACTCTTTCTTTCTCCAGCTCTGCCTATGGCTTCATCTTCTTACCCAAGTCAAGTGGTGCCCCTTTGTATCACATTGTCCATTCATGCACAGAGACGATTGCAACTTGCACATTTCTGAGAGTTTTGACAAAGTCTTTACATTGTTGTTGCAAGCCAAGCACGCAGAAAACTACCTTATGCATGGTAACAAGCTCCTCATAGAGATCCTGCATGGTCTCTCCAAGTGTTGATACTTCATTAAGTATTGTTTCTTTCTTTTCCTCCAAGTGGACCTTTGTAGAAGCTGTGTTTTGAGATGTTGTGCGGAGTTGTTAAATATCTTGCCTAGCAGCCTGCAAGTTCTCCAATTACTTATTCTCGGTCATCAAACACTGAGTGTTTGACTTTATTGCACCTGCGAAGGCCAAGTTGGTTGAGGAAATGGCTTCGGTATTTCTCCCGATGTCAGCCACAATCACCCTTTCTCTCATAAAAGTAAGATATGTGAGATCATCTGGAAAATGATTCTTACGCACTTGTACAATATTCTTCTGGAGTTCATCATACAAAAAATTGTACGTGTTCATAACTGGATCATCGTCAAGAGGAAAACCTTCCCCTCCCTCGTCTGGAGTTGAATTTGCAGCCAAAGGTGGTGGAGACTGAATAGTGACCTATTGTGTGCTAGGCATTAGGTTGGTATCTTGATTTTGTGACTCTGGTTCCACCTCTGTATCATCATTCTCTATCAATTGTTCAATCTTCTGAGCAAGCTCCTAATCCTGCATCTCTCCGCCCTCCTCCTTTGCTAGTTTCTAGTTTTGTTCTTTCTCTTAAACTTGTTTTTGCGTTGTTTATTTTGTGATTATGCATTGTCTTTCTTCTTCTTCATGCTTCTGTTTCTCTTCTTGTTCTTGCTTCTACTTTTCTTCCTGCAATCTCCTCCATTGATCCTCTCTCTTCCTATGTTCTGCTCTCTACATCCTCTGTTTCCTGATTTCCTCAATTGCTAAAGTCACTTCATAATAGTTGGATCTACTTTCATTTTATGGCTTCTTCCCCCCTTAGATTGTGAGCAACCTTTCTCTTCCCCTTATCCTGCATGGGGTTTCTCCCTTCTGCTGGCATTATTTCTGGATTTTCTGCCTTCTATGGAGTCACCTATGAACCTCCTGCAAAACTGATTGGCTCGCTGGTCTTGGAGGCATTATAGCAATTATTCCATGGATCCTCATTTTTCCAAAGAAATGTCTCACTAAGCCAATAAAAGTGAATTATCGCACAATGGTTATTGCAACCATGGGGATCGTATGGATTAAAGTCTCAAGTACCAAATGAAAACTTCTCTATCACCTTTCCTTCGGTATCCATGAATTTTAGGTTCTTTATCTCGTACAATCCAATTTGCATAGGAAGAGTTGGCCAAGGTGCTTTCTTCTTCCTATGAAAAGAAACTGATAACCCTATGGCGAGATGATATGACACTTCTTGCATGACGAGCTTATCGGTGGCATACCTTGGAAAAACATGTGGTGACTTCTCTCCGCCAAACACTCTAAGGAAGGTGCCATCCGGTGAGGCAAACCAATCTGCGATCTCTAATATTTCCTCCATTGTCGTAGGCGACATGCAAGGTGGTTCTTCCTCAAAGATCATCTTGTATAGAAGAATGAGGAAGTGGTCAGTTAACTTCTCCATAACCCCTCGATGGCTGCAATCCAAGAGCATATTGCAGTGGATGTGCACAACAAGTTCTCGAGGTGACCAAGCCTAGTTCATACCAGGGAATGCATTATGTGCACAGATTTCATCCAGTAAATATGCAAACATATAGAATCTCGCTTTCCCACCCTTGGGAGGATTTAGGGTGTTGCCTACATTGATCCTTAACTGTTGCACCAACAAATCTGACTAGTT
Source organism: Pinus tabuliformis (assembly GCA_031772625.1). Lineage (NCBI taxonomy): Eukaryota > Viridiplantae > Streptophyta > Pinopsida > Pinales > Pinaceae > Pinus > Pinus tabuliformis. The sequence goes on from CM062810.1 coordinate 290,629,485, forward strand.
GAGAAGCTTCCCATTGTTTACAACCTGGTTCAGAAGGATTGCCCACCCTTCCAGAAAGGTCTCTGTGTTCTGTTGATTGTGGATCCTACAAGCTAAGATGATCAATAATTGATAGGCCCTCCTAAGATAAATTATCTTATATTTGTTGGTGGGTTTCTATCAAAAATTTGATGGCTCCTTCACCTAGCTCTTAACAACATCCCTCATGACCACATAACTGTTGGTGGCGTATAATAGTGAATCCATGAATGTTTCTATATCAAGAAAATGGTACATATGTTGGTAATCTGCTGCCAGAAAAGTAGCAAGCCTTCGTCCACTAGCACTACTCAAATTCATGGTCTTCACATCAATATGTGAGACAATCTAACTGATGACATATGCACATGGAAAGGCTGGATAGCTGCATGAAACCTTGTGTAGCCCTGATCTTTGGACATTAATGTATATCTGTTGGTCCTCTAGATCTGTTGCGAAGTCCTTTGCCAAGAAAGCTTCATTTACTTTCTTCCATATAAGATCTGAGTCCTTTTCTACATACATTTGTGTGTCTGAGTATATTGGCAAGTTTATTGGCGTTTTCTCAACTGCTTCCCCGATACTGCTCTTAATGGTATCTTTTCAAGCTGTTCTCTTAGGTGCCATGGTAATAGTAACTACTGGAGATAAGTGCTCAACAGTTGTGGTACCTGTGGGATAAAAAATACACTCATGACAAGCAAACAATTAATCTTTTGAAAATCTATCTTCATAGCAAGATCAAGGAGCAAACCGATGCACTAGTGAGAAAAATTATGCAATTTTCTTGGGAAAGTGAGGGAGACTGGTAATGGGAACTACACATTGTGCAGTGCCAGCTGCCAAGGTACATCCTGAGGCTTGAGACTACACAAGGCGTAGTCTAGCCTGGGCAATAATTGGAAAGCACTACACATTGTGCAGCCTTAGTGGCCAAGGGACAAACTAAGCCCTGGAACTACACAATGTGAAAGTGGGCCAACCTGTACTGTGCACTATGCAATCTTAGAAGCCAAGCCTCAGCTTTAGTTTCTAGATTGTGCAATGCCCAACTAGGAAATGTGAAAACCAACCAAGGAAAGTGTGGGTATGCCGAGTGAAAGTGTGGGAAACAAGTAGATCTAAGTGATGATATGAGTTTGAGTGTGGATCTAACTAATTATAAATGAATCAATGTGAATCAAGTGCAGAAACTTTATAAACGGAAGGAAAAACAAATGTGTGAGGAGAGTCGTCGAAACAACGATCGCTAGTGTGCAAAAACAAGAAAATCAATGCGACACTTGTGAAAGGAAAACAAAAAATTGAAACAACACTTCTACAAGCTAGTACAAGTTAAAATGCCATCAACCACGAAGAGAAACAAGCAAAACAACACACATAGAAGCAAAACAACAAAAAAGTGATAGAAAAAGCAACAAAAGACAACAAAAGCAAAAATCACCCAGAAAAGCGATGACAAGTCCACCGAAGGTTCCTTGATCTTCTCAGGAATGCTAGAGCTTCAAGATCGAATGTACAAATGAGCTCTAGAAGCGTCTATTAAATAGATTTGTGTGGATTGGGGTTTATGACGTGCATCCCTAAAATCAAGGAAAAAGCAACACTTGGTAGAAATTTCTAAAAAGAGTGTATGTGCCACCTTCAGGAAACTAATGATGAATCCCTACTTTCTAGGGAATGTTTTTTCTTTTTTCTTTTTTCTTTTTTAGGAAACTTTCCATGCACACTATCGTGAAAGATTGTGCAATTATGGGGAACTGTTCAACTTTATGGCTCAGTGCACTGCATAGTTTCTGAGCTCAATGATGGATTGCGTAATTTCTGGCCGTAGTGTTGGGATCCCTTCCATGACTGCGTAGTTTCTGAGATCAAGGAAGAACTACCAGTCTAGATTGCACAATTCCAATCCTCAAGGTTGGCTTACCCTCATCGATTGTGATGTTTCTGGAAGCAAGACCAGAACTACTGTAAGGCCAAGTCAAGAGGTTAGCTTATGACTTAGAAAGATAAGGTAAGTGTAAAAACAAGCAAACACAAGCATAGATGAAAGGGATAAGTCTTAATCAAAACATGAATACTTGACGACAGTCAAAGGTAAGTTCATGTCAATAGAAAGGAAGGCTCCAAAATCAAAGCATAAACAAAATTTTGGAGGGTGGTTGTAGCCACTACAATAACTTACAAGCTCTTTTATATGCTCTTCTAGGCCCTTGCTAAGTCACAAACTCTTGGATATGATCTTGGGTTAAAGTGGTAGCTAGTAGATTTCGTCTAGCACCTATTCTATAATTTCAACCAAAAGGGTATTTATAAAAATACCAATGTCCTTTATGAACATCTACTTACAATGGTGCTATGTACTCTTTGTAACATATAAGGTTAACCCCAAACGTGATACTAGATACTATCCAAATTGTGGTTTAACCTCTTAATTAGGAGGTAAATCAACTTTCTTATTTATACCCTATAATTTAGTAATATTAGTTGAATGATACATTTTTTATACTAAGTAGATAATTTATTAAAAGCCTAACATTTTAAGTCACAAGATCTTGCATATGCTCTTGGCTTAAAGTGGTAGCTAGTATATTTAGTTTAGGGCATACCCTGGATCACTCCATTAAGTTATTGATTCCTATATTTACAAAAAAAGAAAAATAATAATTTTAGGTCTTACTCCAAAATCATAAAACAATTTCAGCTAAGATATTCTTAAATAGACAAGCGTCCATTATATCTTACAATGAAGCCATGTACTTTCTAGTAACATATAACCTGAATCCAAAAAACATTAATTCCAAAAAATGATATTATATATTATCCCAATTTTAATTCAAATCATTTGACTTATTTATACAATACATCTTTCCATCTTAACCAGTGCTAAGAAGAAAATGAACATTGCAAAGATAAGAACTAATTCGCATGAGCTCCGAAGTGAAACCGGGCTTTGGTCTATTCCCAAAACACCTTGGGATGAAAGAATATGTGGCCTTTCCCATACTAATAGGGTTGAAGATGAAAATCACTTTCTCTTAGATTTCCTAGCTCTTACGCACATCAGTTCTTTTTTCCATAACATTTACCACATTGTCAACCATCTTGACTCGCTAAGTCAACAAAACTATAGACCAAGGAACACTTCTTTCCCTGATTTTTTATCCTAGAAATAAAATATTAAAGAGTCTCAATTAATCTCTTTTTTAAGGTCCGATAGACCACATTGGTCTTGGTGGACGTTAATCCTCATCATCAATAATATCAAGTAAATAATACATTTTTAATAATAAATAGACAATTTATTAAAAATTAACATTTGAAGTTATAAAAAAAATCTCATTTTTCTTTCATGTCGTAGTGTTTCCAGAATATACTTAAAGTTTGATAAATAAGACAATTTTATCAAAATACAAATTAAATTTCAACTTTCCAAATTTTATAAATATATATTTTTAATAAAATATTGAAAATAAAAATTGGTTGTCAAACTTGCTTTACATTGCATAATTTAAATACATTTAGGAAAAGATGGAACAAGATTCTTAACCATGGAGATTTGCCCCACTTTACTGTGGGATTCTTAATTTGTAAATAGGCTTTGCTACAATACCAAAGGACAATACCATGACTTATCAATACCACATGCTCAAAAAATCATAACTCACTTCATATACCATTTGTTCATATGACATTTTTTTAATTGATCAATGTAATTAAAAGGGAAAAAAAAACATAACTATTTTGGAGAAAAAACTCAACTTTGATTTGTGTGTGCTGCTATGAATATTCTAGAATATCCTATGGATGCTAAATATCTACCATCCACTTAATTATGTCCATAAGCATGTCTATTTCATAATAAGTATTCCTGAATTTTAATTTAATTATCAATTATTATTAGGTGGATAGTAGAGATTTAACCTCTACCTTGATGATATTTACAACTCAAGGGTCAAAATTTATATCCAAGTTAGTTATCCTCTTTTAATGAATTTATTTAAAATTACTTAATTAAAGAAAATTTAATATCAACATGTGTCATTTTGCATGTGGTATTGATAAACCATAATAGTGTAACAAAAGCTAATCCCCATGGTAAAGTGGGGTGAATCTCCATGGTTAAGAATATTGTTTAACACATATATTAATTCTTTTTATAATTAATAGTAATAATAATAGTTTAATATAGAATTGAGAGTGCGCTCGAGCGGCTAGGGTTTGCATCGCGAGACTCTGCAACGGAGTACTCTGTACGCAGGTTCTGGCCCAAACTCTGTCCAACTTCTGCTGCAGCAGAGTGACAGAGCTGCAGGTGTACAAGGCACAGATATGGCTCAACCCCTGGGGGGGGCGACAACGCCCTCCCCCTCACAACCCAGCAAGGAACCTGAAGTGACTTTCGGAACTTTGGATCCGAATATTTTAAGCAAAGGAAAGAAGCAGACCCAGAATGACAAGGACAATACGGAAGAACAGGAGACTCAGGCAACTGAAACACCAGTCACTTCCTCCACATGCCGACCGGTGGCCAAGATCAGACCTCGCATCGAACTATCTGGCGAGAAGATCGACAGTAGGATTCAGTTCATGACCGATCACGCTATCATAGGGAAATTCATAGGGTTCTGGCCAACAGAACGAGCCCTAAAAGGCTGGATCGCGGCTAAATGGAAGCCGAAGGGAGATGTTTCCCTACAGTTGGGACCGAAGGGCTTCTTCACTGCTATCTTCTACTGTCTAGAAGACAAGTTCAGAATCTTGGGCGGGGGTCCGTATTTCTTCAACTCCGCTGGTCTTTACATCACCAACTGGAAGCCCCGTTTCAACCCTGACAAAGAGGATCTCACATGGGCTCCGGTATGGATCAGGCTTTACTCACTCCCCGACGAGTACTGGGAAGAGGATCACCTGAAATGCATAGGAGATGGAATAGGACAATACATCAGAGCATCAGAAGACACAAAAAATCGTAAGTATATCTCCTATGCTAGAATCTGTGTCTTTATTCGTCTCAATGAAGCCCTCCCTGACTCTTTAACCCTAGCGCACCGCGATGAGGAATGGACGCAGTCCCTTGACTATGAACATGTGCCGTTCCGGTGTCGAAGATGTCATGCATTAGGGCACTTATTCAGGGACTGTCCCCTTACGGCAAAGGCTAGCTCGCAGGAAGCTACTAACCCTCCTCCAAATGATGGCTTCACCCAAGTACCCCACAGAAGGCGCTCTCAGAAAAAGCCCCAAAGTGCCTCTAAGTTGCAGCAACCCAAAACCCATAACCCTGGCTCTAAGAACAGCTTTGAATCCCTGAAAGATCTCCCTGAAAACTTAGTCACACCTGATAACATCAACCCCTCCAGCCCTTCTTCCTCCACCCACCCCTTCCCCTCCACCTCCCTTCCCAGCTCAAAGACTCCCTCACTAATCCCGACCATCCTCAGCAAGCGCCAGACAGAACCAGAGAAAACGCCGATGGAAACGGAGAAGAATGAGACATTAGCTACCAGCATAATTTCTGAAAAAACTCAAGAAGAGGCGAACCTTCCTCACATTATGGAGGTTGAACCTGAAAGCATTGATCTCAACGGACTGGATATTATCGGGCTAGAGGTAGCCTGCAGAAAAGAAGCGTATCACTCCATAGCAGAAACTGAAATAGAAAAGTTGGAAGAAGTTCTCTCCAGAGCCTACAATCAACAGCAATTGGGCATTCAACCAGGAAGCGAATGGGATAGCAACCAGCGTCAGTCGGACTCCAAAAAAAGAGGAAGGAAAACAGATCTTCAGAGAACCATGGAGGTTGGCAAACTCCTGGTGGACTCTGGGAGATATGCCAAGCTAACGAAGTACTTTAGCTCCACCCAAACCAGTTACCCATGAAGCTGATCTCTTGGAATTTACGCGGGCTCAACAGCCCGAACAAATCAAGGATGTTAAAAAACATGATCAAACAGGAAAGACCGCAGATGTGTTTCCTCCAAGAAACCAAATGCAACAGTCAAACGCTGGGACGAATACTCTCAAAAGCCTGGCCTGGCTGCCGCTCAGTAGCCGTTGATGCAACAGGAGCCTCGGGGGGGCTAGCGATTGCCTGGAATACTCAAGCAATCGAACTCACTGACTTTCATGCCTCTCATCATCTCATCCAAGCTGCTTTTCACATCCTAGGCACCAAGGTTCATGGCAACCTTTCCAATGTCTACTTTCCTCAGGAGGGAGGAAGCAAAAAAGTACTTCTTGATACCATAGAAGCGCTGAATGCCAACAGGCAGCATCCGCTCTGGATCGTTGCAGGTGACTTCAATATGATCACAAAAACAGAGGAAAAGACAGGAGGACGATCCAGACTGGAGCCAGAAGCAGAACACTTCAAGGATTTCATATGCAATGCCTCGCTCATAGACATGCCTTACTGCAATGGAACTTACACATGGAGTAATCATCGAGGTGGAAAGTATCAGATCGCGTCAAAGTTAGATCGCTTCTTAATCTCAGACAATGCGATCCACCTAGGTGGTGACTTCACAGCGGAGATTCTTGCTCACTCGGGCTCGGATCACTGGCCAATTGCTTTGCATTGGCAAAGACCAGGGAATAACACCAAAAAACCATTTCGTTTCGAAGGTTTTTGGTTAACTCATCCAGCATTCCGCGACTTTGTCAGAACCATATGGACCTCCTTCATCCCACCGGAAGGCTCAAGTATGTACCAGCTGCAACAAAAAATGCGCTTCCTAAAAAATCACCTCAAACGATGGAATCGGGAAACCTTTGGGAACATTTTTGAAGCCCAACAAGATCTCAATCAGGAGCTAAAGGATCTGCATCAAACAATAATCAACACAGGGCACACGGAAGCTACCATGTGCAGGGAGCAACACATATACAACCAGCTAGAGGAACGCAGAAAACAAGAGGAAATTTATTGGAAACAAAAGTCCAGAATTAAATGGCTAAAAGAGGGGGAACGCAACACTAAGTTCTTCCACAACACCACGATGCAAAGGAGGATGCACAACAAAATCCCTTTCATCATAAATCCGGAGGGGATCAAGGAAGAAGAACATGAAAAGATTGAAGAAATCCTCATCAATCATTTCAAACAGGTGCATCAGGAACCGATGGAGGACAGGAAACAAGCAATTGACAAGATCACAAAAAACATCCCCAAGCTTGTCACAGAAGAGCACAATGAGCTGCTAATGCGTCCGATTCTCATGCATGAAGTGGATGAAGCAATGGCTCAGACTAAAGAAGGTAAGGCCCCTGGCCCTGATGGCTTTACATCTACTTTTTTTCATGCTTTCTGGGACTTAGTAAAAATGGAGGTATGGCAAATAGTTGAAGAGTCCAGGGCCCTTCGCTGGATGCTCCCCTCCCTTAACTCCACCTTCATTGCTCTAATCCCCAAAGAGGAAAACTCCCTAACCCCTGATAAATACCGACCCATAGCCCTCTGCAATGTCCTTTATAAAGTCATATCCAAAGTCATAGCTAACCGTCTCAAACCCTTGCTACCCATGCTCATATCCCCGGAACAATCAGGATATGTAGAAGGTAGACAAATCATGGACGGGATCATCCTCTCGCATGAAATCATTCACTCTCTCCAATCTACCAAGCAAGCCGGTATGCTTCTTAAAATTGACCTATCCAAAGCTTTCGACAAGCTCAGCTGGAACTATATCAAGCAAATGCTGAAAGCCTTTGGTTTCTGTGATTCTTGGATAAGATGGATCATGAGCCTCATCTCATCCTCCCATTTCTCTATCCTTGTCAATGGATTGCCCTCACGGCCCTTTAAACCCTCCAGAGGTATAAGGCAAGGAGACCCCCTGTCACCTTTCCTCTTTGTCATCATGGCGGAAGGTTTAGGCAGGCACATCAAGCAAGCCCTGCTCTCCAATCAGCTCAAAGGCCTTTCCGTCCATAATTCTGCAGCCTCCTCTCATCAGCAATTCGTAGACGACACCATGCTCTACGGCTATCCATCAGCACAAGAAGCCTCTAGACTGAAATCCTTGCTCGATGACTTCTCTAAAGCCTCTGGAACTCAGGTCAATAATTCCAAATCCCAAATCTTTTTCTTCCACACCCCACCCACTGTGAAACGTGCTGTCTCCCGTATCCTGGGTTTCCAAACTGCCTCTCTTCCTTCTTCGTATTTGGGAGCCCCCCTCACGGCGTCGGCCATCAAGCAGCCGGCTTGGAGAACTCTTCTAGAAAAACTTGAAACCAAGCTCAATCTTTGGACTAATCGATCCCTGAATCTGGCTAGCAGGGTTGTGCTTCTCAAAGCGGTTCTGCAAGCCATGCCGCTCTATCTCTTTTCTATATTAGCCGCACCCAAATGGGTCCTTAAGCGACTAAGAACCATGCAGCGCGACTTCCTGTGGGGCAGTAATGCAACCAACCGTAAATGGGCTTTAGTGAAATGGGACACTGTTTGCAAACCCAAGAACAAGGGAGGAATTGGACTTCGAGACCCCGAGCACAGTAACACAATCATGACAGCAAAAATTTGGTGGCAGTGGGTGACAAATCCAGAGAAATTGTGGGCTAAAATTTGGAATGCCAAGTACACCAATAGAATGCCCCAAGCAGAGCTCATTAGATTCACTCCTAACATCAATGGGTCTCTCATTTGGAATGCAGCCAAACAACATCATCAGCTCATTCAAAAGCACAGCTTCTGGGAAGTAAGGAATGGACACAATGCTAGGTTTTGGAATGATGCATGGAATCAGATGCCCAAACTGTCAAATGTGCTCCCTGCTTCGATCATTCCTCACAGACAAGAGCAGCAGCAAGCCACGGTACACCAATTCTGGACACAGGAAGTGGACAATGGAATCAGGCAATGGCAATCAAGCAATAGCATCACCAACAGCACAAATCCTCAGGAAATAATGGCATTAGAGAACGAATTATTTAAAAGAAGAATCAGACAGGAAACCGATGAGGACATCCTCAGATGGGGATACCAAACCAAGGGGACTTACACCACCTCAGAAGCCTATAATTTGCTGAGCACCTCCCCCACTAAACCAGATCCCCTTTGGGATAGAATCTGGAGCTTCAAAACCTGGCCAAAAATTTCTCACTTCCTCTGGCTAGTTGGGCACAGGAAGATTCTTACCTGGGACAAATTAAGAAAACGTAACTTTCATGGACCTTCCAGATGCCATAACTGCTCTCAAAATGAAGAAACGTTGCAGCATCTTCTCCAAACTTGTCCAACAACTGCACACTTTTGGGAAAAAGTAGAATTCAAATGCCAAAGGAAAGGACGGGAAGCTGAAGGCATCGTCAGCACTATTCGACAATGGCCCAAAAGACCCTATGAATGTGAGATTCTCAACCACTTATGGAATCTTATACCAGGCATTCTACTATGGAATATATGGAAGGAGAGGAACAGGCGCATATTCAAAAATCAAAGCAGAACTAATGACAGCATTTGGAACAGCATACACAGCAACCTACAAGAAACCATGTTGCTGAAAACTTGGAGCAAAGAGGATCTTCCCACAACAGATAAAGAGCAAAACATCCTAAACAATTGGATGCTGCAATTGCCACAAGAATCAATCACCCAACCAATGGTGAAGCGCAAAGGAAAGGAGAATCACAGTTGGACAGCCCCTCCCATAAATACCTACAAACTTAATTTCGACGGGGCTTCAAAAGGCAACCCGGGGCCAGCAGGGTATGGAGGCATTATAAGAAATCATGAAGGTGCACTCATACGGATCTACCTAGGAACCATGGGATGGGATACCAATAACTCGGCGGAGCTGGAAGGCATGTGGCAGGGGATCCAAACAGCAAAACGACACAACCTTCAACCGCTTATAGTGGAAGGAGACTCTCAAATCCTAATAAATATGGCTACTCGCATTCAGAACGGTTCCCAAGCTAGGAAAGTGGCAGATAGTTGGAGATTAGAAGCCAGATTGAGCAAGCTCGTCCAAGATCTGAGCAGTCACAATGCCCTCTCCTTCAATCACACCAAAAGAGAAGGTAACAAAATGGCGGATCTCTTGGCAAACATAGGGGTAGACAGCAACCAAGCCTTCCGAGAAGGGAATTTGGACATCATCCTGAATGCGCAACAGAAAAAGGAATGTGAAAACATTCTCCACAAAGATATTGATCCCCCGGATGCGGGTGATTACGTGGTAGGGGAGGACGGACCACATGTCAAGCATGTGCCGCCTCGTGGCTGTCATTAAAGAGCAAGCTTCACCGCCTTTCCTTGGCTATTCAGCACACACGCGACGGCATTCATGGTGTTTAATGTTTGGGGGCGGCCTGCAGTTATTGTTCTGGGGAAGGGGAAGCTCGGCTCTCGATCACAGAGCACAATGCGAGACCCCTGGCATGATAAATCCAGGAGAATGTGGAAGAGAAGGAAGAAGGAGCCGAGGCAAGCCAGAAACTCTGCTGCTGTGCAAAATTTGGCATGCCACTGTTTTTGGTGGTGTGACAGACTGCAGTGGTGGATTTTCTCGGGCTCTCTAGCTCAGTGGGAGATTCAAAAGGCTAATTGGCACACAGAGGGAGGGTGCTTGGCAATTCAAGTGGTCTGTGCACTCAAGAGAAGCACAAAAGCAGGCATGGTCAAACTGCGGCAAAGGCAGCCAAGTAGACGAGGACCAGGAAGAGGGTCCTCCTCTCGCACCCCTGCAGCAGACGAACACCATCATTGTTGCTGCTGCTACTGCCACCGGAGAGCCAGAGCAACGCAGCTGCAGCATGGGCAATTCATGGAAGTGGGCAGTTCAAGCGAAGGAGGGCCTCTGCTGCCTGCATTTGGCTCAGTGGTATTCACCTTGGGTGACTCAGGGGATGCCACAGGGGTCAATGCCCATATATCTGTTATGTTCACAAGAATTCCTGAGAGAGAAGAAGCGGGAGCTCCAGCGGGTATGGTGGCAACGTCTTCAGCGAGAGCGAGCATGGAGACCCTGGAGACAATGGAGACAATGGAGACCTTGCCAAAGAATTCGAGCAAAGAGGACAAAGGCAAAAGGAGCATGGAGGAGACGCCGCAGGCCGAACAGGCTACTCTGGGAACGGAGGAGGACAACGACACCGGACCATACTTGGGGCCGGCACCACCTGGCATGGACGAGGCAACATGGAAGGCAATGTGGGCAGGTGTCCCAGAAGGAAGGGGATGGTGCTACGTGGTTGAGGACCCAAGCCTTAATGAAGAACCTGACAGTGAGCCCCAGCCTCACTCAGTCCCTCCTCTTGCCACCCGAAGAGACGACCAAGGCCCCTGAGGGTAAGACGGTCACAGCTTCCTCAACGCGTCGGACTATTTGGTATTTTCTGAATTTGTATGTCTGGCCCATGCATGATGGGCCCAGTTTCATTTCTCTTTCCTGTTTTGTTCAGTCAGTCTTGATCGATCGCCCCTGCGCGGGCAGAAACAGTTATGTTCTTAGGATTGCAAAGTAGTAGGTTGATGTTTTCACTTCTTCGGTTCCTCCAGAAGTTTTGGTTTTTTTTTGGAATCACTGTGTCAAGAAATTTTGGATCAGTTGCTGCTACCCCTGCGTGGGAGCTGTTAGTCTCAGAACGAACCTTCCCAAGGCGCATCTTTTGGCCTGGGATCAACTGCTCTACTGTCTGTAAGTTTATTTTGTACATATAATAGAAGCTTAGATAGACTTTTAACGATAAAAAAAAAAATAATAATAGTTTAATATATGGTTATAATTTAGTTATTTTTTTTTTATTCTAGGCAATTTGAGATTTATTGTGAGATGAGCATTTTGATGTTTATAATGGATCGATACCTATCTGTATTTACCAACTATTTAATTTATATGGCTACACTAGTAATTATTGATAATTAAATTAAAATTGTGTAAGTCTTATTCCAAAATAGACACACCTATTGGTATGATAAAAACATTAATTAACAAAGAACAATTATATTTCTAATGTATTCATTAGTTTTAATGATTAGTTTAAATTCTTTGATTTTTTTTAAAGTTATTATTATATTTATTATTATTATTATTATTATGTGGTTTACTTAATTTAAAACTAGATCAACAACAAAGTTAATATTTTTGGTCCCAAATGTCCATATACTAACGCGATACATACAAAAATGTTTCTGACCAAAACTTCATTATACAAGACAATATTCCATAGTTCTGGTAATTCTTGGTGAAGTAAAATAAACATAAGTTAACTGAAACGATCAAGAGAAGGTGGAAATATCAATAGTGTGTGAAATGACTAGATTGACTATAGCATTTAGATTGTTGCAAATGCTCCTCAGTACAAGCCAATTCTTCATTTTGTTACACCATCTGTAAGGTAATGATCAATGAAATTATAAAGTTAAATAAACATCATAATTTTTAAGGAAATTATAATAATACATTTTGAAACATAAATAGATAATTTACATTTAAATTATTGATTTTTTTAATAATTTTATATTTAAATTTTAATCATTTTAGTGTAATAATATTTGGGAAAATATTGGAAAAAAATAATATTATAATAATATTATGTTTTCTCAATATTATAATATTATGTTTTTCCCATTCCAATATTTTTTCCCATTTCAATATTTTTCTAACTCCCTATGAAAACAAATAATAATATAATAATATTATATTTTCTTAATATTATAATATTATATTTTTCTCAATTTTTTTCTTTACCTCATTTTTATAATAGAATATTATTGACTAACAAAATCAATTTTATTTCAAAAAAAATAATTTTCCATTCTTTTAAAATCTATTATAATATTAACTACTTTTATATAATATTACCATATAAATTATTATTTTATAATATCGAAATTAAATAATTAATTATCACATAACAACTAGTTTTTAACTAAATTTTGAATAATTAAACAGATAATCCCTTACCTTTTTCTTAAATAATATTTTACCAATAGCTAGTTTTCAACGGATAACTTTGGGCAATGATGCATCCATGCTATTTATTCCTTCATCGATTGATTTCTCACTTTGTCCTGAAGATGAACCACATTAGTTGGTTCGATTTCTCACTTTGTCCTGAAGATGAACCACATTAGTTGGTTCGAAATGTCGACCAAATCCTCACGATGTGATTAATCCGAAAAACTTATATCTGCATTATATTTTTTCTTAATATTTTTCCTATTTACATTTTGATATTAAAAAATTATTAACTCAAAAACAATTTCAAAATTCCTTTTTAAAAAAATATGTGTTAGACCATGAATTTGATAGGCTACATTTTGTGTTCTCAATCACTGACTTATAACTTCTAGGAAATAATATGTTTGATGGAGGTAAAGTTAATTCTATTTTATTTTGTATTTGAGTGCTTAATATGATATATTTATTAGTTTTAAAACTAAATTAAATAATTGATTTTATTTTATTTTATTGAAATTATAAATTTAAATTTATTAAATTATATATATATATATAAGTCTCAAGGGTTAATTCAATCTGTCAAATCCCTGTTGTTAAGTGTCTTACCGATTAGGAAGTCACAGGGTTTGATAGTTTGGTCGACAAAATTTTAAATATTTACTATCTTAAATATTATATATATATATATATATATATATATATATATATATATATATATAGATATAGATATATATAGCCGAGTCCCTGTTCTTAAGTGCCTTGCCGATTAAGAAGTCACAGGATCTAATAGTTTGACCGACAAAATTTGATTTCCTTGGGGATTAATTTGCTTAAATTTTCCAATGTGTATATATCTCTATATTAAAAAAATTATAATTATTACTCACTTTAAATTTGATGTGTTATTTTAACTTTCAAATGTCTTACATATACTTTAAAAAAATTATAATTATTACTCGCACTTTAAACTTGATGTATATTTTCTAAAATCAATATTTTCTTAATATCTTGCTTTAACTTATACTCCAATGACATATTCATTTCATATAGTTAGCATTTATCATCAACTTCTTTCTTTCTTCATACATGGGATGTAAAACAAGTCGTTACCTCATGTCTCATCATCAATAATCAGTGGCTTAGTCAATAATATTTAATATCAGTTTGCTCCTAAATACCCCTAGATCGGCCCCACTGGACGAAGATGGAGTTCAAAGTCCAAATTCCATTCCATTAGTCTAAGTCTAAGTCTAAGTCAAATAGAAATATTTGGGGCCAGTGTTCACTTCCTTCTGTATAAAACAAATTAGTCCAAATCAAAGTTAATTAAGTTAATGTGAACAGATACTTGGTTCGTTCTTCAAAGTTGAAAGACTTTGTTTGACTTCTTTGCGTATAAAACAAATTCCGTTCTTTTAATTGTTCTATATCTGAGGAAAGTATTTAGAATGTTTTATTAGTATGGATTTAGAATGTGTATGAGCGAAATTTTAATTATTATTATTATTATTTTAAATTTAGAAAATTATAATTTTAATTTGTAAAATTATATATGATTTTTTTGTTTAAAGTTGAATAATATAAAATTGGAAGATTTAGTTTACTTTATAAAAATCTAAATAAGGGAAAATTTAAAAAAGGAAAAAATGATTTTTTTATATATATAAAAGATTATATTAAATATAATTAAGAAACACATAAATTTAGTAATTACCACAGCACAATTAAAATAGAAAAATGGTGAGTACTTTTTAACATATATATCATCATATCCTGAAAAGGTTACAATAAGATTTCTACTCTATTCACCAATCTATCTATATATATATATATAGTTAAATATTAGACATTGTATAAGTCAAAGGAAAATTAATAATGGTCAAAGAGAAAATAAATTGCTATAGTTCTGTTTTGGCAGGGACTAATAGAATGCATACATCGCTATTTCATTTATTTTCTCTATTCTTTTTTTTTTTTCTACTTTTAACTATGATCACTTCACCCCATATGCCAACATTAACCTATCAAAGGGGGACCTTGCAAAGTTACCCTAGATAGTCATTATGATCAGATAGAATTATGAGGAAAAAGAAGAGAATAAAGAGAAGTATAACATCAAATAGAGTTACAGTCAATGCTTGATAACAAATTTAAATTGTTTGAGAATAGAATATTTGGGTTGAAGGCTTAGTTGCAGAAAGTGGAAGCTAGATTACAAGAAATGGAAAACTAGAAACAATCAACCCAAGAAGGAGAGGTGGAAGAAGATTGCAATTTGAGAGACAATATTAGAGAGTTAGAAGAAAACCTAAATAATAATTAGGCACTAAGTAGTATGGAAAATAAATTATATATTAAACCCATTGTTGGGCTAATTTATGGAGTAAATTAACACAAGTATTTCATTATCAATCCAGGTTTGTAGAACTTGGAGGCATGTCCAAAATGTATGGATATCAGATGTAGTCAAGGTTAGAAGATACAATATGAAGAATTGAGGAAATACATATTATAAGTATAAATCTAATTAAGTAATTTTTAATTCACTTATGCAATATATGTGAGATGAAGTGGCTGCTAACTTAGGAGAACCAGTTGTGTCCTTCTTCTAAAATATTACTTCATGAAAAAAAAAAAAAAAAAACCCACTAATTGGCAATAGCTTTAAGATGCATAAATAAATAATGAAAGAGGCTCCTAACTTAGGAGGTCCTTGTTGTTCCTCATCACAAATTCATTCATCATAATACCATTGTTAGAAAACTAGAAATTCATAAAATTACTTGAAAGCAAGAAAGATGAATTTTAGTTTTTATTCATTAATCCAATAGAAGGAGGGTTCAACTTGAACACTGGGTTGTTCCTTCATATAAAGATGATAAATAAACCAAGATTCATCAGCAAACATAAATCATCATACATCAAATCAAGTAAGCAAATCTGAAGCAAAACTAGTTTATGAAAATCAAGCTAGATTAACCATGAAGTGTACTTAGCTTGGAGTGGGGGCCCTCCACCCTTGCCTTGCACACTTGAAGAGATTATCAGCTACTGCAAACTCAGTCAATCATCCACACCATTGAACAACAAAATGAAGGTAGAACAGGTTCCTCAAATTAACTCAAAGTATTTAGATGTCTCCATTTATGATTATACATATTCTACATATCATAAGCCTTCAATGTTTTGGCTTAAATAGAAGAATATGAAACAAACTGATTTAAAATATCTCTAACAACTATATCTATCCATATCTCACCTATCCAAGTCAAACTCATCCATCCTATCACTAAAAATATGGAAAATCCCATGAAATCATAAAACTGCCCTATTTCCTAGGGATTTCCTGAATGACTGGTCCTGTTTGACCAACTTTGACCGGGCCTGTTTAAGCTTGGTTTGACCGAACCAATAGGAGTTAGTTCAATCCTAGTTCCCAAGCTTTCTAGAAATGTATTCAGCTCGTGCCCAAGTGTCCTACAAATATGACATCCATGTAGCCATTACGAGAATTTCTTATTCTATCAAAAAATGCACTTGAAATTCAATTTTCATAAAAACATCTAAAAATTGAAAAATTAAATTTATATACCTGAATATGCATAAATACATCAAAATGAGGTGTATGTGATGGAAAATATAGAAATTAAGTATGTTTTCTTAAGCAAAATTGGACCAAAAACGAGGGCCAACACCCATCAAAGAGGAAATGACTAAGCTAATTGAGTTAGATCATGAGTGTAACAAAAGAGCCTTCAATCTCATAATTGTTGGGATAAAAGAGCAAAAGGATTAGGACACATAAGAAATAGTAAAATAAGAACTAAAAAATAAATTTCAAATTGAAACAAGGTATCTAATAGAAGCAAATAGGTTGGATAAAATAATCAAACATAAAGATAGGTTGATCTATGTCAAGGTAGCTTGTAATGACCATAAATATGAAATACTTAGTAAATAGCTAAGCTTAAAAGGCTCAATAATCTATATAAACAAAGAGCTCATTCCGACATATCAAACTAAGTTATGAAAATAAGTTCAAAAGGTAAAGGAATCCAAAAAGGAAGGAAATTAAATGATGATTAGAAATAGAAAAGCTATTATTAGGGATACAACCCATAATAATAATAATAATAATAATAAATAAATAGGAATTTGGAACACTCCAGATCCGTTTTTGAACTATCATGGATTTCCATTGTGGAAGGGTCCTATGCGAAGTTAGATTTTGAGTGAAATTGATATTATTTTCTAGTTGTAACCTGTAAGCATGATGAGCCTAGGGTACCTCAGATAGAATAATTCATTTTTTGGTACAAATGGAACAAGAAATCTTATCATAGAGGTATTGGAGGCATAACCTATTATATAAAAGAGAATATATCTCCTCACATTTATCTTGATAAGATAAACCCTTTCAATTAGTACAATTGGGTAGAAATACCAAACATTAATGCTAAGAACATTTATATAACAATTTTCTATTTTTGCCCTATTAATTCTACTTTTTATATGAAAAACATTCTAGATAAAGATTGCCCCTATAATACCCTAGAACAAGATAATCACAATTTAATGAATGAAGGTAACATCCTCTTGCTTGGATAATTTAATGCTAAAAATTCAACTAACCAAACTATTCTTCTAAGAAATGATTCCAACCCTAATCATTTATGGTTAGATGTGGACCTTGTTTTAGCTAGTAGATACAAAAGCTCTAAAAACTTGACGCAGAATTTGTTTGGCATTGAGCTAGTCAAGCTTTGTAGTTTTCAAGACCTTATAATCTGTAATGGTGTAATGAAGTGTCTAAGCTCCAAGTGAGTGACTTGTATTCATGTGCTCAATGATAGTGTCATGGATTATGTGATATATGATATCCTTGTTTCCAACCGATTTACCAAATAGTTACCTTTCACCTTGTAGAAGATCATGAGCCTAACTCTGATCATAAACCTTTAAACCTAACTATAAAATTTTCCAAGCATAAAAACCTTGTGAAAGAAAATTTTGATTATCAAAGGAACCTATTTTTTGACAAAAATAAAGATGATGTCTTCCTAAAGGATTTAAATATAGATTTAAACCTCATAACTTATTATTAAGGACAACTTCAAAGACTTCTATCATAATTTTACTACAACCCTTTCTAATTCCATTAACAAGTTCTCTATCAAGGTATACCATATCATATAAAAAGAATAATTGAACTACCAACTCTTGGTATGATAATGAACGTAAAATCACTAGAAAAATCCATTAGGTATACCTCTAATGAGTCTTTAAAACTCTATATGTACATACAAAATTAGGTATTATATAAACGAAAACCAAATCAATTATTACCTTTCTAAATTTGATCTTAGGAAGTTTTGGAGGAAAAATCTAATTCGTAAAACTAAAGATAATAATATGATTCCTTTGAAGGATTGGAATTAATACCTTAAAAATATTTACAAATCCCCTAACACCATGGAATACCTTTCAAACATTCATATAGAGGATGAAATATTTTCTCTGAATGACATGGAGTTTGGGGTTAAGCAACTTGCAACTGGGAGTGCTCTAGACACTAAAGGCTATCGAGTTGAAGCTTCTAAAATTGGAGGGAATATCCTCATCCTTCACATTCACAAGCTCTTCAATTTTATAGTAAAGCAAGGCTTCCCTAAATCGTGGACACAAAACCTCATTATACTTATTTTTAAAAGTGGGGTTAAAATCATTCTCTCTCGTTAGAGGAACATTATGATTATCCCCATTTTAGCTAAGCTATATGGAATTTTATGGAAAAGAATATTAGCATTTGGCTTGAAATCCATGAAAAAAGAGATACATGATAAGCTAGTTTATGGGATGACATTCAATTGTGGAACACCTTGTTACTCTAGGATCATTATGGAGGAGTGTTGAAATAATAAAATTGATCTCCTCTGTTGCTTTGTTGAATTTAGAGAATCTTTTGACATCATTCCCAGGATAAACCTTTAAAAGAGGTTGGAAGAGATAAATATTCTTTTTGAGTTGAGGGTTGTTATGACAAGATTGTATGAGAATGTTATTTCCATTTTTATAATTATTAAGAGTTGGTTAGAAGAAACTAATTGCAATATCAAAGTCAAGCAAGGGTTTCCATTGTCCCTTACCCTTTTTGGCATATACATTGATAGGTTAGAAGAGAGTTTGGAGGAAGCAGCTTGTGTTGGCCAAAATCTCACTCATATAGTCAATACTCTTCTTTTTTATGCTAATGATATTGTTGTTTTGGTAAGGATTCATTTTGATTTTGGAAAGCAACTAAGGATCCTCCAAGATTTCTATTCCAAGATGGGTGTGAATGTTAATACTGAAAAATTGAAAATCGTCATAATTAAATCCAAAAATATCACATATGATACCTTTGTATATGAAAACAACAACTTGGAGGAAGTGCATTCCTCAAAATATTTTGGAATCAATAATAATCACAAGTTCAACTAGAATTATAACATTGAGAAAAGGATTAATGAAGGGTGGAAATATTATTATCGATGTGAAAAATATTGTAAATCAACAAATCTTTGGATATGAGATTAAAAAAACCTCTTGTTTGAGACTCTTGTTACTGTTTTGATATTATATGGATGTGAAGTTTAGGGATGTCATATTTCTAGAGAGAAATGGAGAAATATATAATAGATCCAAAATCAATTTATAACTATAATCTTAAAATTCTTGACGCTCTTCCCTACTAAGGATTAGTGAAGGGTAAAAGAGTTGAGGTTTTTTTTTATTTTTATAATCATGAGAATGCTAAATCGATTTCTAAGCCTAAAAGAAATTGGGATTAAGTAGATGGGTATAATAGTTTGATTGTTGAATTAGAAA
Organism: Pinus tabuliformis; assembly: GCA_031772625.1. Taxonomy (NCBI): domain Eukaryota; kingdom Viridiplantae; phylum Streptophyta; class Pinopsida; order Pinales; family Pinaceae; genus Pinus; species Pinus tabuliformis. The sequence continues at coordinate 290,649,281 of CM062810.1, forward strand.
ATGTTAGGGCACATGTTTTAATTAGTTGATTAACAATTGATGTCTGATGAATTAGTGAAAGGTGCAAGTTTCTTTCAAGATTTTTCTATTAAAATACCACCTGATTGAAGTAGTACTTGAGGCTGAGAAGAGTCTTTAGCCATTTAAAGAGCCTTGAAACACCATCAACTACGTATGCATAGTGATTTCAACCTTGTAAATAAGGAAATCAACCATACCATAATGATTGGTAAGTAAAAAGAATTGGATAAGAATTCTTTCAAGTTGAGTTTATGCTCTTCTGAAACAATTCCAAATGAATCCTATGTGTGAAGGAGAGAATGAATATAAAACTCATGGCCTTGACCTAATTTAAATTATTGGTAGGAAAAAGTTTCAATTGTCATACAAATACCTTCTTGAAATCAGTGTGTTGATATTGAATGATTATGTCGTGCAATGATGTCTCCTTTTGATTGGTATAGAATGTATCTAAACATGATTGAGCGATTGATTATGTGATGGTTTTCAAACCAATTTAGTTGTTGTTGTAGTAATAATATATTGAAATTATTCTATGCCTAAGAAAATAATGTATTGCAGTTGAGTGTTAATATATATTGTAGGTAGGGTGCCTTAAGTATGGCATGGGATGTAAGCCCATGATGAAAGTTGAAAATATCACCACCTATAAATAGCCAAGCACAATGAAACGTGTCTCATGTTTGTGAGACCCAACCTCTATCTGAAGCAAGTTTGGTGAATAAAAATTTTGATTGAATGTTTTATAAATATATCTCATGTAAACTGAATGTTGTGATACAGGTGAAATCATGAATTTTTTTAAGAAGAATAGATAAATGGTGTGAAGCAAAGATCCTAGGAACACGGCCATTGTACCGACATTGGAATCTTATGACAAGTAAAGCATGTGAGAAAAAGAAAACATGATGTGATGGCTATAAGACTCTAACAACTCCATTATTTTTTTGAAGGAAGAACCTTGACTAGGTATATTTCTCGAGGAAGGGGATTTCCTCGACATTTAAATGGTGAGCAACTACCAGGGAGAAGAGACATGCTGCACACTCACTAGATCGAGAGTGTGAAGGGGTGCGTCTAATGCAAGTAGTGAATTGAACTTGTTACCCATGGAATCCCATGAAGCAAAGGGAAATCATATAGACAAATACTAAGATAAATAGTTCAATTGTTGAAATACATGTGTCTAGATAAGAATTAAGTTAAATAGTTCAATTGCCAAAATACATGCTACCTTGTCAAATTTGAGACTTCATATGGCTAATATTGAATGTCCGTATATAGAAATGTTCATAACACATGTGTTGTATTATTTGCTAATGTAGAGACCATATGGAACACAATAGATCTTAAAGTATCCAAACTGTGAAGAAAATTCCATTGTTGAAGTAGTAGGGAGGTTAAATGACATAAAGAATGATGTAGTTATGCAAGGGTAAGGATGATGGTCTAGCTGAAAGGAAGTAGTCCATGTACTTCAATAGTAAGGTTTTTTTTATGTTCATGATTGTTTCTACATAGTCATACTTTACTATAGGTGAATTGTTCTTGGACATGGAAGACATGTAAGACCATAAGGAATTCTGACATCTACCCTAGGAAGAGAAATTGTGCTAAGAAGTGGGGAACCTCATGATGAGAAATTTAAGTCACTTGACAAAATAGATTGGAATATAAACTCTGTATGATGAAATCTGAAAGGATTTTTTACTAAACATGTTAAGATAACATCTAATAATAATTGTGTGCATTTGATATATATAAATATTATGAAGAAGATATCCCAAGAAAAAGGTCTTTGAAGAGAAATTGGACCCCAAGACAAGTAAACCGTGTTGAGAGCAAGTTGGTAGGATGTCGAGGCTATAAGACTAATAGTTCCTTCAATATTTCTATGAAGGAGAATCTTGGTCAAGTATTTCACCCAAGGAAGGGGATTTCCTTGACACAAAAATGGTGAGAAACTACTGGGAAGAGAAGACTTTCCACACACTCACCAAGTTGGGAGTGTGGATGGGTGAATCTAATGCAAGCAATGAGTTCAACTTGTTATCTATGGACGAATGATGAAGCAAAGGAAAACCGTACAGATAATAATTATGTTTAAATAACTATCTTATCTAAATTTGTGAAAACTCAAGCAAATGCATATGCTTAGAAAAAGGTTTTAATACACATTTTTACTGATAAGTGTTGTAGGAATACCAAAGATATGGAGGTGGCCAGATAATGTTGACATAATGACAAGGAAGAATGGATGAAGAGTACCATGTTGTTGGTGCAAATGAGGAAGCGTTAAGGAGCATTGTTGCAGTGAAAGAAAGCATCTGAAATGGTGTAATGTTGTTGAATGTGGCTCTTGAAAGATGTGTGAACACCAAAGATGGTGTTCCTTTAAGGGAGGGGTTGTAAGGTCCCCTACATTTAATTCCCTTTAATAATGTAATTATACTTAATTATGTTATTGATCCCTCTATGTGCATGTAAATGTAAATGGGAAAAAGACCCAGAATAATTGTAGTTATAATTTAATACCAGTTGTTGAAGATGTGAAGACTTGATATAGACATGAGAAGCCATGAGGAGGAGGAAAGATGGAAAAAGGGGATTTGGAGAATTAATTTTTCCAATGGATTTTTGGTTGAGCCAAATTTTATGAGATTGTCAAACGTTCCTAGGAAAATATATGGTGGGAAGGTGTGGTAATAACTACTAGTAGTTATGAGAAGAGTGGGGAAGTAGTACCAAAACTACTTAGGGGTGTGGAAAACATACCACTAGAACATGTTTGGGGGCTAATTTGAAGCTTATTATCTAGATCAATGAATATATTTGATTTTTTTTTTTGTCAAAGAAGCTAATTCATGAAAGAGGAGAAAATAAAAAGGAAGTGTGCAAGAAGATAATGAATCACTCTCGAAGAGCAGAGAAATTGTGGAAAGACATGCATAGAGTAAGCATAAGATCTTATGCAAATGAATGAGTAGTGAAACTTCATCACAAGATTAACTAGAGGTATAACATTGAGAAACTTATTAAATGAGGAGTGGAAAATGTATTTTGGTCTTGAAAACATTTGTTTATGAGGATTTATGGTTGTGGGAAAAAAATAAACCTCCTCTTTGAGTTTATTGTCACTCCTATTTTGTTATATGGATATGAAGTTTGGGGTTGCAACATCCCTAGAGAACCATGAATGAAGATCAAGTATATTTATAAATGTTTTGTAATTTTGAGTCTTTGCTAAATTATTTGAGAATATAGGAGGATATCAATCAATAAAAAAATGTTAAACCATTAAACCATTATCATATTTAAAGTTAAGAAGGAATTGTGGTGTGATAAATAAATAAATAAAATAGAAATTTGAGATATTATAAAGAAGTCATTAATTTTAATTTAGAAAATCAAAATTAGTATCAATTTTGTTTTATCTAACTTGAAAAAGAAAATCAATATTGTTATAATAAAAAGAAATTCTCATTATCTAGTGAAGCATGTGATGCAGGGAAGCTAAGTCCTTGCAAGTTTTAAATCATTCTCTTAGAAAGATTGTAAGAGGATTTTAAAGAGTTCCATTAAATACAAAGAAAAAAAATGAATTTTCATGTCTATCTAAATAGATCCTATATATCTACTCCTCATTTTATCCTATCTGCCCTGTATATCTATCTGTGCCAGATATAACCTATCTATGGAGGAAAGCATCCATCTAAATATCACTTATCTATCTTATTCTCATTTTATTAGACCAACATGGATTTTGTTAATTGTCAGTAGGTGATGATGTGAACTTGGATCTATAGGAAGATATAAATACCAATACCTTTGTTGGATTGGGCATAACTTCTTTCACTACATTCACCTCCAAGAATCGGTCCATTCATGCACGCAACAACAACATATTCCCTAGATTTCTTAAAATGATATTAGTAAAAAGGATTTTAAATGTCCTCGTATCTCACCTAATGTGATATCAATGAAGCTTCTCTCTTCTCCTCTAAAATATGGTTTTCTTAAAAAGTAGTTGTTCATTCTCATAGATTGCAAGAAAATAAAGTTTGGCACCGATTCTTCCATCACTTTTCATTGTTCCTCACGATGAACCATGAAAACTCTACAAGCACCTGAAAGAGTTGCATCCTCCTATAATGATTAGGGACATAATACAAGAAAATATTTGAAAATTTTACTTGGTAAAAATATTATGTAACAAAAGGAGCTATGAGACTCACCAAAACGTTTTTCATTGTGGATGAGCACCAAAATCTTACCAAGGTTCGATTATAGTAGTCATTGGATCTTATGTTGCATGTTTTATTTGATGAACTTGTAATTGATCCCTTTAATGGATAGTGCTCTGTGATCCCATAGAACAAATGGACTAAAACATGATGAACAAATATATTGAAACATGCACCTAATAGCTTCACTTGTAAGAAAATATATTTTTTGTGGGTATTTACAGGCATTGTAAGTAGAAAGGAGTATTTCCTTTACAACCAATGTATTCGCCTAGTCTTTACAATAAAACGTTCATAGACATAATTTAATTGAATAAAATAAATGTTGATTATGGATGGTAAATATCATCCAAAGTGTCACAACAATGTTATCCTTATCAATTCTACTTGATAAATAAGGACAAAAAAATAGAATGATAAATTAAATTAATAATTATAACAAGCATCAATATAAACATTTATTATATGGATGTTTTATTTATGTAATTTAAGAACTTTATGTGCTTGAACCCTAACCCTACTAAGTTGTTGACATATCCACCGTCTTTGTATCTCTTTCCATCCATGGCTAACAGTGTAGGAGGGAGTAGAGCTCCCTATTATAGCAATATTGTTGCAGGGGATAAATTACCCAACCAGTATGTTGTACCCGCTATATTTTTCCTTAAATTGTTTATATTGCCGAATATTTTGGTTCATGAGCTCAAAGATTATTTGGAACTCTAGATAAAAATGGAGGAGAAAGAAAAAGAAGAAAAATCATAAGAGATGGTGGAACGTGGGCCTTCCCTCTCGCTTTTAAATTTAAATTGTTAAGCAATGGTTACTTATCGGGAGGATCCCCCTCTATCCTGAAGTGGCCTCATCCTAGAGAAGCTCTAGTGGGGTCACGAGCACAGAAATTAAGCCAATGCTTTCCCTAGGAGAATCAAAGTCCATAAAATGCACTTTGTAGATCAATGAATAGGATGGCTTTCGAGGGGGTCGAACCTCATCTCCAAGCCCGCCCAGGCACCTCGCCGAAGGAGGATAGATGGGACCGCCACTTGTCATGCTAGCATGGCAACCATGTCAGCAATTGGGACCACCGCCAAGCGAGTGTGGCAGGTGAGCGTGAAATCGTTTAATGCATCAACCTCCTCCCCTGCTTTCCACCCAATCTGACTCTACCACGTGTCTCCTACACGTCACCTCATTGTTTTCCTACCCATAAAACCCCATAAATCGATCGTTGCAACACAAATTGGTCCATTTCAATTTTTTCTATTTCTTGCTCCTATATTTGTTCACAACATCATATGCCTGACTATCAACCAATGGGGGAGCCTCTTTGCACCAACAACGTCCAATTGCCTTCAGTTACCAGGTAATCCGCAAATTATTTGATCTTGTATCATTGTCATCATGCTTAAATTAAAGAAATCCATGCCAAAAACCCCGAAACCACAACAACCAAAACCCTTAGGAAACATGGAATCCTTCATGGAAACAGAGTCAAAAATCCATGATTCTTTTTGCCTTCTAAACCTGTCAGACCTTTGTTTTGACTTCTATGGCCACTATCTGAATAAATAAGATCCATTTCGAGTTTTTAAGTCAAGACTATACTATTCCAAAATTGTATACATGTTCCCAAAGTTCGAGTCTTGGCTTATGGCCACCTACATCATAGAGAAAACTGTAGTATTTCACCCACTAGGGAGAAAATTCTAGAGGTCACCCCAGAATTGATACAAAACGCCTTTGTTTACCCAAAATCCCTAAATTTGGAGAAATTTACAGGGACCACACTCTTCTACAATTACAATGGAATCTCAACTAGAGAGAAACAGGTCTTTCTCCAGCTAATTTTGGCTCCAAATATCCAATTTCCTACCAATTCAGAAATTTTTCCCATCTCGTTATTTTCAAAAACCGTGTAGCCCATTTTTGGTTGTTATTCTGCTCTAGTTTGGTGAGGATGATACAATATATGTCTCCAAAACTACCTTAGGGTGCTTACACACAATGATGAAACCATATATTGTCCTAGACATTCCCTCTTTCTTGGCTGAGGCTATCAAGTTCTAGTGCAACCAATTTTACCTTCCCTCCTACTTCAGATGCTACTCCATCTTATCTGTTCATGTACAATCATGTGGAGGAATTTGATTACCTAGCCTCAACATTGTAGACTCTAATAAGAAAGTAAAATATTTGGTTGACTCAGACAACTCTCTGAAGAAGAAACCCAACAATGAGGGGTTTTCATAATTTATTTCTACTTTCATGGCCACTATTTATAAAACTATCAACAACGGCTCCCCTCCTAGAGTATTTCTTTAACATAAACATATTCTTCAACTTAGTAAGGATGCTAGGGTAGGTGGCTGTTACTTGTTTGAATACTACACTAAAATTAGGGTATATGGGTTTGAACTGCCTCCTTACTAACATCCTGTGTTTATGCCCATGAGGATTTTTGCCTTGGAATTCATCAGGCATAGCCAAAATACTAACCAAATCCATTTTGTCCCTGCCAAAAAGGGTTATGTGTTCAAGCTTCCAACCATTGACGTAGGTCCCTTTGTTGTGAACACCAGATAAGCTTTCCAGCAGGTTGAAATTTTGTTAAAGGAATTAAACTTTGAAATAGGAGAGGTGTGGCATCATGATCCTCATGGTATCATATCTAGTAGAAGGAAAGAGATTAATGCATATGCCTATGAACATGAATATAGATATGAATTAGAATGGAAGGCTAATTATGATTCATAGTCCATTAATACAGAGATGGAAGTTGAGACACCAAGCACAAAGGAAAAATCTTGGAAGAGGAGTATTGATGAGGCATGAGATATCGTGATGGAGGATGCATCCTCAACCAACCAAGAAAGAAAAACGACATGATCATACTGAGGAGGAGATTGACTTCAAATTGACCAAGAAGAACCTAGACCAACCAGGTTTCCAAGTGCAATTGGAGGATCCACAACAAACTATCACCTCCAATTAAACTAACATAACAATCACGGGTTCAATTGGAAGCACATCAACATAAGGCCCTAAATGGGAGGAAGGGAAGATGAAAGAGGAGAAAAATAAGAAAATTAATGATGAGATGTTATCCCGACTAGCATCTCATTTAGTTCCCTACCAAACTAGGCTTCTAGCTTCCGTGGACTTGGAGAGAAATCATATGGATCTCTCCTTGTATCATCCTTCAGTACAATCCCTAGCATCTGGGCCATAGTTCAAAACAATGGACTTGTATTTAGATATGACTATTGTCCCCTTGCAAGACAAGATCAATTTGCATAGGTAGGTAGGGCATATGATTTATAGTGAGTTAAGCAAGGGATCCTTGATCATCAGCAAGGTCGAGAAGCTATTAGAGAAGGAAACTACTAAAATAAAACAAGAAAAGGCCAATTCAAAAGCCCTCCATCTGCAAAATTAAGGCTACAAGAAGCTAATTATCAAACTTGGGGTGGGCTTAAATGATAAAGCTGCCATAGATGTCATCATTAAAGACTCACATTCATAGATTCAATCATTGAGGAAGCAGATAAAAATGGTCGTTGCAAAGCATGTATAAATCAAGGAGTTGGCTCAAGTGGAAAACAAGAAGGAAATCATGGCTAAGGAATTGAGAGAAATAAATAACAAGGTGGTATCCCTCAAATTGAAGGTAACAGAGTTGTAACAGAGAATTGATTCTCACATTTATGTTGCGGTAGTTCCAACCAATCCACAAAATATTATTGAGCAATTAAGCAAGGCTCTCACTAATACAACTATAAAAGAGAAAGCTTAAGAAAATTCAGATCGATTTGGACAACACCAAGCACATGCTTGCGAACAAGGAGAACCAACTCCAGTCCACCCAAGAAAATGTGGAACAAATCAACAACAAATATCAGGTGGCACAAGATGAGATTAAAGCACTGAAGGAAAGGTTGAAGGGAAACATGTCCCTCATTGAAGCTATGTAACTAATTTGGGATGATTAAGTTGCAGAACAAAAGGTTGCAGTAAAGACCCCCTATCCCATCTTCCAAAGAAGAGGATGCTAAGAATGCCAACACTATTGAGAAATTTATCAATTACCTTAATGAGAAGTTAGTTTATGAGTTGAGTAAAATGAACATCATTGATAGGACATGTGTGATTATGGAAGTTTCCAAAATGATCTAGAAAAGGGCAGCAAGGGATAAGGCTGAGTAATGTGTTAATGAGCTGGTAAGGTTAGTTGCATCATTCAAATCTAATTTTGACCAGAGGACTAGAGTAGGATTTCCTAGCTATTGGGATTTTCAAGGAAACCTACTACCATGGGAGAAGTATGAGCAATTATTAGTTGAGGCCAAGAGCAAGGTGGACTCATAACATGAAAAGATTTCAACTCTCAAGGGTAGAACCATAGTAAATTATCTACAGAGAGATTTTTAGTTGTTATGGCTTGTGAAGACCTTGTTCGTAGCCTGACCAATTTACACTGAACTCACAAGCTTAAGGATGGCTTACAACACTCTTATTCACACCCCCACACCAGATCCAATTCTATGGCAAAGATGTGATTGGTTTTTTAAACCACCATGAGTTCAAATAGTGGATCCTGGGTCCACCTCAAGGGATTAAAGGAGTCAACAGTGAAGATATTTTGTTTTGAACATCATTACAATTTCTTTTCTCTTTTGCCATTTTGTAAATATTTTATTTTCAAGAAAGGAAAAAAGTTTGTTATGTAATAATTAGGACAATTGGACTAGTTGCATGCTTGCACACACTGATTAGTTTAGACAATTGTATCATTTCCAAATATTTTTGTAAGTTTTTCTTATTTTGGTTCTCCTTATAAAAGGGATAAATAACTCATTAGCGCGGGTCTGATTTTCTGTTCTAGAGGCTATAGTTTTTCTGCAATTTTTTCAAGTTTTGGAGCTTATCATATGTGTATTGTCTTGAATATTAATGAAGAAGTTTCTAGTGATTCCAAGCACTGATATGTGTAGCATGCAATTCTCTCTCTGTTTATTATTTCATATTTGTTTCTTTCCTCTCATAAATTGTGTAATTGTAGCTGTTGGATTCAATCTTAAAAAACATATTTACCTATGTTATGTTATGGAAAATGGTACCTATAATGTGTGGGATTGAATGCCTTAAAATGCACTCCATGGTTTCTATATCTCATTCCCTTTATCTTCTTCATGATTCTGCTAGATTATAATGTACATGATTCTATCATTAGCCCTCTGCACTAAGTTCCTTTCCTTGTATTTCTTCTTTCACCTATACTGCAACAACCAATGAAACTATATTCTTTGTATGTATGCCACCAGATATAAGAATTAATTCTTTTAAATAAAATACTATCTGTGTGAATTGAATTTTCCTTTGAGGAGGATAATTGGACCATATTAAATCATTTTACCTCTAACTCTTGGGTAGAACAAATTTATCTTTAAAACATACTAAGATGTCCTAGGAACTAACCTCTTCTCAACCCGAGGGTTGTCTCTAGGAGCCATAACATCTTTTGGCACCGTTGTTGGGGATAGAATAAAAATATATTTCCCTGGGTATAAATTTGTGCATTCATTTGTATGGTGAGCGAAGGAAGTGTGGGCTGATATCTCTCACCTAACAGAGTCTTTAGACTATAACCCTAGATTTTAGGAGACCTCACACTCGATTTGATATCTCCCGGTAGAGGACTCCTCCTATCTCTAATCCAAAAAGAATCATCTCTAAAAGAATCTAGAAAGAAAGAATCCTGAGAACTCTAAACCTAGTTGTTTTTTCCCTATGGAGTTCAAATTTTTCTTCTCAGAAAGCTGAGAGAATTTCTCCTTGTTTCAGCCTTTCAAAACCCAAGTCTGAAAAGTTCTCTATCAGTTTTGATCCTTTCACATTTAACACTTTCCCTGAAGTTGAAGAAATCAAAGATATTCTTATTTCTATCACACCTCAAACTCCCATAGTTCTTTCACACCCAAACTTAACTATTGTCGTTCATCCAACTCCTCACTCAATCCCTGTAATAAATATTTTTAAACCTCTTTTGTGAAATATGGTTATCCCTAGATTTTTACTCAAAAAATATGCACCTCTAAATCTACAACAACCTATGAATGCAACGCCTCAATAATATCTCAAACTCCTTCCTAGATTCAATGGGGAAGATTATGTCACAACTTAGAAGCATATTGAGATATTTTTTTCATTTGGAGAAAACTTGAATGTAGAACATCTAGATGTGGTTGTGAGGTTATTTGTTCAGTATTTAGATTGGTAGGCTAGAAAATGGTTTAAGTCCTTACCAAACAACTCAATCAACACTTGGGAGGAACTAGAGAACATCTTTATGCAAAAATGGGGTGAGAAGAAAGAACATGGGTATTTTCTGATTGAATTTAATGCAATTAAGAAAAGGCCCAATGAAGATGTCACCGAATTTATAAAAAGATTTAATAAATTGTATAACAGGTTGTCTGATAAGATTAAACCCCCACAGGCAGCAGATAAGATGATGTTTGCTGGAGCCTTTGAATCATATTTTGGACTTACCCTTAGAGAGATGAAATCCCTCACACTAGACTAGATCTAGACTGATGCTCTGGAAGTAGAAGCAAACTTTACATCCACAGGGAAGTTGAAGGGAAAGGGAGAACATATTGATAGGAGAAGGGAAAAATAGGAAGACAAATCCTCTGGTCAAGTCAAGGAAACTCAGGAGCAGAATATGGATGATATCAATAATTTGATTAGAAACCTCTCAAACAAGCTAGTGAAGTTAGAGTTGGAGAACAAAAAAAATCCTTGACTAATACAACAAGGTCCCAATAGAAACTTCAATACCCAATATATGGTACCTCCTTTACAACTATTGTAAAGAGAAAGAAAAGTCCAATAGGACCAAATACAACCTCCCTTGTATATAGAAGATGATCCTGAGGAAGGCTTTGAAGATACTTTTGATATTCAATATAATCAATACTCATCTTTGTCGGAAGAAGAACATGAAACAAAAGCACAAGGAGGAGAGGAAGATGATCTAGATATTCCCTTAGAAAAATAAGAAATAAATGCTTACTACAAGTAGTTTGCTGATTTCATGCAAGAAAAACTATGTAAGATATATGACTTGAGTTCTAGGAAAATATCTCAAACACAAGATCAAGGTGAAGAGCTTTCTCAACACACCACACCTAAGCTAAATGATAAGGGCAAGAAACCTGTTAATTCTGGCTCAATGACCGAAGGAGAAACCTCCCATATTACTTCCAAGCTCGAAATTGCAAATAGAGGACAACAACATGTGCAACCTTAGTCAGTGCATCAATAAAGTAAAGAGACAGTAGACCAAGTAAAATTGTAGAAGAATCCCTTTGCTTTCAGTTTGCAAAAAGAGCTAGAAAAAGTGAAGATATATGTATGTTTGGCTGAATTATTGAAACAACCTACCTATAAAAGGAAAATCTTTGAATTCATGGATGTGTCTAATGTTACCTCAACACAAGACAGTTTGAACTTATAGGAAGAGAGACCTGTAGTCATGTTTGGTTCACATGTGGAGGGGTAGGACCCTTCCACCCCTCCATTTTATGTTACATTAATGATCCATGATTTGCTGCTACATAATTGTATGTTTGATTCAAGAGCTTCCCATAATTTAATGCCTCTTTTTGTTATGGAGCAGTCGGGTTTGCAAATTACAAAGCCATACAAAGACCTGTATTCCTTTGATTCTAAAAGAGTGAAATTCCTTGGGATTATCAAGGATTTGGTGGTTATCTTGGATCAAATGCCTGTGAAGAGTGTGGTAATGGATATTGTGGTTGCAATATTTGGCATGCTTATTTTCATGGAATGAAGCTTGGAGGGTCCATAAAACTTGACCTCACATATGCCATTATCCCAGTGTTTGGTGGAGAAGAATACAGATTGTACAGAGAGTCCATATTTGTAAAAATTGTCACTAAGGTGGATAATTTCAACAACTCACTAGTACATGGCCAAGAAAAACATTTTCATGCCTTTTGTTAGAAATGGATGAAAAAATTATGGAAGACACCCAAGTGGAAATTCCCTCATAGGTTAATCAACAACAAATGAAAGATGGTTGTCTTTGGAAGTTATACTTTGATGGGGCCTACCCTAAGGAATGAAATGGAGCAGGAGTGTTGCTAGTATCCCCTGAAGGTAACCTCATCCCTCTCTCATATAAGTTATAATTTGACACTACAAATAATATGACTGAATATGAAGCATTGGTGTTGGGCCTACAAGCTGCTAGAAAATTGAAATTTTAATGTTTGAAAGATTTTTGGGATTGGGCCTTCTTCTCTATCTTGGTTAATGGCTTAACCACTACTCCCCTCTCGACCTCTCTAGTAATATAACAAAGAGATCTGATGCAAACATTTCTTGTCATCATAGCAATAGAGGGTCTAGGACATTCCCTCGAAGTAGAAATCATGGATTCAAAAATCAAAGGTTTGCATATATTTGGAAATTATCTTCCTCTATCACTCCAAAATGTGTGGATGACAACTTGGATATGGGAATCCCAAACATTCAAGAAAACAAATGATTTTGTCAAATTATGCAGGATTTCTCACTTTCCATAGGTATGGAAACTAATCAAGATAAATCTCATATTTTTTTCTTTAATATGCCTTTGGTTGTGTAGAAACTCATTGAAAGGGTGCTTGTTTTTCAAATTCGTAAATTTCCCTCAAAATACTTTGGAGCATTGTTGTTTGATAGTTCACTCAAGCTAAGTTACTTATGAGAGGATATCATCAGAAAATTCAATAACAGTTATCTATATATACTTTCTGCTCATTAAACATGGTAGGAAGGTTATTTCTCCTCAATCTATATTACATGCTCTCCCCTCCTACCTATTCTCTATTCTGATGACTCCTTCCTCCATCCTTAAGCTATATTCACAACTTGTAGTGTTCATTTTTGTGGGGAGGTGCCAAATTCGAATAAAATATCATCTCTAGTGGCATGGGATAAGCTTTACAAATCCAAACTAAAGGGGGATATCAGACTAAGAGATCCATCCACAATTTCCATGATGATGGGAGCTAAGATCTAGTGAAATTGGCTTCAAGGAGGTTAAGACCTATGGAAACACATCTAGCTTGGGAAATATGCAAAGCGCATTCCTCTTTTGTAGGTCATTAAAATTCCATTCTCTCAAGCAAGTTCGTGCATTTGGAATCTAGCAAAAAAATGAATGTATTCGTTACAATAACTCTGCTTCTAGGAAATTCAAGATGGACAAATAGCCATGTTATGGGAGGATTCATGACAAAAACTCCCAAAATGTCAAGATCAAGACGAATTAAGTAATTTGTGACTCCATATGTCTTCCAAAAATCTACTCAAAGTCAAAGAATATTGAATAGTCTCTACTAATAACCAAACTCGGAAGCAATATTTATAGCTAAGGGAATCAATCCCCAATCCTAGGGAGGAGACATTGTCAAACTTCTAGCATAAGCACAAAAAAAAACTCATACAAATATCCAACTTGGAAGATAATTTGCGTTAGGGATATGGATCTAGTGGCTCATTCTCCATTTCTGAATCTTATAGATTGGAAGCGAGATTCAAAAAAAATACTAAAAGCTTCCATATGGAGTTTCATATGGTGTAGAAACCTATGGCCAAAAGTCTCAACCTTCTTGTGGCCCTTAATCCAAGGAAAAACCTTAACCTAGGAAAAAATTTAGAAGCGTAATCAGATGGGCCCTCTTGCTATTATTTATGCCTCCATTATTCTAATAATGTGTAACATCTCTTCAATATCCACCCTTATTCCAATCATCGCTAGCACACTCTAGATATTAGCATAAAGCAAACGGATTATGACCTATCCAACATTCCTAACACTATTAAAAGTTGGAGGGATTAAGCTTTTAACAATCCTATTATGAATGAAATCTATATTGTCCTTCCATGTCTTGTCCTATGGGTTATTTGGAAAGAAATAAATCGTCCCATCTTCAATAATTTCTCCCTCCCTCATGATTCTCTCTAGATCATAGTTAAATAATATGTAAATGAATTAATCATTGCACAACTATCTTGGTTAGATCAATATTAGTAGGCAAGTGGAGATAAATCTTTATTTCTTTAGAATTGTTTCCCAACCCTAGGGGTCTTGTCCCCCTCCTCTCCCTACCTTCATCCAATTCCCATTCCTTCCTCTTGGATTCCCCCTCCCTTAGATTTATTAAAGATCAGTTTTGGTTGAGCTTATAAGGGAAACCTAGGTGTGGTGGGCTATGGAGGCATTTTCATAGATCACTTGAGATCTCCTATTTACATCTATTCAAGTTTCATGGAATTCAACAAAAACATTGCAACAACATTAAAATCCATGGAAGAAGGCTTGTTGATTCACCAGAGTCAAGGTTTCTCTAAAATTATAGTGGAGGGAGACTCCCAAATTGTCATAAACATTATCAACAAGATCCTACATGGAACCTTCGTCAACAAAATCTATTGCATCTAGAAACTTGAAGGTATACTCATTTGAGTTTCTTCACTTCTTCCTTCATTCCTATGATCATCCCTACTCATATTAGGAGAATTAGAAACAAAATCACATACAAGATAGACAATTAGGGATGTGTCACACCAGACTCTTTGATATCTTCCTCTTGGAAATCATTCAAAGACTCTTCTCCTAAGCAAGAATGTTGGACCATGGCTTAGCAGTATTTGAATTCCTTGGATAGGGTGCTTGGATTAAAGGCTAGGTTGCATTGAGAAACATATGGGAATCTCTCTTGAATCATGATACTCTCTAGGAAGAAACAAGGAACCCATACCAGTTGAAGCTACAAATTAAAATAAATCCTCTTGATTGTTTCTTTGTTTCGTGTCCTTATTTATCTATGCTTTTATTTTGTATTTCTTAGTCTACAAAAGGGCCTAGGCGGTCTTGCTTCTAATTTATGTTTTTCTTTTGTGAAACTACAGGGAGAAGCTTGTATTATGATGTTTTGAGAAGGTTTTGTTGATTTGTGTAGCTTTGGAGGTACTCCCACGCCCTAGGGTACAAGATTTGGGAGAAATTTGACCCACATGGGCTTTGTGGGTGAAGTACCCAAGCAGTGGGTTTTGCACTAAAATCGTGGGTGTGAAACCAAGTGTATATTTTGATGGTTTGATCATTGGAGGAATGCGGGTCACCCTTAAGGAGCTAAGGGGAACCAAAGGATTTAATGTGGTGGTGTTAGTTGGATGAAAATATTTTTCATCTCTCATGTTTTATGGAGTTTTAACAATTTGTTAACGTCAACTTGGAATAATATAATGAACCTTGGTGTCTAAGAGAAGTCCACCAATATCTCTATAAAAAGGAGGCAAGTGATTTCATTCAACTCACCATCCAAGTGCAATACATCAAAGGATAAGGACATCTGAGGCAACCACAAACCTATAGGAGCAAATCCAAGTTGTAGAAAGGGACGCATTTTGGCATCTTCCTTGTGTTTGGATTGGATTGAGTTAGGGGAAGTTCTAGACGAGTTGGAGAGGAAGATTATATGCATGTGTTGATGTCTAATTTTTCTATCAATAGGTTGAGTTTCATTCTGTGTATTACATGAGGGTTAAGCCCTAATTGGGAGCATAACTTAGGTCATTTAACCTTGGAACAACTATGATAATACAGTCAAGTTACAACATAGGAGATCAGGTATTGTAGAGGAGGATTTTCACATATGTTTGAGGCCTATTAGGCCAAGTTGGAGTAGCCCTGCAACTAATATAGGAAGCCCTAGACAGGGCCAAAAACCTCATAATATATTGTGCATATGGCTGAGTATTTGAGGGAAGATGATGTCGTCGTAGAGGTATGTTGTATGTCTTTCCATGTTGATGATTTGCTAGGGACTAGTTTTGAACCTCAGAATTACCCTCTCCTTGAAAACGTTTCTCACTTCTTTCCCTTGCTTTTCCATAAGAATACAAATCCCCATCACTGATAAATGATAGATTTTGTCTTAAGGACGACATTAAATGATTGACATGTTATACTTTTATGTTTCTTCTATTTGAATAAGTTTTTTCAAATTAGCTACAGAACACAGCCTATTCTGCAGCTAACTATGTGTTTCGTAGCTACTTTCGTGGTTTGGCAGGTTACAGGTGTCAATTAAGAAACCGGACACATGGGCATCTCTAGAATCGTCTCAACATGGATCCTATTCTAGTCACCCATCTCAGATCGATAAAAAAGCCATCTCAAGACCACAGTCAAAGGTGGAGTCAAACATATGAAACCTGGAAGCAATAGGACTCTTTGTCTACCCTTTCATGGTTAATTAATAAATCCAATAGTTTTGTTGAAGCATTAACTCAGATCAGCCACCTGTGTTAACGGTTCTGTGCAACCATCTTGCTCAAATGCAAGTCACCTGTAGCTAATCAAATATTTACGCAGTCTGGTTGTGATACGTGTAGACCACTTGTAGCTAATTTTCCTCAAAAGGCAGTTATGAATATTTTCTTTTTAAATACCAATTGTACAGAACTGGAAGGGGTTCGAAGTTTTTGATGTATTAAGCTCAAACTTGCAGCTCTGTAATTTTGGACATTTTGTTCCTGTTTATAATATAAAGCTATGTGTTGACCAATGATCATTTGAAGGATCATTTTGAATTAAGTTAGTAGCTCAACCCAGTCAGTTGCAGAGGGCCCCTGCATTGAAGGAGGTTTTCTTTTCATTTGTTTTTCTGTTCAGTTTTAATTTCATCATTTGCTTTTAGCAGTGTTTGTAACTTAGGTTGATTTCTTGTAGTTTGATTTCTTTTAGTTCTGATCAGTAGCATAATGTTAGAATTCAATTGTGCAGTCTTGTTTCTCCAATCCATTTCATAAAGGAAACGACTTTGTTTCTAAACAGAGTAAGATTGAAAGTAATGAGGATGCATTGTTGATTAGTTTACTCATTGTTTTTTTTATTTATTTCCTAGTTCAGGTTGTCAATGCACTGTATTAGTGAATGTTTTTTATCACCATTTCAAGATGATATCCATCCTAAACTAAATGGTTAAACATTCACTTTACATAAGGGTTGAAACCAATCAGTTACCTTCTGCATGTTTTTATTTAGTTTTTTTCTAGATCATGAAGTACAAAAGTTGCTTGTATTCCATCTCAAGAAGGTTATCTTTCAAAATTGAAGGTTAGAGTAACTAGAAGTACTTCAGTTAATTTCATTCCCTGTATTTATTTCAACATGACTTACAACTTTACCTTTTGATTTTAAGAATTAGATTCATGAATTAGGATTAATGACAAGATAGGACAAATGCTCTGTTTTTCCTTCTTTTAACTTAGATTTTGACTAGTTTTAAGCTCTTGGTTCACCTTTAGGAAGTTTAGATTTAGTTTCTCATAGTTCAAATTGTACATCATTAGGAATCAAAGAACAAAAACCCCCAAAAACAATATAAAATACAAAACAACGAAGTAAGAAGGGTTAACTAAGCACATACAGTGCACTACACTTCATCAACTTACGAACCTCGGTTGATAATTTATGCAAGCAATTTAGGACACTAAATTGACTAAACATTTTGGCGTTGTCATCGGGGAAGTGTAATTAGGTAACCTTATCTCTTACATTAAAAAAAAATTATATGCATAGAGAAAGAGACTCTAGGGGTAGATTTATAGCTGGAGGCAGGAGTTCAATTCCTACAACACTGCCTACTCCACCAAGAACAAGAAGAGATACACCTCCATCTCAAGCTCATACTCTCAGCCATAGAACTCATAAAATTCTAAGGTCAGAGATCTCATCAAAAGAATCTCCTACTTCATCTACCTAGGCAGTCCTATAGGAGAAAAATCTTGGGTCTCCAACAACAAGAGTAGCCTTTTTCACCTCCACAGGGGAGCACATTTTAGTTGAAGAATTAGGAATACTTTGTGAGGAAGAAGTAGAACCTCTCTCCCATATTCCATTAATAGAAGAACCAGAGGAAGAGAAAGTAACCTTGCAGGTTGAACCTTATACTAACTCTTAAGAAACTATAATGGTAGAAGAAGGAGAGGATGGAGAATTCACACTGTTTGGAGGAGGGGGTAGAGGAAGAGGTCCCAGAAATAATGGAGGAGGTAGAGGAAATAATGGAGGAGGCAAAGGAAATAGGGAAATATATAATTCTTTTGGATTCCCTATAGTGGATGAAGAAACAAATGCCACAATGAAAAATATCTCACCTTCTGTCCTCCCAAATTTCCATGGGTTAAAAAGTGAGGATCCTAAAACATTTTTATTTGAGTTTGAAGTCTTGTGAAAAACCTATGATTACTTAGAAGACTCTCAAAAACTTAATTTGTTTCCTTCAACATTGAAAGGAGCTGCTTTGAAGTGGTTCATGGGGTTAGTCACTCAATCCATTAGAACATGGAATGACATGAAGAAAGCGTTTCTAGATAGGTATTTGGATTATTGCATGCCTACCAATCACAAGGATGAAGTGTTCAAAATGATACAAAGAGAGGATGAAAATTTGGAGGATTTAATTGAAAGATTCAACTATAACTTGAAAAGAGAAAATATGGACATTCTAAATGAAAATACCTTAAAATATCTTTTATTAAAATCCATTAGAGATGAGTGGATAGATATCCTTAACATGAAGGGGAAGGGAGATATCTCTCAACTCCCAATAAGTGACATAGGAGAATTATGTGTTCATCTCTTAAGAGGGAAATCTAAAACTGGGAAAGGTTCAAGAGATCCTTCTCTTGTTAGAGTGAATAAGTCTGCAACTGGATTAGTGAGTAGGGCAGAAATTTGGAATATGCTTGATGAATTCAAAATAGATATTCTAGGGAGACTTAGTGAGAAAATAGACACCCTTAAGTTGCAAAACAAGAAGAAAACCGAGGCTGATGCTTTAGCTATTTTCTGTCCCAAATGCAGAAGAAAAAAAAACACGCTTTAAGAGAATGTCCTTTGGATGAAAAAATTATAGAGACTTATATGATTTGCTCATAAAACCATGAGACCAAGGGTTGTCCTTCAATTCCAGGTCTTAAGGCTATTTTTCAAGAGGAAACAGTTTCAAATTCAGCAGAACCTCTTTGCTTTGTCTCTAGAAGAGCTTGGCAGGGGCCACAAAATGAGGGATTTAACAATCAAATGTATCTTCAGCCCCCACCAAATTGGAATTCTTGGCAGCCACCTTGCCCTCAACCCCAATCTCAATATCAACCTTGGGCTCAAGGAGTACAAAATCCTTATGGGAGATTTTCTCAATATTATCAATATCCTCCATCATATCAAAGCTATCCTTCCCCACACATTCCATAACAAAATCAGCAGCCAGAACTTCAAAATCAGAACCCTCAAATTTCACTACCATTTCCACAACAAAACCAAAATCCTCCAGCAGAGACCAAATCAGCTACCTGCCCAACCATTACCAAACCCCAACAATAAAAATCCTCAAAATACTTACATGGTAGAAGGACAACAATTTCCAACTTATATGATCACTCCTCTAGATCTCAATGATGTTCAACTAAGATCTGGTAGGATATTAGAAAAGGAAAGGCCTTCTATAGTTATTCAAGAATAAGACAATTATGGGGAAGATTCTCTAGAGCCCAATAAAAGTTTTGAAGGAACATCTCTCCAAAACAAAAATATTGAAAATGAAAAATAGAAAGAACCAGTGAACTCAACTCTCATCATTGAGCAACCAGTATCTACTTTTGCACCTTCTTTTCCTGAAAGGTTACAAGTTGATAGAGGAGTAGAAAAGCAGATTATGTTGCCTAATTATGATTTCTAGGTGAATTGAAAAATGTTTGTATCAAAATCCCTTTGTTACAACCCATTAAGGAGATTCCAATCCTAGCTAAAACAATAAAGGAGTTGAGCATAAAGAAACCGGGAAGAAAAGCAAAATAAACAAAAAGAATTCACCTGGTAGGAAAAATAGCAGATATAATGATGAGAAAAATTGGCATACAAAAATATGTAGATCCAGGAAGTCCAATTGTGAAAACACATATCAATGGAGTTGAAATTCCAAATACATTGATTGATTTAGGATCAGCAATAAACATCATGAGCAAACAAACCATGGAACAACTCAAGCTTCCTAATCTTCTTTACATACCTACATTACTACAATTAGACAGATCTGTAATCACACCAGATGGAGTGTTAGAAGATATTTCAATATCCTTAGATTCTTAGGAATATCCTGTTGATTTTAAGATCTTAACCCCCAAGAACAATCTAGGAGGACATCCACTCATATTAGGAATACCTTAGCTGGCCACAGCTGACGCTTTCATTAGCTGTAGATCTGGTGACATGTATATTTCTGATGGGAATTCAACAAAGAAATTCACTTTATATCCTCCAGCAAGAACAATCACAGAAATAGATGAAAAAGAATGGATTGATGATGAAAATGACATTCGAACTCTCTTTACTATTTCAGACATTAGTGAAGATAGTCAAATCTTAAATACAATGGAAAATTTCTAATCATCTCCAGAGTATGAACATGATCAATTTCAAGAAAAATCCAATATTGAAAATTTGTCACCCAGGCAGATGTATCTTTACTCTATGGAAGAATTTGGTAGCTCTACAATTGAAGTCTTTCCAGGGAGAACATTGAACATAAACAATAACTTGGAGAAATTACAACAGGAAAAGCTAATCAAGACATTATAACAACATTCTGCTGCATGTGCATGGGAATATACTGACATGAAAGGAATTAGTCTTAAGACTTGTATACATCACATCTACATTGAGGAAAATTGTAGACCTATCAAACAACCTCAAAGAAGGATGAATCCAAATCTTAGGGAAATTGTGAAAGAAGAGTTGCAAAAACTGCTAAATGTAAACTTCATTTACCCAATTTCAGACAGCCAATGGGTTTCCCCTTTAGTGATTGTGCCTAAAAAGAATGCTAAATGGAGGGTGTGCATTGATTACTGAGAATTGAATAAAGCTACCCTTAAAGATCATTTTCCTTTGCCCTCTATAGATCAAGTGTTAGATACATTAGCAGGTAAGAACTATTTCTCATTCTTGGATGGTTTTAGTAGTTGTAATCAGATTCAGGTGGCACCTGAAGATCAAGATAAAACCACATTTACTTGTCCATGTGGAACCAATCCCTACCGAGTACTTCCTTTTGGGTTATGTAATGCACCTGCAACATTCCAAAGAGC
The DNA here is from genome assembly GCA_031772625.1 of Pinus tabuliformis. Lineage (NCBI taxonomy): Eukaryota > Viridiplantae > Streptophyta > Pinopsida > Pinales > Pinaceae > Pinus > Pinus tabuliformis. Next base: position 290,670,781 of record CM062810.1, read on the forward strand.
AGTACTAGGAATTTTTTCTGATCTAATACATGATTGTGTAGAGGTATATATGGATGACTTTACAGTCTATGGGAATACATTTGAAGAAGCTTTGGAAAATTTGGAAAAAGTTCTTAAAAGATGTAAGGAAGCAAACCTTTCACTAAGCCATGAAAAATGTTTTATGATGTTTACATAAGGTACTGTTTTAGGGCATCACATTTCAGGAGATGGGATTAAAGTTGATAAATCTAAAGTTGAGGTCATCTCTAAATTATCAATTCCAAATTGCCAAAAGGATGTTAGAAGTTTTCTAGGATTTATAGGATACTATAGACGATTTATAAAAAATTTCACTAAAATAGCATCTCCACTCTTCAAATTACTCACCAAGGATTGTGAATTCAATTGGAATCCTGACTGCCAGTTAGCATTTGAGACTTTAAAAACAAATTTTTTTGAAGCACCCATCTTGAGAGGTCCAAATTGGAAACTACCTTTTCACATTTCAACAGATGCTTCAGATACAACTCCGAGAGCTGTATTAGGACAAAAATATTTGATTCCCTGCACCATCTACTATATAAGTAAGAATTTGACTTCCACTGAGTTGAATTATATTATAACTGAAAAGGAATTTTTAGTTGTTGTTCATGTAATCAACAAGTTCAGACATTATATAACAGGCTATGAAACCTTTGTTCATATAGATCACTCTATAATTAGATACTTAATGAATAAACCTATTACTAATGGCAGAGTTACAAGATGGCTTTTACTCTTGCAAGAATTCAATATTACTGTGCTAGATAGACCTGAAAAACAAAACACAGTTGCTAATTTCTTGTCCAGAATTCAAAATATCAAAGATGACACTCTGGTTGAAAATAAGTTTCCCGATGAATATGTTTTTGTAGTGACTACTCAAACTCCTTGGTTTGCAAATATTGCCAATTACTTTGTCACAAGGAAATTTCCTTCACATTTGTTTCCTAGAGAGAAAAGAAAAATCATTCAGATAAGTGCAAGATACTCATGGATCACTAATGAATTGAATAAAACAAGCCCAGATATTATGATCAGAAGATGTGTTAGGGTAGATGAAATGTCTGAGATTCTTAAGGTATGTCATGATGAGTCGTGTGGTGGACACTTTGCTGACAAGAGTACAACCTATAAAATCCTTTCTTTAGGGTATTATTAGCCATCTATCTTCAAAGATGCCAAAGAATATGTTAGGAGGTGTGACAGCTGCCAGAGGGTAGGGAAACCTGCTCCTTCAAATGAAATGCCACTACAAATTTAGCTACTCATCCAACCTTTTGAAAAATGGGCCTTGGATTTTGTTGGACCAATTAATCCTCCATCTAAGCAAAAGAAGTATATATTGGTATGCACTTATTATTTCACTAAATGGGCAGAGGAAAAAGCATTACCTTTTGCTAATGAAAAATCTGTAGTTAATTTTCCTTTTGAGGACATCTTCACTTGTTTTTGTGTTCCAAGAGAAATTGTGACAAATCATGGATCTCAATTTACATATAAAATGGCGAAGGGTCTTGTGGAAGATTGCAAAATCAAACATAGGAAATCTACTCCCTATCATCCACAAGCAAATGGTCAAGTTAAATATACAAATAAGGTGATTGAAGGAATTCTCACTAAGATTGTGCATCTACATAGAAGAGATTGGGAAGAAAGGCTTCCTGAAGCCTTATGGGCCTATAGAACCACATGGAGGAACACAATGGGACATACACCCTATGAACTTGTTTATGGGAAACAAGTCCTATTCCCTATAGAGTTTCAAATCAAAACCTTCAAGATGGCAGTCCAATTGGGACTGGATTTATTAGAGGCACAAAAACATAGATTGGAGCAACTCAATGAACTTGATGAAATCAAGAAAGATGCAGTTCAAAGAAACAGTATAGTCCAACAACAGAGGGCTAAATGGCATGATAAATATATTAAGGAGAAGAAGTTTCAAGCAGGAGATTGGGCACTGTTGTTCAATTCAAAGTTCAAATATTTTTAAGGGAAGTTTCAAACTCATTGGCTTGGACCATATGAGATTGAAGAAGTCTTTAATAATGGAGTAGTAAAGATAAGGACAATAGATGGAAGAAAAATACCTCTTCTTGTGAATGGTCATCGATTGAAGATATATCAAAAACCAATTTCAAGAGAGGAGTTCATTAAGATTTTCCAGAATAACTGTGAAATGATGCTAGTGAAGAAGAATCATTCTTCTCAACTAACTTAGTCTTTATTTTTCCTAAAAAATAAATGATGAATAAAAAAAAATTGTATGAGGTTGAAAACCAATCATTGATTGGCATACTTATATAGAAAATACAGGGTGAAAATCAGAGATTTCTGACATCCTATATTTTCCATTTCCTTTATGTAATAAGTAGTGACAAAAAGCTACATTCATTTGCAGTTTAGAGTCTGCAAATTCATAATCTCATTCCATCTCATTCTGTTTTCATTTTTTTTACAGTTCCACTTCATCTCACTGTCATATTTCATTTACATTTTATCTTTTTACAGTTTTACTCCATTTCACCCTATTTCTCATTTTATCTTACACCTCATTCCATCTCACTGTCATAACTCATTTCCATTTTATTTTTACACTCATATTCCATAGCAAGATTTCACTTTTCCTTATTTTCACATTCTATAGTTGATTCCATTTCGCAGCTAATCTGATTCTGCAACTACAACTTACTTATCAGCTCTGGCACAATTGTACAGCTCACAAATAAATCATGAATGCAGGGAAATTGAAGAATCAAGTTTTGGAGATCAACCATGCTCAAAGTACCTACGAATCAACACCAAAAGAATTATCAAGAAAAAGGTTAAGTTCTAAAGGTAAAATGCAAAATTTATTTAAAACAGCAAGTTACAAACATAAGTCATGTATAATATGAATGATCGTATGTCTCCTTAACAAGTCATCATTTGATTTGACTGCCACTTCATGATACCACATCTCTGCCACATCTTCCACATTCGGTACCAAATGGTCTATAATAATTTCATCATACCACACCTCCACTACGTTCTCCATACTCTGTACTTAAATGGTCCCTAATAACTCCATCTGTTAACGGTCAAAACTACGATGTGACCAACGTATTCACGTCTCTCCAAACCCTCACTGTCTACTTATTCCACGCAAACCCATAGTTCTTTTTCACCATACCCACAGTCAGTCCATTTCATAGACCAGGAGAGTAATTCTGAAGGTTAGAAAATTCTATGAAACAGAAGCCATGGGACTCATTGTTAGGACAGAGCCCGTAGGGGAAAAATATATGGAAGGATACCCACAACTCAAGGAGATGCTGCAAAAGGCTGGATGGCTCAATTTCATTGAAAATTTTGATGGCTATCACAAAGAGATCACAAAATATTTTGCTAGATCATTCGATGGTACAAAAGTAGAAATTGGAGACATTAAGTTTGCAGTAACAAAATCTTACATAGCAGAGGCTACAAAACTGCCAAGACTTGGTGAGAGATGGTTCAAAAATAAGGAATTTCACAGTGAATCATGGAAGGTAATCCTCAGGAACCCAAGTATGGATGTCACTGTGTTTAGAAAAGGAATTCCTATTTTAGCACTTAAAAATAAATGGAGAAGCATGCTTTTGATATTACAAAAATTTATTACATGTGAGGGGAGATTCGGATGCATGTATGTCTATCATATACGTTTATTGATGAACTTTCTAGAAAATGGAGACATCAACCTCCCTTTCTTCCTTCTAAACAGTTTAACGAGAATGTCTTCAAATGTACAGAAGAAAATAGAATTCATAGACACAACTATGTACCATCATGGGTTGGTAAAAATACTGGTTGAGTTTCATTTGAAAAGAATAGGAGATACTTGGGAAAACTTCTTGATAAGAAACTATTTCCAAGAGGAACCAGAATCACCTAAAGAGGGTAATGTCAGAAGGAGTAGGAGGAAAAAGACCAGTATGACCATTCAAAGAAAAGTTGAGTCCTCCACACAAAAAAAAGATGAAGAGCTAGTCTCTGAAAATTTGATAAAAATCAGGGAGCAGATCAAGCAAAAAGGGAAGATAAAAAAAAAAAAAGCTGGAGGTATTACTGGAAACAAACCTAAATCTTAATTACAAGAAGATGATGAACAATTAATCTCTGAAAAATTGATAGAGATTAGGAAACAAATCAAGAGAAAGGAAAACATAGAAAAGGAGAAAAAGGGTACAAAGGAGGAGAACATAAGCCCCCTACAACTTAGAAGGAGCTCTAGACTCCGAGGTATGGTAAAGAAGGTATCATCAAAGGGAACAGAGTTCATAAATCTAGAAGAAGAAACCCCAGTACCATCTCCTGATAATGTTCCATTTACACACAATCCTCAAAACTCTCCTAAACAGTATTTCAAAGGCAGCCCCAACAGAGGATCTCCAGGCATAGACCCAGTGCAGCAACAAATTTATGATTACATAGAATCACTGGAGAAGAAAAGTGCCTCAATGGATCCAAAATCCTCAGCCAATCCAGAACAACCTGTCAATCCACAAGAACCTCTAACTGACTCTCTCAAACAAGAAATCTATGAGTTAGAGATATTGAATAGGCATATCAAGAAAGAAAATGAAACCCTAAAGGAACAAAGAAAATTGGATAAAGAAATTCATGATAATACAATACTGCACATAGGGCTATGGTACAAGAAGAATAGGAAGTTGAAGAGGAAGAATAGAAACTTGAACAGAACAATGATTAACCTTAAATACAGACTTCTCATGAAGAAACCTAGGATGGCAATCACTTCAAAGAGGAGCACATGAAGAAAATTAGATGTACTAGCAGAGGCGTCTCAGCAGATGCAATAGGAAAGAAGAGTTCACATTTTTGGCAAAATTGCATGGGGACATGCAATGATTTTGCAATGGGGGTATGTTGAACCTCATAATTACCCTCTCCTTGGCAACTTTTATCATTTCTTTACCTTTATTTTCCATAAGAATACAGATCCCCATCACTGATAAATGATAGATTTTGTCTTAAGGAGGACATTAAATGATTGACATGTTATACTTTTATGTTTTTGCTATTTGAATAAGTTTTTGCAAATTAGCTACGGAACACAGTCTATTCTGCAGCTAACTGTGTGTTACGTAGCTAATTCCATGGTTTGGGACATTACAGGTGTCAAACGAAGAAACCGGCCACATGGGCATCTCTAGAATCGTCTCGACATGGATCCTATCCTAGTCACCCAGCCTAGATCGATAAAAAAGCTAGCTCAAGACCACAGTCAAAGGTGGAGTCAAACATATGAAACCGGAAGCAACAGGGCTCTTTGTCTACCCTTTCCTGGTTAATTAATAAATCCAACAATTTTGTTGAAGCATTAACTCGGATCAGCCGCCTATGTTAATGGTTCTGTGCAACCATCTTGCTCGAATTCAAGTCACATGTAGTTGATCAAATATTTACGTAGTCCAGTTATGATACGTGTAGACCACCTGTAGCTAATTTTCCTCAAAAATAGTTATGAATATTTTCTTTTTAGATACCAATTGTACAGAATCGGAAGGGGTTCGAAGTTTTTGATGTATTAAGCTCAGACTTGCAGCTCTGTAATTTTGGACTTTTTGTTCCTGTTTATAATATAAAGTCGTGTGTTGATCGATGATCATTTGAAGGAGCATTTTGAATTAAGTTAGCAGCTCAACCCAGTCAGTTGCAAAGGGCCCCTGCACTGAAGGAGGTTTTCTTTTCATTTGTTTTTCTGTTTAGTTTTAATTTCATCATTTTCTTTTAGCAGTGTTTGTAACTTAGGTTGATTTCTTGTAGTTTGATTTCTTTTAGTTCTGATCAATAGCATAATGTTAGAATTCAATTGTGTAGTCTTGTTTCTCCAATCCATTTCATAAAGGAAATGACTTTGTTTCTAAACAGAGTAAGATTGAAAGTAATGAGGATGCATTGTTGATTAGTTTACTCACTGTTTTTGTTATTTATTTCCTAGTTCAGGTTGTCAATGCACTATATTAGTGAATTTTTTTATCACCATTTCAAGCTGATATCCATCCTAAAGTAAATGGTTAAACATTCACTTTACATAAGGGTTGAAACCAATCAGTTACCTTCTGCATGTTTTTATTTAGTTTTTTTTCTAGATCATGAAGTACAAAAGTTGCTTGTATTCCATCTCAAGAAGGTTATCTTTCAAAATTGAAGGTTAGAGTAACTAGAAGTACTTCAGTTAATTTCATTCCCTGTATTTATTTCAACATGACTTACAACTTTACCTTTTGATTTTAAGAATTAGATTCATGAATTAGGATTAATGACAAGATAGGACATATTCTCTGTTTTTCCTTATTTTAACTTAGATTTTGACTAGTTTTAAGCTCCTGGTTCACCTTTAGGAAGTTTAGATTCAGTTTCTCAAAGTTCAAATTGTACATTATTAGGAATCAAAGAACAGAAACCCCCAACAACAATATAAAATATAAAACAATGAAGTAAGAAGGGTTAACTAAGCACATACAGTGCACAACACTTCATCAACTTACGAACCTCGGTTGATAATTTATGCAAGCAATTTAGGACACTAAATTGACTAAACAACTAGTAGGTATGTTTTGGATAGTATTGAAACAACCTTTGTATAGTGACTTGGAGGGTTGTTAGTGGTTTTTTGGGTAGCACTAATTGTTATGGAAAAGTAGCATACTTTTCACAACAAGTGGGCTGAAATTTTATGCCCTAAGGGTTGAATTTTGAAGGAGCCAAAGAGCGGTCAAGTGGGTTGGTTATTGTGGCCTAGTTCAGTGGGTTGCAAGAGGACAAATTTAGTGATAAGAGGGAAACCTCCAAGCTCTAAGTTTGGAAATATTTGGAGTAGCAGAGAGGATATTAATGGGAAATTGTGAAGACCATATGTGTTGGTGTCTTTGAGGGAGCAAATGACGGCTAGTGGGAAGAAGTTGAAGACCTTATAATATTGATCTTTTGGAGCAGCCAAAGACACTGTAGAAGGAAACCTATGTTCAGTCATATTGGAGCATTGAAGAGTGATTGATAGAGGTGCTTGAGGAGCTGGTGATGCAAGAATTTTAAAGTTGTAGATGTTGTAGTGATCAAGAGATGGGGAGGAAAAGTACCTGCCATATGTGTTTAAGGTAAGTGGAATAAAAGGGTTGAGCATAACACCCCTTTAGAAAGTAGGTCAAGTGTAAGTTGTTCAAGGTAGATTGGTGGCCATAGTAGTTAACACCAAGCCCTAGTTGTGTCCTTATATCAGGGATGTATGCAAGGGTCATGATCCCTAGTACGGGAGCCCTAATATTGTTGTGTTTAAGTTTGTAATATAATGAGTAGTTGGTTAAAAGATAAAAATTGTCACGTGCATTAGTTGATTCACTGATGTATGTTACTCCACTATGAAAAGTTGTAGTGTTGAGGTATTTCGATGTGTTTATGATTGTGGTTTTGGACATAAACCTCTAGCTAAAGTGTCGTTAAAAATCAACATGGTATCAGAGGTACTTTGAAGGGCCAGTGGATCATAATGTGCACAACGAATCAACTCAGTGGGAGATAATAAAATTCCTATAGCATGGAGCAAAAGGTATAACTAAGGACATGGAGGTGTGGTATTAATTGACTAGGTAGCGATATAGGATGGGAGTTCTAGTGGATTTGTGGAGAACCTAATGAGAAAAAAATCATTGTGTGGCAGGTTGATGATCATGGACTTCTGATGATTTGTCATGGATCATTGGAACTACTTGTGGAGTGCTTTGGCATGGACGAGTTGGCTTCGTGAGAAAGACGAGATGATGGTAGGCTAGTATCTTCAGTGGGTCGTGATGTTTCACATATGATATTGGAGTCATGTGCACATGTTGTATTTGACCCAAGAGGATGAGATTTCTTGCAGGGCTGAGTTGTGGTGGTATAGACATGGCCCGTGTTCGACTGCAACCTTGACTGGCCTTGTAGGACACAAGTTCAGTAGAAATGTGAGCGAGTGGAGGTTGTGTAGACTCAAAGAGAGTTTACATTCAGAGGAATATGCCCTAGGGAAGATTGAATCTTTAGGTTTTGACAAGTTAAGGCAGGGACACTACCAAGATAGTGTGGTTCATTCAACAGGGTATGTTATAGTGATGGATGTCAGATGGGCTAGTGTTGTCAATGATGTTGAGATAATTCCATGTGGTGGAAGTACCTCCCTCGCTAAGAGGGAGTGTTGATTTGTGTAGCTTGGGAGGTATTCCAACACCCTAGGGTACAGGGCTTGGGAGAAGTTTTACCCACATGGGCTTTGTGGGAGAAGTACCCAAGTAGTTGGTTTTTCTCCGAAAGTAGTGGGCACAAAACCAAGTGGATATTTTGATGGTTTGATCATTAGAGGCATGTGGGGCACCCTTAAAGAGCTGAGGGGAACCAAAGGCTTCAATGTGGTGGTGTTAGTTGGATGTAAATATTTTTATGTCTCATGTTTTATAGATTTTTAACATTTTTCTAAAGTCATCTTAGAGTCATGTAATGTCCCTTTTTGGCTAAGAGAAGCCCACAAAGATATCATATAGAAAGGAGGCAAGTGAGTTGATTCAACTCACAATAAAAGTGCAATATATGGAAGGATAAAGACATCTGAAGCAGTCACAAACCTATAGGAGAAAATCCAAGTTGAGGAAAGGGACGTCAAGTTTTGGCATCTTTCTTGTGTTTGGATTAGGCCGAGTTAGGGTAGTATTGGCTGAGTTGGAGAGGTATATTTTAACATGTGTTGATGTGTAATTTCTCAATGAAGAAGCCTAGTTTTATCTCTATGTATTTCAGGAGGGTTGAGCCCTCATTTGGAGCAGAACTGAGGTTGTTTAACCATGGAACAATTGTCATAATAGGGTCAAGTTACAACACATGATATTAGGTCTTGTAGAGGAGGATTTACACAGATGTTTGAGGTCTATTAGGCCAAGTTGGAGAAGCCCTATAGCTAATACAAGAAGCCCTAGAAATGATTGAAAACCTTAGAATATATTATACATAGGTTCAAGTATTTGAGTGAAACTTAGAATGTCCTAGAGGTATGTTGTATGTCTTTACATGTTGACGATTTTCTAGGGATTGGTAGGTATTTTTTGGACAATATTGAAGCATCCTTTGTATAGTGACTTGGAGGGTTGTTAGTGGTTTTTTGGGTAGCCTTAAGTGTTATGGAAAAGTGGTAGAATTGTCACAACAAGTGGGTTGAACTTTGATGCCCTAAGCATTGACTTTTGGAGGAGCTAAAGAGCAGTCAAGTGGGCTAGTTATTGTGCCCTAGTTCAATGGGTTGCAGGAGGAAAACTTCATTGATAAGAGGGAATCCTCCAAGCCCTAAGTTTGGTCATATTTGGAGCAACATAGAGGCTAGTAGTGGGCAGTTGTGAAGACCCTATGTGTTGGTGTCTTTGAGGTAGCAAAGGATAGTTAGTGGGTAGAAGTTGAATACCTTATGACAATGAAATTTTAGATCAGCCAAAGACATTATAGAATGAAGCCTATGTTCAATCATCTTGGAGAAGCCAAGAGTGATTGATGTAGGTGGTTGAGGAGTTGGAGATGAAAGCATTATGAATTTGCATATGTTGTAGTGATTAACATATGGGGAGACAAAGTACCCGCTATATGTGTTCAAGGTATGTGGACTAAGAGGTTTGGGTAGTCTTGTAGCGGCTACAACCAGCCTCCAAAATTTTGGCTCTCATGCAAATTTTTGAGCCTACCTCAGATCCTGCGATCGATTATCCTTGGTTGCTTGTTGGTAAGCTGATGATTCCAAGCTCCCCTCCTTGATCTTAAGAGTTTTCCGTGTTCTCATCTTCATGCAACATGTGTCGTATTTGGGCATAAGGGTTGTTGTTTGTCATGCAAAGGGAATGTTGTCTTGCTTAAATGGAATTGTGTGTGTATGAGTGGTTGTCATCATATGGACATGTTTCACACTCAGTTCATGCACTCTTGTCATGAAGGTTGTTGCATCAAGAAAAGCATGTCTTATGCATTCTAGATGGTCTACGTTGTGTCACTAAGTGTCTGTGTGTGATCGTAATCAAGTCCTATCAATGTTCACATATGTTTCATTGATCTCACACTTATTCATTTTCTTAAGCAACCTAGCCTCATCCAGCTTCCAAGAACTGTATGCTTTTTCTCTGCAACCATCAAGCTTCCTCCCTTTCTTGTTGAAACCCCACAGTGCGTAGAGACACCAATCTCCCTTGTCCGTTGAAACCCTGCAGCCCACAGAGACACCAACCTCCCTTTCCTGCTGAAACCCCATAGCCCACAGAGACCCCAACCATCACTGCTGTGAAAAAATGAGTAGAGTAGTCAGGCAGATAACACTGCTCTCCAAAAATTCTCAAAGCAGTCCATCCACACTGCACTCAGGAATTACGAAGAGGTGTCCTCTCAGGACCCCTATCCCACAACAGTGACCTAAGCCTCAAAACTGTGTAGTGTTGTGCAATTTGTCTTATTTGTCTTGCATGCACAAACTGCGTAGATGAGCCTCCCAGGGCCTCATTTCGGCAGCAGTCACTGTCACTAAAATTACACAGATCTACCTCTCAGTGACTTCAGGAAAAGGTGATATGCTAAAATCACTTCCAAGGAGTTAAGGAGAAGGACCAAGGAACCAAGTAATGAAAATATTAGGACCACATGCAAACTCCGCCAGATGCATGATCATCTTGAGGGTAAGTATGGTCAGCAATGAACACCTTCTGAAGTACACCTCTTAGTTGAGTTTGTAGAACTGCTTGTCATTGTCATATCATCATGTCCTCAGTAACATGCATGTGCGTAAACACAAAAAGTCATTTTATGTGTTGCTTCTACATGTCTTGCTTCCTTTTCACTTGTTCGACCCACTGTCATCTTTGGCATGTTGATTGCTATGTCATGCTTGCGACCTCATTCTGGTGATGTTGAATGTTGTGTTTGAGTTGTGTTCGCTATGTAAATATCTATCGCACTCACACACGATGATGTATGAATTGTCGTGCAATTTTCATCGCAGTCGTTCAACGATCTACCACAATGACGCAGGAAAAACCACCTAAAGGCAATTCCCTTGCTTTTCATAACCACCTTACTATGAACCTGTGGGTTATGATGCACTTATACAAATCAGAACCGTTACATTGGTAGGCTTTAAACAAAAACCCAACCAATCACCAAACAACATTTCTACACATAATCCGCCAATGAACACCGGTCCCACCTGAATGCACACAAGACCGGACCTCAAATTGCAATTGAACAGCAATCAGGAATTTAACAACAAGTGCAATTGAACAACAATCGCAATTGAACAGAAATTGAACAACAACTGAACAACAATTGAACAACAACTGAACAACAACTAAACAACAACTGAACAACATTCGAACAACAATCGTAATTGAACAACAATCACTCCCATGTTGACTTCCTACGTTGAATTTCCCTTTTTGCACAGGCATTTCACTCTATGTCGTTGATCTTACCATTCAATCCGATGGTCGTTGATCCACCTGATCATTGCACATTGCATATCGCAATTTCTCTCAGCTAGGGTTCATTCACTCATGAATGATGCGATGCGATATTAATCCAACGGTCAACATGAGCAGTGATCCAACAGTCTACAACCCTTCAACTAATACATGGGTTAAAAAACACTTAACCCCCGCAGTTGACTGTGACGTAAGCATTGAAATTGAGATCGATGGCTATGATTTAGTGTGGGCCTTCAACCACAATCAGGGCATCCCGTACTCTCCTACCCCCGCTGCGATTGCTGAAAAGACTTCCTCTTGGTTTCAAATAGAGAATTAGCATCTTGATTTCACCTTCTTACTCTGCATAAAACAAAGTTCTCCTTCATGGATGTGACTTGATCTCCATGGACAGACAAGATGCCTCCTTCAATGCTGTAAAGAAATTACACATACGCACTCCAAATTCTTAAAACACTTTACGCTACTCCAATCACTAAGAGATCTCATAATAGCTGGTCAAATTTCATGACCTCTGCAACTACCTTCTGCGTTGATAACTTCATCTCAGCATCACAGGCTTCTTCAATGCATATTTTCAGATCTAAAGATTTGACTTATCACAATGGTCTTTCAAAATGGTAGAATTGCTTCAACACAGAACATTAAAGGAGCTAATCTCTTATCCAAGACTTCAATAGGAATTCAATCAATCAACAATCATCCAAGATGAAATAACATAATGAAAACTTTCTTTCATTAATCAAACTATATACATAACACAAGGGTTTCACTCAATGAACCTCTGACCTATCACATGCATTCGTGGCATATTAAACAATACCCCTAATTTGACTACATATTGGAAAATACCCCTAAAAATCACATTATTTAACCCCCTACCAATACAAACCCAATAGGCCTTCCCAATTTAAAAAACCCCTACTTCCACTAGATATTGTGGGTATCTATTTTTTCATTAACAATTTTTATACCCCTTTATATTTTTCATTGACTTTGAGCTCGATTTTTTATACCTACCAATATACAAACCCTTTACCCCCTATACATCCCCCAATATATTATGCCATTTTTTCCTCAATATATATCCCCCAATATGAACTCACGTGGTATGGTATTGCCCCCTAGTGAAACCCCGTGATACATAAAATGCTTGGCCTGATTTCTACCTTTGAAATGGCCCTCACACATTTCTTCACACCCATCTCTGTCTTTTCCTCTATCCTACTTCTTCCCTATCCTCTCTACCCTATCCTATCTATCCTCATACGCAGGCTTACATTTATAGAATTAATTACATAGTTATGGATTATTCTAAATCCATGATTTCCTCCATAGGTCACTCAACTAAATCCCTAAAATATCTTATCCCTCTTTTGACTCAACTAATTTCTATTCAAGGAGCTCATAATCCCTAACATATCTATACATCCCAACTCCTCTCATATTCTCAACTATAAGAGAATATTTACAATAAACCACACACTCAGATTTTTCTCTTAAAATTTACATAATTTATAAAATAATTAAGAAAAACATCACCCCCTAAATCAACCAAATAAACAATGGCATTTGAGCAAGATGCTCTTGCATCACACAAGTGTCGTGCTTGTCGCTCGCACCATTGGTCAGTCAGACTGAGTATATGTTGTCTTAATGGTTTGAGGTGTCTTGTCGTCGAGTCATGTTGAGTGTGTGTTCGCAAGGTTGTGTATACAAAAGTTCACTCACCCACACACTTATTCATTTTGCTGAAATTTTGACGACCAAATCACCCTCGAACAAACGAACCTTCATTGAGCGGGATTGAATAGTTTTTGCCCTCAGTGATCATGTACTATTGCCCAGAATTGCACAGAGCTTGAGGCTATCTCCCAGGTAGCCTGCATTACACAATCCTAGAATCGATTGGACTGACTGCCACCGAGAACAGTGCAAAAGTTGCTCAGAAATCCATTTCAATATGTGATGCCTGCAAGAACATCAACCAAGCTTACAGCTGGTCAACTAGCGAGTTTGACCGAGTAGTGAAACCCAGAATCACTGCCCCAAAAAATTGCACAAAAGATGCAAAGCTTGCCCACTCTGTTGACTGAAGAAACTGCGCAGACATGCTGAACAGACACCCTATGTCTGTCACTGTCTCCCTAAAAAAATTGTGCAATTTTTCAAGCCAGTCACCCAGTCAGCTGACTTGTTGTTCACCTAGAAAACTGAGCAGTTTTCATGGGCAGTCATCTAGCTTCCCAGCATCCTGGTCAGCTTAGAAAATATGCAAGGATGTTTAATAGGTTAGTCTCCCAACAATTTTGCAATTTTTTCCAGCGGAATCCTGTAGCCCACTGTCAGCTCCCCAGAGAAATTACGCAGTTTTTGCTGCCTGCACTGCCTCCTTGAAAAAATTGAACAAATCTTCCCTCCAGCCGAGCCAGATCCTGCAAATAGTCACTTCTTATTTGGATTGTCCATCTCAATATCCTAGTGACCTCTACGCAATTTTCACCCATAGTGCCCGAAGCCCGCATCCCGACTTGAAATTTTCCTTGCATAGTTTCAGAGCCTTGTCCTCTCTCTCGGTCACCTGCATACGAAAGCGAAAGATAATGCATCATGGTAGACTAGCATATTTTATGGATTGATGTCGTCTCATCATGAGTGATTGTAGACACAAGTACATGGATGAGACATGGCGCGATGACGAACGAGATGAACAAGGAGAGCATGTGAGGATATTTGTTTTCGAATGGGCGAACAAGGAATGCATGCGAGGAGATTTGTTTTGCGAATGGACGAACACATGAAGCATGTCAAAATACACGAGAAGGAGGAACATGCACATGCAAACATAAAGTCAACACAAAGACCATCAAAGACTTCACTCAACTTTCCATACAAAGATGAAGCTATGATACACCAAGAGCACATCCATCACTCAGCAGCACTGCAGCTTGACATGGACACCAACAACAACATGAACATACCATCATTGTCGTGTCAATTTGTGTCACGAGTCATTTCGACCACATCACTATTGTGGGCCATACTATTGTAATCCATGTAATATAACGTGGAATTCCAAGAGACTGATAGAGGGAAAAGCTCCCCTAGGGCTTTTTGGGTTGAAACCCTAGCAGACTGAAAGTTATCTATTCAAAGAAACATGCATTCACACAGCCATTATGCTATTGTAAGAAAATTCTATGATAAGGGTACGTACCTTTGGTCCTACGTTTGAGAAGGCCCTTAGGGTCCAAACCCTTCTTGGAGTTCCCTTCTTCTCTTTTGTCCTGCAAAACAACCAATTCAAAGAACACAGCAGTACATGGACAAAAACTTATAAAGAAACCATCTTCATGTTATAAAGAAAGGTAGCTAGTTATGAAATCCAAACAACCATTTACATATGAATTCTAAACATGAATATCATTAACATAAAGAAGATTCATTTCGGGAACCAAGACATGTGTTTCTTTTATTATAGACAAATAAATTACATAAAAAGGAATATTTTCACCTGAGTCACCTTCAGCAGGCTCCAAGCAAAGCTTCCTTCCAGATCCGTTCCAGCCTCAAGCCTCTAACAAACTCCTTCCATGACTCTCTCCATGATGTCATAAATGGTGGATGAACATCAACACACAAGGAAACAAAGGTTTCCTTTACAAAATGAGGGAAGTGCAGAAGGCACAAGGGACTTCAGACCTGGTCAAGGGAAAAATCTCAGCATAATAACCTTTCTCTCTCTTCTCTCCTCCCTTTAGGCCTTCCCTTTGAGGTCTTTTTATACCATCTCCAAAGTAGTTTTTTAGTTAGGAGTTGGTTGGGAACAGTTGGGCCACGAGCACTAACAGGTGATCAGCAGGTAAAACCCGCGATCTCCTCCCGAAAATAAGGAGTTTTATATTTTTTAAAGTGTTTTACTACATACACGCGGGTTGGATATACACAGACCCGTATATACACGCGTTTAACTCAGGGCAATGTCGCGTATAAGGGATAAAACACTGTTTTTTAAAATTTAGGACCAGGTCTGGAAGGAGGGGTTGCCCTAGGCCATGAGTACAACATCACAAACCATAGAAGTGAGATTTGGAGCTATAACAGATGCCCCCTAATATATGAGGTTAGAAGGGGTACATGATGGCCGAAATATATTATGCGAGTACATGGAAAGGAATTCTGTCAAAAACCGAGGAGGACTTCACCAGAATTCAGCCTGCCAAGCCACCAAAGGAGATCAGAAAGAAACACTGTCTGAGGCGGGCATACCCATGCTCAGAAAAAGTGAAGCATGTTCGCATATCAAGTACAAGTGAATCCACTAAGTATACAAGTATAAATGACTGAAAGAGACATAATGGATCATCTGATCATAATGAACAAGTACATGTCTGAATATCACATATAAGACTGTCAATGATGCTGAAAGATGCAACGGATCACTGATATCAAAGACTGATCCCAAAAGGTACCAACTGAAGATGATGGAATAGGATGGTACTACACTGCAAACTCAGGTGCCAACATATAGAATGTCGCCATGACTAACTGAAACATATAAAGTGAAGTGGTATCGACTAGCAGCAACAGGAGCAACTATCAAGTGAACCAATGAATGCTGATATAACCTGAGGTCTTCACCGACCGTCGTGGTACATTTCTACACCATGGGAATAAATGATCTGAAGTCGACCATGTGAGAAATCATTTGATTACCGGTCATTGATGTATACCGTTAACAAACGCGAGACTACTCACCGATAATGATAATGAGCGTCAAGGTACCCAGTACAATCTAACAAGTGTGATTATATGAGCTGGAGTCAAACACCTGTAAGAATCTATCGATCAGGAGACAATGATGGTTTCCCACTGTCGATAGCGAAGGATCTGGCACTAATGACTGCAAACCCCAAGGTACTGCCAAATGGACTCTAGATCTTTACCCCGGAGCAATGAGTCGGAGTCGATAGGGAAAGATCCGCTAGAAGGAAGGCATTAAGGCATCCTTCATCAATCTAGCGCGAGTGTAACCCGTAGGCCAATAATGTGGAAGGAATCAGACGAAAAAGATGTAGTAACCCAACCGAAGTACGTTTCCGGCGTACACAAGATGTGGCTAGCGCACGACAGAAACCCTATGAACCAACCAATAATGAAAGCTGACACAGAGGCGAGGTATCCACCAATAGGGTCAAATGGAAACCAAGGTACTGCACGAATCCCAATGTGTGATAATGTAAGCTGACGTCGAACACAAGGGAAACCACTCAGTCAAAGACCCATGGCACTGATTGATGCTGAGCACAAGGTGACCTATCAATAATAAAAATAGGGCCAGGGTGTGGCTCTAGGCCTGTCCTCAGAGCAAGATGTCGTTGTCGATAAGGACAAGACCCGCCAGCAAGAAGTCAATGGGGACCTTCTCAAACCGGCATGAGTAAAGGACCAATATAACTGATGTGATGATAGACATGATACTGACAACCAGGGATGTCCGACTGAAAAATGAGTCAAGAGACACCGAAGAGAGGCCGACTCAGGCTAACTTCCCTTGAACAAAAGCACGACTCAATGTGACTATGTGGCAGCATATAATGACTCTGTATAAGTTCGCCATGCAGGAGGCATGAACGAACCCTCCATATGATTGGAAGACATAACCAATCGGGGGAGAACTGACTCAATAACAAGGTTATGGCGTACCTAAGTCAAACTAAATCCCACCAATGCGGAGGAGACTTTGTTTTGAGTGCTTTGTTCAAGGGCGACATGACTGACTCTAGTTACCAACAATAAATGGAAATAATGTCCCGTTCCCGCTCTTTTTGGAATATTTAACTTTTTTGTCTTTTTCTGTTAAGCTGGAAAAAGAATAAAAGAATGCTATGGTACAGTGGAAAGAACGAGTGTCGGTGAAACAAATGATCTAGTTCCTAGGAAAGGAACGTTCCTATGCTCAATGCAGGGAGGTGAAAACTGGTCAGTGACACTCAAAGGTATGTTCCTTCCACGGGTCAAAGTGTGTCAAGCTGTAGAAGTCAAAGGTATGCAAGGTTGATTTTGCAGACGTCATGGTCAAAAGTTGGCTTAAACACGAGTCCAAGTGAAGCCGGCTCTAGGGCAAAAGGTGCAAGTGGTCAACATGCAATGCAGTAGTACAACTCAACACAAAGGGGCCTCTAGGGTATAAGGCCAGAACAAAGCGGAGAAGCTAAGAGGAATGAGTCTTCAAAGCATAAGTCATGGTGGGACTACAGAGGACTCCCGATCCTACTCAAATCGGAGCAGCATGGGCAACAAATGTCAGTGAGGTGCTAACTAGGATGCCCATGTAAAGGATGGCTCTACCATCGTGTCATGATTTAAAGAATCGGCGAGTGAAGATGGCTTACGAACCATAACACGATGGGATCGACCCTATGGCAGATGTATCGGCAAATGGAGGCTAGTATGCATAATGCAACGGAAAAATGATGTCCCTAACCTATATGCCAGTGAGAAAACGATACCTGCCATGACGGGTCAGCAGTCATGGAACCGTCTCGAAACTGAAAATCGTCCAAAATGTCCTGAAAAACAGACCAATCTCGACATTCCAAGCTCCCAAGTTAAAAGTCACATGAGGCCAAACAAAATAAAATTTTGAAAAAATTTTGCATTTTCAAAACTTATAAAAAGCATTTTGGACTCACCATTTTTACCATTTGAGTTTGAGAGCAAAGGATTTGGAGCAAAAGGAGCAAACTTCCCACAGCCAGATTCAACCGTTCAAATTCGTCAAAAACCTCCAGGTAACTCTTATACTTAGCTTGCAATTGATTGTGACTAGTTTTAAGATTTTTGATTGATGTTTCACCGTTGAACTTTTGTCAAATATTTCCCCGCGGCATATACGCAGGTTGGTAATATTGAACCCACGTACACGCGGGCCCTATACGCTACTGTGTGCACAGGGACCCACGTATACGCCGCGAATCATTTATAAACAAAAACTAACGGTTTTAAATCGATTTTTTCTCAGGATGCCTGTCACGTGGCATGAAAGAGAGCACGCACCGGTAGACAATGAAGTTATGAACAGTCCAGAAGCATTAGATGCACTACGGGGATGCGGTTTGCTTAAATTTTTCAAACTACCGAATATGAAAGCGAACACACGTCTGCTTGAGATGCTCATTGATTATTGGGATGTCGATGAGGAAGCCTTTATGATCGATCAGATGCCGCTCAGGGTAGAAGTGGAGGACATCTATTTTATCACGGGCCTTTCCCGAAGGGGAGAGGTAGTACAGTCCCGAGGCAAGACACAGAGTAGCCTCTTGATAGAGGACTATGTACAGATATACTGCCTGGGACATCCCAAGAAGGTTGGGAGCTAGATTTCCATCACACATGTGGCGAGTTTATCACTTAGGATTATCCTGTTCACCATGGCTCGAGTGAACGGATCATCCTCTCTGCATCAGGCGTCACGGCTAAACATGAGCGTGGCAGTTGACTGTCTCACTACTGTGTTCGACTGGTGTACTCCTCTTCTGGCCAACATGAAGAGCCAGCTCACTTCTATCAGGAGGGGACAGACCAAGAACTTTGGATATGGTACTATCCTGTGTACTTTCTTTTTCGAGAAGGTTCCCGCACTCCGCCCCAGGGTAGCAATTTCCATCAGCACCCCACGCAATCCACGCATGGGCCGGTGGGCTGATCTGATGAAACGTCTGGGGGGTGGGGAGGTCCCACGGACTGCCTTCGACGATGACTTCTTCACCTGGTGGAATCAGCAGATCATCGCCTTAGATGACTACCCCTATGCTGGGCTGGATTTCCGAGGAGATCCTGATCTAACGTTACCACCGAATGCAGCATGGGGCGAGATTGGTAAGATTTTTTGATTTTATGATTTTTTGGATTTTTCAAATATAATGATGCATTTTGAAAAATATTTTTTGATGAGATTCAAATGACTGATATGATGATCATGTTCCAGACATTGGGCCAGTACGACCAAATGGATTCCCGCGGCATGGACGGCGCGGCCGAGGAGTCGAAGAGGCGGCTGCTAATACAGAATCGACTCTAAACAACATCCAGCGACACTTGGCGAGACTGAGCTACCGAGTACCGATGGCCGTCATAGAGGACCTTCCTGAGGATATGCAGCGTCATGTGGTTGGCATGCCACATGACTGGGTTTGCATTTTTCGGCGTGTGGCCAATGCTATAGTTACATACTTAGACGCTCATCCTGAGCCGAGGCATTAGATATGCCGGACATGATTATGGGCATTTGAGTCCCAATCTTGTATATTTTTGGACATACATATGTACACTCGAGACGCTTTACGATATATATATATATATATATACGGTTTGACTTTTTGATGCTTGATTTTATTATGATGAATGATTGATATGCCAGTCTAATGCCTGATTAGCGATAGAATTAGCGAACCAATTATGAGATCTTGGAATGTGCAAATAATTAATATAAGTAAATGATCTTTGCAAGAACCTCACCCTTAAATACTGGCGATATAAAGATGGATCCCGTACCCGATAAATGTTATTTAATTGAGACACTATCAATTGAGAATCAAGATACACTACCAACGAGTCGATCCCATAAGAGATTGCCTCGGATAATAAATTAATAACGGCAGTATATTCAGCCATATTATTTGAAGCAGGACCGATACATACGCCTCTTGATGCCATCAATTGACTAGTTGGATAATAGAGTACCCAAGCTGCGGAAGCAAGATTCCGAGTGTGCCGACTAGCACCATCGGCGAACCCAAAATAGACCAAATCATCCATCAACACCTACCACAGCAGACCAAAAGTGCTGATATCAGAAAACTCTCGACGATATATGTACAAATATACATAAAGTACAAAGAAGCCATTGCTTGGCCAAAGCTAAGCAAAGCACTTCCTTAGGTAGAGCCCGTCAGGGGGCTCCGCCAACTTACTCCTAGGGATGTTTATAGGTACGATGATCGAACCAATCAATATACTTCCTTCGGCAAATGAATGTGTTGGAGCCAAAGGGACCGTACAAACATCGCTAGTCGAACTGGAGGACTGAGATTCGACTTCATGCACAGGGGAATGAAAGTGTAGCCGACGATGTAAATCTTCCAAAGGTCGATCTACAGCCGTCATTGCTTCGAATATCGCTTCGTCCGATGGAAAAACAATATCCGAGCAATCCGATGCAGAGGTGGAATCAAGGGTCCGAAAATGAGCCACATCACCATCTATCTCCTTCCCAGAGGAAGAAGTAGAATGGTTATCTGCAGAGTTATCGATAGATTCACATCTAAGCTCTACTGCAGATATAAGAGATTCTATTCCACCCACCTTGTCGTCACCTGATGTGGTCACAGATGAAGCTAAGGTTCCAGGTTTCGAAGAATAAGGAGTTTGAACAAACTCTCTCCGTAAAGGGTCCCTGGAGGATGAAATTGTATCTATCCCAGCTGTAGGAGGGGGAAGATTAAACGTACCCATCAATGAAGAGTACATCCCGACTCCTAGACTCTCAGTAGGCGGACGGGGGTTACCCACTAAAGGAACAGTAGAGTCAGAGCTTGCTTGAGGATCGACTGGACAATAGTCCAATTGATCAACCTTAACGATTTTCCCCTCATGAGGAAAGCAAATGACACGAAATAGAGTCGAAACAATGGCATCCATTTCGTATACCTAGTTCCTTCCTAATAGGAGATTATAGTCTAGGTTAGCATCTATGACCTCTACTTCAATATTAACGACCTTTCCTCCAACACATATAGGAAAGGTCGGGATAATCCCGTATGGCCTATGAGAATGACCATCAAATGCTGTCAATAGGGTGGGTGAAGGAACGACCGACGGTGATCCAATGGCCTTCCAGCATGACACACGTGGAAGCTCCCTCATCTACAACTGTCCGAAAAATATTCGTTTTCTGGTAGGCAGACTTTATCTGGAAAGCCATGTGATGAGGAAGTCTCTTTTTGACATTATTCATATCAAAAGTGAGAGCTAAAGAATTACTTGGATCCACTGCCCCCATTGCCGATAGCAAGGCACTTCGTTGAGTAGGACATGACTGGAGAACCTCTAAAGCGGACATAGCACATGGACTCTGAGCCAGATCCTCGACAATGGAGTAATTCTAGGCTACCCTAATATTAGGGTTGATAGTCGCGCGTTTTGCGGAACCTTTCGGTACCCGAGGTATAGTCTCGACAGAAGGTCGCTCAATATGAAGTGGGTTGTTAGTTTCGGGAATTGATTTACCCTTGGAAGTTTCACCTTCACCATAATCGCGTGACCGTGTGGCCACATTAGCGTGAGAACCCATCATGAAAACATTTGATGACTTGTCCCCTTCCTGGTTGCCCCCTGCGGAGGTTCCAGGGTTTGAACTCGCACCAGCAAGAAGTTGCTGCCCTTGGGGAAACGGGTTAGTTAACACAACTTGAGAACTAGAAGTCCCTTGCTGTCCTAACAAGCGTTGAGCATCTTCAATCTTAGGGCAGAGATGAGTTAGATGGTCTCCACTGCACAACTTGCATGGAAACTTGACTTTCTTTCTCGACTCATTTCTACCACCACCAGCGTTGTTGCCGGATTTATTTGCATCAGGCTTCCCATCTTGGTTCTTTTTCTTACCTCGTCCTTTCTTTTTCCCATTGGAATTTTGATTTCCTTTGGGGTTATCAGATTGGACGACATTAATTGAAGAATTTTGGGAAGCGGGGGGATTAGACGATGTGACTTGGTTGTTAGAAGCAGTTTGCAAGGACAACTGCTGCAATTGATTCAACAAGTTCACGGTAGTTGTGTCTACTGACCCAACGATACCATCCGCGTGCGGACCTGGCTTCGACTTAGCTACGTCAACCTTAGATCTAGGAGCATCTGGCAAGTACTTTTGTAGGATCCCAGACTGAGAGTAGATCAATTCTAATTGCTGGGCCCTAAAAATGGCTTGCTCCTCAGAATAGACCCCAAAAATGGAGACATCCTTGGAGATCTCGGGTTGTAAAGACTTCAAAAACCACTCGAGACGGTACTGCGGAGGGATTTCGGCTTTAATGAGCCTCTTTCTCCGTCTCCATTCCTGAATATGATCAGAAATGTGGGTTGCCTTATCCTGACGAAAGGTGGCCAGAAGTTCAGTTCCGGCATCATAGCGGACATGCAACTGGAAATGATTTAAGAAAATAATGGCTAGGTTAGCGAAAGATGTAAAGTTGCCCCCTGGCAACTCTATATACCATTTAGCCATATTACCAGTCAAGGTGTGCTGAAAGATTCTCAACCTAATCGAGTCGTCGATAAGGGAGTTAGATGAGCACCACAAATGGAATGTGGTTACATGGTCGCCTGGGTCTTCACCACTCCTCCCTTCGAATTTTGGAATGTCCGAAGGGAGTTTGGTTGGGACCAGAGGCTAGGCCAGATTGTACTTAATTGGGTCATTTGTTAACTTAGTGAGATCTGGCAAGTTCAACGTTGCCAGAAACGGAAGCCTAGGAGGACCTTGGGGATTCCACCTGGACTGGGCAGAATTCCCAAAGTTTTGAAAAGATTGTCCTGGAATTTGGGAGGCACCAGGCTGCCCGAAGTAACCAGTAGAACCGGCTGAACCAAAAGGTAAGCCTTGTTATCCAGCAAAATTCGGAGTTTGACCAACTCCGGCCGTATAGCCTCCATAACCAGCAAAGTTTCCTCCTAAAGGATGGTAAGGAGTTGATAACCCCTGATACAGATTCCAAGCCGAAGCAAGGGGAGGAATACTTTGAAATGAACTAACCGTGGAGTACGGCCTATTCCCTTGTTGGCTGATAAACGGATTCCCAATTCCCGCGCTACTAACCCCAGGGTTATTCCAACCTTGGAAAGGATTGCTGCTTTGTCCTATAGAAGAAAAAGGCATGGATCCTACCGTCGGGTTGGAATGTGGTATATGACCACTTCCGAAAGGAAAACCCTGGAATGAAGCCGATCCGCCCATCATGGACGTAGCGGCACTAAACGGAACCGATGGAATACCCTGTGAGTGGGTGCCAAATGGGAAGAATCCAGTACCAAAAGCATTGGTTTGGGCATTTCCACTCGTGGACGGAATGGAGGTAGACCCAACTAGAGATGTGCTAGCAAAAGATCCAAACAAGGAAGCAGAGGAGATGGAAATGGTTCCTCCCCCTTGCACCGATGTTGGGGTTTGCATAGTCGTAGCACTTGTAGAAGCCATGCCTCCAGTAGTGGTCATCGATGGTAAGTGCGTAGCATAACCTGGACTTGACAGTCTATGCGTCGGAGTCCCAACGTATTGCAATACGTCTGGATGACTAGATGGTAGGGGAGAATTCGGAGCCGCTAACGACTCTGAGATTTCTTCTAACTCTATGTTATTCTCCGCTTGAAAGAGAACTCGAGAAAGGACTGGAGTGTCCCTCTCTTGTTCAGAAGTGCCAGGCCTTGCTTGGCCGCTAATGCCCCCGAGAGGAGGATCAATCCCCGATGCGTCAACCAGCGTGGGACGGAACCCAATGGTAGTATTGCCTCTGCGCCTTCTAGGAGAAGGCTCTAAACTTGGTGGCGAAAGACCACGAAGTCTTCGAGACCGTCTAGGAGATCGGTCAGCCACTTTGAATTTTTTGTTATGATCTAACTAAAGACTCAAAAAATTGAAAGCTAGGCCAACTAAGAGCACAGAGCACACATTATAAAGTCCCTAAAGATACAGCCAGTCAAACAACTTCCAAGTATTTCCGCTCCGGGTGATTAAGACCAGACACCAAAATACGAGAAAGTGAATTAAGGGGCCTTCCAAAGATAGTCTGGGATGATGAGAGCCCAGTCCTATCAGCGAAGGTATCAGAAGAAGTTACGCTGACCTCCTAACAACAGCCTGCGCCGGTGCAAGCCCCCAAGCTTTGCAAGGGTGCCCTCCAGTAGTACTGTCGATAGTGATGCAACGTCAACCTCAGGTGCCACGGGATTCCCCTCCGCAGCCACCTGTGTAGATCCCTAGGAGTAGCAACTATGGATACCAACTCGTCGCAGAAGCCAGGCGGAACAGTCGTGAGGTAAGTTCAGACAAGTAGGAGAGGGGGTATCTCTCTTCCCTGTCTTCACAGACCCTCGTGCTTAACTCCCAGATCCGGAGCTTTCCTGGTCTTCCTAACGCTATTGTATTTTCTCTTGTTATTCAAACTCCTACGTTTGACGTTTATATGGCCTTGGAGAGTTAACTCTCCACTCGCCTAATCCAAGGCCCTAAAATCCTAAACTTGTTGGTGTAACTGACTAAAACAAAAAGTTCTAGTGAATTTTAGTTAGCGCTTGATTTTAAATTAGGTTGTTCTTTAAGTCACAAGGTAACGGAAGTGAAACTAGTGGTGTTTTTTGATGCAAAAGAAATTAATAAAAACTTAACTACATGCACATGCACTTTTTCGTTTTTCGATGAAGAGCAATTTCTATAGGGTTCAGAGGTACTTCTAATAAAACAAATTTTTCTTTTCTTTTCGTTAATTCACACTTCACACTCACAAAATCTAACAAAGCTATGTATGCCTAAAAGGGGATGCAAATCTATCCTAATGCAACAACTATATGTGGATGCAAGATTTAAAACTACTCTAAAAACCAAAAAATGAAAGTTGTTTGCTTATCAAACTTTATCTTGCCACTTACAATGTCTAGATGGAATATGAGATGCTACCATTCATTTCGTCTAAACACTAAAAACAAGTTCTAAGACAAACATAAAGCACTTTCACTCAATAAAAGGAAACCAAATGAAAAGCAAGTTCAAGAAAGCAAAACTAAGGTTTTCAAAAGATTTTCTTCAAAGCAACAAACAAAAGAGTCTTTTAAAAAAAAACGCTCTCAACAACACTGAAACTTGTGATTGAAGAATAGGCAATTAAACACTTTTGCGAATCGACACCACTCAAATGGATGAAAACCCAACAAAAATAAATGTGTTTAAAATCGCTCTTAACAATCAAAAGCAGCAGTGAAAGCTTTGGCAATGAAAACCAAAAAGACAAATTCCAAGAAAGTGTGAATCAACAACTTTCATGAAACAAAGAAGTGGATGGTCACAAAAAGCGATTTTTTCAAGCAAACAAAAAGTCACCAAAAGCGAGATTAACACAAAGATTGTGATCAATCTCCCTACTCTGATGAATCAGAGTAGCCAAGATTCCTAGTAAGAAATCTTGCGTGCTTTAGCAAAAACGATGACGCTTGCAATCAACAAAAAACAAGACCAATACTCCTTATAATCAGAGAGAATTCAGAACAAGATGCTCACTGTAAAACAAATAACTGATACTGGAAAATGACTGTTTCAGACTGACTCAAACCACCAGACAAACCTTTAGAGACTAAAAAGATTTATAAATCTTGAAAATTGCAATATATACGCGACTGTACTGAAGTACAGATTGCGTGTATACGCGACTGTATCTGAGGAAACCTGTGTATACGTGGGTTAACTCAAAGAAACAAGCGTATATACGCCTTTGTATCTAAGAAAAACAATGTATATGAAAAGCTTCAAGAAACTGGAACTGAAGAAACAAAAACAAACTGAAGAAACTGGCAAAGCTTAAAGTTCAAGAACATACCAGACAGTAACAACAAGCAGACAAGGCAGCTGAGCCCTGATTGGCTTGAAAAACACCCAAACTAGGAACAACAAGAGTGTTGTCCCCAGTAGAGTCGCCAATTCTGATAGAGGGAAAAGCTCCCCTAGGGCTTTTTGGGTTGAAACCCTAGCAGACTGAAAGTTATCTATTCAAAGAAACATGCATTCACACAGCCATTATGCTATTGTAAGCAAATTATATGATAAGGGTACGTACCTTTGGTCCTACGTTTGAGAAGGCCCTTAGGGTCCAAACCCTTCATGGAGTTCCCTTCTTCTCTTTTGTCCTGCAAAACAACCAATTCAAAGAACACAACAGTACATGGAAAAAAACTTATAAAGAAACCATCTTCATGTTATAAAGAAAGGTAGTTAGTTATGAAATCCAAACAACCATTTACATATGAATTCTAAACATGAATATCATTAACATAAAGAAGATTCATTTCGGGAACCAAGACATGTGTTTCTTTTATTATAGACAAATAAGGTACATAAAAAGGAATATTTTCACCTGAGTCACCTTCAGCAGGCTCCAAGCAAAGCTTCCTTTCGGATTCGTTCCAGCCTCAAGCCTCTAACAAACTCCTTCCATGACTCTCTCCATGATGTCATAAATGGTGGATGAACATCAACACACAAGGAAACAAAGGTTTCCTGTACAAAATGGGGGAAGTAGAGAAGGCACAAGGGACTTCAGACCTGGTCAAGGGAAAAATTTCAGCATAATAACCTTTCTCTCTCTTCTCTCCTCCCTTTAGGCCTTCCCTTTGAGGTCTTTTTATACCATCTCCAAAGTAGTTTTTTAGTTAGGAGTTGGTTGGGAACAGTTGGGCCACGGGCACTAACAGGTGATCAGCAGGTAAAACCTGCGATCTCCGCCCGAAAATAAGGAGTTTTATATTTTTTTAAGTGTTTTACTACATACACGCGGGTTGGATATACACATACCCGTGTATACACGCGTTTAACTCAGGGCAATGTCGCGTATAAGGGATAAAACACTGTTTTTAAAATTTTAGGACCAGGTCTGGAAGGAGGGGTTGCCCTAGGCCATGAGTGCAGCATCACAAACCATAGAAGTGAGATTTGGAGCCATAACATAGACCCATATGTAAAGTTGAAATTTCATGTAATTCAAATAGTCATGAGGGAAGTCGAACAGTCACAAGGGCCAGTTTTCCCCTTGGCTATAAATACCCCTCATTTGTACATGAAAAATACTTTTCACCTTGGCTCCTCTCACATAGCCTTAAGAGTCTGTAATCTTTTCTTTGAGGAGCGAGAAATGGCTTTAATGCTCCACTTATGGGGTTAGTGATATATGGTGTACCGATGTGTCTTGGAACTTTCGCTTAATTTAGAAGCCTATTAACAGGCTAGCACGTTTTCACACATGTATTGTAATTTTTGGTAAGACTATTATTTGGACACTTGTAATGCATGTTGCTTTAACCTGTGTTAAGACAGTTGAACTATTTCAATTGTTCTAATACATATGTTTATGAACATGTGTTGTATAAGTTATTAATGATGTCTTGCCTATGTGGGCTACCTCGCCGGACAATAGACATAACCTTTCTCATAAACTTGTTATAACAACTGTCGCACTCGTGCGGACTACTCCATTCAGTGTTGTATGTGCTACTACTTCATTGTGTGTTTGTGACTGCCGCATCCATGTGGACTATTCTGCCGAAAGATGCGCATGTCTTGTTGTGTTGTGTGTCTCTGACAGAGTTGGGACTCTTCCTTTTCGACTGGAGACTCATTTCCACTCTCTCCCTCTACTGTGAAAGAACCTTGATACAAGTAACACTAGCACTCACCAGGTAAGAGCTAAGGCATATATTTAATATAATGGCAACCGGGCCATCGTACCGAATGGGATTCCTACTCCAAATGATGTGAGGTCTATTTGGGACTTCATACTGAGGAGATACCTTGAATGTTGGTGGGTCCAACATCGTCAACATTTTTTTCACTAGAAGGAGGGCCAGATAACAAGCTGAGCCCTCACAATATGTTTTGAATCTTCGCACATCTATCTTGGAGTTTTCTATAGTTCACCCTATGAAATGTCTGTCCAACAGACATATCTTTCATGTTAAGAGGGAGTTCTGGGATGACTTGTCACAAATCACATATGATGGTGAAGGTGAAGTGGCCTGGCCTGAACACTTAGATGACTTCCATGCGCTCATGGAGAACATGGAAGGTTTTAATGAAAGAGAGGTTTGTTCGTTGCTCACACACACACTTCATGACCACCCATTGCGATGGTGTAGCATATTGCCTCATAACTCTGTGCACTCATTCAAGCAGTTCAGTGATTTAATTGAATCTGTTTTTCACCATTTTGATCATGAAGCACTTTATTAAAAATTGTTAAAACAACGGATGGCCCCGCATGAATCGCCTATGGATTTTTCGTAGCGATTTCGTCTGTTCGTGTTTGAAGCTCTGAAAGGTTAGATGAAATTCCAATATCTCATGGACAAATTCAAATATTTCCTTACCAAATCACTCTGTCCCAAAATGAAGTTAAAGTTCAAACCTCGCTCAGCGTACTTCGGTGATGGAGTTGCGCAATCACAAGCGGACACAGTCCCTGCCACAAGTGATTGTCCACCTTCCCCTCATCCAAAAACTCCACCCCCACAGAGTGATGTGGGAGAACATGCACACACGTCTATTCAACTGTCACATCCTCCTACCTCACCTGCTCTTGATATCTGCACATATTTGGCTTAAAATCCTACTGGTTGTAACGTGGATTTGTTCCCTCAACCTTTGTCCCCACATTCCATTGATTTTCCGGATTGTACTATCTTGTGTTCTTCCATTCCGGACTCCACACGTGTTGTGAATGAGGATCCATCTATTGATGGAGTTGATGTTGTGCAGCCAACCTATGCTATCATTCATGATGAGTGTGTGTGGGAATCTAAACATGAACCCGTGGTAAAGGATGACCTCCTTTTGTCTGTGCCTCCTCCACTTTTTCTTGACATCTCTGGTGATTCTACTATCTATGATTTCCCTTGTGAAAATTCATCCGCGGATACCTACTTCCGATCATTCGCAGAACACACCCAATGTTAGTCTATTGTTCAGTAGCAGAGAGGACAAATCTTTCACCGAGAATCCACTTGACGTTTCATCTACTTTTTTTGGAAACACAGAGGGTGAACATCCTTGCTTCTCATCTACCCCTCTGCATGATTCGTCAAATCATGACGATGTCGGCAAACATCCTGAATTTTCTGATCATGGTTGTCGTGACCTTTGTACTTCGTCATTTGATCACGATGTTGATTCACTTGTTGTTAATCTGTCTAGTCCATTGATCTTCAATGATATACCTATTGATGGAGTGGAAACCCTATAGGATGTCGAAGCACTTCAACCTGGGCTGATGGTTATGTCAGGCCCTCGTTGTCCTAAGGTTAGTTACACTTTCGATTAGAAAATTTTCGAAACACCCAAGGCTCCTCATCACTCTCTGCTTCGCATTGAAGATAAATCAAACACCCATATTTCGCTTCCTCCACTCGAATCACATGATCCCATCACTCAAGATTTGTAGGAATATTACACAACAAGCACGCTTTCAAAGCATAAGACGTTGGTATTTCTCATGTTCGCTCGTATATCACAATCCAAAGAGTGTGTATGTTTATTGTTTGCACACAGTGTGTCACAGCACCATGTTAAGGCCACATAATGTCTGTCTTGTGCATTCACTCTTTTCTTTTCTGTGAATGTTTTAGAACTCGGAGTGTGTTGGTGTTCATTATTATATATTTTTTTTTGCTGGTTCACTTGATTGTGCTTCTCGCGAACCATGCCTTCACCAACATGGGCCAGCTAATGCACTGGTGGATGCATTGGAAATATCACTTTACGTGATTAGGTCGATGCACTGTTTAGCATAAGAGTAGGAGTAGTCTTTGCTTCTTTATTTTCTTACTTACTTAGTTTGGTTTACCTACTTGCTTTCTTTGCTTACCTATTTTTCCGTCACTTTACTTTTTCTTTTTGCTTTTCACTTTCTTTGCTTGCTTGTACCCATAGGTTAGCCTCTTGTGAAACTGTGTTTAGCTCTTGAGACAAGTTGGGAAAATATAAGAGGACATGTACAACTATCAACACTTGGTTATCTGTTGTCCTATCTTTTTATGAAGATCTTGTTGTCTTTAGTCGATGATGCCTTGATGGAAAATACATTCTTTTCAGAGTGAGTCTTGGTGAAAACACAACACTTGCACTCTAACTAGCACCATCTACTCTAGTCAGTTGTTTTGGTTTAACCCTTGTCAGCTAAGTCAAGTAGAGTAAGGTGAGGGGGAAAAACTTAAAAAGTATGTGAGAGGGATACATAACATAATTCTCTGAAGGAACAACCTCTTCTACTCTCAATAAGTTTGGATACCTCTTCTGCCTCTAAAATAAAGTGCCTACGCACAGTTTTGTGAAAAATGAAAAAATGAATAAGGAAAAAGAAGAGAAAGGATCCCTGCACAGAGAGGTGATTCAAGTAACTCGGTTGAGGTACTGACCAGGCTCACTGGCAGCGGAGCGATGCTTATGTTATTGCGTGACTTCGCCAGGGTACTGTTTAGGCCTGCTCACAATGGAGCAACACCAAAGATGAAACTTAAACTCTGACTGTCATATTACTTATGCACCAATATAGCCCCCATCCCCAATCAAAACAACTCGGTTGACTTGGCTTGGAATGTGCGCTGACTGATCAAGAGAATGGTAGGGACCACGATGATCAAAGAATCAAACAATACTTTCGGAAGGGAAATAAGGTCCATACAGAGCTGGAGTTCTACTAGTGTGTCGCCAAGTGTTGTAGAGGCTACAACCACCCTCCAAAATTTTGGCACACATGAAAATTTTAGAGCCTGCCTCAAATCCTGCAATTGATTATCCTTGGTCTCTTGTTGGTAAGCTGATGATTTCAAGCTCCCCTCCTTGATCTTAAGAGTTGTCTGTGTTCTCATCTTCATGTATCACGTGTCATATTTGGGCATAGGAGTTGTTGTTTGTCATGCAAAGGGAATGTTGTCTTTCTTAAAGGGAATTGTGTGCGTATGAGTGGTTGCCATCATATAGACATGTTTCACACTCACTTCCCACACTCTTGTCATGAAGGTTGTTGCATCAAGCAAATTATGTCTTATGCATTATGGATGGTCTACAATGTGTCACTAAGTGTCCATGTGAAATCACAATCAAGTCCTATCAATGTTCGCATATGTTTCGCTGATCTCAAACTTAACCATTTTCCCGAGCAACCTAGCCTCATCCAGCTTCCCGGAAATGTGCGCTTTGTTTCTGAAACCATCAAGCTTCCTCCCTTCTTTTCATGAGCAGTCACCCAGCTACCCATCATCCCGCTCAAATCAAAAACTGTGCAAGGATGTTTAGTATACCATCCTCCCAACAATTTCATAGTTATTTCCAGCAGACTCCTAGAGCCTACTGCCAGCTCCCCAGAGAAATTGCACAGTTTTTGCTGCCAACCCATCTGCTGCCTACACTGCCTCCCTAAAAAAATTGCACAAATCTGCCCTC
Organism: Pinus tabuliformis; assembly: GCA_031772625.1. Taxonomy (NCBI): domain Eukaryota; kingdom Viridiplantae; phylum Streptophyta; class Pinopsida; order Pinales; family Pinaceae; genus Pinus; species Pinus tabuliformis. Next base: position 290,702,578 of record CM062810.1, read on the forward strand.
CAACCCAGCCAAATCTCGCGGACAAACACTGCTGATCCGGATTTTCCATATCAGTCTCCGAGTGACCTCTGCGCAATCTTCACCGACAGTGCCTGGAGCCCACATCCCAACTTGAAATCTGCCTTGCATAGTTTTAGAGCCTTGTCCTCTCTCCCAGTCACCTACATCCGAAAGCGAATGATAATGCATCATGGTAGACTTGGATATTTCTGGATTTTATGTCATTTTGTCATGATTGATTGCAGATACAGTTACATGGATGAGACATGATGCGACGACGAACGGGATGAAAAAGGAGAGCATGCGAGGAGGTTTGTTTGTGAATGGTTGAACAAGGAATGCATATGAGGAGATTTGTTTCGCGAACAAACGAACACATGTAGCATGTCAAAATACAAGCGAAGGAGGAACATGCACGTGCAAACATAAATCGAACACCAAGACCATCGAAGACTTCACAGACCTTACCATGAAGAGATGAAGCTATTATACACCAAGATCACATCCATCACTCAGCAACACTATAGCTCGACATGGACACCACCAGCAGGATGAACATACTAGCATTGTCGTGTTGAGTCGTGTCATGAGTCATCTCGGCCACATAACTACTGTGGGCCATACTATTGTAATCAATATAATGTAATGTGGAAGTCCAAGAGACCCACATGTAAAGTTGAAGAGTCATGTAAGTCAAATAGTCATGAGGGAAGTCGAATAGTCACAAGGGCCAGCTTTACCCTTGGCTATAAATACCCCTCATTTGTACATGAAAAATACTTTTAATGTTGGCTCCTCCCACATAGCCTTGAGAGTCTGTAATATTTTCTTTGAGGAGCGAGTAGTGGCTTCAATACCCCACTTACAGGGTTAGTGATGTATGATGTACTGATGTGCCTTGGAAATTTCGCTTAATTCAGAAGCTTGTTAACATGCCAACACATTTTCACACATGTATTGTAATTTTTTGTAAGACTATTCTTTGGACACTTGTAATGCATGTTGTTTTAACCTGTGTTAAGATAGTTGAACTATTTTGTTCGTTCTAATACATATGTTTATGAAAATGTGTTGTATAAGTTGTTAACATTGTCTTGCCCATGTGGGCTGCCTTGCCGAACACTAGACAAAACCTTTCACATAAACTTGTTATAACGACCACCGCACTCGCGCAGACTACTCCGTTGAGTGTTGTACATGCTACTCCTTCATTATGTGTTTGTGATTTCCACATCTGTGTGGACTACTCTGTCGAAAGCTGCGCATGTCTTGTTGTGTTGTGTGTCTCTGACAGAGTTGGGACTCTTCCCTTTCGACTGGAGACTCACTTCCACCCTCTCCCTCTGCGGTGAAAGAACCTTGACACAAGTAACACTAGCACTCACCAGGCACGCGAACCTCATTGTTCAAAGACAAAGCAGACCACTCTCACATGCTGACAAGCAAGAGCTAAGGCATATATTTAAGATAATGGCAACTGGGCCATCATACTGGATGAGACTCCTACACCAAACGGTGTGAGGTCTAGTTGGGACTTCATGCTAGGGAGATCCCATGAATGTTGGTGGGTCTAGCACCATCAGCAGGTAGAGAAATTGATCAACAAATAGGTCAAGAGTATTTGGTTCAGGGCATATTGGTGGTCATAATTATTGACACCAAGCCCTAGTTATGTCCTTGCATAAGGGTTGCATGCAAAGCCATGATCCCTGGTATGGGAGCCCTAAGATTTTTGTGTTAAAGTTTTTAATATAACAAGTAGTAGGTTAAAAGTTAAAAAATGTCATGTGCATTAGTTGATTCACCAATGTATGTTTTTCCACTGTGAAAAGTAGTAGTGCCGAGGTATTTCAATGTGTTTATGATCATGATGTTAGATATAGACCTATAGATGAAGTTCCGTGAAAAATCAACAAGCTGAAATTTTGGGTTTGGTCTGGTCTTCCCTATGATTGACTAGGTTAGAATTCAGTGACTTAATATGTACTCCTTGTTTTTAAGGCAATACAAAATATTTACTTCACACAAAAAAGTATAACCATTTATTATAAAAAAAGTAATAAAGCATAAAAACATTTAGAGGAAGTTTTAAAAAAATAATAAATCTAAATGCAAATGTTTTAATGTAATTTCTCATTGAAAATAATTTGTGTATAAGTGTAGTGTGCTTTTCAATGTAAACCTAAATATAAATGTTTAAATGTAAATGGTGTAAACTTAAATGTAAACAATGTAAACCTAAGTTTAAACATTTTAGTTTTTCAATACAAACCCTCTAAACATAAATATAAATGTTTAAACTCAATACAACAATGTAAATTCTTATGGGAAAACACAAATTTTATAATCCTAAATGTAAAAATTTCAATGCAAACTTCGATTTAAACATTTTCGATGTAAACATTTACATTAAAAAACTAAGTGTTTTAAATATGTAAATGTTTACAACGAGAATGTTTTAGAAATGCATTAAAAATACTATAAATGTGCATGACAATGCATTGAAGTTATTGTAATACAAAAGTGCGGTGTATTAAAGTTTAATATTGAAGATTACGGGGTAACAATACAAAATATAGTTTATCATCGTTATGAAGTTTATCCTCTAACAATAATAATAATTTAGATATTAGACTTATAAATGAAAATTAAAGTTGTATTTCCTAGGTTGAGTTTATTTCCTATACTTTATGGAACTTTCATCTTCTATAGTTTCAATAACACAATTTCCAAAATGGATTAATTAAATGTTTTGAAATTTTTTATGAGAAAGTTATAAATATATTTAAAGTTATAAATCTATGAGAAAATGTAGTCCTAATGCATTAAGTATTCATAATGCGTTCTAAATGCCAACAAAATATGTGATAACATGACATAATCGTGTAAACCTAATTCAACCACACCTAATTGTAAATGGTTCAATGTAAAACTAAATGTAAATGCTTTAATGTATATTTTCATTGACGAACATAATTAATGTAAATAAAAATGTAAGCATTTGAATGTAAACCTAAATTTAAAAATTTACCTTGAATCTAAATGCAAACACTAAAGCATAAATATAAAAACTAAAAGTATCCAATTTAAAAATGAAAATTGAAGATATATAATTTACCTTTTGTTGTATAAATAAACCTAACTATTCCCTATATAATTAATGTGGGCGAATATATTCCTAATAATTAAAAGAAAATACAAAAAAAAATTCCACCTTTTTTTTAAATTGGATTAGTAGATTTCTATTAATATTAATGTCAAAAGATTTTAAATTGCAGTTTTTTTAGCAACACTTCCAAAAACATTTTTGAGTAACTAGGTGAGACTTGTTTTCCACCAGGGATAAATATAGGTAATGCCTTGACTATCAAAAATAAAGTTTGAGAATATCATGAGAACTAGCTATTGTGATGCCCCACTCTTCATTTTTCCAGTCATGCTACTGTAATTGGGCCAAGTAAAACCTAAAAGAGCTATAATAATACATATACTTGTCAAAAAATAAAAAACTAACAAAACATCCGAATACAAAACACCCAAATTGTCACCCATGGTAGACTGACATACAGAGTGCTTGGTGGACTTGTTAGTCCAAGATGATTACTGGCAATGTAGAAGTAGAGTTAGCCTAAGGAGAGGCATGAGCTAGAGAATTGATGGCGCTGGCACATCCTGATGCTCATTTGAAACCATTTCTAAGTCCGAAAACACATAACATTCTATGCGAGATAGTCTGACCAATATATCATCCGAGTTGTATCTAATATCCCTCATAATTCTCTTTATGTCTTCTTGACCTGAAAACAGTTTGTATTTTCCTACTTGCTTGTCTCTAATAAACATGTTGAGAAGAGTTTCTAGTTGTCGATGAAGGTTGATGGAATGAAGAAACTAAATCCTTGTCTTACGAAACTTCCATGGGTTTGGTACCCACTTGAGGCTGCTACCTCCTAACTCCAAATTTAAGAAATAAACATTATCTCCAAATTATTTTTCCTCCAGATGAAGAATTTTGTTAGGGACCTCCAAAGGGGCTACCACAAAAAAATTGGCTAATGATTCCCAACCAAATAATTGTCGTCATTGCGTTGAAGGTGACCCAGGAGCACCACCCATGTGGCTAGGAAGGTGTAGCCAAGGAGCCATGAGGACAAAGAACCTACAATGCAAAGAGCTATCACTTGTGGTATATGGATCGACTCTAATGGACTAAAAAATTTGATAGTAGGGTGAGATAACAACAGAGGTCACAAAACGTAAGGTTACATCATCGATTTTTTCAAGTGAACGAAAAAAGAAGAGATTAAAACCCACGACTTTTATACTCCGGTAACTGCCCATAAACCCAACCTACATGTTCCTTGTGTAATAATGACACTGGAGGGGCATGCAAAACAACATTTTTGATGCAAACATAAACCCAATTAAAACCAGACGGAGAAGGTACCTAGGTACCATACTCCACACACCAAGACTGGACAACTAAATGAAATTCTGATAGGGTCTGAGTTCTGAGGAGCTGCCAAGCGTAACAATTCGACATGTTCAAATGATGGAATAGACCTAGAATTGTGGAGGAAAAGAAAAAAGAACATTGGCCCTTGTGTATAATAAACAATGGAGCCAGAAAACAATGAAATAGTAAGCAATTATAGTCACTAAGAAAGATATAACCCAAACTCTTCAAGGCTATGACAGAACCATACTTTAACAATGTTAGTGAAATCCAAGAACAAAAATTGAAGAGATAGCTTGACCTTTGTGAGGCTAGAATAGATCCAGACTTTAACAGTATGAGAGAGATACTAGAAGAGTTAATTTGACTACAAAAAGATATCTCGACCTATGTGAGGCTATGTCAAAACTATAGTTTAGAAATATAAGTGAAAACCAAGAACCAATTACCTTTGCACCAACGTGAATAGAACAATGGTTGCCGATACACACATGGAGCAACCTTGACCCCATAACTCCACCACCTTGAGTCCATGGCCATGCAAATATAAGGTGCCAGAGACCTGAGGGACTGAGCATGTAGAATGAGGTAAAGCACAGAGTCAGGTGTAGAGAATAAATTGGTATTCTAGCCTTCCAAGATGTTTAAGCATGATTTTCTCATAAATGAGCTTACCTCTATTGTTAGAGGTGACTTCACTCAAAGCCAATCCTCCATGAGAGGGGCAGACCATCTCAGAACAGACATAACAAAATGTGAAACCAAGCAACTTAATGCACATAAGGACAATACCTCCCACCTGCTCACATTTAAGTCTCTCTAACATAATATAATGTGAATTAGGTTTTGATACGAAAATGTGACACACGAATAACATGTGATGCCAGGTGTGGAGCCTAGCTCTATCACCAAGGGCCACCACCTTAATGACCATGCATATTGTGGACGTGTCCATAATTATAATTCAGTTGTGAATATGCCATCGGAGAGCCATTACACCGAAAAAACAACTATTCAGCAAACTTTTGTTTTGTCTCCTAAAGCTAAAGCACTAGATGTGAAAACATCCCTATTGGCGATACCACCTCAAAATCTCAAATTGCAGTGTTGTGTTGAGGAAACCAAGTATCTATATGCAAAAAATTATCAATTCCCGAGTCTGCAAAAGATTAATTGCGATAACCAACTTTCAAAATGCAACCAACTATGGAGACACCACCAACTATCTATTCTCGAGTCCAACTATCAATTCTCGAGTCTGTAAATACTTCACAAAGCATATAAAAATTATGAGTTGCTAAGGTTGGAAAAGTGGAGCTCATTTGAGGATGTCCAAAGATAACTTCCTTTCCATTATCTTAACCATTTATAAATTACAAATTAATTATTTTGAAATTCAATTAATTTTTCAGATATTTAAGAGGTTATTATCATTATTGTGTGTTCTCATGATGTTGTAATGTTTAACATTTTGGCTTAGTCAAAATAAAATAAAATAAAATAAAAAACATGAAATTCTTTGGCCCATAGCATTCTTAACCCGTGGTTTTTCCCATGGTATTCTTCTTTAGTGTGGCCTATTTAAAGGATAATAATTAAACTAGCCTAGATCCATCTTAACTACGGATCTACCAAGCAACAAGATGGATCAAAATATCCTTTCACTCTAAAAGAGGTTTGCACCTCAAGAGAGATATTTGACCCCTCTCGACGCTTGGTAAATCTAGAGTTAAGATGGATCTAAACTAGTAAATAGAAAATATGTATTGGATTGTGACATGAATTAAAACAACAATGGAAAATGGTAAGTTGATGACAATACCACTTGAAACTTTGTTTGTTAACACATCCTACAACACAATTTTTTTGTGAAGTTAGATGCTTCAAGTTAACTGGTGCACATTCTAGTTAACATACTACTTGATGCATGAGCATCGCTTTGCAGTTAGGGTTTTATGACTGTCATCTAGCTTCTCTTGTCAGGATTTATGAACAATTAGGTGTTCCCTCCATCACTCTAGTAGTGTCCTCCTTCTCTCTTGCAAAAATGTCCTCCTAATGGCTTATACCTGAGGGGAGAGGTAGTCAACCCCTCCTACTAGAATTTGATGGCAGGTGAAGTTACTTTAGGTCATCGGGGTCCCTCCTCTAGCCCACACTCTTACCCTTCAAGCTCTGGAAGCCATGACTCAGCTCCAGTTCTTGGTGCATCCTAGCAGAATATGAGACCAAGTCACTACCTCCCTCGTGTAGAAAAGAACTGATACAAGATTAAATCGAGCTCCATTCTGGAACGGATCTCCCACATGATGTATCACACTCTCATCTGCAAATTCTTGGGCACCTGACGTGTCGAAAAAACTCTTATCTCCTGGATCAACAACAATTGGAAGCCAAAGGGTCATGTGGAGTTCAGATTGATGCTAGAGGGTTTTTCATAGTGATCTTCTCGAGTCTAGAGGACATATATAGAGCCTTTTAGGGAGGTCCTTATTCCATGGGTACAAAAAGGTTGTTCGTATGCTTTTCAACCCCAAGATACAACCCAGAAAATGAAAAGTTATTGGTCGTCCCAATTTGGATCCGCCTATATTCTCTACCCATTGAGCACTGTCAGGAGGAAATTATCATGGGCATTGGAAACAAAATTGGTTAATACATAAAATCCTCATAAATTACCAAAAAATATGATACACATCCTACACATGGATTTTCATTTATATGAATATCTCCCAGCCATTGTCGGAATCCATCTATATCGACTTATATGATGAGGTCACCTTGCAACCATAAATTATGAACATGTTCCCTCCCGCTGCAGGAGGTGTCACGAATATGGGAATCTACTTTGAGAATGCCCTCTAGTTAATCCTCCAAACTATCAACACCAAGAAGCATCTAGACATTCAGATGAATTTTACCCACCAACCAACCGAAGGTGTAACAACTGAAGTGAAACTATCAATAATAAGGATATCCTCTCCTTAAGAACATGATATGAATATTTGGACATTATGGAGGAGATAATGGTGGGGGAGGAAACCCCTCAAGCAAGCAATGGAAATCAGGAAGGTCTCAACCCAGATCTACAGGCAAAACAAAGGAAGAATCCCAAATTAGGGACTGATCTAATAGTCTCTCCATCTGATGTGGAAAACATGGAAATCAAAGCAATAGAGAGCGCACCAGTCAATCACATCCACCCCACGCTCAACTAGGACTCCATATAATTTGAATAAGCACAAGATCCAGAGGTCATTGAGCAAGCCCATGAAGAAATAATGGAAGAAATCTAGCACTAAGGCCTTGCAGATCTACATGAGCCACAATTCCAACAACTCCGCCAATTTATTTGCAAGGTCCACAATAATGCATTGATAATGTAAGGAAATCTGATGGTTTCTTCTTCTCGAAATAGGCATCCAAATAGGCCTCCAAAGCAAATCAAGACTCGAAGTGTAAGGGAAGGATGTCATCTCAAGAGCTTCTCCAACAAGCAAATAAATATCTGATAAACTCTAGTAAGGTCCACTTGTTCTTGAAGATTTTTTTCTCCCTCCTTTTCCATTTCTAAATGAAGATTCCTGGAATATTAGGGGCCTAAATAGTAAGAGTAATAAAAGGCTCCTCAAAGATAGGATGAATAAAGAGGAACCTATCATACTCATTCTAGAAGAAACAAAATGTTCTGGTGATCAAATGGAATCACCCTTCCAACTCTTTTGGAAGGGATCCCACATTCAATTCTTGGATGCTACAAGAACAACTGGAGGTTTAGCAGTTCTATGGAATCCCAATGAAGTCGCCTTCACTAACTGGCTTGCAGCTCTAATAATCATCACAAGAATATTTAACCCATTAGGATCTATCGAAAAAGGCACACTTATAACAGTTCATGGCCCTCATGTTCTAGCTGAAAAGGGGCCTTTCCTTAACTCTCTAATGGAAATTCACACCTTTCACTAGGATGAACATTGTATCATAGGCATGGAATTCAACATGGTCACTTCTATAGAAGAAAAGAAGGGTGGTTAAAGAAGGTGTTGATTCCATGTGCTTCAAAGACTTAATCAAAAGCATTCACATGATTGATATTCCTACAATCAACGAACTCCACACATGGAATAATAGGCGAGGTGGAAAACATTGAATAGCTTGGAAACTAGACAAGTTCCTCCTCTTTGAAAACCTACTTGAGAGATATTTCTTCATAGAAGATTATATTTTACCCTCAGTGGGCTCAGATCACTGGCATGTCTACATAGAATTAGATATCAAAGAGTTCCCAAAGAACAAATCCTTCAAATTTGAATCATTTTAGTTAATTTATCCCTCCTTCATGTAAAAGGAAAAGAAATGGTGGCAATACATGGATAACCCAAGTGACTCACCACTGTTCAATTTCTAGTAACAGATGAAAATTCTTAAGGGTCAAATTAAAAAGTGGAATTGCGAGGAATTTGGCAATATTTTCAAAGAGAAAATTGATCTACAAGCTCAGTTAGAGGCAATTCAACAAAGGGAATACCAGAAGGATGATCAATGACCTCATCCACTTGGAAATGAACATCATAACTTAGTTGGAACATAGGCAAATGCAGGAAAACTATTGTGGAAGAAAAAAACTAGGATCACTTGGCTTAAAGAAGGGGAATGCAATACTCAATTCTTCCACAAGTTAATGATAAAACATCAACAGTGAAATCATTTTTTCTCTCTCAATCGCACTAATGGCCAAAGAGTAACAACATTCTCAGATATTGAAAGAGATATTACCAACTACTACAATGATCTCCTTAGAGATCCTATACCCCACTGACACATTGCAATTGGGAAAATTGTGACACATATTCTTGCCTTGGTAACCAATGATAAAAATGACGCCCTTATGCAAGAAATGTCCCTCCAAGAAGTGGAAGAAGCAGTCATGAATTTACAAAGGAACAAGGCCCTAGACCTCAATGGTTTCACCTTTTATTTTTTTTCAGGCATGCTAGTATTTTCTTGGTGAGGAAACTCATGCTCTTTTTAAGGAATCTCGCAGGTCCCAATCCATTTTAAAAGGACTCAATGCCACCTTTTTCACCTTGATTCCAAAATCTTCAACGACCTCAGACCCTAACGAATCTCTTCCTATAGCTAATTGCCTCAAACCATTATTTCCATCTCTAATTTCCAAGGATCGATATGGATACGTGGAGGGAAAATAGATCCTGGACGAGATTGTGATAGCCCATAAACTGATTCATTCTTTAAAAAAAACCCAAAATTCCAAGTAAGGTTACTAAGATAGACTTCTCAAAGGCCTTTGACAAGCTAAGTTGGTCCTATCTCTATCATGTCCTCAAAACCTTTGGAATTTCTGAGTCTTGGGTGTCCTGGGTTTTTTTGTTGTTCTCCTCGTCTTTCTTCTCAATTCTAACCAATGGATCTCCCTCTCATACTTTTAATGCCTCAAGTGGTATCTCACAGGAAGATACACTCTCTCCCTTCATCTTTGTCCTAGTAGTAAAAGACCTGGAGCACTACCTCAAATCTAAAGTTCTCTAGGGGAGGATCAAAGGAAACCTCATTCCAACTCTTGACTGATATATTTCACCTGCCATGAAATCTGTCTACGTGAACGCCGGACGAGTGGGAGGCCAAGTGCCTTAATGACCCTCTTAACTTAAGCAAATATCGAGTTGTCACCCGCATCCGGGTCTAAAATAAATAATTAATTCCTTACCATTTTTATTTTTATATATAATATTTTTCAAAATATTATAATTAATTCTTTACCATTTTTATTTTTATATATAATATTTTTCAAAATATTTATTGTAATGATCCTTTTAATATAAAAGTAAAATTCTTAAACAAATAAATTATTTCTTACTTTTTTTTTATATATAAATTTTTTCTTCACATTTTTATTTTTGTATATGATTTTTTAAAATATCTATAGTAATGAATTTTATAAATGGTTAACTTACCAAAACTATAAAATTTATAAAAACATATTTTTAATATTTTCTAACATAAAAACTAAAATTTAAAATAAAATAATTAAAATATTCTTTTTCTAATTAAATGTGTTATATTAAAATTAATCTAAATAAATCATCTCAACTACCATCATCATTATCCTTATCATCATAATATATAAAATTAATACTTTTCATATTCTCACTCTCTAAATAATTAGGCACACTCAATTCATATATATACTTAAAGGTATTTTGTAATTGAGTGCTTTTAAGATTTTTTTCAATGCAAAATTATTCGATTAATATTTATATATATTTTAAATAAATATGATTTTACAGAATCGAGAAATTAAGACTTATGTGTTTATTTTTATAATTTTATTTGATATAATAATTTACACAAAGTAAGCTATATAATATTAATAATTATTATAGTTATAATAAATTATTAAATAATTAATTATAATATATTAAATAAAAGGAGAGATATGTCAAACTTAATCATCCCAACCTTATGTGTATTCTATGTCTTTATAAAAAATAAAGACCATCTCATGTAAAAGACACATTTTTATATAATAATGATTACATTTTTCAACTTTTATTTTATATTATATTTTAAATTAATTTAATGTAAAAAAGACAAATGTATATTTTAAAGTATTAAATATTTTTAAATTATAGGATGATAGTGGTGATTATTCATATTCATTAAAATTAATATTATTATTTTAAACTTTAAATATATTAATTAAAAAAATATTTAATTTATTTCAAATTATATTAATAAAAAAATATAAATAAAAAATAACACATAATTATTTCAATTATATAACATAGGATTATATCAACAAAACTTGTTAATTATTGAAAAAATTAAAGACTATGACTGCGTTGTTTATAACGTTAAGTGCCATCAACATCATCCTCATTAGTACTAAAAGCAGGTATGTGTAATAAATATTATAATTTATATGTCCATTTCACTTTTAATGGAGTTGGTTGAGTCATGGTATAATATTAATGGGAAAAGTTATCATAACTGTGATTAAGGTTTTATTTTTTTTATTTTTTATAGACCTTTTGTCTACTCTTTTTCTAAATTAATTATTTAATATTTGATACCTTCCAGGTTTATTCCTTCTTATCTTTACTGGTTTAATATTTGACTTAAATATGGTCTTTGGCCGCCACCAAAGGAGTTGAGTTAAATTTATCTTCTAGGTACACTTTTTCTCGGTCCACCTTTTCTTCTATGGGGGTAATGTCTCTTCAATTCTTTTTCCTGGAAATTGCAAAATGCATTTTAATATTTTTTGGACATCGAAATTGAAGGGTACATTCGAAATCTTTACATTGTTGAATTTTAAGTAATTTTTATAAATTATTGGTGAAAACCTTTTTGATGATAAAGTGATGATGATGGTTATTAGTTATTATTTCTATATTATATATAATCATAAAAAATGATATATTAAATTTTGTTTGTTTATTATTTTTGTTTTTGGGTTTATAGATTTTAGAGATCGGTGATTATTATGTCTATGGAATATTTGTATCAAGTATATTAAGCAGATCCGCTTTATGTCATTATGTTATGGAATCTTTGTATCAAGTTCACTCAATGACCACTATGTCTATGGAATATTTGTATCAAGTACCACTATGTCTATGGAATATTTGTATCAAGTATATCAAGCAGATCCGCTCAATGACCATTATGTCACTATGTTATGGAATCTTTGTATCAAGTCCACTCGGTGACCACTATGTCTATGGAATATTTGTATCAAGTATATCAGGCAGATTAACTCGGTGACCATTATGTCTATGGAATATTTGTATCAAGTATATCAGATAGATCCACTCGAATGAATCACTTCCTACCACGAAGCCTAACCCCAAGGATGTCAAGAGAATTGAACCCGCGACCTCTCAATAGCCAAGGTGCTTTAACAACATGGACTCGACCAATTGAGCTAACCTTCAGGACTATATATAACCAAGTAACATTTACAATATTAAAAAGGTAAAGAATAAGAATTATATATATATATATATATAATTTAAAAAAATTATTATTATTCTTCACCTTCTTAATAGTGTAAATGTGACACTTATTTTATCCCATAAAAAATTATTATTATTCTTCACCTTCTTAATAGTGTAAATGTGACACTTATTTTATCCCATAAAAAAATTATTATTATCCTTCACCTTCTTAATAGTGTAAATGTGACACTTATTTTATCCCATGACATTTAAGAATTTGTCAAATCTTAATTTCATATTGAATCCCATGAGATTTTTTCTTGTTTGAGCAAGGTTGATTTTATGTTTTAATGTAGCAATAACCAAAATAATACCTTGTCTTTCACTTTCTCTCCATTTATTTATTGCACCATAATGTCTCCTTAAATTTAACCATGATAATAGTTTTAATGGTATTAATATTTTGCAAATAATCCCCTCTTCTATTCTCCAATGGTTCCATTGATAGACGTGTCTCTTTTGGAATAGGGCTTCTAGAACATATTTTTTTTAGTAAATTAAATTCCATTACTTCAAAATAGCATATTACAATAATTATCCATCATCAATACCTGTAGTACATCAAAGCACATTCACTACATTCCTAGTATCAAATGCTAGGATAGTTCATGGGCTTTTCTTTTTTCCTTTTTCTCTTATGTACACCAATTCAACCCACATAATTTTCAGGATCTGCTGAAGGTGGATCAATATCATCATTTCTATGAGAGAGTTCCATTGTCGTGGATTCAACCATATTAGTCATTTCTTTTTCACTATATGAGTAATTGGTATATGTGTGGGTGTGTTTTTTCCCACTTATTGCAAACATAATCATGATTGAAGCTCTTTCGTTATCATTTACCAGAAAGGTCTCCACTCTTGAGGGATGGGGTGGTGCAATCAGAGGATGATCTGAATTTGGAGAGTTGACTTGTCTATAGTTGTCTTCTATTGCTGAGAGTTGTCCTTCTTTTGACCTTCAAAGCTCTTAAATCCTTTTTCTTCCTTCAAATCCTAGCAACCGCGACTAGTTCTCTTCGACTCCTGGGGGTAAAAAGCCCCCTTTGAAAAATGACATGATTTTTGAAGGTTCTCGACCCGTTGACAAGTCTTTCTCCTAAAAACAATATTTTTGTAATCCAATAGTTATGAATAACCCTTATCCTTCCACTTGAGTAGGATTTTGTTTGGTAACCCTTTGTTGAGGCCCACTTCCACACATATGCAAACAAATGGGATAAGACCTTTTGAAAGTTTTTCCTTGTATTTTTTAATGAAGTTACCTATTGAATCTCCAATATCTTCTAAGATATTTGGTTGGATCAACTAGGGGGTAAGTTAGAGAGTCTTACCCAAACTATAAAGGTCATGGTGAGAGGGTTGAAATCAAAGAACCATGGTTGCATCGAAAGACCAGCTCAACCCCAAAACTGGGTCCATGATCGAAAACCCTATACCAATCTCCTAGATTTTTAAAGCACAAAAAAATCCTTTTGAACAAAATAACAGATCTACAATTTGGGACCAGTTCTGGTGAACCCGACCTTGGAGAGCTGATGTCGAGGGCCAGCATCCATTAAAACATAAAATGATTGCCCATCATTCATGTTCTGTTGCCCTTAAGTTGGAAATAATATATGTCACTTTAAGGGTTGGGATGTTCATAACTGATCTACCACAAATGTTGGGCCTGAGAGATATTTATGTGTCAGATAGCTGGTATTTGGCTTGAGGGCATCCTTGAAAGACATGGGCTTGGAATCTAAAGGCGCCCTACTGCCCCTGACTGTTGAAAAATGCAGCAAGAAATTCTCAATTTGATTTTTCCTTGATTAAATTGAGAAAATTCGAAATTCCACATCAGCAGACAACTTGGAGGAGTTAACTGAGGTGAGATGGCTCTTGTCACTCAGTTAAAAACAATCAATTCGATTTAGGAGCATGAATTTCAGTTGTATGTAGTAATTCCTAAATATTAGGAGCCTGGGTTGAGTTAATTTCAATTGTAATAAGTTAAACTATTTCTAATTGTTAATAGAACTAGTTGGTGGTCAGTTAAGTAGAGGGACATCAGTCTAACTCAGATATCATCTAGTTAACTCATCAATCAACTAATAATTATCTCATGCATGCAAAGAATACGAGTTGCCTAATTGTGTTGGAGTTTCCAAGGCAGTTTACTAGTAGTTGTAAAATAGTTGAGTGTACAAGTGTTGCATGAGGTTAGGTGATCAACCGTGAGGAATTGCATAATCATTTTGGAGGAAATTCCTAATTAATAGGGGCATTTTTCCTCCAGAATTACGCAAGCAAATAAGGGCCCAAGTAGAGGTAGAAATTGACTAATTTTGGGTAAGAGATTCTCAATGAGCAAAGAGGTAGGATATGCACTTGCAAGGTTTGCTCAGTGGAGAAAAGAAATTGTAATACATCTCTATTCGTTTGATTAATGCAAGCAAGAATTGGGGTTCTTAGCAAATTCGTTTCCCCAAATAAAAGTACTTGTCACATGTGTGTTAATTCTTCTTGCATGTCTGAGATTTTTTTTCCTAAGTTGTGAATTAATGTCCGTAGAGCAGTAGAGTAGGTTTGTGTCTTGTGATTTTGATTAAAATTTCATGAGAAGTTGCAAATATACATCATAATTTCTACATGGTATTAGAGCAGGATTCACATTAGAGCAAGAATTTCAAAGTAGTTTCTCAAGAGGATCAAATTTGGAGCTAAGTGCAACATGATTTCTTCAAATATGAGAAGATGGCCTTCAATGAACTAAGGCTAGAGTATGGTTTGGAAGGCACCTCTAATTTGTTTGCATGGAAGGATCACATGGAGGTGGTATTGGATGACAATGGATTGCTAGAATACATCAAGATAAATCTTGCAAAACCACAAGAATTTGATGCCCAAAACTTTTCTCAGTGGAAGAAAGATGTAGCCAAGTTGAGGAGAATAATCTTGGAGGGAGTACGGGATCACATTGTCTGAAATATCCATGGGAAAGAAACTATATTCATAATGTGGAAAGCACTGACATATTTGTTTGAGAATAATAGTGACCACAGGATGCTGACACCCAAG
This sequence comes from Pinus tabuliformis, assembly GCA_031772625.1. NCBI lineage: Eukaryota > Viridiplantae > Streptophyta > Pinopsida > Pinales > Pinaceae > Pinus > Pinus tabuliformis. The sequence goes on from CM062810.1 coordinate 290,718,118, forward strand.
GATATACTTCGAAGTATCAAGATGTAGAAGAATGAAACTATTCCACAATATCTGAGCATGTTCACACAATCTCGTGATGAACTTGGTGGGGTTGGTTTTAATGTTGCAGAAGAGGACTTGGTAAGCCTATCCCTTCTAGGCCTTCCCAAGAGCTAGCATAACTATCAAGATTTAGTGAATGGGAAGGTGAAACTACCAAATTGGTAACGTTTATGGTCCAATTTGGTACGGGAGAAAATAAGGTAGAATACTAGAGATGGAACCTCATCTAAAGAAGAGGAAGAGGAATTTTCTCTAGTTAGCAAAAGAATGAAGGCCAAGGGAAATAAGTCCCAAGATGAGGTTGAATCCATCCAAGAGGGAAATAAGAAAGACTTGTCCAAAATTAAATGCTTAAATTGTCATGAATTTCAACACTATGCTATTAAGTGCCCACACAAAAAGTCTAGCAAGAAGTTGTCTACAGTAGCACAAGAAGGTGAAGCTTCGACTTCACAGTTTGAGCTAGATTTCACCCTTATCACATGCATGGCCAACACTATGATAGGGAGTGTGTGGTACTTGGATTCATGTGCCTCATTCCACATGACTAGGTGTACATAGTTTTTAAGTGACCTGGAGGAGAAAGATCTCCAGATTAATATTGAGTTTTGGGACGACGAAAGGTATAACACGACCGAGATTGGTAAAATCACCTTTCAGATGGATGCAGGCTCCCCCCTTAGGCTCAAGAATGTCATGTTCATTCCGAGCCTAAAGAAAAATCTCATCTATGTCGCAGTTTTGGAAGACCGTGGTTATGATGTGATCTTCAGCAAAGGAAAGGCATTCCTGAGACACATAACCATGAGACAAGTGAAGTAGATTGAGGTTCAAGTCAAGAACCTATATGCACTTGAGGTAGAATATCCATTCCCATCCTTAAGGAGAAAGGAAGATATTAGAGACATGGTGGTTGAGAGAAAGAATAATAGACATCTCAAAATGGAGCCTCAAAAGGAGCCTCAGGAATTTGTGGAGCAAACACAAATGGAGAGGCGGAGAGGAGACAGAGTGGAGACATCCACTCAAGCAAATACCTTTAGTAGGGGGAGAGTTCGAGCTAAGTGGGCATAGGGAGAACATGTAGCTATACCTCTAGGAATGAGGTGGAGTGATGTAGATCCTTAGTCCAAGAGTTGTAGAAATTTGGGCAAGGTCCATTGAGGCATTCTCCTCATGGATCATTACCTTGTTACAGGGGCCCATAGTATTCAGGAGCAGGAGGATCAGTGTCAGTTAGATACTAAGGAGTGTAGAGGAGTGTTGACAACAGAGCAGGAGGCTCAGTAGCAGAGTCATCCACAACACAATTTTCCTAGTAGATAGTTGCAAACACAATTGATTCAGTTTTTTGGTTGGATGCTTCTCAGTTGTAGATGTTGCAGTAGCAACAAAAATAGTGAGAGGTGTTGCATACAATACATTCCACAAGTACAGGATAGAGGTGGTTGATAATCCCTTTCTTGCTATGAGGGAGTGTTGAAAAATGCAACAAGAAATTCTAATTTTATTTTGCCTTGATTAAATTGAGAAAATTTGAAATTCTACATCAGTAGACAACTTGGAGTAGTTAACTAAGGTGACATCATTCTTGTCACTCAATTAAGAACACTCAATTCGAGTTAATGAGTTGAAGTTCAATTTGCATTTGCCGATTCCTATTTGATAGGAATCTAGCTCAGTTTATTCAAGCTACGAGCATGAAAATTAGTTGTATGTAGTGATTCCTAATTTTTAGGAGCTTAGTTGGAGTTAATTTCAGTTGTAATAAGTTAAACTAGTTCTATCTGTTAATAGAACTAGTTGGTGGTCATTTAAGTAGTGGGACATCAATTTAACTTAGAGATCATCTAGTTAACTGATCAACCAACTAATAATTATACTCATGCATGCAAAGAATACAAGTTTCCCAGTTGTGGTGGAGTTTCCAAGGTAGTTAAACAACAATTGTAAACTAGTTGAGTGTACAGGTGTTGCATGAGGTCAGGTGATCAACCCTGAGGAATTACGTAAGCATTTTGGAGGAAATTTCTAATTAATAGGTACCTATTTCCTCAGGAATTGTGCAAGAAAATAGGGGCTCAAGCAGAGGAAAAAATTGACGAAGCTTGGGTCAGAGCTTCTTATTGAGCAAAGAGATAAGTTATGCACTTGTAGGATGTGCTAAGTTGAGCAAAACAATTGTAATACATATCTATTCATTTGATTAATGCAAGTGAGAATTGGAGTTTTTAGCAGATTTCTTTCCCCAGATGAAAATACTTGTTTCATGTGTGTTATTTCTTCTTTCATGTCTGAGATTTTTGTTCTAAATTGTGAATTAATTTCTGTAGAGAAATATAGTAGGTTTGTGTCTTGTGATTTTTATTAAAACTTCATGAGAAGTTGCAAATCACATCATAATTTCTACATTGGCACTGCCTCTTAGGCTTGCAAAAAGAGAGATAGAGTCATCCTTCTTAATGCCATAATCTTTGAGTACATGCTCCATAATCATAAGTTAGCTTCCCTTGTGAAGGAGCCTCATATAACCCACAAACATTCCATTAAGATTTTGAAGTCTATCCGCAAGCATGAAAACTAAATCAAGTGTATTTACCATGATGTAGAGAGATCTACCAAAAATAGGTCCAACAAATATCAGGAATTTTAGTAGATCTATATCCGTAATTCCTTGCTTAATCGAAAATTTGGCAGAGGACTTGGCGTTCAGGCTTGTTCTTCCTTCCCATTCTAACGTAGGTTGCAGTCATTATAGTCCAAGACACCATGTCCTGCTGGTGCATTTTTACAAACACATCGTATGCTCGATCAAGAAATTCATCAAACACTTTGTGAACATCCATATTTCTCTCTCGTTTGGCATACCTGTTGGCATGCATGAACTCCAGGGTCCTCCCTATACTAATTCCAAAGCATGGGAGCCGTCAGTCTTGGTTGACTTAACATCAACATCTAGTGAAAAGGATAAATCAAGAGGAAGTTTAGGGCAAAAATTGGTGCAAGTAATTCTTTCATTTTATCAGGATATCTCCTTCTTTAAGGAACTCCAGAAGCTCAAATTAGCTGCACTTGGAGAGGGTTTTGAAGGGTACTCTTGTTGATAAATTAATATGAAGTCCTCAATGTGTGCTGAGAATAGTTCAGACACGACAAGCAGATGTAGTCAGAAAAACTTGAAACCATGGTTTTGATTTCTCTTATGTTCAATGATAGGGCATCCAGAAGAATTTTAATTTAATTATCAATAATTATTATGTGGATGGTAGGATTTAACCTCCACGAAATATCCATGGAATATTTTTAGTAGTAGTTAGGGATAACGGGTTAAGATTTATCTCAAAGGTACTTATGTTTTTTTTTTTTCCAATTTAATTAGAAAACATGTAATGTCAGCAAATCTTAGATTATGTTCCCATTAGGTTTTTATTTATGGTATTGAACTCTTATTTGTTACTGTTGCTTTACTATTTTTTTCTTGTTACATGTTTTTTTAAATGTATATACGTTTGACTCATATATATATATATATATATATATATATATATATATATATATATATATATATATATATATATATATATATATATATAGATATAATAATTGCATCGAGAGGCATTCACTAACCCAGTATGGAAGAAATCTTGTATGTCTAGTCTTGTCCTGTTATGTAAACATTTTGACTTGGTCAAATAACATAAAAATAAAAATAAAAATAAAAATAAATGAAAAATAAAATTAATAATTAAAATAAAATTGAGGTAAAATAGCCAATTAACCCTTGGTGGTTTTTGGACTCCAGGTTTCGACAACCCATGGATTTTCCAATGGTATTCTTATGTAAGAATGGATATATATATATATATATATATATATATATATATATATATATATATATATATATATATATATATATAGACACACACACACCGGCCTAGATCCATCTTAACTCTAGATCTACCAAGCGCCGAGAGGGATCAAATCTCTTAAGGTGCAAATCTATTTGAGAGTGAAAAGAGATTTGATGCATCTCGATGCTTGGTAGATTCAGAGTTAAGATGGATCTATGTTGGTACTGATAATAAAGAAGTTATAATTTAGTTATGATTTTTTTAATCTTGGGAATGTGATATGTATCATAAAGTAAGTATCTTGATGCTTACCATGGATTGATGCCTATAGGTGTTTACGAGTCATTTTATTTATATGGCTACATTAGCTTAGCTAAGACTTAGCATATTTATGTGATCATCACTTAGGCCACAAGTGAATTTGACTAGAGTTTGAAGCAATCATAGGAAGTTTCACGTATTTCATATTAATGATCTTGTGCTTGCACATTACGTACTTAGTAGCATAGTCATACTCTCAATGGGTGAAAGATTAACTTCTAAGAGGAAGAGTGAATATGGTATATTGATTTTAATTTTAAAATTATACATTATAAAATTCTCTGGATTGATTTAATTCTAGCATTTGAAGCAATCCTCGGAAGTGTTGTGTCTTTTATCATGGTTAGCTTGTGCTTGCACATTAGGTACCTGGTTGTGGCCATACTCTCAATGGGTGAAAGACCAACTTATAGGAGGAGGATTGGATACAGTGTATTGATTTTTATTTTAAAATTATAAATTATAAAACACTTTTGGTTTTACTCAAATTTCCTCTCAAATTCTTTAAAGATGTTGCGACCGAGACTTTGCATCATTATAAGATAATATGACTCATGAGAGTCTAAAAGATGATTTTTTCCTTAGAACTAGAAATATGATGAGTTACAATTATTCATAAGACCAAACTAGGCTTTCCATTTTTCATTAATCCTTTTGTTAATGTTATAGTTCTAATTAAGCTTGTGATGAAGATCAACTCCAACATAGTTTTATGAATTATCTTTCTTTAAGTTTCTATTCATAGAATAAATTAGCATACATGATCTTTTGGGATTTGATTATCATAACCTTTGCCTTATCAATGTTTATTAACTTACCAATGCTAGAACATAAATCTTTGAGAATTCTTAGTTGCTTGTTGAGATCAGAGGGACACCTTATAATGAAGAATCAAATTGTTAACATAAAGATGAAGTCAAATTGGTGACACCACAACTTGCTTCGGCTCTTACTTATCAATGTAGATGCCAAAAAACATAGCAAACAAGGGACATCATTATTTAATCCCTATGTTACAACTAATTTCCTTTGACTAACTCTTATTATTCTTGAAACTATAAATAATTTTCTCATATAACCTTATTGTAAAGCTTAAAATGAATGTTTTACTCTTCTAATTCATTCTAAAGTTTATCTTTATGAATCTTATCAAAGCTTTATAAAAGCAAACAATGTGATATAGGAAAATAAATTTACTTTTTGATATTCCTATGTGATAATCCTAGAAGTAATCAAGTGGTACACAATTGAATAATACCTTATAAAAATGACTTGTTCTTTATCCTTTTTCTTCTAACTCCCTAACCATATGTTGATCTCTCTCAGAACAGTTCCCATATAACTTGGCTAGAAGAAAATTAATCATAATTAATCACAATGGTAATATAATTTTGAGGGGTTATGTTCGTCCTCACTTTAAAAATAGGAATAATGAGGCTTTGATTCCATGATTTAGGAAAACCCTTCTTAATTGCCACATTGCAAAATTTATGAATGTGAGGGATAATAATCTAATTTCCAATTTTGTGCAATTTTTCTTAATAACTTAGGATATTTTTAGTTTTCCCTTATCCTAATAGTTAACTCCAAATTCAATGTATTTTAAATTAAAAACCTCTTGGTTTGCAAAAACAAATTTTTTATTTGCCAAATGGAGTCATGGGAAGGAAAAACTAGACCAATTCCTTAACCACACAAATAGTCTATCTGATCATATAAAATTCACCATTGAAATTAAGGCTGACAATAATCTTTCCTTTTTGGATACCCTTCTATCTAAACAAGAAGGAAAACTTGGTTTCCAAGTCTTTAGAAAGAAAATTCACACCGAGAGATATTTGCATGCAAATTCCCATCATCACCCTAAGCAAAAAATTGGAATCATAAAAACCTTAACCACTAGGGTTGCGAGAATATCAGACCCTAACCATCTAAATTATGAACTTAACCATCTTAACAAAGTATTTGAACAAAATGGTTACAATAAGAACACCATTAGTAAGGCCATGATCCAATCCCTAAGCATGAATAACAATAATAACAAAGATAAATCTTCAATTACTCCTAAAATCTTCCTCCCTTATATAAAAGGCACCACTGATAGAATTGCAAAAATTCTCAATAAACATAATATTAATGTAGCTTTCACTCCTCCTAACACCATCAAACAATTATTCAACTTTGTTAAAGACTCAATAAACCCTAATCATCAGAAAGGTGTTTATATTATACCTTGCTCATGCAGTAAAGAATACATAGGGGAAACTAGTAGATCTTTTAACATTAGAATCAAAGAACACTCCACTGACATGCGAAAAGAAAGAACCTCAAAATCTGCCCTAGCAAAACACATACACTCCTCCCCACACTACATCTGTATGGAAGAAGCTAAACTTATTAAAAAATATGACCATTATCTTAAAAGAAAAATCAAAGAAGCTATTGAAATAGAAAAAAGAAAAAATAACTTGAATCGGGATGATGGATTAAAACTTAGCAATACTTGGAAACCATTACTAGAGATCATAAAAAACCAATAATTAACTCCTATTTTTTTTAAATCAAATCATTAATTAAAAATATTACATTCCCTAATAACTAATTAAATCCTAATTTTCTCATAAAGTTCAACACCTTAAAAATATCGCCATTAATAAATTCTCCAATTTAATAAAATCAACTAATCATAATAAACAAAATTTTTCAATAAAATTTTAATCCAATAACTTTGGATGTAATTTATTGAATAAATCCAATATTCTCTTCCTAAAGGGTAAATTCATTAAAATTTTATAAAAATAAGCATAATACCTCTATAAACACATCATTACAATACTACTTAAAAACTCTTCACACTACTTGGATTTTAATTATTATATTTATATTGCCTCATAGATTAAAAATTTGAAATTATAGAATCATAAATTAAATTAGTCAAATAAATACATTAATTAAAATCAAATTAACCCTAATTACTAGTTAAACCCTAATTTCACTTTAAATCAATACACTTCTTGGAGTTTAATAATTATAATTCCATAGCTTATTAGATAAAAAATTTGCAATTATAAAATTATAAAATAAGTTATTAAAATAAACACATTAATTAAAATCAAAGTAACCCTAATTACTAATTAAACCCTAATTTCACTTCAAAATCAAGACATTATATTATACAATAACAATAAATACAATTAAATTATTACCTTGCATGTCAAGACCTACTAAATCTTTTCATTTTGATCATTTCCATAAAAAAATATATATACTTAAAATCAACTCTATAAGACATCATTAATCTCCTCTTAATCAATTAGTGTATCCTAACAATAGACTCACTTGGAAGTCGGTTAAATAAACTCTCTAACAAATTATTCCTTTCTTATTAAATTTTTTTTATGTTGTACATAACATTAAGAAATTCATAAAACATTATAACCCACGAATTCAAAACCCGGAAGGCAATCATATTTTTTTTGATTTCTTAATTTATAATTTTTCTCATGATCTTTGAGGATTTAATATAGAAAGGCGAAAAAGATTCTCATACTCCTTGTTTATATAATATTCATTTTGTATTATATATATATATATAGATATATATTTAACCTCATAATTTTTGTGAACTTGAGGATTTTCTTAATGGTTTTTTAAGCCATCTTTATCATATTAAAGGTTAGTTATTTGTATTAAAAATAAATGAGAATAATTATTCATTTATATAAGGAGATGGTAAAGATAAATTTTTCCATTATAAAAATAAAATAATCAATTAAGCTTATTTTGAATAATCGAGAAAGAAAGTGTTATTTTTCTTCAATTTTATTTTTTAAAATTAAAAGAATATTTATAGAGAAAAAAAATTGTTTAATAAAAAGCATTGCTTATTGAGGCTATATTTTTTCCCAATAATGAATTTCTTGTTGAAGTTTTTTTAAAGAAATCCCATTGTTACAATGTTCAAATTGTTTTTTTTTGTGATAGAAAAAGATTCAACACCATCAAGAATCTCTTGGGTACCCAAAATCGCTTGATAACTATAACTCTAATTTTCAAAAATTTCTGCCAATTTATTTTTCAAAATTATGCCATAATTTTTATTATTTTATGATGAAAATTGTAACTAGTTTAGAATACACATTTAATAATGAAATGCATAGTTGCAAGTACTATGAATGTTTTCTAAAATATTATAAGTATAGTATAAAGAGCCCACAAATTAGCCCAAAAAATAGTAGAAATTCTGGTAAGATTATGACAAAATCTGACAGAAATATTTGAAAATATGAGTTACAAACTTTAAGATTTTGAGTGCCCCAATTTTTTTTAATGTTGCTAAATCCATTTCCACCATCAAAAAACAATTCCAATGCTCCAAAGTTTTGATTTTTTAAATTTTTGTTAATAGATTTCCATTAAAAAAAATCATTCATCCAAACAAATTTATAATATCAATAGAGAACGCCAATATTATATAGAATTACCTCAACAAGTACCGCTTGCTAAGGTACATGCCTCGGGATTTGAATGACCGCTTGCTGAGGTACATGCCTCGGGATTTGAATGATATAATCCCGAATGATATTTTAATTTTCCAACACAAGTGGCATTATATTAATTCCAAGGGCTCATCAACTTTACAAGTTGAAGTGTTTTAAAAGGATTAAAGGGGTTATAAAATTGAGGTATTGTTTAATTTTTTCGGGGTTAGGAGAAGAATGCGCATAGATGTGGTGTTTACAATGGTGTCTGATTAAATTGTATAACTGTTTAAATTGTAATGTGGTTGAGGTTTTTATAAAGATTTAGTTTATCGTGTGTAGTGTATTAATAATATAAGAGAATTAGTATTAAATGAGAGCATCCTATCATTTCACTCCTTTCGAAATGAATAGATAATACTATTAATTACTGAAAAAGGATTCATGTGTTAAAATATATATGAAACACCAATACTTCGAAATAGTCCTTATGCATTGAATAATATGTAATATTTTCACCAAATAATGAATTATGATACCCCTTATGATCATTAAAATTCAAGATGCCTTATGATCATCAATGTCATAGGGTAAATTATTAATAATAAAATATAATAATGCAGGTTAACAATAGCAATAGCAAGTAGAAGTAGGGTGTTAAGATTAAAGTTAAATAAGATATAATAATGATGATAATTTAATTTTAAAATTAAAGTTAAGTGAGATATTAATTTTTTTTAAGTCACGGTGAATTAATAATTTGTTGGAGTAATTTGGGCGAGGCTATCTGAGTAATGCTCATAATCAAACTTTTTATTTGTCACTATAACACCAAAAGTATATTCAACAACGTGTAAGCCAGATATATCAAGAACTTATGACTTAGTAAGAGTCTAAACATTTTGATCCCATTGGAGTGGAATCTATCCTAGGGGTCGCCTACTCTTCAACCCTTATCACAACAGGCCAAACACGCCCCTTTGAATTAAACTTGGTTGTATGGGAGAACAAACTATGCTCCCAACCACTCTAGCTACTAACTTGAGATCAAATGGGATATCAAACTGGTGTATGCGACTCTTATTTTTGGGACAAGGAACTTGCCTCCACACAATGACGTAACTATTAAAATCTACGAAGATGTACATACTATATTACCCTTTGGATTTGAACTTATGACCTCCTAGGAGGAGACACACACTATTAAATATTATGATGTCTATTAATTATTTGTTGATAATATTTAATTAATAAATTATTGATTTAATATAAATAATAACTATTTTCAAATATTAGGAGGTCTAGCCACTTTCCTAGTTATCCACGATGGTGCTTCTTCTACTTGCAGTAGTGATAATGGCTGCAACAGCAACTATGATTTAGCATTGCTTGCTCGTAGTGGTCCTTACGGGCATGTGTCGATGTTCCCTCGTGATCTCACTTCTCGGAGAACAATGACAGGCTCTTCTTCTGCAGGGGTTAAATATTCATTATTTGGATCTCATTTTGGGCCTTCTTTTAGCTCTTTTACACATCCTCTCTAGGATTCCCTTATTCTTCTTAACATTCAAGGTAGTTTTTTCCGTGATACTATCATGACAGGTGCTTCTTGTTGCCTTTTTTCAATGCAAGAGGCTTTGATCTTGTCCATTCCCATTGATAAGGATGCCATTTCTAAGACTTCTCACCTTTGTGCCTTGACATTAATGTGTCATCTCAATGGTTTTTGGTCTTGTCTCATTGATCTTCATGACTAGATCCCTTGATCTTGGTTGCTAGGTATGAAATCAAAGGTATTTATTCACCCCTATGTAAAGGGTTTTTTTACTTTTGAGTTTTTATTTCCCTAAAGATAGGGATAAGATCTTCCCTTCCATGGTTTTGGAGGAGTTCTAGTTTATGCATGATGTTTTGGATTCCAACCTTCGATCCATTTATCAATTCTCTTTCTTCGGCCCTATTTGGGCCAGGCTCCTAAATTTTCCTTTGCAGTTTTGGGACTTACCCTCTCTTCATGCCATTGGAAATGCTCTAGGAAAAATTCATTATAGCAGTCTTGAAACAAAGGATTGTAGTATTTGTATTTATGCATGACATTGTGTAAAAATGGAATTCAGGAAAGGGTTTCTCATAGAAATAAATTTGACCGAAAATGATTACTCATGGACACAAAAAATGAACTGTCATTTCTTTTTATGCGGATCTTGTTATGGTATAGATCATCTTGCAACCTAGTTCCCAAAGAATCCAAGGAAGGGTAGCAAACCTAGGTGTAAATAAACCTAGTGGGTTAGCTCCAAGCCTAGACACCAAGTTATTAAAATGGTTTTTTCTCCTAAAATGGGTTCTCCAAAAGACAACCCCTGAAAGGTATCATTGAAAGCCAATAAGACTCTATCCAAGCATGTATCTTCTCTTTTGCATCCTCTTTTAAATGACTTAAAGGTTGAAGCAAAAAATCTCAGGGATATGAAAAAGAAACAAGCTAATATGGAAGTTGAAGATTTCATTTGATTTGAGGGATGGATCAAAGGACTTTTCTAGCTCTTGTCCATCGACAAGTCAGGTAGATGATCCTCCAATTCAAGCTACAGAAGAAATGATTGAAGTAGAGAAAACCTCATTAAAGACAAAGGAAGCATGAGCAATATAATAAAGAAGGAAAATCCACCTAAAGATACACAAGAGATAATGAAAAGAAATCAAACTTGTAATCTATTCTAGCATTTTTAGTTTTGTAATTTTTAGGCCAAGCTATCTAGATTTAGACTCCCAATCTCAATTTCCATTAATTTGAACATCATTATATACATCAGCGTGTCGACCTTTGGGATTCCAATTCTAAGGTATGTTCAAATTAATCTATTTACAAATTTACATATTTTTCTCAATCCTTGAGGATTATGTGTCTAACACCCCCCCGCCTCCCCCTTAATTTGAAGGGGTGTTTGTAAGTCCAAGCATCATTCTGAATTTTTCAAACTTTTCTCCTTCAAGTGCTTTAGTGAAGATGTTTGTAAGTTGCTAATTTTTGGAATAATGTCATAGGTGAATAGCCTTGGCCTCTACATGATGTTGAATCAAATGATACTTTGTGTTGATGCATTTGGTTTGATCATGGAATTCATGATTCCTGGCCAATTTAATTGAAGAAGTATTGTCAATAAAAAAAGGAATAGAGTTTACTTATTTCTTCTACAAATATTCAAGAATTTTCTTGAGCCACAATCTCCTTGGTTTCTTCTGCAACTACCAAAAATTCCACCTCTATTGCAAAATCTATTGGAACTGACTGTTTGCATGACCTCCAGGAGACAACTCCGATCCAAGACTCATAACATTGCCTAAAGTAGACACCCCATTTTCCTTATCTCCACCAAAGTCTGAGTTATAATATCCAATCAAGTTGAAGTCATCCACCTATAAATATTTGAGTACAAAGTCTTGAGTTCCTTTCAAGTACTTTAGAAGTATTTATTTAGCAGAACAATGTCCCTCACAAGGCTATTGCATAAACATGGAAATGATTCCAACAAAAAATAAAATATCTTATCTAGTAGTGGTGAGGTAGATAATACTTCCCACAAGTTGTCTATACTTAGTTGCATCCTAAAGTTCATTTCATTCTTTAGACATGAGCTTCAGATTTTGTTCCATTGGAGTGGACAAAGGATTGCATTCAACCATGCCAATTTTTTCAATAATTCTCCAATGTACATATTTTGAGAGAGGAATACATATCTTGGATGTTGGGTCACTTCAATGCCCAAATAATAATGAAGGTGTTCCAAATCTGTCATCTCAAATCCTCTCTTCAATTCTTTCTTTATGGATGCAATAAACTTTTCATTGTTCCCTCTTATCAATACATCATCTACATATACCACAAGATATGCAATAGTTGTTCAAACTTTATTGAAAAATGAAGTTACATAATCAAGATTAAAGTGTTTGAAACTTAATTTCAAAAAATGCTCAGTGAATTTTTCATACTAGGCTCGTGGTGCTTCTTTTAGGCCATAAAAGCGTTTGATGAGTTTGAATAGTTTTTGTTCTTGCCCCTTCACAACAGAACCTTATGTTTGAGATATAAAAACATTTTCTTTCAAGTATTCATTCAAGAAAGCATTCTTTACATCCATTTGATGGAATTTCCATCCATTTTGAGTTGTTAAGGAAAAGAGAGTCTAGATGGTGGCCCATTTTGCTGTGAAGGAAAAGATCTCTTCATAATCAACACATTATTTCTATGCAAATACTTTTGCCACATGCTTTCCTTTGTCCTTGTCAAGGGAGCCATATGGTTTATACTTTTTTCTTGAAGACTCACTTGCAGCCAATTGGTTTAGTTCCAAATTGAGGGTCAACTAGATTCCATGTTCCATTCTTTATGCGAGCATCATACACCTTCTACATTACTTATTTTCATTCATCATCAAAGGAAACTTCTTTAAACAAATTTGGTTCCATATTAGTAGACATATTTAATTCACAATCATAAGAAACATCCATATCATCAACTAAATTAGAATCATCTACAACACCTCCATTCTGTGTGGTGGAACTTCTAATTCATGTCTTTCCAACCTCATCAGGACGAACACTTTCAAGCGTTTTAATGAGCCATTTTGTAGGAACTTTTTGGGATGGTTCAGGATGCTTTTTTGATTGAGATGTGGCTACATCAATATTTAACCTTCCAATCCTCTCAATCACATCACTCAAAGGGTCTTCCTAATGTGAAGAAGTGGCTAGAAATTCATGAGGGTTAGAGAGCGCTTCAGAAGAATATTCCATAGACTAATCTAGGATAGGGATTCCCCCTTCAAGTGTGGAATGTCATTATCAAATTAATGATAGTTTTTTCATGACTAAATATGTTCAAATGATAAAGCTTCCACTCAATAGTATTGTTAGTCTTGGAAGATAAAAGAAAAATCACATTTATAAACAATATAAACTTCTTATTTACTTCTTCTTTGTTCCTTAGGAATCAAGGTATAGTAGGTGGAACCAAAGATAGTGATATTCCTTACCAAAGGAATGTGGCCATACCAAATTTCACAAGGATTCTTGTTTTTGAGAGCATGAGATGGACATATATTTTTGATATGTATTGCATATAGAACCGCATTAACCCAAAACATTAGCTTTACATATTTGAAAAACATCATTCAACAAACCATATTTAAGATAGTACTATTCATTCATTAAGCTACACCATTTTGTTGAGGATCGTATGGCATAGTTGTTTGATATTGAGTCTCATGTTGGTGAAGATAGTTGTCAAATTCATTAAAATTATATTCTTTTCCATTATCAGTACGAAGAGAGCCAATATGCGATTGTACATCATTTTCAATACATGCATGAAAGTTTTTAAAAGTTTCAAAAGCTTCTAATTTACTTTTCAACAAATATACCCAATACATCTCGATGTAATCATCAATAAAAGTAATCATATATTTATTTCCATTTGTAGAAGGAACATGCATAGGGCCACATAAATTAGAATGAATAAGTGCAAGCTTTCCACATGCTCTGGAAGAAGAACCATGAATGGTTGTTTGCTATGTTTTCCTAGGATACAAGTATCACATTGCTTCAGTTTCGTTGCAATAGTTGGAAAACCAGAAACACCATTTTTTTTTCAACAAATGAAGATTGTCATAATTAAGATGTCCAAATATTTCATTCCATAGAAGACTAGATGAAAATGTCCCTTCATTGTATTGAAAACTGTATGCAAAGTTATTTGCACGAGTAGATATTCCTTACAATTTCAACTATCTTTCCTCCTCTATTCTAGTCATGACAACTGTGTTGTCTGATGCTTTACTTATCTCAACTTTTACATCAAACATATGAATGAAGTGTCCTTTCTATTGAATGTGAACAAGGGACAACAAGTTTCTGCACACCTTTGGAAGGTAGAGCACATCATGCAAAAGAAAGTTAGGAATTCTAGATAGTTTAAGCCTAATGGTTCCAAGTTTGAAAGGATTGAGACTTGACTTGCTACAAATTATAGTGCTCCATCTACATTATCACTGAAGTCTTCAAATAATTCTTTCCATAAGGTCACGTGGTAGGTTGCACATGTATCAAGAAACCATGCATCTTTCCAAGAAGCAAATGAAGTATGAAACAAATCTTCAGTTACTCCAATATTGTAATGGGAAACAATATAATGAGCAGATTCAGGTGCTTTACCTTTCATTGGATCTGGTGTTTTAACTTTTTTTTTTTTTTTTTTTCTCTCTTGATTATTTCCCAAGATATTTTGCATGTGGATGCATAATGTCCATCTCTATTACATCAAATATAATGGAGATTGGATTCCCCCCTTGATGATATTTACCTCTGGCTCTGTTGTTCTTCCTTCCACGTCCTCCTCTACCACCTCTTCCTCTAGAAGAATCTTGTGACTAATTCTTCTCTTTATGTGCAAGGCACGTTGCTCCTCTAGGGGACCGAGAAGTTGTCTTTCTCTTCCTAAAATCTTTCTCCCATCCTACAAACTTCTCCATAAGGGTGTCAAAAGTAATGTATTTTGAGTTAGGCACTAGCTTGTAAGGATCCAAGATAGTGATAATATGTAGGATAGAGGGCCAGGTTAAAGACTATGAGAGGGATTTCGATTTTATTTCTAGTTTCTTCTACATCATGCATGATGGCTCTAATTTTTGAGGCTAGGGCAAAGGGGTCATCATCCTTCAACTGAATAGCTTGATCATCAACTGAACTACTTCCAGTTCTGAGTGCAAGTCATGTAAATATTTCAAGTTATTTAATGCATCACTAAATGGTTCTCTAATGGCCATGAAATCACTAACTGCATCACTAAATGGAGCCACCACTAAATGGTTATCTAATAGAACTGAAAACGAAAATTGTGAGGAACTATTTGACCTATTTGACCAGCTTGAGTACATAAAAAGCCATTATGAAAAGCAAAATGCTCCACTGATACATATCATTTTAGAAAATAATTTACAAAAGAAGTTAAGATCTGCCATTTTTTCATTAAATGTTTACAAAACAAAACAAAACAAAAGTTTCTTTGTTGAGATCATGTAACAATGTTCCATGTAACTCCATTATTTATTGATTCAACTTCTACCTTTATTCGTTAAATCACCCACAACGATATAAATGGAGGCCAAGTAATCATCCACAATCATGAATCCTCAAATTTCAGGCTCAGGAATGGAGTGCCCAAAACCATGAATACGGAATGACACAAGAGAGACTTGTAGTCGAGAAGACATGAACTTTGCAGGAGATGGTAGGCGAAGGTTTTCATACATCAACTTTGCAAGAGATGGTAGGCAAAGGTTTTCATACAAAGAGAACTCTGATACTTAATCAACGAATGAATTTAAGGTTGTAGATGAAAAGAAATCGACTAGAAATGAAATAGATAGAGAGGAAGGCTAACAATTTTTTTAAGTAAGATAGAACCTGCCCTTTGGAAGCCAAAGCATCCTTAGACACTGCAAAGGTACTCACGAGAGTTACTCACACTCAAATACTTTCAGTCGCTCCTTGAATGGCAGGAATTTCACTGTTTATGGTGATTTTGCATAGGAGAGGTAGGTCAAGAGATAAGGCTAGCAGGACATGTAACGTATGTCATAGGGACATATAAATGGTTAAGTAGATGTCAGACTGGATAGATAGGCACAGACCGAATAGATCAAATGTGTGTGTCTAAATTTATAGATAAAACGATATTTTTTGGCATTTTCTCGTGGAATCTGGCCATATAATTTCTGGTGAGATTGTGACTTCTTATCGTTTAAAATGTGTTTTTGAATGCATAAACAAATTAAATACCTTGAAAAACCTCTAGAACACTTGAACTTTGCAAAATAAACAACTTAAACTTATAATTCTTAAAAATATTTACCTATTTTTGGATTCAGGGTTTTGTGATCCATAATGAATTAAGAAAAGTCTTTTGGTATAAATCACATAAGAGAAATTTTTGGCCGACGCGTTTCGAACCAACCATTGTGATTCATCATCAGGACCAGATGAAGAGGTAGACCATGATAAAGACTTAAATAGAGAGCAATGTAGAGACCATAATTTCAAGTAACGATTATATTTGAACAATAATTTTTAAATTATAATATTAATTTATTAATATATTAAAAACAAATATTATTAAATGATAGCTATATTAAATGACTAGTTTTTTGAAAAATAATATTTAAATTATGATATTAATTTATTAAAAAAAATATTAATAAGTAACCACTATATTAATATTTACCTAATTGACAAAATTAATTTGGAAAATATGCCTAAACAAAATAAAAATACATACCATCTAAATCAAAATAAAAAATGATTATTCTTTAATATACTAAAAAGTGTTATATAAAAATTAATTATTCTTTGGTGTATTTAAAAAAATATATTATATAATAATAAATAAACATAAAATATAAATTAATTATTCTTTGGTGTAAAAAAAATATATTATTCGGCCTGGAGTATGCCGTAAAACTGCTTCTGCTTGGCTAAGAGCTCGTCTTCCTCGGACGTAAGGAAACAGGTTAACGGCCCAAGACCCAGAGGCATCTGGCAGGAGTGAAAGTCTGCTCCCTTACGGACCACCAGCGGGTTATTACAGGTGGCGTGGTTTTCCTTGATAACAGTGATGAGTCAAACCGACATTCGCGGATAGCAGCCAGAGATGGCTGTCCTCACTGTTGGTTTGACACCTGAGTTTGATAGGTTTTGCCACCTTCGGAAAAAAATAAAAAATAAAAAATATATTATATAATAATAAATAAACATAAAATATAATAAATAAATGCCAAATATATGAAATAGTATTTATTTACTTATTCTCAAATTAAAATAATGGATTTTAACCCTATCATATTGTTAAAAGATACAACAACTAAAATATATATGAGTATTATTATTTTTGATGTATATAAATGGTGTAGAAAGTTTTATTCATTTATTTTGTTTTTTTGGTTCTATTATTATTATTTTAATATATTATGTTTGTACTATTTATATCTATATTTATTGTTTAAAGTTTTCTCTTTTATATAATTTATAGGGTGTAGAGTTAATGGTGATAGGGTGTTTTGTCAAGATACTCCGTGGTGTAAAAGTCACCAAATCGAAACTCCATGGGTAAAAGTCTAGTTATGCTAAGCGCTAGTCTGGCCTAGACTGGGTGCGATCCTTAGGTGATTTTGATGGCTTAAATGCTCTTCGGTCGTGACTACTCAAGCCACAGGTTAAGTGTGTCAGTAATCTCAGGACTCACATAACCTATCAAACAAATTTTTATTTTTCTCTCTTACACACATATATATTAAGATATATTATAGAGAAAAAAATAATGCCTAATTTTTTTTTATTGATTTCCTTTTTTTTCCAAAACTAGTTTATTTATTTTTTATATTTTTCTAAAATTATATTTATATTCCCCAAGGGTTAGTTCAATTGGTAAGTCTCCTTTGTTAAAGCACCTTTGCTATTGAGAGGTCACGAGTTTAATTCTCTCAACACTCTTATGGATATGCTCCATGGTTGAGCAGGAAGTGATCCCTTCGATGGATTTGCCTGGTACAAACATTTCGTGGACGTAGCAATCACCAATCGCTGGGGTCCATGAACCCTACACACACACACACTCGCACATGCACATAATGATATAAATTATTTTATTAAATATGTATAAACTATATAATCTTTTTAAAATTTTATATATTTTTACAAAAACATTATTAAATATTTATCTTTTACGTTTTAAAAATAAATAAAATTCATTAAAATTTCTATATTTCATTTTTTTGGTAAGGTGAATATTATATTAACTGGAAAATTGGATATTACATCATAAAACTGACATTCGATGTCAGCCTCTCTCTAGGGAGTCCTGAACATAACTAAAAAAGAATCCTCCTAAGAGAGGATTGAGAGACGAGAGAGAAAAAAGAGAATACAAAAAATACCTTATACCCGATGTTCAGTCTTGAGATGTGTTGACAACAAAGAGAAACTTAAGAAAACATGTAAATAAAAAACATATGAAGTTGCTTTGAAGGCTCTGAATTAGAAACAACAATTCAAATAGGTTTTTTGCCCTTCTCTTGAGTAGTATTGACCATAAAAGGTAAGCCTAGGTGCTATTATGTCTGATCCAATTTGTGATCCATGTTGTTCAGGGGACTGTGGAGGCGCCCGAGAGAGTGAAGGACATCCTCCCTATGCTCCTATTTATCTACTAGTGTACGCCCCACAATATACTTCATCTTCCAGTATACATCAATTATTTTCATGTACTAGGTGAATATTCCTTTGGTATGCCCTGTATTAGGGATCCAATTTTTTCATTCCACTAGTACTTATATTTTAAAGGGGGAGGATCTGTGTGAGGGGACCTCACTCTCAACTTTGGCGATTTATTCCTAAATAGGATTAGGAGTAAGATCCATGTAGCACCCTACAAACTCTTGCAACTATTGGTTCTTGTGAGTTCCCCCCTTTGGGCTCTCTCCTGATTGTAAGAAGACCCCCTACAGACCCTATCCTGCTCATATGGTAATTTAACTACAATAGAATGGTCCCAAAACTATTGCCACGTATGAAGATCCAATTTCCAACGATGTACCCAGCCCTCAAAATCCCCTAAAAAATGTCATCTTTTTGGGCAGAAGGCTCTAAAGAAAATATTCCAATCTCCCTTTTCCAACTTGGTAAGGGACGTCTATGATTCCATCCTGCTTACTACTTTTGAGTAACAATTCCACATCTACCCCCATCCAACATGAGCAACCTAAGAGCCAAAAATGTCCCACGATTCCAGTGTGTTGGTTATGAGAGTTTCTCGTGCAACTTATCTAAGTTAAGGAATCATAGGTGAGAGTGATTACCATGATATTCAAGTCTACTAGCACAAAAGTGTATCAATTGTATACCCCTGGTTCCAGTTTCCAGTTAAAGTATTAGAACCCAAATAGGCCAACTTTGAGACCTCCCCCATCTCTAGAATATTTTTCCACTGAGTCAAACCAATTTCCCATAAGCTTGGACCTTATCCCCAAAGCATAAAATTGGTCTTCCTCACCCTAGAAAGGAGAATATTTCCTTTCCTGCTTACTCAATATATGACTACAAGAGTTAGCCATTACAAAGAAAATTACCCCTCTATACAAGTTCAACACTCCTATATCATGCAACTAAAAATTGATACTATAGAATTAAATACAATTTCAACTTGTTGGATCTGATTCCCTCCCTCTTTTATTAGAATACCAGAGAACATAAAAAATAGAGTACCCCCTCTTACAGACACACACTAACCATTTTAGAAACATGACAACACAATGCAAAATCCTCACCTTTTCTGAATTCCTAACATTCCCATACCACCACCTACATTCAAAATTTACCAAGACAGGCCCTACCAGACCCAAGGGAAAAATTTTCCCTTAATATCAAACACAAAGGAGATACAAATAGAGTAAGATAAAAAACCCTCTAGGCACCCATCTCAATTCATAGTATTAATGCAACATCCACACAACCTCTGATTTCTCATAGGGGGGAATGAGGATTCAAAGACTAGCAACCAAGCACACAAGAAAATTTCCCACCTGTTAGACCACCTCCTAAAACTTAGGATAAAGATCCATTCCAAAAATATTTAACTCTGAATTTTCTAAAATCCTATAATCTCCCTTCTTCTGGACTAGAATTCTCCAGCCATGCACTATCCAAGGAAATGGACATGGAGTAGCTTGGAACTTATGAGTCTGCTCTCTTCCAAACTACCCAACAACCAAACTTACTACTTTCGAGAAGGTGCTAATCTTCTCCACAATCTTCCAATTGCTCACAAAATGATCAATCTATCTCGTATGCCAGGGATTTAACATAATGTTCACGATGATTTTGTTCATCAATTC
Organism: Pinus tabuliformis; assembly: GCA_031772625.1. Lineage (NCBI taxonomy): Eukaryota > Viridiplantae > Streptophyta > Pinopsida > Pinales > Pinaceae > Pinus > Pinus tabuliformis. Next base: position 290,738,758 of record CM062810.1, read on the forward strand.
CACATGAGCACTTTTTCTTCTCTCCATTCACTTCTTTCATACTATACTCCATTAAGAGCCTCATTAATATGCACATAGATGCAATCCTTGCTTCATGCATACTTGTCATTACACGTCCTTGGGGGCTGACACCACGTTCCCTTGCATGTTTTCTAGGTTGGGTGGTGGAATCCCGCTCCCCCCTGTCATGTTGGTCATCCCATCTGGGGCCATGTGGTCCTTCTGGACTAATTACTAGTAGGACCTTTCTAAATGTTATTCAAGCAACTGATCTCATTTAGAGGCTACCTTCTTTGTGTAGAAATTTTGAATAATAAACACTTATTCACAGAGATTATCCTGATTATACACTATTGCAGAATACATGCACAATACATAATCTCCTCTACGTTGATCATCAATTTAGTAGCATTAAAAACAATGAAACATCAATCGCATGCACACATTAACACAATATGTAACCCGAGGAAAGCATACAGCTGAAAACCCCACACTATCTGTATATTATAATGATTGAGAACATGTAACAATACATAGTACAATACTCCTCACAAGTACTCAGTACTATCTCCACCTGTTACACACAAAACTAGCTCAGATCCGAACAAGTCACAGGTTCAAATCTTCTCCACTGCTTTGCCTACCTCCACTGCATAATACTAGGTGAAAATCACGTGAGCACAATCTATAATTCCTTGGTATTGGCCCACACTGTGCAGTCCTCATTGGCATAACTCAATCCCATTGATTGTGCAAGATCTCATGCACAACTATAGTCACAACTGATAGCAATCTCAACTTCTAACACCTGTCTCCACTGAACTGTACATGCACTGAGTTAACTGATGTATTATTTAGTTGCATTATGAGTTAATAATTAGTGAATTAATTTAATCAATTAATTCAAATCACTCATCACTAGTCTATTTGCAGTTAGACTAATTACAACTAGTTTAACCAAGTCAAACTAAACACAACTCCATCAACTCCACAATCAACTCCGCCAAAATCAACCACATGAGTTCTAACAGTCTTGCATGCAATAACTCAACTGACCCACAAGAAAAGCGTATTTCCTTCTGAAAACTGCATGTGCCACATCTGTAGCTCAAACTGAAGTGCTCCAAGAGGATAAGATAATGTTTATAGTATAAATATTATTATGAGACAATAATATTTGACTTTTCTATTTTTAGCCTGACAGTCTAAAAATAGACTCTGATCACTCCACTGTGAACCAGAAATAGAAGTCCATCTTTTTGTCCCAACATGACCAATCATCCATAAACAACATCCTGCAACTCATAGACCATGATCCATATGTCTAAAAATAGACATAGTCTAAAAATAGACTTTGCGCTAAAAGTAGCCTACGGGCCCACTTAGTGAAGGCGACTTCTTTCCACTAAGCTCCATCATCTTGTTGCATTCTAAACACTTTGTGGACTGCAAAAATCCATAATTTGCAAGGAAATCAACTATTTTATTCCCTGTTCTTTGTACATGGATAAAAATAGAGCTTGGATTTTAGAAATGAGGGAGGAAACTGCTCCAAAATGGATTCCAACCTCTAGCTAGAAGACACCTTATGAATATGGGAGCCATTTTGGAGCTTACAAAGCATATTGATGATAGTTGAGAGTCCCTTTCCACCACAATATTGGAAAATCTCTATTCCTGAGCATATTCCAATCCCATACAAAGGCCCATTAATTCAACAACATTGATAGTATTCATCCCAATAGTTCTAGAGTAAATGAATACTGACATTCCTCTATAACCCCTAATTATTCCCCATAACCTCTAGGCCCCATATTTTGTTTCGCTGCCCTGTCAAGATTTAGTTTCACAAACTTAGAAGAGGGGGTTTCTAGTAAGATAAAATAAAAGCCTGACCAGATGAAGGACAAGCAATATGGATCCCCATAGAATGAGAGAGGAACCATTCCTTTAGTAGCCTTGCTTCTTGACTTGAAGCTTGCAAGTCCTAATTCGACCATACCACGACTAAAATCGATTTCTTTATGTGCTTAACCACTTATTGCCAGATTTCTAAATTTCATTAATATATACATCTCCAAAATAATTTTCATAAATAATCCTTTACGTTATAATATACTTACTTACAATATATTGATCTCTAAAAACTATATCAATTTACTAATATAATTACACTTTCGTTCATTACTCCCTAAATAAATAATAATAGACATCTCATTGAAACTTCATTGCATATTTTCCATGATTAAATTATCATACAACACCATTTGGTATTTTAATTCCTATGTTTAAATGCAAAGATTAGATACATTAGATATAAGAAATTATTATTGCATACCAATTAAAATTTGATTTTTTTAAAATAAAATATCTTTTATCTATTAATACTAGAGGATAGAGTCACACCCACTCTTTATTCAAATGCCACTTAATTGAGGTAATGCTTTTATTCGAACTTAAATAACAATTATGAAAAAATATAATGCATAATATGTACATTACTTTAGGGAAGGAAACATATTTCTCACATATTTTATTATCAACCATTTTTTTTGGGTCCTTTGCTTGAACATAAGTTCCTTTCTTAATTTTTTCTCACGGAATGAGAGTAGTCAAAAATTCAATGATCAAGTATTTTTAGTCCCTGCCTCGCCATGGACTATAATATTTGTCTCGCGGTTAATGTGTGTTGACTCTGCATTATTTTGCTGTGTTTTTACAATTTTAACCAAAGTTTAGGGAAAATGTTGAATATATATATATATATTCTATAAATTCAAAATTATTTTGAAATTTATGGAAAAATTATTACTAATTTTCAAATGGCTGAGCGAGCTTTGATTGGACATAATTCCCTTGGTGGAAGGTGATTTATTTTTGGTAGGTATTTGTGAGTGCCTAACAAATCATTTTAAAATAAAAAGGCTAATTTTCTGAATGGCCATTCCATTGGTGAGTGTTCTGACACTTACATTTACACAGTGCTCATAATAGGTTCTTTATGTAAGCGGGGTGGGGGAGGAGGGCGGGGGGGTGAGGCATTTCATCAATAAGTTCTCTGATGCTGGCATTGACATTGACACTATGAAAAGTATTACCAGTGCGTTTTACTCTTATTTCATTTTAAACATTTTTAGGTTTTGTTGTACGGGAGAACAGGTGCATGGAGCTGTGAATGTGTGTAGAGTGAAGGATGTGTGGGTGAAGGGGCATGTGCGTAAACAAGGGTGTGTGGAGAAGGAGACGGAGATACAACACAACTTCGCAGTAGATTTCACAATGTTTTGTATGTTTGGATAACAAAGACTAATTTTGTCATATGCGGAGGAAGGAGAAACAATATGCAGGAGAAAGGGTGTGTGGAGAAACCATGTGTGGTGGAATTTGTTAAGGAGAACGGGTAGGTCCTTTACATAAGTGAGGGGGGATGGGGCATTTCATCAATAAGTGCTCTTATTTCATTTAAAATTTTTCCATCTTAAACTTTTTTAGGGTTCTCTATGTGAGAGAACATGTGCATGGGGAAATGAATGTGTGTGGAGATAAGGGAGTGTGGAGAAGGAGATGGGGATATAGCACAACTTTGTATCTCTAGATAATAGAGACTAATTTTGTGATATGTGGAGGAAGGAGAAGCGAAGTGCGGGAGAAAGGGTGTGCGAAGAAACTATGTGCAATAGGATTTGTTAAATCTCATAAACTATATCGAATTAAAATTTCTTCTTTGCACACCCAGATGTGGTGATCCATATCATAGTTAATGAGGCTTTTAATGCCCGCCGACATATCGTCCTAAATTCTGATGAAGTGCGCTCATCTCCAGGTCAGCGCAAGGCTCAAGCGGGTTAGCATCAGGCGCATTCAAATCAATTTGCAGGTCCAATTGATGGCTCTCCTCAACAGATATACGGTTCAAGTGATTTTTCTCATGAAATTCGAGGCCTCTCCTTTTATGGTTTGCGCTCTGGCCTCTCCTTCCCCTCTGAAGCTTCTCCACAGAAGATATTCCCCTGCTCTTGGTAACCAGCTCAGGCCAACTCAGGTGCTTGATATCCAGTGCTATTCCTCTCCTAGCTGGCCCTGCTCTGGGCAAGCGAGTTTTCTCCCCTGCTCGTAGTTTAGACCCAGTGTTCCCACTGGTGCGACATTTCTCTATTCTCGCCGAGTCGCCATGGTCCGTCAAAGAATTATCAGTCGTTGTGGCGGGAGCCGAGGAGGTCGTGGGCGAACCCAGACTTCTCATCAGGCCTCCCAAGCAATGACACCCCCGTCTAGTCCCTCCCGTAGACCTCTCTCGTATCATGCTTTTTAGAACTTCCATTTCCGTTTCCAAAGAAGTTTAATAAGGTCAATCATTTCTGCTAACATATCCATTATTTTCACAGAGGAGGAGTCTTCCACACTCGCCGTTGCAAGCGAAATGGAGGATTCCTCTCAAGAAGGTCTCAGAACCGTTGGGAACCATGGTTTAATGAAACATTAGGGAATTTCCGGTCACGATAGCTAGCAAGGTGGATTGCAGACAACGAACAAAGGAATTGATGGAAGCTCGAGCAGTTCTCCTCAAGCTTTGCAACCTGGTGGCAGCATACATGGAGCTTCAGCTTCGGAGGAAGATGACGGAAGTCCAAGCAGTAATCCTCAGGCTTTGAATCCCCCAGGTGGCAGCAGGGAGGGTGAGGCAGCGCATGGTGAAGACAGCTGGTATGGAAACGAGTGTCTGGTGGAGGAAGTGCAACTGAACCAAGATCAGCTCATATGATGATACTTGTTTGCTTTCCAAGCTCTCTTTTTGGCTGTTTTCAGTTCAATGTTCACATGGTGTTTTTGGTTTTCCTTCTGGTTTTGTCTTTGCACTTATGGTTTGGAAGTTGGAGCTTCTTACTCCAACAGGGATGTATGTCCAATGTAAATGGTCGCCCCAAATATGGGATAGTTGTGTCAGTTTTGAAAGAATGCAGCTCTTCTATGTTGAGGCTCAGTCCTCCTTGTAATTGTACTGTTACTTCACTTTAATAGAATTAGCATTTACTGAGGAAAAAAAAATTCTTCTTTGCACTCTGTAGAAGGAGAATTTAATAGTAGAGAAGGGAACGAAGAATTTAATTTGTAGTCATTTTATTTGATATATGATTTGAAGTGCAATTTTAAAAAATATAAGTTTGAAAATACTTATTATGCAATAGTAGTCAGATCACACACAATGGAAATAAAAAACCAACAACTTCAAATGAGTTTCCCAATCAAGGTACACAAACTCTCTTTTGGGATATTTTGAACCTCTGCATCCGTTACCTCAATTAGTTATATATCATGTGCAATGTATAAAAAAACCCAAATCTTTGCAAGTCTCCTTTTAATGCGTAACTATTAACTATGCTCAATACAATGTATGAATCCACACAATGTATGAATCCGCAGTTCCGAATTTCATACAATGTATCAAAAACTCTTGATATTCCATTATAATTCTAAGACACATTGTTGGGTGGCCACATGTGCGAATTGTGGAGGTGCGGACAAGAGCTATGTGCAGAGATAAGGGAGGGAAAAGAAGAATTTTGTACAATAAAAGTTTCAATTCCAATTTCGCATTCCATACAATGAAAGCATTAATTGCTCCTCCGCATTGTGCACAATTAAAAAATTTCTCCTTAAAGCGGAAAAAACATATATTAGTTAGATTGAAAATCATTGAAAATGAACGAAAAACAATTTTCGATTTGGAGAATTTAGTACAAATAACTAAGTCATTTGTCGAGTGCATTGAACATGACCTTGAAGGAGACATGTATTTCGTAAACAATGACTTATCTTCTTTTAGCTAGAGACTTGATTTCCTTTTGATCTAGAGAAAAAAAGGTAGGAATTTCTGAATGCTAATAAGATGAAGCAAATCAAAGATGCATGGTCTCAAAGAATGAAAAGATGTATAAATTTGTTAGAAATTGCAACTGCTCAAGATTTCAAACTGAAAAACAAGAGACACAATTCTACTCTACTTATTTGTGGAATGGAAATCACAATTTAGAACAACATGAATAGACATACAACAAGTAAAACCACAAACACATTGTTATTTCTAGGGGAATCCAACTGGGAAAAACCTATAAAGCCTCTTTGTATTAATAAGTTGAATAAAGAAACTATTACAATTACTAGCTATAGCTCTAAGCTCAACCTGCAAAATAATAATTGTTCTCACTTCCCAATGAGAAACTCTAGCCAACACTTAGAAAATTATTTTCTTACCAAGCCTCTTATTTCCTTGCGTAAATCCTGAGGAAATTAGCCCCTAAAAGATAGGAATTTCCTCCAAATTAATTGTGTAATTCCCAAGGATGGATCACTTGACCTCATGCAATACCTGTACACCCAACCTAGTATACAATTGATGTTACACTGTCTTGTCATCTTTGATTTAGCTGAGGAACTCGAATTCCTTGCATGCACTAGCTATTTTGGGCGAATTGATGAGTTAACTGACATATCTTTGAGTTATAATGTTGTCCCACTCCACAACTGACCTTCAACTAACTATTAATAGTTAGAGGCTAGTTAACTGAATACAACTAAAAATAACTGAACTGGATTATTAAAATTTAGCAATCACACATGCATAAATGAACTCCAAGCCCTCTAACTCGAATTTACTGAGCTAACTGAGTGACAAGATCCATGTCACACTAGTTAACTTCCTCTATGTTGTCCCACTGATGTGTAAATTCAATTTACTCAATTTGACTAAGGCTAAGGTCAAATTGAGCCTTTCTTGCTACATTTTTCAACACTCCCTCTTAACAAGAAATGGAATTTTCACCACCCCTTTTCTGCACTTGTGTAATTCGATTTTAGCTCTTGACAATGCCTTTTTCAAGTTGTCAGCATCTGTCTCCTCAGTAATGTAGCAACATAATTATCCTTTACACAGTCCCGGAAATGACGATACCAAATATCAATGTGCTTGGACCTATCATGAAATACCAGATTCTCAGAGAGCTTAATGCAACTCTGATTATCACAATATATCACTGTCAGATCCATATCTTGACTGAAAAGTCCCACAAGTATTTTCCTCATCCATATGGCCTGACATGTTGTTGGACTTGCAACCATGTATTCAACCTCTGTTGAGTTGAGCACCACAAACCTCTGTTTCTTTCTATACTAGGAAATAATTGTGGATCCATCACTGAAGATAACACCTGAAGTTCTTTTCCTGTTTGATGGACTCCCTGCCCAATCTGCATTGACGAAGCCTTGGAGCTTCACTCCTTTTGTCATCCTGTACCATAATCCATACTCAATAGTGCCTCTGAGGTACCGTAACACATGCTTTGATGCCTTCCAATACAACTTGGTAGTCCTCAACATAGCTTGACGAAGCTAGTGTACTGCATAGCACATGTCGGGTCTTGTGTTCACAAGATACATAAAAGATCCCACAAGCTGCCTGTAAGTGGTAACAAAAGCCTCTTCATCTGAAGTGACATTCTCCTTCCTCTAGTTTGTAGCTAGAGGTATGTCCATGGGTTTGAAATTCTCCATGTGAAATCTATAAAATATTTTAGAGGCATACTTCTCCCGAGACATAAAAAATTCACCATCACCTTGCCATACTTCTAGCTTGGGGAAGTAATGCATGAGGTCCATGTCTTTCATCTCAAATTCCCTTCCAAGATCATTTTTGTAAGAGAGGATCAACTGCTCATCACCTGTCAATATTAAATCATCAACATACCAAAAAGCAAAAAACACCTTACCATCTACCACAATGTGATAGAGGTTCACATTTGTTTCAGTTTTGGTGAAGCCCAATCCACTGAGATAACTATCAATCCGAGTGTACCATGCTCAGGGCACTTGTTTGAGACCATACAATGCTCTCTTAAGTCGACACACATGTGAATCCCGATCATATGTCTCAAATCCTTATGGATTCTCTATGTAAATTTCCTCCTCAACAAGACCATTGAGAAAGGCGATCTTCACATCCATCTAGTGGATTTTCCACCCCATCTATTCAACCAATGCTAGAATGGATTTTATTAAGGAATATCTTGCAACTGGTGCAAAATTTTCCTCATAGTCCACTCCCTCTATTTGAAAAAATACTTTGGCCACAAATATGGCCTTGTACTTCTCGATGCTTGCGTTAGTGGTTTGCTTCACCTTGTAGATCCATCTCGAACCAACCACTAATTTCCTTTCTGCTCTCGGCACCACCTCCCATACACTATTCTTCATGATGGATTCATATTCTTCCACCATGGCATAAACCCAAATAGGTTGAGAAACTGCTTCCTCAAATGGAGAAGGCTCTACCTAATCCAAGGGATTAGGAAAATGCTCAAAACTGAAAGTGTTTGAAATCACTCGAAACTAGTGCTAGATCATAGTGCTTGTTTTCCTGAATACAAGGCTTCTTGAATTGCCTCAAACCGACATCGTATGCTCAAGTTATGATGTTATGAAGTTTTGGCCAAACAAATAAAAATTGTGTAGCATGGTTGATTGGGTTGTTGACTGGGTCGACCGTACGCTGACATTAGTAGCTAATTGGGCATGCACAGTAAACTGTATGACCCAACCCGGGATTGACAAGTGGTAGGGCTAAACTGAGGCAGTTGGCGGTTTTTAATTGGTTCGTTGTTTATGAAGTGGACCAATTAAGAGGCACCACGTGGTCCAATGAGAGGGTGCCACATGGCGTCCCATGGTTGGAATTTTTTTTGCAAAGGGGCCCAAGGGCCTCGGCGGGGTTCGACCCCTGACTTTCCAATTAAAAACTCCACACTCTACTGGTGGACCACACATAAGTTATTAACATATAATGCTCCCGGGTTATATTTAAACTGTAATGTTTGGTGCATTGGGGGAAGGTCGCTTAGCCCCAACCCCCGGTCACATACTTCCCACAAGACCTGCAGAGAAGTAGAAGGTGAGGGTGTGGCAACTAGGCCCTAACCCCAGTTTCATGGTGTACAGGTGACCACGTCGGGAGTTAAGCGAAGGGGCGAGCGGTTAAGATTGACCCCCGGGTTCAATTATTCGACATGACCCTAAACCAATGGTAGAGGGGGTAGACTGGGTGGCACCTGGACCATGTCGGTCCTCCGTACTATGAAACATTATATTACCATACGCCAAGAACAAAGGGAGTAGATCAGCGAGGGCTTCCGGTTAGCTCAACCCCAGCCACATGGCCTCCATAACTTGACTGATGCTTAAGGGATATTGGCACTGTTAAGGAGACGGAAAATTTCCCCAATTACAACGGGAATCAAGCTGATTCCAGATGTATTTTTCTCTCAACGTTTAGCAGAAAGGCAGAAATCGTAGGATGATTAGCTAGAATTGCATATTTTCATAATGATTAGCAGAATTTGTTTAAGGAGGCATATCTTGCTTAGTTTTTAACCTTTTTGAGCTCAAGAAGAGCCTAGATATGGGTTTTTCATTTTGAGCATTGTAAGCTGATTTAATTACATATTTTAGCACATAATTGAATAAGCTCAACATTGGAAGTTGGACTCAGAGACATAGCCCAGGAGGGGTGAACTCCGTTATCAATTGTTGTTTTGTGTTGCTGTGTATGGTTCATATTTATCTATTTAATTTATGCAAACTGAGTTTTAAAAACACTAAAGTTTATGTGATTTTGCAACTTGATCCATTTCCCACAAGACATAAAATTTCTTGCAAATTTTTAATAGACCTTCAACTTTTAAATTACAGATCAGTTTGGTATCAGAGCATGGTTGTTTTGAAGGTTTGACTATGTTTGCAAGTGTTTTCTAATTCTTATAAGGTTAAAGTTGAAAAGAGGAGAAGGAATTCTTTAAGAACCAAATCCTCAAATTGGTTCAAGGAGGTTACAAACTCCTTAAACTCCACCAGTAATGGCACATGAAGAAGGACATGAGATGATTTCTGAGGATGAGAGAGATTTTAGAATAGATTTCTATGACATGTCTGAAATAGTGAAAGTTTTATATGAAGAGAGGACTACAAGTTTGCATGGGGAAAGTTCAAATCAACCAAAAGGTAATAGTGGTGATGGAAGCAAGCCTCCACCTCCACCTCCTCCTTCACCTCCATATTCACCTTCATCCCCTTCACATACTCCTACAAGGTCTCCAAAAGGACATGCTAAGTCTCCTTTGTTAAAGCTTGATGTCAAGTTTGAATTTCCTATGTACAATGGAGAAGTAAATGCTAAAAAAGTAGATAATTGGGTTCATCAGATTGACATTTATTGCAGAATTCAAATGATTAAGGATGATGTGACCAATATTTAGCTTGCTTCTCGTTGATTGGAAAGTAAAAATTTCATCTAGTGGGAGGCCAAAACTCAATAATACTTCAAGAAAAGTGGTAAAATTATCTCTTCTTGGAATGGTTTTGTAGCTGCATCAAGAAGGCAATTTCATCCATTAGCTTACATGAAAAATGAAATTATGGATTGGAAATTTTTTAGACAAACTAAAGGTCAGAGTGTTCAAATTTATACACAAGAATTTAAAAGAAGAGCTTTAATCTTGGGTGTAGATTTGTCTTCACAAGACACTCTCCTTAAATACATAGGTGGATTACATAGTTATTTGAGACATACAATTCTCATGTTTAATCCCACCATTCTAGATGAGGTATGTGTTCAGGAAACTTATTTAGAAGCAAGAGGGAAAAATGTTACTCAAGTTACTAGCAAGAAGCCATTCAAATCTGGAGACAAAGGGAAGGGTAAGTTTATAGGAAAGGGAAAAAATAATGTTACAGTCAAGAAAGAGGGAGAAAAACTCACATGCAAACATTGTTCAAAATAAGGTCATGATGAAGACCATTGTTGGAAATTACATCCAGAAATGAGACCCAAGAAATTTAATAACAAAGGGAAACAAAAGATTGTTGCAACAACTCAACAAGATCTAGGATCTGATTCAGGTGATGAGATTAAAATCACAACCATGGGAATGAAGGGTACAACTTCTATTACAAGTACTAGTTCTTCTAGTAAGCTTATTGAACTTCAAAATGATAAATAAATTGAATTGAGATTTTCCATATTAGGGTCATTACAAAACATACCTAAGTTGATACTTTGTTTGATAGTGTATCCAAATTTAACCTTATTTATGAAGCTATTGTCAAGAAACTAAACTTGGAAACTATACCTCATCCTAAATCTTATCCTTTGGGTTAGGTATGTGACAATGCCAAATTTCAAGTGACAAGAAAGTGTAAACTTAAATTTGCCATCACTGCAAACTTTATTGATGAGGTAGAGCTTGATGTTGTACCACTTGACATATGTGGAATTGTTTTAGTGAGTCCATACTTATATGACCGAAAAGCCATATTCTATCGTCATGAGAAAAAATATCATTTGTTTAAAGATGGACTTGAGTATATTGTTGGAGCACATTGCAAGAAAATGAGTTTGTCTCTTGTAAGTGCTGGTCAAATGAAAAGGTTTGTAAATTCTAATAATAATTTTGTTTTGTTGATGATCAAACCCAAATATACTACTGAATTTGAAGCCTTATAAGGATGTGATGTAAAAATCTAGCCTTATTTGGTCGAATTTGTTAACACATATGATAAGATGTTTAAGAAACCTGAAAGGTTGCCTCCTAAAAGAGGAATCAAACATGAGATTCAATTGCAGCAGGATGTGCCTCTTCCAAATATTGGCATGTACAAAATATCAGTTTTGGAGAATGCAGAGATCAAGAAGAAAATTCAAGAGCTTCTTGACAAAGGGGTCATTAGACCAAGTACATCTCCTTGTGGGTCTCCTATTGTTTTGGTTCCAAAGAAGGATGGTACATGGCACATGTGTGTAGACTTTAGAGCTTTGAAAAAAATCACGGTAAAGAACCCCTACCCTCTTCTAGTATTGATGATTTTCTATATCAATTGAAGGATGATGTTTATTTCACTAAGTTGGACTTGAGAAGTGGTTATCACTAGATCAGTATTGCTGAAGGTGATATTTGGAAGACTACTTTCAAGACAAAACAAGGTTTGTTTGAATGGTTAGTTATGCCATTTGGGCTTTGTAATGCACTTGCAACATTCATGAGAGTTATGAATGATGTGTTGAGACCATTCTTTGATGACTTTTTCATATTCTACTTAGATGATATTAGGATTTTCAGTAAGACTCGTGAAGATCATGTTAAGCATGTTATGCAAGTTTTGTATGTCTTAAAGAAAGATAAATTGTATTTGAAGATGTCTAAGTGTGAATTTGGGAAAACCTCTTTAGTTTATTTGGGTCATATTGTTGGAGGGGGTGAGTTGAAGATTGATCCCTCAAAGGTTGAAGTAATTGTGAATTGGCCTAAACCCAATGTAACAGAGATTAGGAGATTTTAGGGAGCAACCAAATATTGGAGAAATTTTATTTCTAACTTCTCATCTATTGTAGCTCCACTATATGCTTTGACAAGTGTGAAACAAGTCTTTTAGTGGGGAGGAAAGCAGAAAAAAGACTTTGATACATTGAAAGAGAAAATCAGTACAACACTAGTTCTTGCACTTCCAGATCTTAAGTATCCATTTGAGATTGAAAACAATGCAACTGATTATGTCATGGGAGAAGTTTTGATGCAGCATGGTCAGCCTATCTGTTATCATTATGAAACCTTTACCAATGTAGTAATTAAATATCCAACTTATGACAAAGAGTTGTATGCTTTGGTATAAAGCACGAAGAAATGGAAGCATTATTTGATGGGTAAGGAAATGATTATTCATACTAACCATAAACCTTTACAATTTCTACAATTGAAAACCAAGCTACAACAATCTAGAAATTTCAGCTAGATGGGCTTTCTATAACAATTCCATTTGGTAATCAGGTATAAGAAAGGTATATACAACAAAGTTTCTGATATGTTATGAAGACATGTTGTTAGTGCATCTTGTTGGAATTATGAATAATGTGTTGTCCTTGATGGAAACCTACTTGATAAAGATGTCAACATGATGGTTATGCAGATGCTACAAGTGATATAGACAAAGGAATATCAGTTCAGAGACATAGAAATGATAAAAATGAAGTTTTTAAGGAATACATGGGTCTTGTGAATAAGGGTGCCATACATACGTGGGTATGGTAAAGAAAAGTCGCGTACAATTTCCAAACCATGGTATTATAAATACTAGGGGTATTTACCATGGTATTGGCCCATAGTAATGAGCACGACAACATATGTTTGATCATGTCAATGAATACCAACGAAATTACTAAGGGATTGGCGTAAGATATTGGCTAAGGCTCATACTATATAAGGAGATGAAGATAAAGGTGTTAAGTGTGCATGTGATGGAATATTTATGAATGATTGATATGAAATAGGAGTGCACTAGGGAGCATGGAGATGGATAATATATAATAGATCTAAAATCACCACATATTGAATAACATGTTTATGGTTTGATAGCTCTGTGATGATGATATTATGATGTGTGTCTATAACAGTTTGCATGCCAAGATTTGGTTTTGACTGATGTTGTGTTGCAATGAAGATATGTATCAGTCATTACAGATCTGTATGTGGGTTTGACACTAAGAAGTCGCGTACATACACGGATCATCTACTAGGCAGTCACGTATATATTCTATAGTATGGATAGATATGTACGCAGGTCCTGTTAAGGAGAAGCACATACATACATAGGTATGACTCAGAATAATAGCGTATATATTCTGACATATGATTGATTAGGGTTTGCAGTAGCAGAAGTTGGTTTCTATGATAAGTAATATTTTTTGGCTTATTGATGAGTAGCTATGCATTGATATGATATATCTTGGTTTAGCCTCATCTGGTGATTGCTTTGATGATTCAGTTAGTTTAGTGATTTGATATGGTGATTGGTTTCAAAATTATTATTTGGTATTGGGCTTAAATTATGATAGTGGGTCCATTATGAAAATATGATGAAAAGTGGCATACAATTTTGATGTTTTGGATAAGGTGGATCCATTATGAAATATTATGAAACATGGTCCATAGAGCTGCTGAAGGTTGGAGCCTTCAGTGAGGATGTCGTAGCTTCCTGCCAATGGTATATGGTAAATCTGATTAGGGGGTTGGAGCTCCCTTCCGATGGGTGCCAATAAACGAGAACAAGGGGTTAGAGCTCCCTTCTAGTGGGTGCTGGAGAATGAGAGAAGGTTGTAGACTTATGTAGGTAGGTGCCTGTGTACTGGTATGAATCTACTCTAGTACAATTTTTTAAGATGTTTTTCTTTATAATAAAAGACGAAGACAAAGATGACGACAACAATGGTTTTCTCCCACATTAGGTTTCCACCTAAAAATCCTGGTGTCCTCATGTGTTGATGTTTTTCTTATTTGTGATGGTGTATTCTATTCTTACTTCTCATAGTTACTATTTAATTAAACACTAATGAAGTAATGATACACTAGTTTAAATAGAACAAATGATGAAATATATGAAAAGTTAGTTAATTGGATATACGCAGTTTTCCTTCATCATAGTTGCATACATACACTAGTTTAGTTAGTCAAAGCAGCGTACAAAAATCTGAATAAGAAATTGAAAGGTTTAAGTGAGTTTTTTAAACACTGATTCAACCCCCCCAGTATTTTCCCAACAATTGGTTTTAGAGCAGGTCATTTCAGTTGAAGCTTAACCACTTGGAATGGATCGAGAATGATGGGAAAGAAGAAGATAACTTGAATGAAGGAGTCAGAAAATTGTGGTAGTGATAGTTATATATTAGGTGCAGTGACGATTACAGATGTCATCAAATATTTAGTCTTGGGAGCACCCCACTTTCTATTGATCAAGAATAAAGAAGACAGTAACAAAGAATTATTAGGTATGGGTTCTTGTTATAATTGTGGTCCATTTCCTTGTCTATGTAATAATGATTATAGTAAAGGTGATATTGAATCATATAAAATTGCACTCATGGGTAAAAGTGAAAGTAAGAATTCTAAAGAGAAAATAGATTAAAAAATGACGGCCCTAGAAGTAGAAAAACAAGGCAAGTTAGAAACAATGGACAATGAAGGTGTACCCATGCTAAGAAATGATAATTATCAACAATTGAAAGAAAAGATGAAGTCTAATTTAATGAACCTTGAGGTTTGGTATTTAGTAAGAAATGACTTCACCAAAGTTCCTCCTTCAGATGAAGAAGTGAAAAAGAATAATAAGGCATTAAGTGACATCATTAATAGCATACGTAATTCAACATTAAATAGGGTTATGCATTATGCAACTGCAAAGGGAGTATGGGATAAGCTACATGCAATCCATGAAGAAAAACCAAAGCAATATTGTTCATCAGGAGAATTATCAAGTAATATTATTTCTAACAATATTTCAAAAGATGAACATGATGGAGTTATTGATTTAGAAGAAGAAAGATTAGGAAAAAAATATAATATTAGAAGAAAACTTGCTCTTGCTTTGAAAAATATTATTAATCTTAAAAATAAGTTGCAGGCATATGATAACAAAGATCATATTAAATCACTAAATGCTGTAGTGGAATTTAAACAATATTATGAAGGCCTTGAAGAAGAGATTGTCTCTCTAAAAGAAGATCTTGAGAAGTCAAACAAGAGAAATGAAGAACTACTTCAAGCATTTGAAGAACAAGATAATGGGTTGAAGGAAGAATTTATCAACTTAGAGGAGAAAATAGAAGAAGGAAGAAAGGTGTAAGAAGGAATGAGGAAGCAGTATCTTGAAAAGGAAAAGAAATACTAAAGAATGGAGATTGAGGTAAACATTCTAAAAGGTAGATTAGAAGAAAAGGATAAACATCTGAGATTTCAAGATAGTACTAAGATTTGGGATAACATTCTTAGTATTCAAAGGTTTATTTCCATTAAATTTGGTCTTGGTTTTCATGAAACTATTAAAGAAGAATCTAGTGTTAGCACTTCGTAGTTTTCGTAGGCTAAAAAGCAAACTGTAGAGGTAACCACAAACCACTTTCAAAGCTGGGATCTATCCCTTCCAGCTTCAGAGAGTGCTCTCTTTGTATGATTTTTAATTTTAATGTTTAGATTTTAGGCTAGGTATGAAAGGACAAGATATATTTTCTAGAGTTTTGGTTCTAAAATGGAAGAGAAGTCCATTGGGCATGGAGTCATAAGGTCTTCAATAATAAATTAAAATAAATAGAGGAGAAAAAAACAGGGGGAGCTAGGAAAACTGATGGATCTCGTATAGCTGTTGTGGTGTGAATGAGAATTAAGTTCAATTAAATATAGAACATACACAAATGAATTCTATACTTAATATAAGAAAGAAAACATTGAAATTTCTTAACAAGCCAGATAGAGTACAACATGTAAATTTGGTTCTTAATCTTCTTGTACACAATTTAAGAAGGAAAAATTGGGGTGAAACTTAAAACAAATTTACAAAGAAGAAGACATCACCATTTTCTTGACACAAGAATCCTGAAACCAAACTGCCTCTGTATTATTGAATCGATAACTTCAAATGTATTTCATTGCTTATAATTAGAGAAAAATCTTTTCTTCTTGCATAATACAACCCCTACTGAGTCTTTTTACAAAACATTTATAGACTTTCTCTTGAATAAATTCAGACTTCAAATAAAATTTATTACAAAATAATATCTACTAAAAACATGTAGATATTTCCAAAATAGAACTAAGTAATAGGAAAGATAGACTATTTCTAATCTTTTGTTCTGTTGAATATTTAGAGGAAAATTGTTGCTGAATGTGGCTATATTTCTGGGAAAAATATGAATAATAAACTAAAGATAAAAACAATCACTAGAAAACTACAAGAAATTTGCAACTGTTGGAAAATATTCAGCCTTCAAATATGGAAAGTGGTTCATTAATGCTGATCCTATGCCTTGGAATTTGGAGTGGTTGAAGTTGTTTTCAAAAAACGTGCTAGCTGCCCTTTCAAAATCGATTAAATCTCCCACATGCATCAACTAAATGTCCCTTTGATTGCTATTTCTAAGTCAAAAATTTGAAAATAATTACATGCCTGTTTATGTTTTCCACCTAGTTGATCAATGGATTATTTGTATTTTGGAGTTAAACCAAACTTATGTGTTGACATTTTTTCCCATAATATTTTCCTTCATCATCTTTTAAATACTTCATCATTGTCCCAAAATATTTGGGAAGAAAATATTTTGATAAATATTTCCAAATATTTTGCTTAAACATGTAAATGAATTTCATAAATAAAATCTCAAAATATTTCTTTAAATGATTTTATAAACCATCCTCTTGTTTTGAAATCCATGTCTTGTTTCCCTGAATTTATATATTGATGAATAAATGGGATTCATAAACATATTTTATAAAAACCATCGACTGATTTCCTTCCCATGGTTTTTTTAAAAACCATGTCTTGTTTTTCCATGGTTGGTAAAGTATATTTTACTTTCCCCTTTTACTCCTGTAAAATATTTGGATAAGTATTTATCTAAATTTTATGTTTCGTGCATTTCTCCTCTTTATACCATAGAAAAAACAATATTTCTCTTCTATGTAAAATTTCATTTTACCTCATTTTACTCAGCCTCCTTTTACCCCAATCCTTCACTCGTAAACTCATTTCATAAACATATGGCTACAAAAGTCTCCTTTCCTTTATTTCCTTTTGTACGAACTTTATAATATATAAGCTTGCTTACATATGTCATATACCTTCCCACCATATATTCATAAGATTTAAATCAATATAAATAATGGTTTTCGAGAGCGAGGGTAGGCAATAAATTGTTTAGGAGGGGGGCGGGTTGAAATGAACAAGAAGATGACAGCGAAAAAAAAGCGGTAAAGTGAAACAACCTTTTTTGGAGGGGGAGGGTAGGTTAAAATTCGAATAGGAACCCCCCACGAAATCCATCGATAACCATTGATTTAATTATTCACACATCTCGAGGCATAATTTTTGACTTGTGAATTTATTATTGGCTGATGTATTTAGCATGATAATAAATGTGGTTCCTATAGTTTAGAGATTGGGTTGATTTGTTATTTTTAAATTAAGTTTAATATTTTAAATAAATAATTTTATAAAAAATATAATTATATATATTTTATAAAATTAAATCTCATTTAAAATAAAAACTATTAAAAATAACTTAGAGACATTTCATCCTTTAGCAATGGAAAGGGTTATTGACAACTGACTCATGACACCTCACTCATGACAAGACACTCATGACACCTCAATGATGACCCCTTAGGGACCTTACAATTCAAATCAAGACTAATGGACGTCTTTTGGCACATATTTTCAATGACTTGACCAATTTGAGACCTTTGTATAAAGACAATTTAGATTATAATACCTGGTGAATTTATAGGCTAAAATTTACAATAAGATTCCAAAAATAAATAACTGGACATATATACTTTGATTACCTATATTATAAGACACTAACAGTGGCTCCAATGGGGATGGCTTCCTCCCTGTGAGGTACCAAGAAGACCGTAGACTAGTAGCCTGATCCATTGGGTTGATCCCAAACCTGCAACATGCTCTACCCTAAAACCACTACAACTGAAACCCAACTGGTAATCTGTTCCAATCCTCAAACTGAACCAAATCCATTCTTCAAACTGGAATATGAACTGTACATTGAAAACTAAAAACTCTGCTGCAAACTAAAGTTTGAAAAATACAGCTAAAAAGATGCTCAAAATGTTGAGCTTATTCACACTCCTACCTACTTTAGGCTGTTTATACCCCTAAAAAATTAGGTAATATAAAAATTCCAAAACAACCAATCAAGTAGCTACATACTTGATGTGATTCCCGGATTGCGTTTTAGCAAAATGGAAACTGGAAAATGTAAGTGTAATGACAACTGATTGTAGACTTTTCTTTCACAATAGAAACATAATCAGAACTATGTAGTGAACAATTCCTCCATATAGATAGCTATGGGATCAAAGAAAACATATTTCATTTGCTGATCATCAAGAAGTTCTATAATTTGTTTGTCAAAATGAGATTGCTCATATGTGTTGTTTAAATCAAACCCTGGTTTCAACTATAAAAGGTCCTCAAAAAACTGATTTTGATCTTGAAAATTGTAAGACTGAACTCAAACATTTAAGATCTGAATGTCCTTCTCAAGTTTGTCAGCAAAATCTTCTAAAAATTTGGCTTTAGCTTCAAAGCTACATTTTCATGCCCTCAAATAAATAAGCAGTAAATTGGAGAAATCTTCCTCCATTTGATCATCATCACATAATCATCCCAGTATTCTTTGAAACTTTCAATAGAAATAGGGTTTGCCACAAACCCTATCATTTTGTTTGAAAAGCAACTAGATGAGCAGTTTAAGCTCTGAATGTTTCTTCCAGTGGAGTCTTCATGAGAATTCTGTAATTTGAATTCTTTGATAATGGAGTCACCTAGTGAATGATTCAACCTTCATATGTGTTTGACTATTGTGCACCATCTGATGAGCCTTAGTATTGCAACAAGAATGTTGCAACTCCCAAGGCTACTAACTTTAATTATCAGCCCGAGGTTCATACAAACTTAAGAGTTATCAACACTGTAGGTGCAACATACAATGTGTCCTTCCTTCACTGCCATGATGTAATGGAATGAATGTAATCTAATCCTAAACTAATTGCAGAAATGGATACATTAACCTATTGCAGGAAAGAAAATACAAGGAAAGCAAACCTATTTTAATTGCATAAAGAAAAGATCATGAACTAAATATAAATCATTAAATTTCAAAAAGTTTATATCCATTGGCAAAGTTCATTGGATGTGGCAAACAAGAAAATCATTATTGTATTATCCAATTCATAAATTTGTCCATTAACCCAATTCGCTGAGATGTTTTGCATGGGTAAAAAGGAAAGTACTAAGGGGTGTTTATTCATCCTCAACCATTGATTTAGAGCCTAGGGGTCATTATTCAATCCTAAGGGACAAAAAACAACCTTTTTGAGCAAATCTGGGCAAGTATATACGTGATGGAAGAGTGCTACAGGGATCTGCTACAGGAAACAGGGTTGTTATAGGAAGATATAATTCACCGAATGACCAAGAAAATCAAATCCATATTAGGTGGGTGAACCTACCTATGGTTTTGTGCATGGGTTTTTCACATGGTTTGGGGCATGATGGTTTTCTTCCAATGGTATTTTGTAGATCAGGTCAAGGGAACTACGACTATGTTCTAATCCAGGGTTAATGGATTGGGGTTTATGAATGCTTCGACATGTATATCTATATATATATGTATTGTAACATTGAAAGGAACATAATGAAAAAGCAATTTGGCAGTCCTAGTTTTGGGATCTAGGGGAAATCTCTGTGTATTTGTTTTATATTCTCGTCATTGTTTATTTTCTATTTTTAGAATTTGTATACAGGCAATTTCTGTACAGAGTTAAAACCTACATAATTATATGAAGAGTAGACCATGTAGGAAAATCATGCAAGGTATTCCCCTCTTAATCACTAAATAATAGATTTGATTGTTAAGAGCACATAAAATAGGTGAGAAGTAATCTAAAACATGAGGTTTATATGATCCACTAAAAATAACAGTATCATCTACAATGTTAGGATCAAATAATTCATTGATACAAGCATATTGAGGAAATTAACATGCATTTGCAATAGAAAGATTGGACAAGTCATTGGTAAACTCCTCATTAGCTATAGGAGTTTGTCTAGATGCTATAAAAGGAGTATTTGAGAGAAAGAGAGAGTACCCATAAAGTTGGAGAGAGAAAAACCCTGATATTTTGAAGGAGAAGGATTAATTGGAACATGGAAAACACAATCTAGAAGAGAACTTGCATGATATGAGATGGATCATGGCCCAAGAAAGCATGTTGAGATCCATCTAAAGAAAAATATTAAAAATAAGTAATGAATGAGATGCTTGTAATATTTAAACCTTATATAGTACTTCCACATATACACATATTCTCAATAAACAAAAAAGTAAAACAATGAAATCGTGTGCTACACAAAGATTTACTCTATAAACCCAAACTGGGAAAACAAACAAACCATTTAGAGTTTCACTTATAATTTTTATCATCAATTAGCTTCATTCTTTATAATACAATATGTATGATCACCCAACATCCAAAACCCTTAACCCATTAACTTGAATTAGATTAGAACCTAAATTCCTTAATAAAAAATAGAAAATAATAGGTTAAACCACCATGTGCCACATAACTATCGAAAGAGAAAACCATGTGTTAAAAAATGTAAAAAATAATCACAAAAAAGTGCCCAATTTTTTTTTTTTTTTTTTTGCATTGGTATTTCCCCCTAATGACCTACCCTAGAAAAGGGGGGACATCACCCCCTTGTGACCCGCTATTTTTTTCCTTGGATACCCCCATGTTGCACCCAAGACATATGAATTACACATGAGGTTAGTCATTCAAATAATATAAAACATACCCAACGTTACCCCACTTATTGCTTTCTTTGCATATGGGGGTTCTTATTAGTACATGATCAACAGTTGAGGGAAACAATGACCTTTATTTCTCTACACTAAGATAAATTTTCAATGCTCACATACTTTGTTAATGAATATGCAACATTCTTCGATTTTTTCACTTTTACCAACAACACCTTCTTATCTTCAACCATTTCTAGAATCAAAAAGTGATACAAAAACATCAATATGCTTTGTCTTAAAATGATAATGAGGGGTTCTTTCCCAAAAATATTGCACTCTTGTTATCACAATCTAACCTTATAGGTTCATCTACAAGTCCAATCCTTGAAAAAAATCTCTATAACCATACAACTTCTTTACTATCACGAATGGATGTCATGTATTCAGCTTCTATAATTGGGAGTTCCACTACAAGTTTTATCTTTCTCATCCAACTAATTTCTCCTCCCATTAGATTAAACATATAAACACTTGTACATCTTTTGCAATCCAAATCTCTAGCCTAGTCTATGTGGAAAAATCCATGTATTTCTAACACTCTATCTTCTTCAAGTCTTCCTTGGTAGAAAATTTCATAATCTATAGTGCTATACAAATAATTAAAAACCCTCTTTACAACTATCTAATGCTCCTTCCCTGGTTTTGATGTATATATACTAAAAACTCCAGTATAGTAAAAATCATTGCATACATCAAACTACCAATAACGCTCACATATGAAACACATGACTTGTCCTCTATGTCTTCCCATGCCTTGGGATATTTATTTGTATATAGATTTAGTACTATAGGAATAGGGACCTTGACTGGTCTAAATTCCTACATAATAAACCTCCACAATATTGTCTCGACATACTTCCTTTGATTCAACCAGAGTTACTTTTTTGTTGGATCTTTTTTATTTTCATTACCAAATAAAATCTATAGCACCAAGATATTTCATGTCAATTTTAGAGGACAATCAAGTTTTCACTTCCTTGATGATTTCCAAATTATTTCCTATAAGCACCATATTATCCACATACATGACCACATAAATAAAATGATCATCTACTAATTTGAGATACACATAGTGGTGCATTTTATCCTTACAAAACCAAGTCCCAATATATAAGTATCAAAATATTGGTACCACATACTTGGAGGTTTCTTTAATCAATACAACATTTTTTTAGCTTACAAACAATCGCTTTTTTACCTTTCACCATAAAACCCTTAGGATTTTTCATGTAGATTTATTCTTCCAAATCCCCATGTAGGAATATCATATTCACATTGATCTATTATACTTCAAAATCAAAGCAACAACAACAAATAAATGAAATCTAATAGAATTTAACTTAATAATGAGATAATTTTTTTCAACAAAGTCAATCCCGTCGAGAACACCCATTTGCTATGAATTTTAATTCTTGTTGTTTGTAAATCAACTAGATCTTAAGCCTCATTATTTTCCAAGGTTTTCATTTCCTCAACCATGGCCTTTTTCTATATTTTACCGTCCTCTTTATTCACCACCTCCCTAACAGTTCTGGAATCATCATCAGTAATAGATAAAGAAAAAATATAATGAAAATATGGTGGAGTATATTGTTGGGTTGTCTTCTTTCCCAAACTGATTGCATTATATTATAGTATTATATTCTTCTTTTTATCAATCATGTTCCTCTATCAGGTCATATTATTCATCATAAAACTTGAACTCCAGTACCTTTGGCTCATTTTCTCTTGGTGAGTCTTCCAGTTTGACATCTTTGACCCCTCTAAAGAAAACATCTCAAATGTGAATAACCTTCTTAGTTTCTGGATTCCAAAGCTTATAACCTTTTGAACGATTTTTATAACCAATAAAAATTCACTTTTAGCTTTATTAGCTAGATTACTCCTACTTTTCTTTAGAACATGTACATAAGCATCAAAACAAAAAACTCTAAGATGTTTTAGAGAGGGTTTCTTAACAGTCCACGTATCATGCAAAGTGTTGTCAACCAATGCTAATGAAGGTGATAAATTTATTAGGTAACACAAAATACCCACTTCCTTTGCCTATAATTCTTGTCTTGGCTTGGCACCACTAAGCTTGATCCTTACTTTTCCATCAATGTCCTATTCATCCTTTATATAACCCCATTTATTAATGTGTGTATGATGTAGTCTTCTACCTTGTTATATTGAATTTCTTACAAAATTCCTTGAACTCAATCCCATAGAATTCCCCATAATTGTTTGTTCTTAACACTAATTGTTTCTCTGTCAAATTTTCCATAAGAGCCTTGAATTATTTAAATGTTATAGATACACGATATTTATTCTAGAGTAGATAAATCCATTTATTCCTCTAGAAATCATCTATAATTAGACATAACACACATTTTCCTATTGATGGAACATGCATAGTTCCAAACATATAACTATGCATTTAACTCAAGAATTTGCTTATCCTTTGTAGCACCTATTGAGAATATTATCCAATTCCTTTTATTCCATAAATATAATGTTCACAAAAATCAATACTTATTACGCAATCAAACACATCTTCAACCATACCTTTACTATGTAGTTCTCAAAGGCAATTCTCTCAAATATATCCTAGTATTTGATGTTGCAACATCATATTTTCTCTAGAGATAACCCAGATTAGTATTTCTTAATCAGGGAAAATTTTAGGGGCTAATATTCGTAGGTGGGCTAATTTCCTATACTTCTTCCAAAAAAAAAACCAACAATTTCCATTTTTTCTAAAAATAATTCGCCCAAGTTTTATAGTATGAAATTATTTTACCTTAAAAATCACCAAGATCTTAATAAACTAATTTAAAATCATCATAATTTTATATATTTTTACAAAAATATCATAAAACATTTTACAATTTTTCTATTATAGATTACTAAGATTCGCCAAGGTTTCTAAACTTTCAAATATATATCCATGCTTAAAATTTTCCTTGTTATTCATCATTGGTAGTGCTTCCCAACATATTGTACAAAGTTCCAATTTGAACTCCCTTGAGCAATCTTTTTCTCCTCAAACCATCCTACAAGTTTCGTTTTCAAACATAGTAGTTAAACCTACATCACTTATCCTACTTATAGATATCGAGCTTTTAGTTATTCCAAGAATGTCTATAACACTAGGGAGTGTTCTAACCTTTCCATCCTTGAGAATCAATTTGAATTTTACTTGTCCTACAATCCTAGTTGTTCAGTCATCTCCAAGGAAAATCACACCTCCATCATAGCTTTCATATTCACAAAACCACTCCCTATAGGGTCATATGAAAGGAGGCACCCGAATCAATCAACTATATGTCATGATTTGCATGTGCTCTTGAAGAATCCAAGTACACATCCCCTCCTTCCTATTAGGATGTCTTCTCTTATTTGGAGGGACCATCATCAAATCCCTTTCCTCTCTCTCAATACAAGAGATTTGAATTTATTAATTTTTATACACATCTCATCCTTAGATTTAATGGTGTATACCTAAATAAAGAGGGAAAAATCATTAGTGATGGTGAAGAGGTACTTATCTACCCTAATAAAATATGTAGCCATTTACCCACGTATATCAATATGATACAATGCAATATGTTGAAAATATCACTATTTTATGTCCTTAGTAAATGACTCATGATGATGTTCCCCATTATACAACTTTCACAGACACCACTACATGGTTCAATACATCGAAGATTATTAGCCATTTGTATTTTAATCATATACCACAAATATCCATAATTGAGGTGGCTAAGAACCTAATTCCATAGCATGTTGTTCTCATCAACATTGAGTACCATAGTACCCAACACTTTTTTTTTGAAGAACAAGAAGTCTTCCCCAACTTTTACCCATTATCAAATTCATCATAATATCTAGAGGCGAATATCTTTAAACCATCATTCATATCCTTTTTAATTCATGATCTAACCAACCAAAATTCCACCTTTTTATTGGTATGTGTAATACAAAAAATAGAAATAATATTTCCTTAAACACCTCGAACATGACGAATGTATTCAAATTAAGATATATTTACGATGAAATCCCCACATCCTAAAACTTGTCGGAATGAATTGTCTACAATAACCACTTTCTCTTCATTGTGCTCCTATCTCGAATAAAAAAGATGTTGATGTTTGTCCACATGCCAAGTAGCTCCATAATCAACAATCCATTGTTGGTGAGAAAAAGAGGCCTAAAGTGCAAAATGTATTATCAAATTTTCATTATGAGAAGATCCATCGTTCCTATAAAAAAGGGCATTGATTCAATCTTGCAATCCCTTCAATTTTTTCAAGAAAAGAATGACAACTCTTTATGTGATGATTGTTTTTATGAAAATAACCATATATTATATTTTTTGTGTTATAGGATGTTGAGTATTCCCCTTTACCCCAATTGGAGTTAGATTTAAGAGGACTTGAAACAACCTTTGAAATGGATTTATCTCAAGAGGTGAGGGGGTTGTGGTTTGGATGGGGAGGGGGCAAGAGAATTAATCGATATTCCTTAAAGTAAATTGATGTTTAATGCGCTTAGAAATACTATTATCAAGTGTAGGAGTTGAAGGATCTTTGAAAACTAAAGGCATGCCATAGAAAATAAGAGAAAAATATTTGACTGCCGCATAATATTATTTATAACAATACTTACAAGTTCAAAATCTAATTTCTTTTTTATCTTGGTTGAATAATGTCATCTTTTAGGTTCTTAGACATTTCAAATTCTTAGTTTGAAATCTCACTAAAGACTACATTGTTGTCAATGATTAGCGAGAAAATATTTCTCACTAATAAGTGCAATATAGCTATATTACTAAGAGTGATCTTGCATTAAATTACCATGGCTAGCCCCGAGGGTTAGCTCGGTTGGTTGAGTCCTTGTCGTTAAAGCACCTATGCTATTGAGAGATCACATTGAATTCTCTTGACGCTCTCAGGGTTAGGCTTCATGGTTGAGTTGGCAGCAAGTGATCCTTTCATGTAGATATTCATGATACAAATATTATGTGGACATAGTGGTGACGGATCTCTAGGGATCATGAACCACATAGATAAAAAGAAATCAAACTATCATGGTTGAAAATTTTAAGAATATTTCTTATAGAATTATTAATAAAAAGACAATAGTTTAATATCTTTGTCCTTTCTTTCTTTTCTTCTTCCTTCTCAACCACAATTTATACTACTCAACTCTCCTTATTTACATTGCGTACTCCTCTTCCTCTATGTGATCTTCACCTTTTCACTTTGCAACTATAGGAAACTCATATACATACTCAATTTTTCTATCTTCCTTGCTTGTTTTACCTTCATTATAATTACCACCTTCTCTTCTACCACTTTCTACAACTCATCCACCTTTGGAAATTGATGCTTCTTGAGTTACTACACATACTCCTTTCCCTTAATTTTTTTCTTGTAATATTTTTCCACAAACACTTCTTATTAACTCTCATTTCACACACAACTTGAAAGTATAAATGGTAGTCCACTTCATGATATCATCATGAATACACAACATAATCCATATTAAATAAAAGTATTTATTATAAGATATCTATCTAAATCATGATTCATTGACTAAAATTGTCATGTATAAATACACATGGTGGGTGATAGGCCATGCCTTTGTCAAAGGGAATGGCTTATCATTAATACCCATTAATGATTACATAATAATTGTTCAATGATTATTATTACATTATTAATATTTATTACATAAAATTATTATATAAGAACCCTATTTGTATAATACCTAAAGTATATTACAATTTTTCCCTATTAAAAAATGCTTTTACCTCAAAGCATGGGGAGGAAAAAAACTTCTAACAAAAAATAAACCATCTTCTTATAGCTTTCATCTACGTGATAAGGTTGACAACGAAAAGGTGATTAGACCTATGAAGCCTTGAACAATATTGTCATATTGAAAAGAAATCAATCAAGGTGGATTCTTTATGGTACTCATATTATAAGATTATGAATTTAATCTTCTTTGATATTCAATTTGAGGTGTATATATATGTGGATCCTTCAATATGTAAGAGCACCATTAAATTTGGTTAAGTTTATTGGGATATTGGTATGTTTATTCTTGCACACTGCAAATTATTTGATTTGGATGTCGATATTATACCCCAATAAGTTGATCCTTCTTAATCCATGTTTTAATATTGTCATGATTTACTTGAGTTGTCATGAGAATATTAGATATTTGTGTTAATTTTTGTGACAACATCATCCCAATGACACATGACTTCATTAGTTGTCACCAATCGCATGTCACCTTTCACTAAATTTGTGGATGTTGCATTACCACTAAATTTTTTTCAAACTTCCAGAAGCACTCATTCACTATTAGGATTTATTAATAATTCCATAAAGCTCTTTAACTACTAGGACCTAATTACCAATTACACTCTGCGGTTTAGTTTGTATTGTGGTCACATTTTCTTCAATTTCATCTTTTGGAGACATTTCCACTAATACAACTTCATTGATAACAACAATAGGATTTTATACATTGATTTCATCGATTTTAGTACCCTTATCCTTGTTTTAGTATTTTGGCACACCTTCTTCTCATTCTTCAACTTCTTCATTTCTATCAGTAAATTTTAATTGTGATTTCTGAAATGAGAAATTTCATTATCTTTGTAGGATAGTTGTTTATTAATATTTTAAATATATTCTTTGTAATTTGTTTTTTTTTTGTTATTTGGATGTTGTATCTCTTTTATTTTTTGTTGAAATTTGAAAATATCTAGATCTTTCTTCTCCAATACCCTTTGGGTGTGTACAATTTCTTCTTCTTTGCTGATACGAGGCTCTGTTAAAATCTCTAATTTTTTCCTTCTAAATCATCATAACCATTTTGTTATAATCTTTTGTTCCCTGTTGAGAAATGGAAACAAGAAATTCCAGTTTAATTTGTCCTTGAATTAAACTGTGAATTAAAATAGAATTATTTTCTCATAGCAATTTGAAAATAAGTAATTAAGTTTAATTAACTTAACTAATTTAGGAAATTCGAATTGGAAGTCTTTTAGAAGACATGTATATGCACTCCCTAAATTATAGGAGTTAAGGATGAGTTATGAATGAGTTGTAATTAGTTAACTCAGTTTATTGAGTTAAGTCCAGTTAAATTAGTTCCAATCAGTTTCAGGAACTAATAGTGAGTAAACAGTCAGTTGGGACACTAGTGACCTAATTAGTGCTACTCTAGTTAACTAAAGATTCCACCATCAGAAACTCATGCATGTTGATTAGAAAGACCCAGTTGAGAATGGAGTGAAAGGATAGTGTACTATTTGTTTTAGATTTTTCTGAGTTGCACCGACAGTGCATGCAATCAGGAACTAATCCTTGAGGGATTGCGCTATTTTTAGAGGCTTTATTTCCCTTTAAATACAAGATATCCTTCATAGGAATTACACATTGGAATAGAGGCTTGGAGAGCTTGTGAAGAGGCTAAGCTTTGGCCTTGAGCTTGCTTATGAGTTGGAGATTGAATTTACTGAGTGTTGGGATTTTTCTAGAGAGAACAAGCATTGTAATTTCATCTTGAGTTTCCGAATTAATAAAAAACATATAGTGGGGTTTTGAGCTGAGGCTTTCCCCGGATATTTATTGTGTTATGTGCCTTTGATTATCTTCCTCTATTTATTATTGTTTTCTCAATCTTTATGGGCTTCTGTTGTAAAGAGTAGAATTATATTTGTGTCTCTTGCTTTAGCAAATTGCATTAGCTTGTGAATCTACAGGATTTTCTACATGGTATCAGAGCAATATTGTTTTTTGGGCCGAGCGTTTGCAGAGATGTTCTAAGAATTTATATGCAAAATTTTTAGAAACAAATTGCAGATTTGGATTCCTTGGGAAAATATACCCAAATTCAAAAAAAAATCGGACGAATCAGAGCTCAAATGAGGGAGATATTGCTGATATAAAATCAGCTCTCTAAAGGAGATTTCGAAGTTTTGAGTTTCTGGGTTACAAGTGAAAGTCGAATTTGCATACATACTTTAGGATCGGTAGATGGAATTCCATGGGTTGAGGCTTGAGTATTCCTTGGAAGGCATCTTGAATTTTATAGCCTGGAGGAACAAGATGGAGGTTGTGGTAGAAGATAATGGCTTGAAGGAATTCATTGATCAAGAAGTCCCAAAGCCAACAACTACAGATGCACAGAACTTGGCCGAAGGGAAGAAGTGTGTGGTGAAGGCAAGGTAGATAATCCTTGAGGGAGTAAGAGACCACATTGTCTCGAGTCTCCATGGCAAGGAAACTCTACATCCTATGTGGAAAACATTGACAGACTTGTATCAAAATAACATTGATCAAAGGAAGTTGGCACTGAAGGATAAACTTCGTAAAATCAAGATGGAGAAAGGAAAGACGATTCCAAAGTACTTGATCAAGTTCAATCAATGTCAGGATGAACTTGGAAGTGCTAGAATCATAGTTTCCAAGGAGGAGATGGTGAGCCTTTCTCTTATTGGACTCCTAAAGAGTTGGCATAGTTATCAGGACTCTGTCAATGGTCGGGAGAAGCTGCCAAATTAGGAATGACTATGGTCAGATTTGATGCAGGATGAGATCAAGAGGAACACCAGGGATGGTTCTTCATTAAAGAATGATGATGAAGAGAAGTGTGCCTTAGAGATTAAGGAAAGGAAGGGGAAAGGTAAAATTTATCGTTCCAAATCATATTCTTACCATGGAGGTAAGAAGAAGGACATGAAGAAAGTTAAATTCTTTCATTGTCACAAGATGGGTCACTTTGCTACAAATTGTCCATTGAAGAAGTACAAGGAGAAGTCCTCAGGAGGAGCGGCGGGCGAGGCTTTTGCCTCCCAATTCGAATTGGACTTTTCCCTCATTGCATTCATGGTGTCTTCAATGATGGGAAGTGTCTTGTACTTAGACAGTAGAGCTTCCTTCCACATGATTGTCAACAAAGAGTTATTCAGTGAACTGGAGGAGAAAGATCTCAAGATGCATATCGAGATGGGTGATGATGGTAAGTATAGTGTTACTGGTATGGGCACTATTACTTTTCAGAGGGAGCATGTGGCTCCACTCACCTTGAAGAATGTTATGCATGTACCCGAACTGACGAAGAACTTGGTATCTATTGCCATGCTTGAGGATAGAGGCTATGATGTGATATTTTCAAAAGGAAAGGCGTTCCTTTGACACATAGCCATGGGTCAAGTAAAGAAGATAGGGATTCGAGTTTAGAATCTCTATAAGATAGAGGTAGAGGATTGTGTTACTTTGAGTTTAAAAGGCGAAAAGATGTTGAGCTGAGATGTCGGTGAGTTGTGGCACAGGCAATTGGGCCACTTGCACCATTGGGCTTTGAATATATTGCAGCAAATCTATACCATTATTCTTGAAGGTATGCTTGAGCAAGTTGATACATGTAAGGGTTGTAATTTGGGAAAATACACCAAGTATTCCTTTGGAGATAGAGATAGTCGAGCAAATTCTATTCTAGAGAGAGTTCATTCAGATGTGTGGACCATTCTTGACATTATCCACCACCAAACAAACGTATTATGTTATATTTGTAGATGACTATTCTCATAAATGCTTGACAGTTTTCATGCAGAGAAAGGATCAGACATTCACAAAGTTTTGTGAATTCAAAGCATTGGTCGATAAAGAGTCAGGCAAGAAGGTTAAAGCTCTACGAAGTGATAACGATGGAGAATATATCTCCAATGAGTTTAAGAACTTCTTTGCAGCAAAAGGGATTAAACGAGAGTTAATGGCACCTCATAACCCTTAACATAATGGGGTTGCCAAGAGGAAGAATAGGAACATAGTAGGGGCAGCAAGGGTGATGTTGTATGATCAGGTCCTACCACTACACTTGTGGGCTGAGGCATGCAACACAGTGGTTTATGTTTAGAACCGTAGCCCACATCGAATACTTGAGAGTAAAACACCAGAGGAAGCTTATTTCGGTAAGAGGCTAGATGTTGGTCACTTCAGGATTTTTGGGTCATCGGTTTATTTCCATGTGACCAAAGATGCATGGAAGAAGCTTGAGCCAACATCAAAGTTGGGGATCTTTGTGGGGTACACTGATACTCCCCACAACTATCGGGTGTACATGCAAACCAGTCGGATGACAATGGTTCACAGGGATGTCAAGTTTGATGAGGAGAAGTCCATGCGAGTATCCCTTGAGAGGGGGCTTGAGCTACATGCGGAGGAGGAACATTTAGTTCCAAAGGTTGAGGAGCCTTAGATTGATATGGAGCAGCCACATGTAGAGGTTCTGGGAGTGGAGACATCCACTCAGGCAGAGTCTTCTAAAGAGGGAAGAAAGTGCACTAGAGAGGCTGACAGATTGTTCGATGATGCACGGGAGAATGTGGGAGCACCCACTTCTCAACACAGACAGAGGAGGTCACCAGAGAGGTACACTAAATACATCGCACTTATGGGTGCATGTGTTTTGACAGAGCCATCTTCCTTTCAGTAATCAGTGCAACAACCGGTTTGGGTTGATGCGATGGTGGAGGAGTATGACTCCATAGTTCGAAACAATGTTTGGGATGTGGTCCCGAGACCAGAGGAAAAGTCATTTGTGAGCTCCCATTAGGTTTACAAGGTAAAACAGGTTGCAAATGGTAGTGTTGAGAAGCATGAGGCTAGATTTTTGGCCATGGATTTTCATGGGTAGATGGGATTGACTATGATGAGACCTTTGCTCCTGTTTCAAGGTACTCATCTATCAGATCTATTTTTGCATTATTTGCATAGATGGGTTGGAGTATCCATCTGATGGATGTGAAGACTACCTTCCTCAATGGCATGATTGAGGAAGAGATGTACATAGAGCAGCCTGAAGGTTTTGAAACCTTAGACCGTGAGTCGCATGTGTGCCGACTCAAGAGAGTGTTGTATGGGTTGAAGCAAGCACCCCGTGCTTGGTACACCAGGATAGATAGCTACTTCATTGGGTTGGTCTTCATGAAGAGTGAAGCGGATGCAAACCTATATCACATAGTGGTGGAAGGTAAGCTATTGATCATTGTACTTTATGTAGATGATATTATAATGATAGGTGATGAGAAGCTCATCAAATCTTGCAAGGAGGACCTTGCAAGAGAGTTTGAGATGAAGGACATGAGGCTCATGCATTACTTTCTTGGCATGGAGGTCTAGAAGGAGATGGGGATTTGTTTGTATCAAAGGGCAAGTATGCCAATGAGATACTCAGGACATTCTGCATGGAGAGCAGTAAACCCATGGAGACTCCTCTCGCTGGTAATTGGAGGAAGGAGGATGCAACTTCAAGTGAAGTAGTGGAAGTTATTGTTTATAGGCAGCTTGTGGGTTCACTCATGTATTTGGTGAACACATGACCAGATATGTGTTATGAAGTTAACCAGCTTAGTCAAGCGATGGTTAAGCCTACCAAGCCATATTGGAAGGTGGAAAAGCATGTATTGAGATACCTCAAAGGCACTACTCAGTTTGGGTTGTGGTATAGATAGAGAAAGGGAGTGAAGATTCAAGGCTTCACCGATGCAGATTGGGCGGGGAGTCCATCTGCCAGAAAGAGCACATCAGGAGAGATATTTTGTATTAGGTTAGTTGTAGTTTCTTGGTACAAAAGGAAACATAGATCAGTTGCACTCAGTTTGACAAAGGCAGAGTACATGGCTGCAAGTCAAGCAGCATGTGAGGCTATCTGGATGAGGAAGATCTTGGTTGGTTTGTTTGGTCAACAGATGGATCTGACATTGATTTATTGTGATAATCAGAGTTGTAAAAAACTCTCTAAAAATCCTGTTTTTCATGATCGGTCCAAGCATCTAGATATTCGGTATCATCATCTCAGAGATTGTGTATTGATGCAGAACATGTTGTTAGATTACATTCCCATGGAGGAGAAAGATGCTGACATCTTGACAAAGGCATTGCCAAGATGTAAATTCGAGTTTCACAGAGATATGATAGGGGTAGTGGATAATCCCTTTCTTGTTGAGAGGGAGTGTTGAAAAATGGGAACAAAAAATTCCAGTTTAATTTGCCCTTGAATTAGACTGTTAATTAAAATATAATTCTTTTCTCATAGCAATTTGAGAATAATTAATTAAGTTTAATTAACTTAATTAATTTAGGGAATACGAATTTGAAGTCTTTTAGAAGACATGTATATGTTCTCCCTAACTTATAGGAGTTAAGGATGAGTTATGAATGATTTGTAATTAATTAACTCAGTTTATTGAGTTAAGTCCAATTAAATTAGTTCCAATCAGTTTCAAGAACTAATAGTGAGTAAACAGTCAGTTGGGACACTAGTGACCTAATTAGTGCTACTCTAGTTAACTGAAGATTCCACCATCAGAAACTCATGCATGTTGATTATGAGAAAGACCCAGTTGAGACTAGAGTGCAGGGACAATGCACTATTTGTTTTAGATTTTTCTGAGTTGCGGTGACAGTGCATGCAATCAGGAATTGATCCTTGAGGGATTGCGCTATTTTTAGAGGCTTTATTTCCCTTTAAATACAAGCTATCCTTCATATAATTACACATTGGAATAGAGACGTGGAGAGCTTGTGAAGAGGCTAAGCTTTGCCCTTGAGCTTGCTTATGAGTTGGAGATTGAATTTGATGAGTGTTGGGATTGTTCTAGAGAGAACAAGCATTGTAATTTCATCTTGATTTTCCGGATTAATACAAAACATATAGTGGGGTTTTGATTTTTGGATTTCACTGGATATTTATTGTGTTATGTGCCTTTGATTCTCTTCCTCTATTGATTATTGTTTGCTCGATCTTTATGGGCTTCCATTGTGAAGAGTAGAAGTAGATTCTTGTCTCTTGCTTTAGAAAATTGCATTAGCTTATGAATCTACAGGATTTTCTACATCCCCATGGATTTTAGTATTTTGTATATGGTCTATGTCTTGTATCGAGGGAAATTTTTCATCTTTTTACTTCTTGATGATTGTATAATATTTAATCTTTTAATTACCTGATATGTGCAATCAATTCTTGAATATAATTTTTTAGCTAGGAATTATCTTTCCCTTTTAAATCATTGTAATATTTTTTCATATCATTTTCCCATTGTAATTGTATATTTCTCTCTTCTATTTTTGAAACAAGGTTCTATGAATTAATGTCTTGCAACATTATTTTATTAGTAAGGTGCTTGAATGCTATGTATTTTTTTATGCAACATTCATGCTTCAAGTACTAATAGATCTCAAACAAGAGTTCCCCAAGACTACATCAACTTCCTTGGTTTGTAGGCAATTAAGTTTGGTGGGTACTCATAAATATTTAATTGTAAATTATTAATTATGTCATCATATTGTTGTATAAGAGCTCTTTTAAATTCCTCTTTTGCAATTTGCTAATTTAGTATCAATATAATTTTATTTGATAAAGAAGTCAATGTAAATTATTACAATCTCATTATGGATTCCCCCTTAACATAAGTATGGAAATATTCATTGGCTCCAAAACATACCTAGAAGTGAATTAAACCTTCATTTCGATTTCAACTTGATGAAATTATCACTTCAATTAATATCCTTCCTTAACTTGTATCAGTTTATAATTAAAAAATCACTTACTATCCATTCACTTTTCTTTTATACTAGATAATAAGATATGTTAAGATATGTTGGCACTTAAGTTTGTACATTTATAGATAATTTAAATTAAAAATAATTTAAATTTCTCTGTAAATTTCTTCATATACAAAAAATTTTAACAAGCAACCAATATTTTCACCTTTTTCACTT
Organism: Pinus tabuliformis; assembly: GCA_031772625.1. Taxonomy (NCBI): domain Eukaryota; kingdom Viridiplantae; phylum Streptophyta; class Pinopsida; order Pinales; family Pinaceae; genus Pinus; species Pinus tabuliformis. The sequence goes on from CM062810.1 coordinate 290,774,011, forward strand.
TTTCATATTATTCATTTTTACCTAAATTCTTATAAAAATTATCCTCCAAATAAAGAAGGATTATTTTCCCCATTTTTTCCATCATATAAAATTTCCTCCACCTAAAAAATGCAATCCTTCTTTCTTCACCTACCATTTCAAGCACTTGGAAAACTCCTTTTTTAAATTACCTTTTCTTCCCATGTACATATGAATTCACATTACATATGCCACTATTAATCTTTTTGTTCGCTTGATACTTTTCCTTACATGCACTTTTAAATATTTCAGGAGAATTCCCGTTTTACCTTTTCACTTGCAATTTTTAACATTAATTGGAAACGTGTCTCCATCAAATTATTTTGCATATTTATGAATATACAAAGTAATCCATATTAAACAATAACTATTTATTACAACAAAATATAACTGATTCACTATTCAGACATGTATAAAATACACTTGGTGGGTGATAGGTCATGTCTTTGCCAAAGGTCATGACTTATCATTAATAGTAAGTAATGATTACATAATAATTATTTTATGATTAATATTTATTATATAATAATTACTGTATTGTAACTTTATTCGTAATATATCTTAGCTACATTACATTACTGACAACATGTATTTCACAAACACTTAATAGTATGTGCCATACTTTCACAAATAACATTCTCAACAATCAAATTCAAGAATGATTTGTATTTATTTCTCCTCTTATTATATGTTGTTCTCTTTGTCTACACCTTCTCAATTGCCAAGTACAAATGGTAAACCGCTTTTGATAATTGTATCTTCTCCACAATTATCTTTAAGTCAATGGAAAACTTGAAGCCATTTACAAATTTCATAATTTTTTCCTCACTATCTCTCACATAGCTGGACTTTATGGCCACTTTATAAAATTTATCAAAATATTATTCTACACATCTATTTTTCAACTTCAATTTCTCTAATCTAAAGATATGTAATGTGGCCTCAATAAAGAAATTCCGCTTAGTAATTAGAAGATGATTAGGGTTTCATAAATAGCTATAAATACAGATGGAGTTTTCCTCATGGGGTATGTATTGGAGTATATTGTAGTAGAACTTAGTTCATTCATAGGTCACCTTACCTTAAAAGGAAAACAAATATGAGTGGATTACCTCCATAAAAGGATTATTGTATCATGTTTCCTTACCCTAAGCCTTATTTTGATAAGTATAATGTGGTCATATTTTGGTATTATTGTTTGTAATATTAGGTATTAATGGTTAAGGATCATAATAAGTGGTATCAAAGCTATTTCCTAGGTCAAGAAGAGTTTTGTTTTATTTTTCATGTGAATTTTTTAAGGAGAAGATAACTGGCAAATTTAGATCCATTCCTGTAGGTTTCCTTGAAAAATATAAAGAAAATAATCATAGACTTAAGTTCCTCTCAAAAAAAAAATTCCCAATTAGATTCTAGGAAGTGGATATGTAATTGATTTAAAATCAACAATTATAGGTTTTGTTTAGGATGGATGCACAAATTGGAGAGTAGACATGTTTTCACCCCAAATTGCAACTAGACCAATGCCATGGGATATATATATTTGGTGCTTTCAATAATATATTATATGATATAATTCTGCTTAATATTTAATATGTTATAGCCCTTATAAATTTATACCATAAAATCTTGGTGAAGCCAAAGAATGTAAATGATGTAGGAAAATCATTAAATTTGGCAAGATATAAGGGAAGATTCGCAAGAAAAATAGGATAACTATAACATCCACAAAACATGTCCTTTCATCAATAAGAGTATAAATAATATATAAAATGTGATATGATTGAGATGATGATTGTGATGATTGATACATATATAATTTTCCTTTACGGGAAGATAACTACTTTGGCATTCTATTTCATGACCCTTCTCCACATTATGTAGAAAACATAAGTAAGGGCTATCGAGAGCCTATTATGACTACATGTGTTCAACTTGCATATAATCCAATGGTAGTGTTCCTACTAGCTTCATAATTGAGCTTTTATAACTATGTGAATACTCTTTTGGGCATGGATGATTATCTTTATATGGATCTATATAACTATGGTGGGCATTGAAGTGTCATATTCAACCACCCAATAAGAATTATTAGTTGGGAGCCTACATGAGCACTTAGATATGGGACTTAGGCTTATGGATGAGCTTCTTGGACTATTGTAGCATTGAGACTACTACTTGTACATGGGGCCCTAACTTTTAAATTAGCTTCTAGGATGACTTTAGCAATGCAGTCAACACCCATAAATGGGACCTATACTTATGGGTGTGTTTCTTAGACTAATTTAATATTGTGTCCGTCCTTTGTACATGGAATTGTGGTAAATTGGACTACTTCAACGTTGTGATCAATACCTATACATGGGACCTTCATTTATGGTTGTACATCCTCACTACAACTGTTGATAGCACTTTTTGAAAGGGGATGTGATGTTGGGAATGTCCCTAGGGGTGTAGTGATGGGGTCGAAGGGTCTAGTAAAGTAATAATAACGTAGCTATGATGACCATCAAATGTAGAGTAGAAAAGTTTCACTATGTTTGTTATTATTAAATAATGGCTACTAGTTAGTCAACATGGAATACACTTAATGACAGTGGCATCATTAATGAAGGCCCATTAGGTAGTTCATAGGTGGTAATGATTAAGTCTTCATAGATAGCTATAAATAATGATGAAGTCCTCTTTATGAAGCATATATTGGAGTGTACTATATTAGAGCTTAGCTCATTGAGATGCTGTCTTACCTTAAGAAGCAAGTAAACATTAGTCTATTCCTTGAATAAAATGATCATTGCACAATGTTTCACTACCTTAAAGATATTTTAATAAATAAAATGCAAGTGTTTTTTAATATCATTTCTTATAATTTAAATTTAAGTTTAAGAATTATAACATATATTGATACATTTCTTCAATTTTCTTCATAAAAACTTCAAAGGATAAACTTCCATAAAATCTGAATGCCTCTGACTTTATTTGGTGTTATGACACATCTACCTCTTTATATTCATCACTCTCTTCAGTCTTAGATTACTATGAGTCTTATTATGTAAATGTGATTGCTAACCTTATTAAGTCATTCCTTGATTGTTATGAGCCTTATTGTGTGAATATGAATGCTAACCTCGCTAAAATCATTTCTTTACTATTGTTGATCCATATAATAAATCCCACTTACTTAATAAGGTCATTTTCTTTTATTATACTTGTCAAAGACAGTTTATATTGTTTTTTTATTTTTGTAAAAAAACTTTGAATTTCAATTAGTTTTGAAAATTTTAAAGAAGTTTATTAAAGTTTTGAAAAAAATAAATATTAAACTAAATATTTCGAAAAATAAAAATTAATTTTTAATTTTTTAAAATGTAAATTAATTTTCTTTTACTTGATTGATGGAAATTTTTATGTGGTTTTAAATTGAATTATGAGATATAAAAGTTATATTAAAAAATAAAAATAAAAAATCTAAAAAAAAAATTATTTGTCGTGTCTTGTTATTGCAACCTTTGCACAACGTAATGGCATGTGGATAGCTACCCACAAGTATTTGTATAAAAAATGGTGGGCAACTATCCTCATTGTGCAAATACTGCAATAGATCATTATTAAAGTTTATTTGAGTGTCTTTATGTCATTACATTTTGTTCTTTATTTTCCTTTTTTTTAAATTCAAAAAAAATTCTAACAAAAAATTATATAGAATATACTTTATAAAATAAATGCATCCACAATAATTATAATATATTTTTTTATATATACATCCAATAATATATATATATATATATATATATATATATATATATATATATATATATATATATATATATATATATATATATATATATATAAGTGTGGTTCACGGGCACCGGAGTGGCCGCTACGTCCACATAGAGAAGCGGGGCAGCTCCACCCGAAGGGAACTGCCGGTCGGCCATATCAGGCCTAACCCCGAGGGCGTCGAGGAGATTTGACCCCGTGACCTCCCAAACCGGGAGAGTACTAGCAACGGGAACTCGACCATTTGAGCTATCCCTCGGGGCTTATACATCCAATAATATATAATGAATATAAAAATAAAAAATAAATTTAAACAATATATCAATTACATTTATTTACAAATAACATGAAATTTAAATAAGTACACTTATTGGGAGTTGCTACTATCTATCATTATTTATGTTTTCTTCAACACTTTTATAAGTAGAAGTAAAAATGTATATGTACGGACTTAATTATATGATTTTACTTAATATCAATAAAAAATAATAAGTAAGAAAATATTAATAATAAATTAAAATAATTTTTAATTCAAACTACAATTAACTATGTAAATAAAGCAACTCAATTTTTAATAATAAATTAAAATAAGTTTTAATTCAAACCAAGTAAATAAAACAACTCCATTTTAATATTTATATTTTTTGTTGTTAAACAAATTCTTTATTATTTTTACTTTAATTTAGTTATCATTTTTTTTCATAAGAAATACGTACTAAACAACAATATTACATATTACACTTATTAAAACTTATAAAAACTAAATTTCAATACTTGTGAAAAATAAATACATTATCATGATAAAATTGAAATCACTCATTAAACAGTTCCAAATTAATATAAAATTAATTATATAAATGGAAAATAAATACATTATTAGAATCGATGTCATTCATTAAATAGTTTCGAATTAGCATCCTTTGTTATTTATAAATTGGCATCACTTGACCATGGGGGATGATTCTGCGTAAGCACGTGCTTCTTTCTTTTCTAAAGTTGGTGTTCCATAAAGGGAAGTGACCATGGGGGATGGAAAATCCTATTTCCACCACTATAGGATCATTAATGCGCTCTTACATGCGCGGGAGATAGACTTTTATAACACGTGCAGGGGTAACGCACCGTTTTTATTTTTATTATCTAGTTATAAACGTCTATCTCCCGCGCATGTAAGAGCGCATTAATGATCCTATAGTGGTGGAAATAGGATTTTCCATGGGGGATGATTCTCCGTAAGCACATGCTTGTTTCTTTTCTAAAGTTGGTGTTCCATAAAGGGAAGTTTTTTATTCATATATGGTATCCTAAGTTTTTCTTCTTCATGTTTACAAGGGTTTTTTTTTTTATTTTTTTAAGAAAGCCTTATTCAAAACTAAGTAAATGAGTGAGGTTAAAAAAAACTAATTCCCTTGCATAGATTTTTTCTTTTCTTTTCTTAAGACAATTTAGCTGACATGTCCAAAACAACATTATTGTAGTTAATAATGAGATAGCCAATTTAGCTGTCAAGACAATTTAGTTTACATGTCAAAATAATAATGAGATCACTATTTTAGGCAAGCAACATTGCTAGTTGGAGTTTAAGAAGCACCTGAGTTATTGAAAATTTACTAATATTTCAGTTAATAACTTAATACTCTAGCAAAAATAGCATTGAATTGGTTCTTCACGAACCAAGGGAAATTTTAAACTAGTTGCGAAAATGCTTACTTATTCCCATGCCATATTTCTGATATTTTATTTGTTTGTGGATTTAGGCTAGTGTAATGTAACTTCTACATATTTGACAATTTAAATGTAAAAAATTACCCAAATTGAAGTTATACAATTAACATATGCACAATAAGATATAAGATGCATGAGTTATAAGTAATATGATGTTTACATGTTATATCAAGACAAAAAATTTCTCATTTCATTAACTCTTATCTTATAGTTGGTGATGGACATAGCCTTTGAAATTATGAACCATCCTTGTCATATATTATATTTAATGATGGATATAGCTTTTAAAAGTACCAGCCTTGTTTGTTATTTTATGTACGATTAATTTAAATGGAAGTGCTCATAATTTTATTCAATATTATCTTGTACAACTTGAAATAAAATGATGTGGGGTGGTGTTTCTAGTGATTTTCAAACTTGTTTTAATTACCTAAATTTAGCCTATTTAAAGTAAATAGTTGCATTGACCATCTTATCTTCAAGTCAATAACTTTGCTTGAGGGCATCTTCATGACATCCACCATCTCTGAAAATTATGAAATATTAATAGTATCTTGCACTAAATAGACAATGTTGGCATAGAATATTTTATTGTGTTCTTTTACTTCGTGTCACAAATTTATTGATCTTTTATGATTCTTGGTTTTGATTTACATGCTAAACATTGGTGTCCGAGTGTGAATGTTATGATTCAACACTTTTACCACATTAATATGTCAATCTGGGGTTATTTGTTACTGCAAGGATATCATGCACTATATATGCAAGGGCAGATTCATAATCCAACAATTGATTAGGAGTTTGATTAATTAATTAACATGCAATCTGAAATAATAAATGAACTATTGCAGCATAATGATTCACAGTGTCACACTAACTCTCACAGCAAAAAGGGAAATAAAATACATAACTAAATGAATACACACATAAGAACACAGGCACAACACATGATCAGGGGAGCAGGCCCAACTCCCTGGTCAGAGTTGTGCTTAACTCACAGATTTGCGAAGGAGGTCATAAAACTAGAGATTGCATTAATATCAAAAGTAACTATTACAAAACTTAGATATTTCTCGCTAACCTGACTACCAGCTACAAATCCCCTTTTATACAATTACATCCAAACACCATGGAGGTTGTTTGCCTAAAATTACATGATAGTTGTAATAGAAAAATTGAATCAAAAGATAGACAGAAGGAGATCTGTGACAGTTGCACTGTAACAACTGTGGGTTAACAATAGTGTCGCCAACTTTGGTAATGAATCTTGACCCTATGGCTCCAAATCCGCGCAATCAACGAGATTAGCATCCAATCAGTGATGATTCCTCAAACTTTAACATAAATTACTAAATAACTTGTGAAAAATGACAAGGGTTATACCTGTAGGGATTTTAGGCACAAAATAGTTAGTATGAAAGTATAATTAGCAAGAAAACAAGGTAAAGGGATAAGTAAAACAAAGCAATTTTGGCCCCCAACATCTCCCCCCTACTGACTTTTCTACATGTCCTCATGCTATATGTCGCCGTCGCAAGTCTGGGTTCACCTGACTCTGTTTGACATGCAACTAGGAAAGGTCATACTTTTCGTACATCTCAGTACCAGCTAATTGGTACCCTCAGGTTGTTGAAACATCCTTCCACCAATCGTTGCTCACCTTGTAGGCTGGAGTGTATGTGTCAGCCGGCAGCTAAAGAAATGGGAATTGAAACTTGAGACCTACCTAATGAACCCCAGTGGTTTGTAGACAAGCCATATATTGCGGCATCCTTTCTAATGCCTTGACATAATTGTGGGTTCCGAAAGGCTCTCTGAGTCTCACCGCAAAGGAAGATAGCATCCACCTCCTTTGACAGACATCCTTAGCCTCTTCCTTACAAGGAACTATTAGAGTAGTGCATAGTTGTATGCACCATTTCTGCATTGCAAGCATTTGTTCCTTCTTCTCTTTGATGTTTAGAAAAGTCCTATGCTTATTAAGGATACTATCAGACGAGCAATGTTATCTCCAAACAAATAACAGCCGAGTGGCTTGGTTGGCCTCAAAAGTATCAAAAGCCTTTTTCTACCTTACTTGATTGACAGTATAAGAGGTGAATGCTCTGAGTTGGATGTCTCACACATAAGGAACATGATTAAAATTTTGATCATCCTTCAAGTAATAGTCATGCATATAAAGTTCACAAAGAATATGTTGGTCTAGAGTGTCATGCACTCTCATGATCTAGAGGAACTGCATTGAGTCTTCGATCTTATGACTAATTTCATGAAATATACTCTTTAAACAAAATAAAAGATATTTTTCATGCAAGAACAGTGCGTAGCTGTGAGCTGGAGGGTGGCAAGCAAGTACCTACTAAGCAAGATCAAACATTTCTTCCTTATCTGTCTTCAAGATGCACGCTTCTTCTTCCAGCTGTGCAATTCTTCTTTGTTGTTTCTCATGCTTCCTCCTCTCTCTATATTCCCTGTCAATATAACCAGTGACTATCCTTGCTGCTTGTTCTCTGACTGTCTGAATTCCCTTTTGATGATCTTCTACCGAAATAGATCCTTGTTGCAAGTGCGTGGCAATTGCCTACCATTTTTGAACTTCAATAGTAAAAAAGAACTCCCTTCTTTCAAATAACCATTCTATTGGCTCATTCTGTGTCGTAGCAGAAGTGGTAGGAGGGTCTTCGGCCTGGGTTGCTACAGGTTCTTCTACTCGATCTGCAAGCCCATCCTTGAGGATTGTAATCTTTCTCCTATATCTTTGTGCTTCCCTCTTTAATCGAAAAACCCTCTTTCTCAACCAAATATTGTCAATCTTCAACTGCATGTTTTCATTGAATTGGGACTGGTATCTCTCCTTGAAGGAGGACTTTCATTGCATGTTCTAGTCAATGAATTCTTGTTTAATGGGGATTTCTTCCACCGGTTCTGTGGCCGTTGTGGGGCCTGGTGGATCCTTATTCTTCCTTAATTCTTACTTCCTCGGCCTGTCCATCAACTCAAATTTCATCTTGCATTTCCGAAATTATTACATCCGGAGGCTCCATATTCACGACTTCTATTTCTGTCACCTACTTATCAATTCCAACAACATCCGTCTCGACCCCTCTAAACTGTTGTGGGGCTGTCACAGCCGGAATTTCAATGTTCACAGCATCTTCCCCCACCATTTGTATATCCTCTTGTGCTCGAATTGTCCTTTCATCTTGAAATTCAGCTTCAATCGGTGGGTCCTTTTTATGAGTTCCTGTGTCATCCAACAAGATGTCAGCCTCAGTACTATATTCTTGTAATTAATTATTTCTTTCTGGACCCTGAGCCACCTCATGTTCTCATGACTCATTCTTAGCACAAGTCTCTTCCACCACTAATTGTGCAGGACTACCCATATTCGTGGCTTCTACCACTGACATTTTGGCTAGCACTAGTTCTTGTGGAGCAGTGCTGGCCTTCACACCTTCGACCATCTTTTCCTATTCTTCGATGATAGTTTGCACTTGAGTTGCAACTTTTGCGAGAGTATCCAATTTCCTCTTATTGACCTTCAGAATAGGTGGTACTGCCTTCTCAACCTTTGCATGACAGGGTGTTCGAAATTTTCTAACCCCTCTTGGTAGGCTTGTGGTGAAAGGCAACTAAGATAAATTTTCCTCGGCCTCACCTGTACATGGAAAATCAACCTGTTTGGCTTTTCGTTTTGCTAACAGAGTGACTCAATTTGAATTTTTTGTTGATTCTTGAGAAGCACTGCTAACCACAGCTTCTGCCACTTGTACTAGATTCGGTATGATTTGTACGGGTGGTGCTGGTTCTTGTGGGGCAGCACCACCTGCACCCTCTTGTTCAGACCTTGGAATTTCCGTGGCAAGTGTTTCTTGTGCATCATCAACAACATTATTGGCATCATCGATTTCCATTATGTCTACTTCCATGGCCTTCGCAGTCGATGCTGGTTCTTGTGGTTCAACATCGACTACAACATTCCCCCCTTCTACATCCGTTCATTGATTTCCTCCTCCACCGATAATAATCCTTCTAGTTCTTCCTCTGTTGATTCAACAAAATATAGCCATGACACCAGATTTTTGGCCAGTGCCTGAATAACCAGTAGTCAGACTAAACTGTGGTTGGTAAGGACTCTCATCACTTGTCGAGAACGATAGGTAGAATGTGCCATCAACTATAAACTTTTCATTAAGAAAATGGCATATCTATCGAGTAAACTGGGGCATGCCGATATCGCAGGGATGTGAGAATCCTAAAATGATGTTTGAACATAATAGATAAACGTCCTTCACAAGTTATATACCTTGATACAAAATAGGTGACTTCTCCCCAAGGATAGGGTAGTGATTTTTTATCGTATCCCTTTGCCCCTTTGAGCTACTGTCTCACCGACTTGCAAAAATACCTTTGGATATTCTGGCAGTGGGGCCTTCCAAGAAAACCATTTCTGGCCCCCTCATGGCAATTCACTAGCAGCTACAATGGCCTCCTCTATAACCAGAACTCTCAGCCCCTAGACCTTGGAGTATTCACCTTCTAAATTTAAGGTGAATTCTATTGTGGTTGTTTCATCAAATCCCTGTAATCTTTGAAAGTACATGTCCTAACCTGTGTCTAGAAAATTTTTCCATACATCCGAGTTACTACGAACTTGCACCATTGTCATTGGTTCATATCATACAGTAGACCCCCCCATTCTTGCTCAGGCTCCAGTAACAGTGTTTAGACTAGCAGTGAAACCATTAGAGGGAGTGTCGGCAGGCTAGTTCTTGCAGAAAAGGTCGATAAATAGTATAATGAAAAGGGGTGTCGAAATACACAGGTATATAAAGGAAAATATCCACAACCAATCATATAAAAAAAGCAGAGAGAAAGTGGATTCTTGGGAAGAATGGAAAAATCCATGGCTGGGTTATGATAATAACTTCGCATGACAATCTGATTTAATTGAACAATAATTCGCATGATGTTTTATATCCATATGGTTATCGATTAATAATGCGAAATGTAATGGCGTCATTATGGGTTATATGTACCAACGCAGTTTTTCAAAAGTGACGGGATGGATCATTATGAAAATTTAACTGTTTTCCATATGCCATCTTGGTTGTACCGCCCCTCATTAATAAATGACCATCTGCAGTCATTCCCAAGTCATGTCACAAGATTATTAATCATTATGCTAAGTCTAATTAGGATCATACCTGGTGCTTACATGGCAGAGTAGAATCATGCATGGTATAAGGTGTTGGAGGATACACAGCATCAAGTACTTAGAAGATTTTTCTTACTAGTGTAACAGCATCAAGAGTAACAACACCGAAGGAGTAACAACACCGAACACTTAGAAAAATTTTCAGCTTCGAAGGAGTAACAACATCAGGAGTAACAACACTGAACACTTAGAAAAAAATTTCTCCTCAGCAGCGTAAATTAGGAAAAATCTTCGTGCACATGTGGAAGTACCCGCAAAAAAAAACGAGTAGTAACAACATATATATATATATATATATATATATATATATATATATATATATATATATATATATATATATATATATATATATATATATATATATATATATATATATTAATCAGAGGATGCATAGGAGATATCCTCTGCACCAACAACCTTCAATCCATATTTTTCAGAGAGATGTATGATGAAGGCTTCTCTAGAGGCTGGGCGGTGGTAGAGTCTAAGTCAATGTCCATTTACAATAAAAGAAACATTTTAACCATTGATTGTGACCAATCTAACAATCCCATTATCAAATATTGCATCAACCTCATATGGACCCAACCATCGCGAGCGAAGCTTTCCTTTAAAATCCTTAAAACGGGAGTCATACAGTAATGCCCAATCCCCTTTAAGAAACACCTTATTTTTAATAAATTTATCATGCCACTTTGCTCTCTGCTGCTATATGGCAGTAGTCCTCTAGACAACCATTAAACGAATTTCATCAAACTCATTTAGTTGTTCCAGCCAATGTTTTTTGGCTTCTGAGAGATCTAATCCTCCTTCCAGAGCTATTCTGAGCATACTGATTTCCAATTCCACCGGGAACAATGGGGATTTTCTATAGACGATTTCAAATGGAAAAATTCCTATTGTGTTCCGCCATGTTGCTCTGTTTGCCCAAAGAGCTTCAGGAACTTTTTCAGCCCAATCCTGATAATGATTTGCCACGGTATTGGTGAGAATGTTTTACAATACTTTGTTTGTGCTCTCCACTTGACCATTTGCCTGAGGATGATATGGGGTTGTTATCCTATGCTTGATCCCATATTTCTCCATAAGCTTTGCTATCATGTGTGACTTGAACTGTGCCTCCTCCATCTGAAACTATCTCTCTAGGAGCACCATATCTAGCAAACATTTCTTCAAAAAAAAGTCTGAGACAACCTCCTTTGTTGCTTTCGCTACAACCTTGGCTTCTACCCACTTCGTTACATAATCTGTGTAGACTAGAATGTGTACTTTTTGATCTGAAGGTGGGTTAAATGGACCTAAAAAATCAATAACCCATCTCTCGAAAGGCTCAAGAACTACTTGTGGCTATAATGGAGTTTCATCTGAGCGACCAGGCTGACCCATCTGTTGATAGCTATCACATCTTCGAACATAGTTCCATGCATCATTGAATATAAAGGACCAATAATATCCCATCTGTAACACCTTGTGGCTAGTTTGTTTGTCCACAAAATTCCCCCCCACAAGGGCCATCATGAGAAGCTGATGTCACTTTCTGCTACACAACGATGAATCTATTGATCACCCCCTGTATAAAAGAGGTATCTCGCTATCCATGAGTAATGGGCACTATGATGAATGATCCTCCGATGTTCCCTGTATGAAAAATGTTGCAATACTTTTCCTGTAGCCAAATAGTTAGCAATGTCTGCATACCAAAGGGTATTGGTAGAAATTGCAAACAAATGTTCATTCGAAAAGCTATCTTCTACATGTTCTCCTTCATTATCAGAATTTAATCTTCAGCAACTACATTATCTTTGCCTGGTTTATCTATAATGGTGATATCAAGTTCTTGAAGTAATAGTAACCACCTCGTTATACACCCAAGAGTTACAAGTTTATTCATCAAATACCTAATTGATGCATGATCAGTGTATACAAAAGTAGGATACCCAGTAATGTAATGTTGAAATTTATTAACAACATAGATAACAACCAAGAACTCCTTTTCCGTTACTGTATAGTTTAGCTCAGTAGATGTTAGATTCTTTCTGACATAGTAGACTGTGTACGACTTCTTATCTTCTTGTTGTGCCAACACTGCCCCTACAACTGTTTGAGAGGCATATGTATGGATATGAAATGAAAGTTCCCAGTTAGGACCATGCAAGATAGGAGCTCGACAGATAATTTCTTTGATTTTCTCAAAATCCACCCCACAATCATCTATCCATAGAGTTTCTGCATCCTTAGTTAATAGTTGAAAAAGTGGGAATGCTACCTTGGAAATTTTTTTTGTAAAATTCCTATAGTAACTAGTGCAACCAATGAAACTATGTACTTGAGTCAGTGTCCTGGGTACAGGAAAATGCATAATTACCTTTACCTTGGAAGGATCAACTTGTATTCCAGCAGCTGAAAGCAAATGTCCCAGCACTACTCCCTCTTCTCTCATCATATGGAATTTTGTTGTACTCAGAGAAACATGCATTTGTTTACACCTTATAAGAAATTTCTCCAAGTTTTCCAACCCTTCTTCAAATGACCCTCTGTATGGTGTGAAATCATCCATATAGATTTCAACACTATCATCGTGTAAATCGAAAAAAATCCCTAGTATTTCCCTCTGAAAGGTAGCAGGCGCATTACAAAGACCAAACGGAAGGAATCGGTAAGTGAATATTCCCCAAGGGCATGTAAAGGTGATTTCATCCAGATCCTCAGGAGCTATTTGGATTTGGTTATACCAGCTAAACCCATCCAAGAAAGAGAAAAACTTCTTCCTGGCCAAGGTATCAAGGACTTGGTCAATAAATGGTAGAGGGAAATGATCTTTCAAGGTTGCTTTATTAAGCTCCCTATAGTCTACACAAATCCACCATTTACCATTCTTTTTAGGAACGATGACCAACGGGGATACCCACTAACTGTTCGAGATTGGGTAAATAAATCCTACATCCAATAACTTCTGAACCTCTTCTTTGACAATGTTTTTCAAGGCAGGGTTCATTCTTCTTTGGGGTTGTCTCATGGGACGACAATCTTCTTTAATATAAATATGATGAGTACACAAATTGGTAGGGATACCTTTCATATTGGTATAATCCCAGGCGAAAGATTCTTTCTGTTCCTGAAGGATCTTCAGGAGTTGTTTAGTCTAGGTTGGTGAAAGATTCGGGTTGATATTCAGTGTTTTCCTTGGCTCAATCTCCATCGGTATGCTATCAGATAATGTTGTTATAGGAATATCTTCATTTCCGATTTCTAATCTGATAGTTTCCTGCGTTTCACAGCTCATGACAGATTCCAAAAACTGCCGAGTTAGATCCAGAACAACATGAGGGATGCTAATCAAAGTGTTGATAGTGTCATCCTCTGTCTTGTTCTTAAAGCAGAGGGATTGCCCCATGGTAGGGACTAGCTGGAGTTTAGTTTCTATCCCATCCAAAGATAGAGATTTATGTTTTAGCTTTCTCTGTGAACTTGGTTCTGGAGGGGGATAGAGAATAATATTTTTCATATTTTCCCCATTAGAAATTATCTTTTTTCTTGACCAACACCCAATATAGGTGTTAGCAGTTGCAAGCCAAGGCCATCCTAAAATAAGGGGGTTACCACCAGCTGGGGACTACGTATGCAGGACTAGGAGATCAACTGGATGACACCAATAATCCACTGAGATTGTTATGTCCTCCAGTTTCCCTATCGATCTAATTTTAGATCTGTCAGCTAGCTCCAATACTATAGGGGTAGGCTTAAGATCGTGCAATCCCAATGTAAGCATGGTTTCAGAGGTAATTACATTAATTTCCACACCCAAATCTACTAGTACATTTGGAATATCTACCTCATTAATCTGGATTATTAGAATCAGGTTCCCAGGATCCCCATATTTTATAGGCATAGCGTTTCCTAACATAATGTCAAATAATCTCCCCATAACATGAATTGTAAGTGGATCCTTTGTTTTCTTCCTAGGTCTCTTGGAACACTATTCTCTGATAGTTTTATCATAAATAGGTACATCTTTCATGGCTTGAAGCAGGGGAATTTTCAAATAGATTCTGCAATTCTCCTAAAAGATCAAATTTCGGTTGAGGGACCTGTTTACTCAGGGCTAATCATTCTAGATAAGGACGATCAGTTTGACAGGCCTTAGTAATAGTCAGATGAGAAGGAGAATGTTCCATAGACTATTGGGTTGTCTCACCCCTTACTACTTGAGATTCTAGATTTTCATCGTCAAGATGTTCGACAATAATGGGCGACGTCAGAGCATTTACTACCCAGCTAGATCACAGATTCATCTTATTAAATCCTGTGGTAGAAATGTTATACGAAGGAAGGTTGAGGGTGTCTACTTGTTGAGTGCCCTTATTGTTTGGATTTGGGTTTGGTTGAATGGGAAGTTGAGGTCGGAGAGGAGGATTATTGGAGGGAACATTAGAGGGTAGTTGTAACTGTTGTTGCTATGTAGGTTGAGGAAATTGAGCAGTAGGGGGAGCAGGGCTACGCCAGTTTTGAGACCATGAAGAACTTGAGTTAGGTTGAGGGTACCATGGTTGCCAAGGTGGATATTGATAACATTGGGGCCAAAAAGGAACTGACTGAGGATTCATATTATAATATTGAAAAGGATCCTGAGACGTACCTGAATTTAAGCCTAATGACCGTGGCTTCCATGGTTTCTTAGACCCCATAAAGCACAACTGATATGGTTCTTCATTCATCCCTTGAAATAATGCCTTTAGTTCTGGAAGAGATGGACATGCACTGGTGGAGTGACTATGTTCACAAATAGCACATGTCTCTATAGTTTCTAGTGGACACTCCTTCAGTGGATGTTTCTTTCTACACTGAGGGAAGAAAATAGCCATGGTTCTTTCCAACTCCATCCATTTTTGTTTTTCATACAATGTATCCATTTGGGAAGATAATGTGCTTAGGATATCATTTTTCAAATTATCCAGCAGGTTTCCAATTTCTACTTTTGTGATTCCCCCGCTTGATGCTTTGAAGGTTCGGACTCCTTGTCTATTCCTTGCAGCTCCCCTTGAACATTGAATACAGAGCTCATAGATGGTGTCAAAATCTTCTTTACATATATCCCCTTTACCTACTATGTTTAACAGCTCCAAGGATTCTTCCCTCAGGGCCCGGAGAAAAATAATTTTCAGGATATCCTTATCCAGGTCATTGTGGCTAGACCTCTGGAGAGTGTACTTAAAACACTCCACATAGTCCTCCATATTTTCGTCCTCCTTCTGCATGAATTTAAATATTTCTTCCTTAATGTCTCAGGATTTACAGTAATCCTGATATTTTTCTAGGAAGGTCTTCTTCATGTCATCCCAGGTAGAGATGGATTTTCCTCCTAGACCCATAAACCATCGCAACGCTGTCCCTTTTAATGTAGTAGGAAAAAATTTCAGCTTTTGAGCATCATTGATATAGTCATATCCTCTACAAACAATATCAAACTCAAATAGGAAAGTGTTTGGATCTTCCGTGGAAATCCCATGGAAGTTTGGCAGTGCGGTCAGTGGAATAGGCTCCATTGGTGCATCACCCTAATATCCCCAATTGGAAATTTGATTGAAGATGTTAGGGTGCCATGAATACTTTCCAATACTCACTTGGGATTTCAATAGGTTCTTTCTGTGTAACAATTGATGGTTGTGGAAGTTTAACAACACTTCCCTGATCGTGAGGTGAAGAAAATCCTCTAAAGTCTCCTTCTTCAATCCTTGGGCAGACCTCTTCTTCTGACCCTCTGCTGGCCACTTCCTCCCTATCTTATACTAAGGGAGGCGTTTTTGATCCCTTTCATGCCCTGCTTCCTACTTCTTCTCTAGCTGTTGAAAGGGGTATTTCCACTTTTGGGGGCTGTATAGGTTGTTCCACATAATGCCTCTCAGATTTTTTGTGAACTTTCACCCTAGCTACAGCTCGTGAAGAGGCTTCTCATGCATCTTTTGCAATAATCTCCTAAATATAGGTATTTCTCCCCAAATCCTTCATTCCTTGCCTTTGGGATTCTCCTCTTCCCCTTTTATTAGAGCCCTTGTTCATACATTTATTGGAAAAAAAACATTAAAACTTACACAGCTCAAGACCTGGAGTTGGGTACAAAAAAAAACTTTCCCTCCCCGGGACAAGAGACAAGATCTTCAAAATCAAAACAAACAAAATGCAGGAAAATTCTAAGCTCAAGACCTGGAGCAGGGTGAAAGATTCTTTCCCTCCCTAGGATAAGAGAGTGGCCCCTATAAAATAAGTAAGAGCGAGAAAAAATAGAAGAAAAACAACAGGAAACAAAAAAATAAAAAAATAACTACGCTCAAGATCTGGAGCAGAGTGGAAAACCCTTTCTCTCCCCAAGACAAGAGATTGATTCCAAGATCAATTTTGGTTATGTTCTTGCACCTTGATAGCCTCCCCGACAATGGTGCCAAAATGTTGGTGTCTGAGAGTGAATGTTATGATTCAACCCTTTTACCAAATTAATATGTCAACCCGGGGTCATTTGTTATTGCGAGGATATCATGCACTATATATGCAGGGGTAGATTCATAATCCAGTAATTGATCAAGAGTTAATTAATTAACATGCAATCTGAAATAATAAATGAACTGTCGTAGCATAATTATTCACAACATCACACTAACTCTCACAGCAAAAAGGGAAATAAAATACATAACTAAAAAATACACACATAAGAACACAGGCACAACACCTGATCAGGAGAGTGGGCCCAAGTCCCTAGTCAGGGTTGTTCTTAACTCACAGATTAGCGAAGGAGATCAGAAAACTAGAGATTGCATTAATATCAAAAGTAACTGTTACAAAACTTAGAGATTTCTCACTAACTCGACTCCCAGCTACAAATTCCCTATTATACAATTACATCCAAACATCATGGAGGTTGTTTTCCTAAAATTACATGATAGTTGTAACAGTAAAACTGAATCAAAAGATAGATAGAAGGAGATCTGCTACAGTTGCACTGTAACAGTTGCCGGTTAACAATAGTGCCTCCAGCTTTGGTAATGAATCTTGACCCTATGGTTCCAAATCTGCGCAATCAATGAGATTAGCATCCAATCGATGACGACTCCTCAAACTTAAACATAAATGACTAAATAACTTGTGAAACATGACAAGGGTTATACTTGTAGGTCTTTTAGGCACAAAATAGCTGGTATGAAAGTACAATTAGCAAGAAAACAAGGTAAATGCATAAGTAAAACAAAGCAATTTTGGCCCCAAACACTAAGATTGGATTCATCATGCCTGCTAGGATTTTTAGTTGTGCACACATCATATTGCTCACTTCTAATTGTATCAAAAACAGAGAGTATGCACAATGACATTTAGTGACATGTGGGTGTCTATTTTATTCAATGATATGCTTGATTTTTTAACCCATTCCAATCCTACCACAATGAAATTAAGAGAGGCAAGGACACAAGAATGACTATCAATAAATGAAATTAGAGACTTTAGAATGAAACTCAAATTATACCTGAATGTAATGATAAGTATTTGCAGTTGTCTGGTCACCGATGAGAATTGAATCACACTGTGAAAATTTCCTTGCATTATGAGAATTTGGTTGCACCTGCACTAATCCTCTATAGTTGTTCCTTGACTTGCCTATAGATATAATTTTAGAAAAAATCCTACTCCCGCAATTCTTCCCTATATGGATCATCTTTATGCCCCCCTATTGATAGTTATTTTTCAAGGAAACACAATACTACTCTCCAATTCCATTATTTCCTTTCAAAAAAATGCTTGAGTATTTCCAAGTGATTGTCAAACCAGTCTCTACTCAGGTCCACGAAATCCATGATTTGTCTCCATTGTGCAAACCTCTTTTCGTAATAAAATTATAAATCCCACGTCTACATTCCTTGTCCTTGACATACCAATTCTTTACAGTGGAATACTTTATCATTTCTCCCTCGGTGCAATAGAGGTCCGCTACTATGGCACGGAGATGATTGCTATCATAAAATGGTGTAGTGCATCCTTCAATATATGTCACAAAAATAGTTATCAACAAGAGGGACAATCGTACCAAGCTACTTCCTAACTAGATCAAGATACTCTTGAATTACCTCTTATAACGAACAAAAGATAACCTCAACTGCCTATAGAGTCTACCTATGCATGGTAGCAATGAAAACACTGTAAAAAACAACATCTACAACAACGTTGGTCAATCTCTTCTTCTAGTCAAGGGCATGCCCAACTTTTGAAAAGTATCAAGCAGGTCAGGGTCCACCTCATCCAGACTCCTCTTCTTCTTCTACTCTCTCTGTTTAGGTTTAGAATAATAGCAAAGGTCTTGGAAATTGATGGGTGGGTAAAAGTTATCAAACCATTTGGGTTCTTCCATTTTTAATCATTGTCTGTAAGCATTGAGTCTAAATTGCAAAAGCCATTCAGGTTCCTTCTTTTTAGTTGAAATTAACCTAAGCTTTGGAGAGTTGTAAGGTTTAATGGATCTAAGTATATTCTACTTAAAATATAGTAACATGGTTTAAAACTGTAGGCATTGAGATCATAATATAAGGATGAAACATAAAAGATTTTATGTTCATGATTATAAGAAATTTTAATTTCATGTAACAAAGTTTGAGGAAGGTCTAGTATTTGCATCCTACTAGAAAATTTGCTTGTATCACTCCAACCCTTACACAAAAAATCAACCACTCAAAAAAAGGTGAAAAGAAAAAATAAAATTTCATGCATTCTAACCCTAGACAAGTTAGGGAGGAGCGAATTGATATGTACAATATGGACATGAAAAATGCTTAATTGTCTATTGTCTTTTGATGAATTGTTGGTTGCAATCAAGATTTGCATTATCATAATCATTAAACCCTTTGTACAATAAGGACATGCAAAATGCTTACTTGTGCATTATCTTTTGATGAATTGTTGACGCAATTTATCATAATCATTAAACCCTCAACTCTAGATGAAATTTATGCTTTGATCATATAAACCCTCAAAATTGCTTACCCATAAGAACAAAAATCATCTTTATTAAAAAGGAAGAACTCTCCAAAGTCCAAATTCATACCAATGTACAAATGGCTAAAATATCCACGCCCAATGACCTTGCCCTTCCTCCATCTAATCGTTGATGCTCTCTTAAGGTGTTTCCCATGTAAACTCCATCTGGGGTTCGAATCCCATGAAAGCCATAGGTCACATTGATGGTCTTCCTTCTTCTCGCATTTCCAAGTAGATATCAATAAGGCAGAGAAAAATGCAGTGCAACAATGTGATGTTGCAATCTGTGAATATTTTATTTGAACCCAAAGCTAAACTGGAAATGAAAAAGAAAAGAAATATTTATAATGGAAAAAATAAAAAAATATTTATAATCTAAAATAAAATATATAAATTGCAATTGGGTTAAAAGATTTATTTTTAATAAGAATTTGTTATTTTTGAGCTAAATGAAAAACAAGAAGAAAAAGTTAAAAATGATATTGGGATGACTGTAAACATTTAAATATGGCTTGGATTAATAATAAAAAATTAAATTAATAAAAATAAAAAAATTCAATTTGTTATATTTTGATTTTGTTATTAACTTGTGAATAGGCTTTGTTACAATACCATGGGCCAATACCATGGCTTATCAATACTACAAGTCCAAAAACCATAACTTATTTCACAACCAAAATATTTTATAACAATATGACAAGATTTTTAACCATGGATATTCACCCCTACATTACTGTAGATATTATTAACTTGTAAAAAATAGCCTTTGTTACAATACCATGGGTCAATACCATGGATTATCAATACCACATGCCCAAAAAACATAAATTATTTCACAATCAAAATATTTTATAACAATATGACAAGATTGTTAACCATAGATATTAACCCTCACTTTACCATGGATATTAACTTTTAAATGGGCTTTGTGACAATATTATGGGCTAATAACATGGCTTATCAATACCACATGCCAAAAAATCATAACTTATTTCATAGTAAAAATATTTTATTTTTATTTTTATTTTTATTTTACAACATTTTGTTAATTGAATCTAAAAGGCAAAATATTACAATTTGAGATATATCTAAACCCTCTATCCTCACAACTACTAAAAATATTCCCATACAAACTAAATAAAGGTTTTAATAAAAATAAGCTAAGATGGATCTATAGATCTATGCTGGTTCTTTATATATATATATATATATAAAGAACCGGCATAGATCTATTGATCCAAGGGATGAGAGCAAGCAAATTGACTAATTATAATAGATTAAATATAGTGCATGTTTTTTTAAAGTTTTTCATTATTTTATTTTCTTTGACATGATTGATCCAAAATATAGGTTTAATATTTTACAACCAATTAAGTTTTATTAATTTAGATAATTTCTTAAACACAATACAATGTGATCAAATTTAAGAGAGAGTTGGGGAGGGGGTGGAGAGAGGGAGGGAGATAGTGAAAAAGTTGAGGGTAGAGAGAGAGACAAAGAGAGAGTGAGGTGGGAGAGAGGGAGCGAGAGGAAGGAAGAGAGAGGAGAGCGAGAGAGAGAGAGAGATGATGTTGGAGTGGGAGAGAGAGCAAGGAAAGAACAAAGGCATAGAGAGATAGAGGTGAAGAGAGAGAGGAATGAGAAGGGAGAGATGGAGAGAGAGTGAGGGAGAGAGGAGAGAGGGAAGAGAAAGAAGAGGAGAAGATAGAGATAGGGGGAGAAGGGGAAGGGAGAGAGATGGAGAAGGACGACGAGGGGGGAGATAGTGCTAAAGTTTGACGGAGGAGAGAGAGGGGGGGAGAGTGATTTGGGGGGGAGAGATAGATGGAGGTGGGAGATAAGGGATAGAGAGGAAGGAAGATAGAGATGGAATTGGAGGGGGCAGGAAAGGGAGGAACAAGAAAAACATAGAGGGAGAAAGGTGGGGAGAGAGAGGGGGTGACAAGGGAGCCATGGAGAGAGAGAGGGAGAGAGGAGATCGGGATGGAATAGAGAGAAGGATATAGATAGAGAGGGAGAGAAGGGGAAGAGAGAGATAGACAGAGAAGGGGAAGAGATGGAGAGAGAGTGTGTGTATGTTTGGGGGGTGAGATAGAGAGAGGGAATAACAAAGATATATCTATATATATATATATATATATATATATATATATGTATATATCTATATATATATATATATATATATATATATATATATATATATATATATATATACATATACATATACATATACATATACATATACATATACATATAACCAACCTAGATCCATATTAACCCTATAACTATCAAGTGCCGAGAGGGATCCAATCTCTCGAGGTGCAAACATTTCCTCAAGTTTTGCACTAGAAAAAAAGTTTGCACCTCAAGAGATTGGATCCCTCTCGACGCTTGATAGATCCAGGGTTAAGATGGATCTAGGTCAGTTAATATGAAATTAAAGTAGTTTTTATTTGATATTATATTCTTAAAATTTAAAATTTCTCTTCAAATTAATTTCAAATTGGAACTAGATTCCATTAGATTCAATGAATATATTTTTAAAATTACAAATTATTAGAGATAAATAATGCAAAGTTGGCTCACCTATACACCATGTGAGGATGAAGAAGTGTTTAAGGAAGGATAACCTTTCAATCCCCTATCACTTGTAAGTTTAGATTCTTTCAATCCCCTATCACTTGTTAGTTTAGATTGCTTGACACAATTAAGATGGCTAACATAAACAAATGATTTATATTATTGTAGTACTTGTTAGGTAGTTGTATTTTTGTTCTTAGACTAAATTAGTCATTCATGTTAGTCATTTTTAGTTGTATTACTTATTAGCTAGTCACATATTTTAACCCACGACTAAATTAGTGATTTATGTTAGTCATTTTTAGTTTGGTCACTTAAGATTTCTTATTTTTGGTAGTATTTCACTTGGAAAAGCTATGGTGACTAACATTTTTAGTCATCTAGTCACTAATTTCTCATTTTCTACTAGTGATATTATGAAAGAGCATGGTGCACCAATCATAGACTATTGATGTGAGTCATTCCAATGCCAAAATATTGTTGTTGAGAGGCTTGTTACAA
The DNA here is from genome assembly GCA_031772625.1 of Pinus tabuliformis. Classification (NCBI taxonomy): domain Eukaryota; kingdom Viridiplantae; phylum Streptophyta; class Pinopsida; order Pinales; family Pinaceae; genus Pinus; species Pinus tabuliformis. The sequence goes on from CM062810.1 coordinate 290,796,845, forward strand.
GGAAGTTGATCCAAACACCCTAGCAATTATGAAAATAAATATATTTATTGTGAGATTATTTATGATTCCAATGGGTATCTGTGAGCCTACTTTCTATGTTCTGGGTATACAATATATGTTTATGTCATCATCAATGTTAAGGCCTTTGTTTGCTTTTCCTTTTAGGTTTACCACTTCTCCTCGTCTAGATAAACTTGTAATGAAGTAGATATCCTCCACTTCAAATTGCAAAGGCATGGAATCAATCACAAAACATCCTTTCTCAGGGTCCTAGTAATTGATGAGCATTTTTAATAACTTCTTTTGGGCCAACATATTCAACATCATAATGAACTTAAGCAATCTATAATTTTTGAAGCCATTAATTGCCTCTTAGTCTCCTAAAACCAAGTTATCAACTTCCTCATGTTCTCTTTCATTCCAAACAATAGCCTTCCTCCCAAGATATACCAGATCAAATCATTAAATTTAAGTTTTAAAATTTAACTCTACGTGTATGCACCTTTTGTTATGGATAATAGCGTATACATGAAACGTTTCTTCTAGCAAGTTGTGTGTAGGACTTCCCGTATGTACCCTAATAGAACCATGCACAACCCCACTTTCAAAATGAAATTTTGTTGGTTAAATTTCAATCAAAATCTCTAAAAATGGAATCAAATCGTAGAGAAACGAGTTTAGAATGGTCTGTGTTTCATGGATTTCAATTTAGTCAGCTAGATCTTCTAAAATCAGCTGCTAAAGTTCAAAAAGGGATATGCCCAGGTCAATCAAGAGCATCTGATGAATAAGAGTGGCAAAAGATGCTATAACCCATGTGAGCTCGATGTGGATTTGGATGTCCATTGGATCTAGGCGATCCCAACCATTGGGCCCATCACACACTATACCATCCATAACTTTCATGCATGCAGAAAGCCCGATGTAGATCTGATCTATTGGATCATGTCATTATTAATCATTAGATCCATTGTGTAGTATGTCGTCTATAAACTTCGAGCATGTAGTGAACACAATATGAATTTGAACTGTTGGATTCAAACTTTCTTCGTCGTTGGATATATCATGTGCACACCCACACTATAACCTCTTTGTATGTTGCGCACCTGATATCAACCAGAGTTGTTGATCTTGCTAGACCTGGAGATGAATCATGGCCGTTGATTTTTCATTCATTGTATGGTCACCTGCTGCGTAAACACACTACTTGTTTTGTGGCTTTTCGATCCTATTCTACTTACTTTGCATGACCATTAGATGTGTTTCTAACCCCTCGATCCGATGAGATTGTTACCATGTGTGACATTGCAATCCTACTTGAGTTACTCTGTAATACATTCTTGACCTTGGTTTAACTCCCCTGTACTTGACATTAGTAACTCCAAAATTGACATCAATAACAATACAGTCAACAAAAAAATTCTTTATTTTCTTCAGATACATTCTCTTTCCATCTTATATATATATATATATATATATATATAACAATTTTGGACTCAAAACAAACTTCCTTTTATTTATCTCACATCTTGGATCTTTCCAAAAATTGTTTGTTGTAATATTGATATCATTTAGCATCCCATAAAACTTTGTGGCAAGATTTTAATGCTGTATGATTGAGGTGAATGACTGGATTATTGTCCTCGTACGATTTTAAAGATCCATGATAAGTTTTTTAATGAATATTTTATTATTATTATGATTTGATTATTTATTTCTTAATCAAATTTTAGTAGTGAATTAAATTTCTTGTGAATCTATGCATTAGTAAGTTTTTGATTTCATTATTTATTAATTAAATTTATTTTTCCCCAAATTTTTTATCACTTACTCACTAATATTAATAACATAAAAAGTTTATATGAAAAATAATAAATATTTAAAAAATAATAAATAATTATTTAAGTAAAATTAATAATTTTTTATAAAATTGAAAGAGTTAATTTTATGTTCCACTGGTCTTTCTTTACTTTACCTTATTAAAAGATATAATTTTTTTCACTAAGTAACGAATTAAATTTCTTGTGAATCTATGCATTAATAAGTTTTTTGATTTCATTATTTATTAATTAAATTTATTCGTTTCCCAATTTTTATCACTTACTCACTAATATAAATAACATAAAAAGTTTATATGAAAAATAAAAATATTTAAAAAATAATAAATAATTATTTAAGTAAAATTAATAATTTTTATAAAATTGAAAGAGTTAATTTTATGTTCGATTGCTGGTCTTTCTCTACTTTACCTTATTAAAAGATATAATTTTTTTCACTAGACAATTTATTTAAAATTTTAATGAGTTGATTAACTCCTTTGTGTGACTTCAATTTTTTTAAGTATTAGTAACCCTCCATTATTCTCACAACTTTCAATATTCCATTCACAAGATATTGATGGTCGATGAATATGTTTCTATTTATTCATTGCTTTCATTTTTGTTAAAGATTATTATGCACTGGGGAAATGGTGGCCAAGAAAAAGGACAATTTATCAAATGTTTCTTGTCAATTTTTTTATTTTCATTTTTAACAGATTTGTAAAGATAAACTCTACGTCCAATAAACAAATAACTTAGGGAAGAAAATCTATTTCAAATTCACCCAGGTTATTATTGTTTGTGATAATTTGAGCGTTATTGTTATCATGCTAGGATGTTAGTTGTGAATTCTAGTTTGATAATGCTACAATCTACCTCTCAATGAAAATAGTTGTGTAAGAATACAAATATGAGGTTAGGTTGATTTTCTATTTACTATGGAAATTACTATGACAAGTATTGGATTGAATACATTGGCATGGAAGTTGAAACATTTCTTGAACCTAGACTTCCATGTTGAAAAGGATCATGAGATTGCATCTTTAATATCGTTGAAGTTGGTTTTTGCGACAAAGTGGTGGATTGGAGTATTCAATCCAATTTTGGTGCAATTAAAAATATTATCAAGAAGATCATAATAGGCTATGGAATTTGTTAATACCCCACAGTTATTAATCCATAAGAAAAATTAAATGTTGTGCTCCTAATATAGCCATGAAAATTTCAAAGTAGAGTGGGTGAAAAGAAGATCAATGGGTGAATTCATTGATATACTTATAGTGTTATAGACATTTTTGTGCCTTACAACTCCAAGCATGAAATGTCCATAAACCAAGGGCTCCTAAGTCCCTAAAAGTGTTGTTCTAACCCCTAAAGGAACAAGGTCAACAAATTACAGCTTCTCCAGAAGTTCTCCACCAGAAACTGCTCAGAATAAGTCAAAACAGGATCATTTCAACTGCTCCACTGGCTAGGTGCGTTGCATAGCACCTGAATACACTGGCTAGGTGCATTGCAATGCACCTAAATGCACTATGAGGGTGCGTTGGGTGAGAAATGACAAATGGCAGTGTCATTCCGCGAGGTGGAGGGACAATGGAAGCTTCCAGAATCTTCTCCTATGACACTTGCCTCACTGAATTCGACCAAGGATGAGTAAGAGGCCTTCAGTCTCCAAGTGGAAGCAAGAACTAACAGAGAGAAGACACTAATCAAATCACAAGCTGACTCATCCTCCTTACATACATTTATATATGGATCCCTCATCCCAGAGATCCAGAGGCTGGAATTTCGCACATTGTAAGGAATTGCTGTTGGTTTTGAAACAAACATCAGAGCATTGGGTGATTTATGCTTTGTTGGAGGTGAAGAGGGGCTTCTTTGTTGGGAGGTTGATGCTGGGTCAGGAACCATCGGTTGTAACTCCTCCTGGATCTTCTTGTTTATCAATAAAAACTATTTGAGTTTTTCCTCCATGCTTTTGTATCATTGATGCTTGTTACATTTGTATGGTTAACTTAAATCTGATCCTAAGTTGTTTATGAATATAGATCCATGTCTTTGTATAATGTTCTTCTTCTGTGATCTTATAGGTACTTGGTGAAGCTGGGCAAGTAAGGGAGCAGGTAGCTGGAAGCTGTCAAAGAAGAGAGGGATTGGATCAAAGGATTAGCGCAAGACACAGGTCGGTTCTTTCTATTCCTCTCTATCTATAGTTCATAAAGGAAATGCAAAAGTAGTTTTCTCTGTTTGTTTCTAAGGCAGCTGTCACACCTTAGTGGGATAGAGCAGTTCTAAATAGACACTTTTCCCGGTAACAAAATGGCGACTCCGCTGGGGACGATTGTCTAATTAGTTTGTTTGTGTATCTCTTTGTTGTTTGTTTCATAAACTTATAAGTAGCATTCGAACTGCATTTGCCATAACAAATGCAAAGTAGACATCTGCTGCTTCAATCCATTCACTGGATTTGTTTATGATTTGAACAGCTGATTCACAAACTATCTGATTGCCCTTGTGATAGCTCTTAGACCCTCCTTAGATCTACCCCTGATTGTGCATTACTGATTGTTTTTACTCGGCCAAAAAACCAAAGACTGAACTGCAAACTGTGACCCAGAACCCGGACAGATTCTCGTTTCTGGCCCAGCGCAGGTACTGTTAAGAGTTCCTGCATTTCAGCGCACTTCCCGAAAGGGCAACCTACGCTGCAATCCAGTTTCTCTGTGTTACAGGTGCGCTGATCAGACTAGCCCTGTGCAGCTGTGGTTCTTGTGCTTCATTCTTTCCAGTTCTGTCTCTGAATTTTGCAGCCTGTGATTAGTATATGTCTGTTTAAAACCCCTTTTCCTTGCTATTATTCCGCCTCCTTTGTACAAAAGAACTGTAAATGTTTTTGTGTGTTTGTTGAGTCGTTTACAGTTTTCCATTGCAAAATTAGAATAGTCGTACTGTCGTCCTTTGATTTAGATCTGTCGCAAGTGTCGATTTCGATCATAGGAGAAAGTTTGATTGCTGTTGATGGTCGATTATACTTTTACTATTGCCTTTGGTCTGAATTTATTATTTTCTAGTGTCAAAAACGAGTATTCATTTCAAAATCGTAAAGTGTCATAATCGTCTTTATATTTTGATTTCGAAAAGAAGCTTGTTTGTGTTTGTCGCTTGAAAGCAAATTCAGATTTGTACATCAACTTTCTTTTTAGCATCAATACTAAAAAAGTCGAAAACAAATACATGCATGTGCATTTGCATATAGACAGTCTGTTTGGCTTGATTTAGGAAAGTGCATTTACAGTGTGCTCTTTACTCTTTGTGAAAAGATTGTGTCTTTCTTTTCCTCTAGTAGCTAGGATTTTCATTGCACAAAAGAGATAAAAGTTTGTTTATCATCTTTAGATTGCATTTTAGGAATTACATCTACATCTCGTGGTGAACCCAAAAGGAAAACTTCATAAGCAAGATCAACTTAAAATAAATTCAATGAATCTAACAATGCTTTGGAACTTAACGCACAACATTTAGAGGTCTAGGCTAGAGACGTATTCCGGCATCGTAAAGCCTGGTAACTGTTGTCCTCACTGATGGTTGGGTGATTCCTCCACTTTGAGACGATAAGTGCCAGTACGGACTTGTGCTCCCATGTACCATCGAGTATATTTTGGGAGACCCCTATAGGCTTAAATCCTTTATCCTTAGGAAGCTGTGTCTGCCGCCCTATCGATCGCAATGCACTGAACACAGCATTCGGGAAGATTGACTGCCGTACTGTAAAAAGTATTCTGCAGTTTTGCGATTGGTTTGGTACTCCCTCTACCTAGACCTCCAAAGCAGTCCCTTTCGTTCCTTTTCAGACTCCTTAACGGAAAAGGTCCATCTGAGCACTTGTCACTTTAGGCTCATTAAAAATTGAAGGAGACTAGAGTCATCTTTTGTTTTTTCTCGACTCTTAAAAACTGAAAAAACAAGTTGTGTCAAAGCGTATAAGAATTTATTTTAAACGGAATATTCATTACCCTTTCCTACATTGATCTTGGGTTGAGAAAATGGAGTCTACCAACCAAGGAATTCCCCTTGGAGGAAATCCTAGTCCCTTCTCCTCTTGGGGAGATGTTGGTGCGCCCCATGTGGCCACATTGTCGCTTCCAGGGCTGACAATTGGTCTGCCAGTATGGCTCTTCTCAACCTCTGTCGTTCAGAACACCACTATTCCTGAACAATCGAATCAGCAATTAGACGAGTCCAGAGTTGCCCACCAACCTTCTACTTCCTCTAATTCTTCCTCTCCTCCTTCCTCTTCGCTTAATGGGGCTGGTAAAGCCAAAAGTCAAGTTCCTAAGGAGAAGAAGGAAAAGAAGAAGAAAGAGAAGAAGAAGAAGGAGCCAAAGGCGAATGGGGGAAAACGAGTGTCGTCTAACGAAAATCCACACACTGCACCGACCAGGCCTAAATCGCCATGTGTCATTTGCAAAGGAGACCACTTTCACAGAGATTGTCCTTGCATCCCTCTGATATTAAGGGACTGGTCTCCTCGTTTGCACAACCCGGTGTCATCAACCTCTGATGATCATGTTGAAAGCACACCATCAACTAGTGAAAGTGAAGCCCCATGACAAAAAGGGAAATGTAGATTTCCTTGTAAACTGTGCGAAGGCGATCATGCCGTCCACCGTTGTCCCTTCTTAGACGAAGCTAAAAGAGTTTTGGATAATCGTCTGGTTTCACCGTTACGACTTCCTCCTGGATATATAAAACTCTTGCCGAGTCCTTCATTAGTTGAAAATCCGGCTGGCTCGCTCAGGTGGTCGGCTGAAGCACCTATAATTGAAGATAAACCATCTGGATCCATACCAGACGAAAGTCAAAAGGTCGAGGCGGCAGTTGACCCGGTCTTGCCTTCAGAGGTTTCATCTTCAGATGATACTGTCACTGAGGAGAACAAGGATGACACCGTCCAAATTCTCTTCATAAACACAGACTCCGACGAACATGGGGGCAATTTACCCGTTCCTTTACCGCAGGAAGGAAGTTCGTCAGAGCCGTACCCGGCCGTCTACTCGGTCCCACCTCCAAGCAACCTAGTTGTCTCCTTCGACTGGAATCAACTAGGCAGACCCCGTTTACCAACAAGCATACCATTCCGAATTATCGTTCAAATATATAGAATTGTTATGGCTGGTACCATCATAGATGAGGGGGCTTCTGTGAGTATCCTTTCCTCAACTGCTTGGAAAGCGCTTGGTTCACCATCGCTTTCGCCTGAGATGAGAAATCTGACAGGCTTTGATAAAGGAACCAGTCAACCTTTAGGGATCCTTCCCGATGTGGCCATAACATTGAGAGGGAAAACCGTTCACATGAACGTAATGGTAGTTCAAGGACCCCTAGATTACAATCTACTCCTTGGACGAGACTATATTTATTGCATGAGAGCCATTGTCTCATCACTCTTTAGAGTGATGTGTTTTCCACACGAAGGAAGAGTGGTCAAGCTCGTGGACCAGCTTTCATTTCCCAGATCACGCATAGAAAATAGTCATATACCATCCCTAAATGGTCTTTTCACGCAAGAAATGTCTCAATCTCCAGTCCGTCCACCCGATGAGCGCGAGTAATTCGGGGGGACATGACTGAAACCCAGGGGGCATGCACCCTGGTCTGCTTCGGCAAAAAAACTTCGGGTATAGAGTAGGTTTCCGCGGGAGAATATGACTACTTTGTACCCTCGTTTGTGATTGGAAGAGGGGGTTATTCTAGAACAAGATTCTCTTGTCAAAGTTATGTGAGTTGGCGAGTGCCGCCACTCACCTTTGTTTATCTCGGTAGACATCGTCGAAGAAGTGTTTTGTTTGCGCCGTGAATAGAACAATCTTTGGGTAACCTGTAAGAGGTAGGCCTCTCTCGGTAAAACAAATGTTTTGGCGGAAAGAAGTAGAGGTAACCTTGAAACTCTGTTTTATACCTGGGGGCATGCAAGCCTTTTGGCATGCAAGCGAAGAGCGACTATTTATTTTTTAAATTTTTAGGACCTCTAACCCTTTAAACCCGTAGGATTGGTCGTTTCCTAACTTGCATAAAGAAAGGATGTGGGGCAAAACTCTAAAAGTTGCCGTTTTTATATGAGACATTCTTATCATACGACTGGATTAATCGAGCAGTGTTACCGCAAGGTTCAAGCTCGTTAAAAAATAAACCCGCACCGAGCAAATGTTTCCACCCGCGTTTAAGCTCGTTAAAAAATGAACTATTCCCTGGTAAATAACCACTGTGAATGTAGTACTTCAACCGTTAAAGCCTTGGTCGTGTTTGCACCGTCACCTCCACTTTTTCATTGGCCGATCATTCACCTCCACTTGATTGTTTACCCATTTTGAGGAACAGCTACGAAGAGTGATTTCACTAGCCATCCTTGTGACACTGCCGTGATTGGAAAATTCCAAACCTTACCTGGAATCAGCTGCTACCCATTTTATCACTCGTTCCTCAAAAGACGAGTCTTCTTTAAGCTCTTTTCAACTGACTCGTAAAATATGAAAAGATTGCCGAGTCCTTGGCCTTCCAGCTCGTTAAAGGGACAGGAAGTGCTATCCCTCATCTAGATTTTAATCTTTTTGGACCTGAGGGATTATTGCACAAAAAGATCGAGCGCTTGTTTTGTTCGGCTCGTTAAAACTATCGAAAATTCAACCCTTCTGTATTGTTTTATACTTTTTCAGACTTAAGGGATTAGATGACGAAAAAGGAATTTTGGAGTTACCTTTACGTACCTTTTCAGACTCTCTAAAAATGAAAAGGACCGAGTTATCTTTGTCGTTAAACTCGTTAAAAAGATTAATAGCGACAAACTTGTCTTTAGACGAGAACGAGTTTCATTATCGCTAGGCTCGTTAAAACATAGCAATGGGTTTGCCCGAAGGGCAAATTATAGAACAAGCATATGTTATCCTCCTCAAGCTTGACAAAAATAAAGAGGTACTGGTCAGCAATGACTGGGGAAAAATTGGGAAGAAAACTCAAAGAATCTTTATTGGTAGCAAGTCGCTCTTGAACATGACACTTCCACTCCGTGTCCGAGTCGGGTTGGGTTGTTTCATTCACCGGTCACATCGCCATGGTCACACCATACCATCCACATTTGGGGTTAATGCTACCAATCCATCACATCAGTGTCGCCGACATGTTCAAGAGAAGTCATCCAGAGAGGCCACCTGTGTCCCACCCACTACCATACATTATACTCCATTCTTTCATGACCGCCACCCTGAACCGTATATCATCAGATCGTTTTCACCTCCATCAAAATCATTTGCTCCGTTCCGTGTCATTGATGTGGGATTCATTAAGGCCCTCCTGTGACGGATCACTTCTTGTCGACATCAGCTCATTATCCAAGAAGTTGGTCTAGGAACACCCCATTCAGTACTTTGAAGCTTGCATGCCTTAATGGCAAGTTTCTCACTTCCGGCGACAGGTTTACATCAATGACCTTCGACCGAAAGATTTTGCATGGTGTTCGACGCCAAGTCCTTTATTCACACCACGTGAATTGTACTGCAGTACCTTGAGGATCATTATCATTATCGGTGATTCCTCTCGCGCTTGTTAATAGTTTACATCATTGACTGGTAATCAAGCGATGTCTTTCCATGTTCGACTTCAGGACATTTCTCACATGGATCGACTTGTACTTTGAGTGAAGATCGGACGAGATTGAAGACCCCAGATCTAGTTTCATCCATCCGGGCTGCGATATATATTCAGGGAAATAAAGACATTAAATGTACAAGCATTGCAGCACAGATAATCATCCTACCAAAAGGATGATGGCTCTATCAGAATCATCAGTCTACACTCAGACGATTGTCTGTCCTATGTACATAAAAATGAATTTATAAAGCTGAGCATGGGAATGCCCGCCTCAGCTAGGTCACGAAAATAGTATGAAGATAATGTATTGTATTGTATCTTATTACAGGTCTCCTCCCAGCATTGAAAGAACTTCGGATCCTCATAATAAAGCATTTCACCTGATTAACGGCCTCATACTTTAGGGGGCAACTGTTATAGACATTTTTGTGCCTTACAACTCCAAGCATGAAATGTCCATAAACCAAGGGCTCCTAAGTCCCTAAAAGTGTTGTTCTAACCCCTAAAGGAACAAGGTCAACAAATTACAGCTTCTCCCAGAAGTTCTCCACCAGAAACTGCTCAGAATAAGTTAAAACAGGATCATTTCAACTGCTCCACTGGCTAGGTGCATTGCAACGCACCTAAATGCACTATGAGGGTGCGTTGGGCGAGAAATGACAAATGGCAGTGTCATTCTGCGAGGTGGAGGGACAATGGAAGCTTCCAGAATCTTCTCCTATGACACTTGCCTCACTGAATTCGACCAAGGATGAGTAAGAGGCCTTCAGTCTCCAAGTGGAAGCAAGAACTGACAGAGAGAAGACACTAATCAAATCAAAAGCTGACTCATCCTCCTTACATACATCTATATATGGATCCCTCATCCCAGAGATCCAGAGGCTGGAATTTTGCACATTGTAAGGAATTGCTGTTGGTTTTGAAACAAACATCAGAGTATTGGGTGATTTATGCTTTGTTGGAGGTGAAGAGGGGCTTCTTTGCTGGGAGGTTGACGCTGGGTCAGGAACCATCGGTTGTAACTCCTCCTGGATCTTCTTGTTTATCATTAAAAACTATTTGAGTTTTTCCTCCATGCTTTTGTATCATTGATGCTTGTTACATTTGTATGGTTAACTTAAATCTGATCCTAAGTTGTTTATGAATATAGATCCATGTCTTTGTATAGTTTTCTTCTTCTGTGATCTTACAGGTACTTGGTGAAGCTGGGCAAGTAAGGGAGCAGGTAGCTGGAAGCTGTCAAAGAAGAGAGGGATTGGATCAAAGGATTAGCGCAAGACACAGGTCGGTTCTTTCTATTCCTCTCTATCTATAGTTCATAAAGGAAATGCAAAATTAGTTTTCTCTGTTTGTTTCTAAGGCAGCTGTCACACCTTAGTGGGATAGAGCAGTTCTAAATAGACACTTTTCCCGGTAACATATAGGCACCCTTTGAGAAATATGAGACCTCAGTAGTTTTTTTTTTTATGCATGATGTGCACAAGATAGGGATATACAATGAAGAAGATCAATGGGTGAATCTATTGATATACTTATAGGCAACCTTTGAGAAATATGAAACCTCATTTCATACCAGTATTTTGAGATGATAAGTAGTCTCTCTTATACATGATGTGCACAAGATAAGGATATATAATGAAGTTTTAGTGTTTTGTTCTAGATAATAATTGTGTTTTATATATGTTTTAGTGAAATGTGGATTAAGCTACATGGTTGAAATTGTGCTTGCATTTCTCTTTATTTTGACTATATTAACTAGTGATATCATGGTTTCCATATTCCAATAATATCTATTTTAAATTGATAGAAATCATCAATTTACACTATTAATCATCACTCAAATACACTAACAAATATTACAAAATTTCAAGATTTTTTAACTAACTTTCCTATTACAAAATCCTCATTAAGATGAAAATGAAATTAAAAAGAAATAAATCCAAATGCAATAAAAATAGAAGATACAGACCATCCAATAATAGAAGTGGTATTTGAATCCCACGTATGGAAACAATCAAAGTTGTGGGACTTTATCACATAATTCAATGAAATTATTGTAAGCTTATAATGTAAAAGGGGAGTTACGAATTGATATATTTAAAATTATATTCAAATGATGATGTAGTTAGTGGACACTCTAACCTAAAAAGGTTAAGAAAATTGTATAGTTTACCAAATCGAATACTGAAATAGGAAGTTAAATATTTTTATGAGATGCTTCACTTCTTCAAAATTATAATATAATTAAGTATTAAAATCGGTGTCGAGATTGATGTGTATTAATAGTGTTTTTAATTTTTTTCCTTGAGGAAAAATCATAATTTTTTATTAATTAGAAAAATTATATGTAGTAGATGTTTGTATGGTATATGCATTATATTAGTCATAGCCTTTAAAAAATGTATAAGTCTGTACATAATTTACCACATAGGGTATACTGATTAGATCATGAGCAAAAAATATATATATACAAAATGTCAACTAGAAACTATTATAATCAATGCTGAAAACTGCAAGAAAATTTAGGGCTTGTCGGCCCTCTGATAGGGCCGATTTATATAGGTCCAATGATAGTACTGGTAGTGTTCTTCTCCATGCTGCTCCTGAATTATCCACAATCCTCTGGGATGTGCGGTGGCCACCTTGGAAAGTTGGTTGGCAGCCGAATTACATTCACTATAAATATGTTGACGTGAGATATAATTAAATTGAGCTTTTAAGATCATGATTTCATCCAAAATTTTATTGAGAAAGTGCATATGACACGCTGAAATGTTATTGAACCAATTGATGGTGATTTTTGAGTCTCCGAAAATCTGAATATGGTTGCATGCATGTGCAAGTGCAAAATGTAGTAGATGTCTAAGAGAGATCAATTCTACATAGTTGTTTGTCCCCATTCCTAAACCCATTGAATTTTGAAGTGGTGATTTTCAGTTTTATGTAGAAGGATTCCCCCTCCACAACCCTTTGCTTGTGCTGTGCCATCAAAATAGGCCCAGGGAATAGTGCGATCAATCGTTTCAGGTAAGACTACACGACCAGCAGGCGGATGATTTTCATTTGGTAATTCGTGATATGCAACAACAATTTTAGCAATGGAGGACTGCCATCGAGCCATTTTATCTCTGAAAATAATCCCATTTCTTGCAAGCCAAATAGACCAACAAATAAGCAGGGGATGGCAGCTTACTTTTGTATTGAGGGATGCTCCTTGCCAAAGTTCCCAGGCATTTGTTACATTGTGTCCATGCCATCTGATAGTAATGGATAGGGCAGCAAGGACCTATTCCCAAATGTGATTTACCATCGGGAAAGATAGGAATAGGTGGTCATTTGTTTCCTCTACTTGATGACAGAGCACACACTAGGTGGGGCCGAAGAAAGAGCGATGCATTAAATTATGCCCTGTTGGTGTCTTGTTCTGAATGACATTCCACATAAGCAACTTTGTTCGTGGAGGCACTTTGAGCTTCCATAGCTTCCCCCACCAATCCAAAAGCACAAGTGGTTTGTGGGCAATATGAATAACAAGATAACTAGCCTTCAAGGAGTATGTGCCATTTTACGCGAGGGTCCATATAAGTTCATTTGCCCCATCTTTTATTCGGACATGTGATTGAGTCAGTGTTGTGATATATCCTTCCTAATCTTGCTGCTAATGAGAAAGTATGCCCAAGTGCTCCGCGGAAACCCATGCTTGTATGCCCAAGTGCTCCGCTGAAACCCATGCTTGTGAAAAGATACTGTTGTTCCTTAGATCAGCAACATGAGCAATCACATTTATATTCCTATGTTTGAGAAATTGTATGAGGTCAGGAGGTAAACGAAACATGTTCCCACAGCCAAACCAGGGGTCAATGCCAATGTGAACGGATGTGCCATCGTTGATTATCCATGCTATTCCATTCCTAATAGTAGGCATGGTGTGTAGGATTGCTCGCCAAACCATTGATGTTCCAGATCACTGCCAAGTGGGCAAACGTATCCAGTGCATGCGCTGATGTGGCCAGATGTATTTGTAATAGATTACTTATGTCCAGAGACTATGAGAGGTGAGGATAAGCCAACCCATATTTGCAGCAAGTGCATGTGCGAAGGAGGATAGATCCTTCTTCTCCAACCACCTCATTTCTTTGGTATTGTAATATGTTTCCAACCCACCCAAGAAAATGGTTTACCTTCTTTATAGCCATTCCAAAGGAATCTGCAACATAGCCATTGAATCTGGGACAAAATTCCTTTGGGAACCCATGCCAGAGACATCTAATAAATAGGTGTAGCCTCCAAGATAGTTTTGATAAGCACTAGTCGACTCGCCTTGGAGAGGAATTTGTGGTTCCAATTGAGTAAAAGCATTTTAAGGTGTTGTTTTTTTTTTAACAGAATCGGTTACTTTTATATTGTAAAAACTCAGAAGCATAATTCTAGTACATAGATATCGGAGGTTTGGGCGAAGAGGATCAAAACCGGGTGCGCAGACCCATTTTCCTCGTTTCTGCCTCTATGATGACTGAAATTGAAGAGAAAACGGCTATATTGCCTTACAAAAGCGCCTCCTAACCAACAGAATTTACAGACCATAGATTTTTTTAAGGGAATTTTTGAGTGGCCGAATCATCCGGCATGGGATCTCTCCTTGCACTGGCTTTGGTGGAGGCTTCGGCTTGATAGCTCTGGGAAAGGGCTCTGATCTGTTCGATGGCTTCCTCCATATGGCTGCACCTTCCTTTCAGATTTTCAATCTCTTCCTTCTGCTTCTCCAATTTCTTTCTCTTCGACCTGCTGTCAGCTTCATAGTCGTCTTTCAGGTCATTAAAATGCTTGACGAATCTGTTAATCATGATTGTGTGGGTTCTGCACATGGTGCACTCATTGTTGAAAATCCTGTCTATTGGATTGATTGCTGGCTCCTGAGCGTTCGGCTGGTCTTGATCCGCCATGTAACTGGACTGATTGAGAGAATCTGAAGTGTAGGGAGAAAGGTGGAGATCGGGGAGAATGGGAATATCGGGAAGGGGAGCAGTATTACAGTGAATGTGGCTCAGAGATGGGAGGATCGAAGAGCGCTGGGGGAAGGGGTGGATGTATAGCGATGTAATACAAAGGCCTCTGCAACGATCAAAGAACAAGAAGTCAGCTTTAAATAAAACGACAGAGCGAAAACCAGCATTTACCAGGAGCGAGGGGCGAAGCTCTGGATCCCGATGAGAGTTGGAGACATCAGATTGTTGCCAACGCTTGATGAGATCACAGCGGAGATGCCTTGCATAGCCACGGACTGAAGAGTTACTGAGGATCACACTGCAATTTATAGATATAGAGGTGACCCTCAGATGCTTGATCCAGTTCTGTGAATATCTGTTCTTGGGAGAGGAGAGATCCTCTGTAATGATTTTACTGCGGTCGAGGAGCATGCCTACGGGATGGGCACGATCACGTTTCCTGAGAATGACTGCGCTGATCAGAGAGTGATTCATGATGAGACAGTACCTGCCTGTATGAACCGGATCCTGAGGGCGGCTTATTCTCCTTTGGTACCAGGGTGGGCAGTCGAGAAGATTTGAGGGTGAGGAGGGAGATTTGGGGAAGGACCAGATAAAGTGGAGATGATGCCTGAGGTGACCGATGTCCTGAGATGGGGGGGAGAAAGCCTGCTTAGGGTATATCTTTTTCATAAACCTTATCATTCTCCCTGACCTGGCCTGTGTGTCTGCCTGTAGCTTTATTAGCTTGCTCATCTGCCTCCATGTTGTTTCCTCTTAGAATGTGCTTGAAGGTTACTTCGCTGAAACACCTGATGTTTTCCATTATCCGGTCTTTGATTCTATTTAGAGCTATTTGCTTGAAATCTTTCCCTGAGTTCATGGCCGCTATTATGATAGCAGAATCGCCCATGACAAGAAGGTTTTGGAGGCCGAGTTTCCTAGCGATAGAGGTCCCCAGTAGGAGGCTATATGCCTCTGCCTTATTATTTGACATGGTGCCTAATCCCCATTCATAAGTGACTATGGTTTTCCCCTGAGAGTCTCTGATAATTCCACCAGCTCCAGCTTGGCCCGGATTATTTTTTGATGCTCCATCAAAGTGGAGGGTGGATCTCTTTTGTTTTTGTATCCAATTTTTGACTTCATCCTTGGTCCCTCTCAATTTCCAGTCCAGATGTCCTATTCCTGTGTTAGCATTTTTTTGGGCTCTTGTTTCATAATTGAATCTGCTCATCCACTCTTTTATACTGTCATCTGTTAATTCCGAATCTGCCTGGGGTATGCCATTTGCTTCAATGGTCTCTGAAATGAGTGCAATCGTTTTGGCCAGGATGCTAGAGATACTTGGCTTCTTGTTGTTGAATATGCACTTGTTTCTGGCGATCCAAATCTGCCAGCAGAGATTTGAGGGAATACTGTTCCACATCCTTTTAGCTAGGTTCTTGCTTTTGTTGGAATGAGGGAAACTTTTTCCCCAGCCTTTCTGAAGGAGAGTGATCTGGTTAGGGAGATCACCTATATTTAGGGGGCTGGTGATGAGTTTCCAACAAGACTTTGCAAAGGGGCATTCTGTAAAGAGATGGTTGCTGCTTTCCTCAGCCTCCTTGCACATGCAACACATTGAGGGGCCTTGTATGCCCTTCTTCCTGAGGTTTTCCGCAGTAAGAATTTTGCCATGAAGAAGGGTCCAGTTGAAAAGTTTTACCTTTGGCAGGCATTCAGTTCTCCAAGCTGCTTTATGGAGTGGCCAGTTGTTGATTGCTGATGAATTTTGGAGTGCTTTGTAGCCTTCTTTAACCGTATAGCTGCCTCCATTGGGGTCCCAAACAAACTTGTCATCTGACATTCTGTTTGTTGGAGCTGAGCCTATGAGAGAAAACTTAAGGTCGACCCAGAGGTTCTTGAGATCATTGGGGAGAGAGAAAGATTTCCAGCCTGTCCAGCAGTTCTGTTCCCAAATAGAGATATCATAAAGAGTTTTGAGATTTGCCTCTGTCATCCACTGTTGCAGGGGCCTGAATTTAGGGAACATTTCCCTAGTCTCCGTGCCCATTATTCTATCCTCCCATATGCTGATATGTCTGCCATTGCCCGGAGCTCTTGAAATACAGGATTTGAATTGGGGGAGAGTTTTTTTAATTAGTTTCCATACAGGTGTGCACTGTCTATCGATGATGGCTTCTGAGAGGATATTGTTGTTGACCCCGTTCAGATATTTCCTCTTGATGACCTCTGTCCACCAGGTCCCTTTCTCATTGAGAATTCTCCACGTCAATTTGAAGCCCATAGCCATATTTGCTAATCTTGGTATTCTAATTCCGAGCCCTCCTTTTTCTAAGGGAAGAATGACCTTGTCCCATTTTACCAGGCTGAACTTTTTTGTGTCTTGCTTTCCCCCCTTCCACAAAAAGCTTCTAATAATCAACTCCATGTGCTTATGGATGCTTGCCGGGGCGAGAGTAGTGGCAAATTGATAGATAGGGAGGGCTGAAAGGATGGCCTTGATAAGGATTGTTCTGCCCGCCAAGTTAAGCCAATACACCCCCCAGCTCTGAAGCTTCCCTCTCAATTTCTCAATTAGCTTGGCCCAAATCTCGGTTTTGATTGAATCCTTGGCTAATGGTAGCCCCAAGTACATAAAGTGGGACCAGTTCGATTGGGCAGGGATTTCCATGATCATAGAGATTCTTTGGGTTATGTATCTTGGGACATTCCAGGTGTAGACCATGCACTTGTTGTTGTTTAATTTACCTCCAGAGGCTTGGAGAAAGAGGTCCAAAGTTTTCTTGAACCTCCTGGCCATAAGGCTTGAGGCACCTCCGATTAACAGAGTATCATCAGCAAAAAGGGAGTGATTGATCCCCTTGGTTCCTCGGACAATATCTACTCCTGTTATTTCCTTTAACTTGCGCTTATTCTCCAGGTGCAAGCTTAGCGTTTCAGCCATGATAATATAGAGGAAGGGTGATAGCGGGCATCCTTGCCTCAGGCCTCTTGAACTTTTGAAGGCATTGCATGGCCTACCATTAATAAGGGGAGCTGTCCAGTTGAAGGAAATGCATTCCATGACCCTGCTGATGAAGTGCTCAGAGATACCAAATTTCTTTAGGACTGCCTGTAGGAATGAATGGTTAACCCGGTCAAAGGCGTTCGCCATGTCGAGCTTGATGATCATGCCCCTTTCATTTCTAGCTATGCTGCTGTGGATTGCCTCCTGTATGAGAATGACATTATCCGTTATATGCCTCCTAGGGACAAAGCCTCCTTGGTTCTCGGAGATGAGGGAAGGGAGGATTTTTTTTAGCCTGTTTGCCAGGATCTTAGTGATGATTTTGTAGGAGACATTACACAACGATATAGGTCTGAATCTATCAAATGTTTGGGGGTTGGGATCTTTAGGGATAAGAGCTAGGTGGGAGGATTTAATACTGCTGCCCATTTTGCATTTTGTGAAGAAGTTTTTTGCCATTCTGATGTAGTCCTTCTTGATGATTTCCCAATGGGTTCTGTAAAAGCCCACTGTGAAACCATCAGGGCCTGGAGCCTTGTCTAAGGGCATGCTGTGAATTGACCATTCAATCTCCTCCGTCGTGATCTCTTTGTCCAAATCTGCATTTTGGGCTTCTGAGATCTTGTTCTCAATTATATTGAGGAAATCCGGGTTTTCCAAGTATTGAGGATCAGCTGTGAGAAGAGTTTGAAAATGTCGGGACGCTGCTTCCTTGATTTCCCCTTGTTCTGTTAGCTCTCTTCCCTCCACTGTTATTCTTTCAATGTTGTTCCCTGCTCGCCTTAGTTTGAGGCTGTTATGAAAAAACGAGGTATTTTTGTCTCCTGATTTGAGCCAAAGGCATCTTGATTTCTGCCTTTGCTCTTCCTCTTCCTTTCGATTCAGTTTGTATAGCTCCTTATACAGTTCATTTTCTTTCATTTGATCTTCTTCTGTGTCTTGGCCTCCTTCCTTTTCTTGATTCCACTGTGCTATTTTCGTTTGGAGATCGATTTTTTTTTCCCTTCCTCTATTGCGTATTTTCTTGCCCATTGCTTGATGGCTGTTCGGAGGAGCTTGAGCTTGGTTTCCCAGATGTAATGAGGGGAGCCCGAGATTTCAATTGCCCAGTGATCCTTTATCAAGTTTCTGAAGTCATCGCTGCTGTCCCAAGCTCTGTTATACTTAAAGGGAAGCGGGCCCATGTCTTTCCCTTTATCCAGATGCAATGCCACTGGTTTATGGTCTGATATATAGCCTTGAATAATTGTGCTTTGAATCCTTGAGAAGTTAGCCACGATTCTCTCCTGTGCCAAGATACGGTCCAGCCTCTCTTTTATATTATTTTTGCTTGTTCTCTTATTTGTCCAAGTGAAACGCCCATTTTGAGGTGGGATGTCAACTAGACTGTGAGCTTGGATGATTTCTTCTAATGCATCTCTTGAGGGATCTGCCAGGAAATTCCCTCCTATCTTCTCTTCCGCATTCCTTATTAAATTCAAATCTCCTCCCAGGAAGATGTTCCTTCCATGGGCAGTCATTAGATCTGAGGTAAGTGACTCCCAGCAGGAGGCTTTTTCTCTAAAGTGGGGGGGAGCATAGACATTATATATTGTGTATTCTTCTGTCATGGTTATGTTTTGCATATCTAGTCTTATCCACCATCTATTCTGCCTGCTGTCTTTGAGTTTCCATCTGTTTTTGTCCCAAATTGTCCCTATTCCTCCTGAGGCCCCTGCTGCGCTCAGTGCTATTCCTTCATAACTTCTGCTTCTTTTCATGCTGTTTTGAAATTCCTGTTCAGTGATTTTGGTCTCCTGGAGTAGGAGAAAGTCTGGATGTTCTGTTTTAATGAGATCTCGGACTGCATTAGCTTTTAGGGAGGAGCCCATCCCCCTACAATTCCAAGAGACCAAAATCATCATTTACTTTGTTTGTTGTGGGTCCCGCTTTTCTCCTTCATCTTCTCTCCACTTCCCTTGGTCTTGTCTAGATATGTATCCATTGGCTGTTGGGTCCCTGTGGCCATTTCTTTTGCAGCATTCTCATCCCTTATCTCTTTGTTTGATTTCCTTCCAACTTTTCTGGGGGGGTCCGAGGTGGTGTTGTTTTCCTTCGACTTGTTCCTAGTTAGGATTCTTTCCACTGTTGGGGGAGGGGAGGTCTGGAGGGGAGAGGAGGGGGTTGCCCTGGGGCCTTTCGGGGAAGGAGGAGGGGATGGGGGTTCCTCTGCAGACAGAGATTCGAAAGGATTGGAGGAAGAAGGGAAGGAAGGGCCAGATCCAGAGGGTTGAGATGAGGGGATGGGGGTTTCAGAGGAGGGCTTTGAAGATGCCCCTGGAGGGGGGTTTGATTTTTTCTTCTTGACTATTTCCCATGCTTCTTCAGGAGCTTCATCATTGTTATTAGAGTCTATTGATTTAGATTTACTACATCTATTAGCAAAATGCCCATATTCGTGACATACCTTGCACTTGAAAGGCAGTTGCTCGTAGTCCACTTGCTGTATGTGCGTCCACTGGTCGACTTTAAGTTTGATTGCCTCCGGTAACCCTTTCCCCAGATCAACTTCTACACATATCCGTGCACATGCGTGCATGTTCTCCTTTGGTTCCGATCTGTCAATATACTTCCCTACAGCGTTCCCAATGGCTTTCACCGATTCATCTCCCCAGCAGTGGAGAGGCAGATGGGGAAGGCGGACCCAAACAGGGACAGCGTTGGGAACATCCATCTCAGGATCAAAGTCAGGGGTCCATCGGTTAAGATAAAGGCCTCTGGTATCCATAAAGTAGGGACCATTTCTGAAGATGAGATTACGATCCTCCACTGATTCGAAGAGGAAGGTGAAGAACCCCCTCCCACAGAACCTTATTGCTATCTTTCCTTGGACCATCGCATTCCAGTTCCTTTCTACCCAACGTTGGACCGTGCGGGGAGAAGGCCATAATCCCGTGAACTGGCCTACCAAGCCACGTTCAGCCAGGGCCACAGCAGCTCTCCTCGGAAGGGCAGGAGGGAGCGATACTTCCGGGATTTCATCGAGTTTTTTGATAAACTTTGAAGCTGAAGGGCGGATTCTCTCCGAGGTGTTCTCTGGGATGAGCGAAGCAAAAGATTTCTCCAGATCTTCCTGTTCCTGAATGGGTGGATCCATTGCCGGCTAGGTCAGCTGCGCAGAGGGCGCTCCAGCGGAAGACCAGAGGGAAGGGAGGGCAGAAGGCCCAGAGAAAAGAAAGGGCAGGAAGCCCCAGGCGTGAGGGGGATCAGCAGAGGGAGGATGCAGCCTAGCAGCAGCGCTGCCAGGCGCGGGCGCGCTCAGAGGGGTCAGATCAGAAGCGCAGCAGGGCGCGGGATGCAGAGCGCGCAGCCAGCCATCGTCCAGGTTCCTCAGCATTTTAAGGTGTTGTTAGTGATTGTAATTCATATAATTTCGTTAATATGTTCATGTTGCAAGCTATTTTAATTATATGTATAACTACTTTGGCTTTCAATATTTCTTTGTGAATTAATAATTTATTTATATTTTTGTTAATTTGTAACTTGTTAATTTAGTAGGATTGAGAGCTCAATATATTTTAGAATCATAATGAATATGTGTAGTTCCATCGTTAATGTGGTGATTTGTTATATTTTTGTAACTATGTAATTCGTTAACTTTGTGGTATTGAGAGGTGTTTAGTATATTTTAGAATTATGATGAATATGTGTAGTTTCATGGTTAATGTGATGATGCTGGGTATTTAAAAAAAAACAATAATAGATTTTTAGAATAAAAATATATATTCAATATTATTTTTTTGGTTGAGAGTTGTATTTTATATTTTAATAAGGGGGTAACGTGTGATTTTATATGTGCTCAATGAGGAGTTGACAAGTGTCTTTTTAAAATTAAAAACATATATACTCTAATAATAAGGATGTAAATGAATATACATATTTGTTTAGTTTTAACTAAAAGTATTATAAAATATGAATAATTCCAATCTCATTGTGACTATCCAATTAGTTGTTAATATTACAAATTAGTAAGAAAAAGACTATAAAAATATTTCACTTTCACTTTTAATATCATAAATAAAATATTTTGATTTATGTGTTAAGTAATATAATTTTATTAACTTCAGAGAAAAAGTATATATATATATATATCTATATATCTATATATATATATATATAGAGAGAGAGAGAGAACAAGTAATTAATAGTAAAATAATTTAGTTGTTTTATAATAAGAGAGATAGTAATTCATTCGATTCTTAATATAAAAATAAGATGTAGCGTTCAAAAAAATATTAATAATAATAAAAAAATTATTATAGATAATAAATAAAATATTTCATAAATAACAATGTGGTTCATAAATAAAACATTTCAATGTCAACTATGCATAAAGTAATTTAAAAATAAAATAAAAATTATGGTTAAAATATTTTAAAACATTTCAATGAGTTTCACTATTTTACATTTTGGTCATATATAATTTTAGGTTAATTTTGCCCAAAAAAAAATAAAAATTTATTGAATTACAAAACTCAATTTTTTTTTTAAAACATTGTATCCATTTATACATTCAAAAATACAATTTAAATTATAAAATATTAAACGATATAATTATTAACTTTTTATTTTTTTTAACATAAATATCAAATATCAAATTCCTGACTGTATACAATTTTTTTTTTCAAATAAGCATACCAATAATTGTTAGCCTCTTATTCTTTTCTTATTATTGAAGTTTGAATCACCGGATGGAGAAGTTTCTTCGCAAAGAAGATATGTTTTATGTGGTTTGCAAATTTCCTTCTCTCCATACATAGAAATACTCGTTCAATCGTTCTCATTGCAGCTAATAGGGCGATACTTTGGTCAAATTGAAGGTTTCAAAATTATATTATCAAAATTTAGTTAAAAAATTAAAACATTTGTTAGTTAAAAATTTAAAACTATTTTGTATTCTCAAAAAATATTGGGGATGCTCCTAATATATTTTATTATAAAAATAAAATGGTAGAAAATTTTTATTAATTTTTTATTTTTTAAAGTCTTATAAATCATATTGGAGGTTAATTATCATTCTCTTCAATTTCACATAAATTAAAATATTATAAATATTTATGTAAATATTTTTATAATATAATTATAAATATTTAATCAAAATTATAATTTTATATATTTATTTTTATTTTTTAAAGTCTTATAAATCATATGGGAGGTTAATTATCATTCTCTTCAATTTCACATAAATTAAAATATTATAAATATTTATGTAAATATTTTTATAATATAATTATAAATATTTAATCAAAATTATAATTTTATATATTTATATTTGTATAAATATAATTTTTGAGTTTTATGAAATTGATTAAGATTATGATTATATTAATTTTTTTAAATAGTTAAAAAATATTTCACAAAAAAAATATTTTTTAAATAGTAATAAATAGACCTTTAATGATTTTCATGAATATGCATCTTAGTTTTGGAACAAACTCCTAAACCACCTAGTTTGTGTCGAAATTAAGGGAATTTCACCCCTCAAATTCGTTATTGCACCATGACTCCTCTGTATAAATCCTTACTAATCCTTACTAATGGTGGCAATGTTCGAAGATCATGTCGAGTTAATTTATTTATCAAGTTTTCACTATCGAGTTTCTCCATACATCTTGGATTTTTCTTTTGTATTGGTTTATTTTTTTGTTGTTTTTATCAGCGGTCAACCTTTCTTCTTTTTTTCTTGCTTTGATGATTTTTTCTTGAGTGGGACTCCTCCTTTCGACATTCTCTTAATTTCCTCTTCTCTCAAGTATTCTCTTGCACAATCTTCCATTTCTTTTCTTGTAGCCATTCTTCATTATCACCTAGTACTCTATCGCTTTCTTTATCCACTTTCTTTTTCCTGTGTCAACTTTTCCAATCTCCCTATTTCTCTTTGCTTAGGCTTCCTCTTCCAAGTCACAATTTCAAGGTGTAGTCTCTCCTTTAGTCATTAGGGATAACAAGGAAGAAGACAACAAACACGCTCCAGAGCACAAACAAGTATTGAAAAATGTGTAGCTTCATTCTGGGAGAACACTCCCCCGGCCATTTAGTAGGAAATGCACATTGTTGTACCAAAAACTTGGGTAGATCATTGTTTATCTTAAACATGGAGATGGAACATAGGGTTGGACTTTATATTTTTGAAATAGAAAACACTCACACCAAGCACTGGTACCTAAGGAGAGGTATGAGGCACGCAATTCTCTTTTGGATAGATGAACAATAAATCTAGCTTAATGAATTGAATACCCAATCCTCTCTAATGTTAAAGAATTTGGTTGATTTGGAGTTCTCTAACTTTAGGGAAGACATAACTGACTATTTCAAGGTTCACGTTATTATTTTCTACTATATATTTTTAGATAAACAATTAGTAAGGTATCCAATATAGTTGAAGCCTTAATGACACTAGTATTTCTCCATACTATATTAGACTTGTGTAACCATGTCATCAATTTTGAACTCATTGTCTAACGCAAAAAATATACTTATGCTACTAATCCTCATTCCCTAATAACAAACCAATAATCATAAATAAAATATATTATATTTCTTTTTTGGATTAAAAGCAATATAAATCCAAATCAATTTTTAAAAAAATATAAATTTAATATTTTTTTTCTAAATAATCTTATTATTATCTTCTCAAAAATCTAAGTGACATAATTTCACAATAACATTCTAGTAAAACTCTTCATATTTTACATTAAACTTAAGCACATATACAAATATAAAAATAAAATTTTAGTTAAAATAAATATAATAAATAAAAAATATTATAATATGTATTAAAATATAAACAAAATTGATATATTTCTTATTAAAAATATAACTAAAAATTAATGTTAAAATAAAATATATAATTTTTTTGTTTACTAGTTTATGTGAGTCTTGAGATGACTGGCACATCTAACTTGTGACTTGAGTAGGTGACCAAGGGGCGTTTAAGCGATCACAGGTGGGATTGCACATTAAGCCATCAGGGGTGAGATTGCACTAACTTGTCACTTGAGTATGTGACCGAGGGGCATTTAAGCCATCACGGGTGGGATTGCACATCACGCTGTCAGGGGTGAGATTGCACCCGACCTGAGCCACTAACTGAATTGACTAGATTTATACCCACTGAGTTTTTTACCATGAAGTTCCTTAACAAAACACCCTATCACCATATGTTTTTCCCCTCCTAAACTGAAATAATATATATATATATATATATATATATATATATATATATATATAGATATATATAGATATAGATATAGATATAGATATAGATATAGATATATATATAAAATAAAATGTTAATTTATAATTGAGTTAATATTTGGCTTTGTATATGAGATTAAGATTAAATATTATTTTTAAATTTATGATTAAATAATTATATTTTTAATAATGATAATACGAAACACTGTTTTCTTTTAAGTATTATTTAGATTAGAATTGTTTTTAATTTTAAAGCAAAATTTAAAATTACATTTGATTGAATAAAAATTAGCTTTCATATATAAAAAACATATAAACAACCCAAAATACCAGGAACTAAATAGTTAATTTAACTTTATTACCTATTTATTAATAACTGAATTATAATAAATTTGGCCACTTATATTCACAACAATTCTGAGATAAATGAAAATCTACCCCTTACAAATCAGTAGTTAACCCCTTACAAAACCGTAGTAAATCATTATAAATAACTTAATTTTCTTGTATAATGTTAATGTATATTAGTGTGAATTAAATATACTAAATTAAATTATAATAAATTTGACCCCAGATACATATAAACATTTTCTCAACTGTAAAGTACACTTTGTCATATTGCAACACCACAAGGACCGAAATGGTGCGTTGGGATTTTAAAATATAATTTGTTGTCATACGCAAGAAACGTGATAGAACCTTCAAACATTCTAAGAATTCATGTTTCTTTCCCAACATGTATCTCTTTACGTTGGAATATACACATCAATTAGTGAATGTCGTCCTTTATTTCTGCAAAGTTTCCCATGTTTTGTGTATAAAATCTGTTGCTTGTGCGTGAAGGCTGGCTTTTTGACTTTCGTTAACTGTGCGAGATTCGTTGTGGTTTAACAAATATGGCTTTTTGTCATGGCGTGCTCCAAAACACTTGATTGCAAAAGGTCACTCTATTACCTACTTTTCGGTTAGAGATTAGTCCACATTTCTTCCATTCAATGCATTATGCTGTTAAGTGAAACAAATGGACTTAGTTATAGGTTGAATTGGTGAATGAACATTTATAATATTGCTTTCAAAAGAGGTAGATGGATATAAAAGATTAAAAAATCTGGTTGACATGGATGTAGGCCATTGAGTTGTTCTTGTTATCTTCTAGAATGGGCATGGATAACATTCTTGTGTTTAAGATTATGATGACATAAAAAAATTATTTGGATTGCATAATGTGTGACAAATGATTGATCTCATTGTTGGCTCATTTTTAGAACAAGGTTTATATAGGTTTACAACAAAGGTGATCCATTATAGTCTTACCATTAGCATATTCAATCCTTAAGAAGGGGAAGGTCCCACTTAAAGCATTGTGCAAATACTAAAGGTTGTATAGAGCTTGCACAATATGGATTTCCCAATTGAAATTTAACTTCTTATGCATCGGTTCCCCTAACTATCACACCAACTATTTATCCATCATAGAAAAATTGTCATCAATTCACACAATAACCCACAAAACAATCATAACTATTACTATCATCTATTTAGATGCTCAACATATTAGATGAGATAACATTCATTAGTGAGAAAAGTTGAGGAACAATAGTAAAACATGTCATTAACATACACAAGGAAGACAATAAAAAAAAATAAATGGGACCATCATTCGATTGATATTCATTGTGATCTTGTACATTATCATCTCTTAGACTGTGGATATGAGGCACACAAAAGAAATTATAGAAATCATATTCAACACTAATGCAACTCCATTACAAAAGCAAATGAATATTATATCCACTCTCAACCAACTAGCTAACAATAATCTCCCTCAAGACTTTTCCTTTACAATATGTATCCTTGCACATGAGGGTGGGAGGGTACATTCAAAACTCTATAGGGCATTGTGATATTTTAGTCCTAGATTGATGGACTCACTAAGTTATTGTTGAGGTACTTTGCATTAAGGTGTTCATAAGGACCTCATTAGGACCATAAATAGGCCATCATTTGACCCATTTCCATACACAATTAAGGGTACATATGACCACTTTTCATTCACTTCTAGACCTTCCCTACCATTTGGGATCATCACCTATTTTTAACATTTTCTACTTTTAGTAAATTCTATTTTCATTGGGGGTTAACACCTAGGATGACATGTCCCAATGACTGGATAATGAATTGGTGATGAAATCACTGGTTACACTCCATTAATATGCACTAACTTGTGCATAGGTTGTTTTAGAGTGAATGCGCACTTCCTCTCTTAAATTTAGTAGATGTTACCTTATCCACTCACCTACCAACATTTATGTTGTCTTTTAGTTCCGTTTTTGGAGTTTGTGTGCATAGTAATTGCATGTGAGGGTTATTACATTAGTTCTATTTGGTTTCTAACTCCATTTACTTTCAGTTAGCCCTATCATTAAATAGTTTTCTAATTTAGAGTCTCCCACTCTATTTTTGACTTACTAGTTATTTTAGGAAACTAGTCCAGTTAATTGAGTGCATGCACAAGAGAACCCCAATCTAGTTCAAATTTATTTTCTCTATTGGAGAGATAATAATTATATTCATGTAAAAGAATAATATCATATCAAAGTTAAGCTGAGTAATTCAAATTATCCCCTTGGTTAATACAATTTTATTAGTAGTTTTATTCCCTCTTCTATGTTATTTTGCAGTAGCTAGTCTACTCCTTTTTCATACTTAGATCTCGTGATTATGCTTAAAATTCTAAAATTATCTACTTTTTCTTCAACTAGGTGTCTTTTTTTTTCACCACCTCATCCTTGATCACATGGGATCCTACTTTCCTATTTCTTTAGTCCTTGACTTCATCATTAATTGTTGACCACTCCTAACATTCTATGCTCCATGTGGCACAACTCTATTCTATTTTTTTGTTGATCCCATGCCATCCGATCCTTCATGTTGTTGTAAGCATTTCATATTGAAAATTCAAAACAAAGAGCCCAACAAGACACAACCACACATGTTGACTTTCCCAACTTGAGGACCATGTCTAGAACTTTCCCTCAAAATTCTTGGAATTCATCTAATTCCTTGAACAAATTTCACACCAAAATATTTAACTATGCCAAGTATACATTGCGCTAGTCAATGTTTCGTATTTGTGGCCTTACCTCCCATATTGATTCCCACTTGAAATATTTTGAAATTTGCATTTTCTAAAGTGCATTGTAGTGTCCAATTGTCATAGGTCCAAGCTACCAAAACTATGAATGGACTTGCCTACTAGACATATATAATAGGTCTAGTTCTTCAACAACTTTTTGGATTTCTTGCAGTTGTTCATCTCATGCCACTGGGTCTATCATATATTCTACCTCTCGTTGTAGTTGATTAATTTCGCTTGAATTGATTTTGATGATTTCTCCCTTCTTTTTACAAGTTGTATCGAGATATGTGGCTATGAAAATTTCCTTACACTGGTAAGGTGTGACTTGTATATTCTCTTTCATTTTTTTTGCATATTGCATCATAATCTCTAGAATTTGAAATATATGGGCTTGTCTCTCTTGTTCAACCAATAGTCTAGTAGCACAAGCTTCCTTTTGTTGGTGCTTCCCTTTCTTCATTTGATGGATTTCATATTGCAATTTCCTAGTGATATCTGTTAAATATGTGTTTAGTGCCAAATTTTCAAGCTTCATATATTCTTTTTAGATGGCCAACACATTGATGAGTTGGATCCAAACTACATCGACCTAATTTTCTAGATAAAAAAATTCTCTTTGCAAGCCATCCACTTCTTCAATAGCATAATTTACTTGTACCTATAGCTAGTTATTATTTACCTTTCATTACATCAGGTCTTTCTCAATTTGTAATAGCCCATGCCCAATTTCATTCCATGAGGTGACATGTTTCTTGATCAAGTTGTTCATTAGAACCTAACTAATTTTATATAATTACGAACCTTAAGAGTGCAACTGTGTCATGGGGTTCGTCCATATCAATGTCTATGCCATTATTGTGGATACATTAGGCTTGCTACTTGCTTCATTATTATCGGGGTCTATACTACTATCATGGAAAATGGTCATGTTCTTAATTACATGTTGGACATTGACAATGAATTATTGCATGTTGTTAAAATTATTCTTTCACACTTAGATGAGTGAAAATTGGTTAATAGTCTCTATCTCATGACAATTGGTACTCCATTGTGGTTATAGTATCTAAGGGAACCATTGTAACTAATGGGGGAGGGGTGTTGGTCATGTGGGTTGCACCAATGCCATTTTGAGCCTCCAACATGTTTTCATCTTTGTATTTTTTTTAATTCTATGTTTCTTTAATTATACCCTAAGTTGTTACAATTGGTGATTATATTGTCTTCCTTGTGGTCTTCACTAGGATTCTTCTTATTGATCCAAATACTTTGTTTGTCTTTTGTCTTGGATGGTTAACTTATTCACCCCACTAATAGGGTATTTTTTGTATCCTTATCATCCTTTCATACTACATTTTTTTGTGTTTGTATCGATTGTCATTTCCCTCTTGCAATTGTTATGATAGGTTGTACTTAGTGGTGTGGTCATGGCCCCTTATTTTTTGTTCATGTTGATGTCACTGTTGACCCCTTCTAAAATCATAGTTGTCCATTTTGATCTCCATGTGTGGAACTGATGATGGGGGTCTCTCCACCATGGTAAATTCAATCATGGCCTATATTTTTGATAAATTGAGATGCAATGTGGGAATTATACTATGAGGAAAGAGTGTAGTTCTTAACATTGGTGTTTTTCAAGTCCCTTATACTTGTGTAACTAGTTAGGTTGTAATAGGTGATGGATGAGTTCTAGGCTTCTTTGTGCTAGACTTATGTGTCAATATCTCCATCGATTCTATTAGCCCTTGGTAAACTTCTTCTCTCATCCAGTTATCCTTATACATAGTCATTATCTTTGGAAAGTAAATGATAAGTGTGGGCATGGTTATTATCACAAATGGTTTTCCTAGTTCCATTACCTTACTTTAGGATGCTCTTGACTCAATATCCTTCATTTTTATCTACTCTTATGCAAAGGGGAATGATGTTGGGTCATGATATTGAATGGGATCCTATCAAACTCTTTTGTCCCCATCTTGTTGTTTCTTTAATGGGAAAAGGAAGAATATCCTTTTTTTTATGGCCATGCTCCCAATACTCTACCAATTGCGCACCTCCTCTTTGATATGTTTGGTTATTAGGATAGAAGGCAAGGGATTGACCTTTGTTAGGGTCCTACCTTAACTCCCTAGTTTAGTCTACCTAGGATTTAGTTGATTTATGTGTGCAACCATCTTCTTTGAATAACTGTCATTAGATAGTAGTGGGTAGTTAATTAATTAAAGGGTCCACTTTATAGTCCCACTAGGTAGTTGATACCTATTAGTGATAGGACCACAAGTATTTAGAATTTTGATATTGAGAATCTATTTAAAGACATAGCAAACTATGGAATGTTTTGTTGTGTATGGCTGTATTTAGATATTTTCCCAATAAAAGGTCAACCTACCTTAAGAGGCAAGTGAACATGCTTTATTTTTTTTATTATCATAATATAAGGGTATCTTTTATATATTTCACCTTATTTTCCTCTTGTATCTAGATTTTGTAGTTATCTTATATGTATACCTGCTTGTGTTTCAAGTGTCAAGAAATGCTACAAAGGCTCTACACTTTTTTCTCCCCCCATAACGGGCATGACATAACTGCTATTTTTAGTAGCTTCAAACGTCAACCACTTCAAGTAGTGGTTAATGATCTTCATTAGGAATTGGCGATAATGTTGGTCACTTCCACCATTGTTTTATACCAAGCCATAAAGAAATGTTCGTTAAAATGCAAGTGGTCATCTTCCTTCCTTTGGTCATTAAAACTATTGACACTAGACCTTTCTCAACTAGAAGGAGCTACCATCCTTTTAGTGGCTCTAAATTGAACATTGTGAATGATATTAAGAAGTAACCACAGTTGAAAAGTGGAGTCTTCTAATAAGATTCAAGTGTGGCTTCAATAAACTCAACCAAAAAGCACTACCATTTGTATAAACATCATCCTTGTGCACATGCCTATGATATATAGAGGATTTATTAGTTGTATTCTTCTTTTTGTTGCCATTACCCTATAAGCAAGAATCCTTCTTTCACTTTGAAATATGACTAAGTTGATCATTAGGGGACTTTTGAGGTCTAAAATGGGCCTCCTAAGGAAATTATAAAACAATAGTGGGTATAATAAAATGAGATTTGATTACATCATCAAATTTTAGAGGGAAAAAAGAAAAACTATTTTTTCAACTCGTATTTTCAACTTATCTCTCTATGGGTTTACTCAATTTTCGAGTGGAAACACTCGTTGGATGCAGAATTTGATTCCTCATCTAAGGAGTACCCATGTTGCATACTTTCGATGGACCCTGCAACACGAAAAATGAGAAATACATGAAAAACGTGATTGCAATCACGCTTTTCATGTATTTCTCATTTTTCATGTAGTAGCGTCCATCAAAAGTATGCAACATGGGTACTCCTTGGATGAGGAATTGAATTTTGCATCCAATGAGTACTCCCACTCAAAATTATAGTAAAAGCTTAAGGAGATAAGTTGAAAATAAGAGTTGAAAAAGTAGTTTTATTATTTTATTATTTTTTAATCATTTTACATTTTTACTCCAAAAATGGTGAATCATCCCTCATGGTTGACATCATCATCTTGAATGCTATTGGTTCTTATAAGGTTTATTTTGGTTGTACATATTTCTTAGGAAGCCCATTTTAGACCTAACTCCCCTAATGTGTAAGCAATATTATCTCCTTTATTACCTTTGTAAGTCCTATAATGCGTGTGTAAATCTTCATCTCCTTCTTTCTTGACCCTCACATGTTTCTATAAAGTTGTGCTAAGATTATTTATTCTAACCATTGATAGACCAGTGATGTATCGGACAAGTTCTAGGGACAATGGGTACAATTGACCCAACCATAGCTTTTCCTAGTGTAACTTTCTCAATAGATATTTTATACACTTTAAAATAGGTGATGAGATGCCAAAGGCCAAGATATGACATATTCAATAATTATGACAATTGAAGTGGTTGAATTTTATCAATCATGTGTTCTATCATCTCTCCTATACTCATCTAAATTCCATGCATATAATATTTCATATGGAGGTTTGAGAATTTTTCCACATATTTGAATTCATGCTCAACAATTGATCTATAAATTATTGTAGATATTCCACTCGACAATTCTTCACAATAGATCTACTAAAAATATTATAAATATGAAATCTACATTATGAAGGTTTATTTCTCCTTACATTTCTTAATATGTTAATTACTATTTATTGTGTATGTATGGAAATTAACCTTATGAAAAAAATAGAAAAGAGCAATATCAAAAATCACAAACCATAATTGACACAATATATACCCCGGGAAACCCTTTTGGGAGAAAATCCAATTGGAAGGTGAGGCCATTGTGCTCTCTTTCTCTGAATAGAAAATGGGTGCAAGTAAAAAGAAGTAAGGCCTATGGCCCATGGGATACTAAAGTGAATAAATACTCTTCGTGTTCTCCATCCCTATCCCTCTCAACTACTCTGCTCATTTATGTAACAAAGCATACTCGAAAAGAATGAAACCCCTTTTCCTCCTAATGACCCACTTATAACATAGCCTGATAACCTTACTAGTGGTTAAGTTTAACTCAAAATATTAACTATAGTTAAAATATGTAATATTCTAGAGTCTTCTTCATCATGATCATGTGGCTATCCCCTTTTCCATGCATAATGGGGGTTGACATGGCATCCTCTTGAATTATGGTGGTCAAAATAGGAAGGTCAACTTCTTAGTGGCATAACTTTTGCATACGAAATTTGATTGAGGTGATTATTATGTCGCTAGAAAGGTATCTATGTGTAGAATGGGAAATTTTTTTGCATCACTTAAGCATGAAAGTTTTACCTCTATAAAATGATGTTAATACCTCAAATTGTTCCAATTTTCCAAACTGGGCCCTAAAGGTAAAAATGGTCACGTGAGCTAATTCCTCCACTTTTTCCACCTTGAAAGAATTAAGATGGATTAAAAATAATGCAATTATTTGATTTGGATTAAAAATTGGTGAATGTTTACCTTTCCTATGAAATCTCCATTTTATAAGATTTGGGGGTCCATTAGAACATCAAAAATTGCTTATTTTCTCATGGGCATCACTTTGATGTTTAACTTACCCATAATTTCCATCCCTACCTCCCTATTATACATAAGTGGAAGTATTTCAATCATCTCCTAGATTTTGTCTCTTTGGTATCCATTCTAAAGCACATGGATCAACTATATCTTTACCTGTTCTAATCTCCTCTCTTCTTCTTCAAGTGATTAGTCAGCAACGTGGCTTAAGAATATGGTGGTGTTAGCTCAAATAGATTGGGAAATGAATAATGAACATTTAGTTTTCATTAATTCAACCACTAATTTATCCTTTATAACTTCAAAAATGAACCAAATCATTCCAAAATGCCTAAAAAATTAACTAGATCATATAGTTATGATGACCTTTTTCAGGGGTAGTTATTGTCAAATTATGACCATTATTAAAAGAAATGATGAATTGTTAACTAAGTTCTATAATGGCATGATGTAATTCATCCCATTAATAAATTGAATCCTAGCCCCTTTACCTATATTTCCTTCATTTTAGTTGTTATGACTTAGTGTAAGTATTAAATGCATGCAATTATTACTGGAAAACCCACATGTTTTGACATGAGTGTAGGGATTTTTTTGGTTATGACCTCATCTTTGTAGAGACATGCGACAACTAAAATATTGTATTTTGTCCCAAATTATAGTCGGCATCTTGATGAAATGAAAATACTATCTCTTGGAACAACTCAAATACCTTATGTGAAACTCTAAGGCGAAACCAACTCAAAATGATAATTCCATCCCCATCTACAAAGTTGTTGCCTATCCTTTAGGGAATGTTAAAAAGAATTACAAATTCAAACAGATTAAAATATTTTCAAATATAACTTGACTCAAATTAAGACTTCATAGCCAAGGGGTTGAGATTATTTCACTAGAGCAATTGGCTGATTCATAGGTTGGGCATTATTGACTTGATCAAAACAACAAAATTGTACAAATCTCATTTTAAGGAGCATCACAACTTAGTGTTGAGGAAGAGTGAAAAGTTTTGAGTGGGTTCCATTTAGCTATCCCTCTCTAAGTGTTCCATCAAGTTGGGCCAAGTTTATTACTTTAGAATATGGAATTGCTACAACAATGAATGTGACCAACCAATGAATGCATAACTTACTAGAGTGCTTGAGGTACTTGATTTTTTATATCAACACCAATTATTCTTCCTTAAATCTATTATACCGTATGTAGATATCATTCCACACATTTTTTTATGACTTGTCAACCTTTTGGTGATACCAAGCTAAAAATGTATCCTCTTGTACTTCCATTAACTCCATAGGTCAACTCTAGGTGGACTTTGCATCTATCATCTTGGTAGCTTGCACAATGAAGAAAAATGGTATTAGGAACTCAATAGGAACTACTGCTTCCCTAACATAAACCAAATTGAATGAAGTGTGTTTAGTGACCTTCTTGTGTTATGCAAATAAATCACAAAATAGAAGAAGTGATAGATCAACGACTTCAAAATTAGCCTCTTCGAGGGGGAAACCTCCTTTACATTACACATATGAGCAATTCTTCGATGATTCAAATGAAAAAAACCTTCTTTCTATATATAGGAGTCTAAGGGGTCATAATATAACCAGAACCAACATAACAATAATAATGTAAGGGCACAAAAATAATAATATCGAGCTTCTATGGGGCACAATAATAAAAATATGGGGACTACATGGACACAACAATTACAATAAGGGGGCTACATTGACAATAACAATGAGGGAATACACTAGTATTATAGGGACCTAACATGCCCTTCTTCTTCAAAAAAGTGTTGTCCTCAACGCTTAGTAGTTTTGGATGCTTCTGTATAAAATTCTCATCCTCCCATGTGGAATATTCAATAGGTAAGTTCTTCCACTTGATGAGATACTCTGAAATTGATCGATTTCATAACTATCGAATTCTTTTTTCCGTTATTGCTTCAGGTTCCAATATGATATTTCCTTCCTTGTCAAGTTCTAGAAATATTGTTTGAACTAGGAGCTTGTCACCTATAACCTTCTTTAAGCATGAAACATGGAAAACTGGGTGGACTCGGGAAGATGCAGGAAGATCCAATTTGTATGCCATAGTACCAATCTTTTGCAACACCTTGTAAGGACCATAATACTCTGGTGACAATTTATTATCCTTCTTAGCTTGCTTGAGGGGCATTTGTTATCCTTCTTAGTCACCTACATCAAACTTCTTTCGCTGTGATGTTGATATGCCTGTTGTTTCATTCTATTTTTCTCCAAAGTGAGGTTATCCTTTAAGAGTTGGAGAACTTGTTTTTGATGCTCGATGTGATCTTCCACTGCTTGAACCTTATAATTATTATCCAATACTTTTTGGAGGTCTGGAGAAATAGAATATGTTTACATTTGAACCTCTAGTGAAATAATTGTTCAATTACGCCCTATTGTTCTTTCTTTAGAAGATTTGTCATTCCATTAGAGCTGATTATCTTTCCTCATTTCCTTGCGATACCCCTTAATTCAACTTCCTTTCCTTCCCAAAAAAATTTCAAGAAAAGTTCTTG
The DNA here is from genome assembly GCA_031772625.1 of Pinus tabuliformis. Taxonomy (NCBI): domain Eukaryota; kingdom Viridiplantae; phylum Streptophyta; class Pinopsida; order Pinales; family Pinaceae; genus Pinus; species Pinus tabuliformis. The sequence continues at coordinate 290,832,301 of CM062810.1, forward strand.
AAAATTAAAATCTATCGTAACCAAAGGTTGTAACCATTTGACTCCTAGTACAACATCAACACCACCCATTGGAATGGAAAGCATTGGACTATTTAATAAATATCCTCCCATGCATAGCTTGATATGATGCCACTTTCCAGAGAAATGTATCGTTCCTCCATATGCAACCATCTTGACACTCTAGTGTTGGATATAGGAAGCAATTCAATTCCTTGGCTATCTTACAATTATGGGTACTACCCAAATCAATTAACACTATTACCTTTTTCTTCTTGATATGTCCTTCTATCTTAAGGGTTTGAGGGGTGGTAATTCCTGCCAATGCATTACAAGATATGGTCGGATTCATTTTCTCTTTCTCTGGGGTTGGCTCCTGGTGTATATCCTCCTCTTTTGACATTTCTTGTTCCTTTTCTTCCTCCTCTTCACAATCTATGTAGATTAATTTCTTTTCAGCACACTTATGACCTTTAGTGTATTTTCTATCAAAACTATAACAAAACCCTTTTTCTCTTTTTTCTTCCAATTGTTGTGGTGTCAACCTTGTAGGTTGTGGAAGGCTAGGAGTGACAACACTTTCATCTTTATAGTTGTGAGTGGTAGGCTTCCTTGTTTCCATAATCTTGCTTTGAATCTTTCTTTCCAACCTGAATGCCTTCTCCAATGAATTAGGTTCTCAAAGGAAAACCTCATGTTGGATGTTATCCTTTAAAGTCCCTATGAAGACATCAATCATAAGCTTCTCTGGAATATCATTTACCATTATATTAAATTTTTGGAAGTCCTCAATATGCTTTGTCATATAACCCTTTTTTTGTGATTTATCAATTGGCTAAAGAAGGTGTTTGTCTTTGTATTCTCATAAAGTGCTATCACTTCCTCCATAAAAATTGGCCAAGTGACAATTTAGTTACGAGACTAAATCCATCAATACCATACAAACTGATTGGGTTCTAAATATAAAGTTGTAATGTGTACCTTTTGTGTGTTTTGCACATTATCAAGATAAAAATATTTCTCCATTTGTAGTATCCATGTTATGGGATCTTTGCCATCAAAATTCCTCATATCGATCTTTAGAATATGGTGGTTCTTCAATCCAACATTACAGTCTATGAAATCATGATTAAGATTTCTTTTGTTTTCATCATGAGTTTCCTCTACTACCTTCTTTCAATTAGGAAGCATTTCTTGTAGCAACTTTGTCAAGTATTTCTTCAAATATTCCATGTTTCCTTTCAATTTTGCTTCTATACCATCGCTATTAGATTCCATTCCATTCTTCAAACCATCCATCTTAGCTTCTGTTACTTTTTGTGAGAGCAAAATTTGTTTCACTTGGTCTCACAATTTTGATATATCATGTTGCATTTCTTCCTCTTCTTCATGTTTCATAGTAGAGATTTCAGGTTTCTTACTAGGTGTTTCCATTTTCTTTCTTCGGGGAATCAATTAATGATAATTATGCTTCACTATGCCCTTTGAATCACTTCAAACTAATTTTTCAAACAAAACTTATGCAAATTTTAAAAACTACACACATTTGTTTCGCTTTGTAGGAGCTCGATATTGAATCTGCTGTATCTTTGTATTTTTGGATCTCCAAGGTCTGAAATTTCATCCCATGGTAGCCCTCTAAGTCTCCTTTCAAACCCCACAAGTCAAACCAATATTGGAGTCTTCAGGAAAATGTTATGCTTTATCTCCAATGATGACCTGATTATAGACTGGTTCAGTAGAGTAAACTTGTATGGAATGCCATGTGTCCATGTTTCAACCTTCAGCCCTTAAATTGCTAGAAGAAAAACTACATTCTATGAACATTCAACCATTTGTTATAGAATTCCAATCCGATGTCTTAAATGAAATTTATGACAATTTTCCCTATCTCGTCTGTTTGAGATGGAATTTTGGAGCCTTCAAAAACCCTAACTTCCTCAGAGCATATCTTCAAAAAAATAGCAAACCCAGATATGAAATTTGTACATGCAGTTCTCTACAATTTTGGCTCCATGTGGTAAAAATTTGAGCTTTCGAAGCCTAATAGAAAAAAACTATGACGATTTTCTCTAGGTTACATGCTTGAGACAGAATCCTGGAGCCCGCAAAAATCCTAACTTCCTCGGATCATATCTCCAAAAATATAGAGAATCAATTTCTAAATTTTTTACATGAAGTTATTTGATATTTCTACTCCACGTGGTAAACATTTCAGCTTTAGAATCCTCGTAGAAAAAAAATTATAGCGAAAATTCCAAGACGACTTGTTTGAAGAAGAAAAACCCTAGAATCCAAAGCTCTGATACCAAATATTATGCAACAAACTCACAAAATAGAAGAAGAGATAGATCAACGACTTCAAAATTATCCTCTTTGAGGTGGAAACCTCCTTTACATTACACAAATGAATAATTATTCAATGATTCAAATGAAAAAACCTCCTTTCTATATATATGAGTCTAAGGGGTCATAATATAATCAAAGCTGGCATAACAATAATAATGTAAGGGCACAAAAATAATAATAATTGGCTTCTATGGGGAACAATAATAACAATATGGGGACTACATGAGAAAAAATAACAATAAGGGGGCTACACTGACAATAAAAATGAGGGAATACACTAGTATTATAAGGACCTAACATCTTGATTGTAGTCTAGTATGCCTAGAGTACCACAAGTATTGTCTAATCCCAATCATCCAAATTAACAACAAAGGCTTTAAATAAACCCTTCTCTTCTATTTTATTGGATGCTTCAATAGTTTTATTTCTTTGCAAGCAGTAGGAACTACTAGACGCACCATAAACTCTTGTGTGAGGGTCTATATTGTATTTCTCAGGAAGTGAATGCCTTGATCATTTCCCAAAATCCTAGGGTGAATGAATTTGGATATGATATTCTCAAAAATGAATATTGAAGTTGTATTTGTGTTACAATCTTGGGATAGCACAATCTCTACCCATATAGTAAGGTATTTAGTATGAATGACAATGTATTAGGCTCCCAAACGTCTCATCAACAGATTAATTGGATCAATAAAATCCATTGCCAATTTTTCAAATGGTTATAGTGCAAGCATGTGTGACACTTCATATAATTTATATGATGGCTAGTTCTTTGACATATGCCACAAGATTGAGCAAATCCTTAGCATGCATGAACATTGTTAGCTACCATAATCCTACTTGTATTAATTTTTGTGGTGTAACCATATGACTACTGTAGTCCCATGTTACTCCATTATGGCCCTCTTGTAGAATTCTTGGTCATTCTTGGTTCATCACATAGTTATTGATTATTCCATCCATGTCTAGATTGTACAACTAGCTTGTAACCAGTTGAAAATCTATTGATTTGATAACTAGATACTTCCTTTACATTACATAATATCTGTGTGGTAAGGAAAATGGATATTCCCTTCATATAGTTGGGTATTTATTTACATGTTTCTATTTTGGACTAGTGTTCTAGCTTGACATTTATTTTTCTTGGCTTTGCTATGAATTCAAAGTCAAATTCCTATAAAAGAAACAACCACTTGTATATTCTTCCTTATAATGCCAACTTATTAACTAAATAATTAACAGTTGAGTGGTTGATGAAGAGTTTGAAATGACCTCTGTAACACCCTTGCTCAATCGCTATAATGTAAATAACATGAATATGCAAAACTAGGCTAGTGAGTCGAAACATACCAAATATGGTAGTGAGCTGAGGACATATTTTTAGGGCCATTATGACCATGTGCATGTGTGTATATGTGTTATGGGGGGTTGTTGTTCCCATGTGCATGAGTGTTTTGTGTTTTCAGGCTAGTATGCCCATGTGCACACATTTTATATTTATGTGTATTTTGAGGTCACAAGGCCCAAAAATGTAATTATGATAAGACATGCATGTTTATAAAAATAATGGTTGTAGACAGAGAAAAAGTAAAGAGTACAAGGGGAAAAGACTCCATGGATGAATAAAAAGAGGCACATATGATTTAATAATCATAAAAGTGCACATGCATATAACCAAGGTCCATTAAGTGGCTTGGGGAAGTGCCAAGTGGCATAAGAAAGGCATGCATATAAAAGAGGCATGTTAGCACTATGAAGGGAGGTTATCCATGATCATCCATTCTGGAAGATGGCCATGGATAAACATGGAGAGAGTATGGAATGAGAGCCTATAAGGGTACTTGGAAGACGCGTGCGAGCAGTGGAACCCTCGGAAGATACAAGATTCTAGAACATCCCTAGATGGTCGAGATAGGGGTTGATGGGGGATGTGAGCCTATTGGTTGGAGGCTACTGGGTTTGGTACCTTCGCTAGATGATGGTACTAAGAATATACCAACATTTGGGTGAGTTGATTCCCATGGCTTTGAAGTCCCATCTCAGGGGTGACTCACTATTGAGAGAATATGAACAATAAGGTCTATGGCTGGGTGGAATGTTGAAAGTTTGCAGCTAGTTGGGCACAAATTAAGAGATAAGTAACTTTCCTCTATATTTATTTTTGTTACAATGTTTATATATGTTAATGAAATGTAATTTAATTCTTAATTTAAGAATCATGCTAGAATATGCATGTGCATGTGTATTACATTTTAGCATTAATTTAGAATATGCATTTCACTAGGTGGGAATTTCGCAAAAAAGGGAAATTTTCTAGAATATGCATTACCAGGGGTAACTAGCTTAGGATTGGGCCTCATGAGAGGCAAGAATGAGCCAAGAGTGGGTCAGGGGACGTTACACTCTCCCAATAGGTGGTTCTAAAATTTTTGTAGTGAGTGTACCATCGTTAACCCATGTCTCTCGGTAGTGATATAGTTGCACTCAACTTTTGATAGTTTTCTTCTATTGGTAAAATAATTTGGATGGTTTAGTTTTCATTATTTAGGTTTCACCAAATGTCTCTAAGCACAACAACAGAGACATCAATATGTACCTAAAATTCATCATTCCAATTGAAGAAAACAGATGGATGAAGTTAATAGTTTCTCCTTTTAGAAGGTCCACAAAATTCTGGCATACCTCAATATAGGAAAAAAATATTAAGTCACTTTAGTAACCTCTCCATTGAGTAAACCACACAAAGAAACCTAATTGAGCATTTGCCCAGGTTCTAAAGCGTTTAGAGAGGAGTGAAGAAATATGGAAGAATCCAATATTTTAGGACACTTTGTAGCAATTTTGGAAACTTTAAATGTAAAAGAGTGATTTGATATAACAATAGTGGATATATCTATATATCTATATATATATATATATATATATATATATATATATATATATATATATATATATATATATATATATAGATATATATATATATACAGATATTTTCTTTTTTCTTTTTTCTTATGGACCAAACTTAAAAAATAATTAAATATGAAATTACTTATGTAAATTCTAGGCCATTAATCATAATGAATATTTTAATTAATTAGTACATTATTGACAAGAGTGATGAGTGATGAGAATCTTACCTATAAAATGAAGAAATAACTTGTTATTTCAGAATTGGTGCCCTGCTATAATCTAGCTAAATGCAACCAACATATTGGGGATGACTCTCCACCTTACCATAGGCTCAGTTTGACTATTATTTCTAAATTTTGCCACATTTTATCCCTCAATCAATTACCCTTGCAGTGAATCCTTCCTATCCTAGAACTCTCCCTTGGGAAAATAATGTGTAGTGAAATACCTATAGAATGAAGAACTAGCTTAATTGTGATTTCAGAACTAGTGCACTCTAATCCAACTAAATGCAACCAATGTGTCGGGAATGAGTCTCCACCCTACCATAGGTTCAACTACACTATGTATTTGTATAGCTAGCCACCTTTGAGCCCCCAATCATCTACCTTTTCTAATGAATACACCCTATCCTAGATCTCGCCCATGGGAAAATAATGCCTTATATCCTCCTTATCTATTAAATAGAACAACTTGTTTAAAAACTACAAGGGAAATCTTCATGTATATAAAACATGTTTCGTCATGCAATTTTTATTATTATTTTAAGTTTATGCTTCACTTGGATTTTCCCATAAATTTACACTTCTTTTACTTTTTATTTTTATTAATAAATTATTTTATTTTATTTATTTATTATGATCTTCACTTTATTATTTTTATTTATTCTTAATTATTATTATTTTTTTAATTCCATAATATGGCGCATTGCATATTCCCTCTCTTCAAGGAACTTCGTCTTGAAGTTAACATGATTCTTCTACCACTCATTTTTCTCCTTAAATCTTCTCCCCATATCTTCCACATCACCCTAAACTGAACTAGTATAAGGTCATCCCATGTGATCATAACAGACAATGAAAGTTCACATGAAATGTGAGCAACACTCTAACACCTCATTACTTCCGGGAAACATGCATCAATGATTCTTATGAAATGTGAGCAACACTCTAAAACCTCACTACTTTTAGAAACAAGCATCAGAAGTTTCAAGGAAGTGTGATCAATGCTCCAACACTTCTCTACTTTTAGAATACCAGGCTTAAATCCATCTCAGTCTATCATGACCCCAAGCCTTCAAACCTCATCTACCCAAGTAGGCATATGATACAGTACTCATGTACCCTAGGCATCTCGAAAGGCTGGACCAACTTCTACCAAAATTCAATAAGGTACACATCCCTTAGCATCAAATACCAAGCCCATAACTCCATTGGTGAGCAACACTCTATCTATTTCATGGACTTCACAACTCCAATATAAGGCAGTTGACCTTCTCAAGATGATCCCGCGTCCCACTGAGAATTATACAAGGAAAACAAACGTTGGTATAAATAGTTGATTGAGTTTGTCCCTAGCCCATAAGGTGTTAAACATTCTCCCTTGAAGGTATGAGCTCCCATGATATCATCAAATAAATCATCTCTCTCAGATCATTAGTGGATTTCCTACAAATAACCATCTCCAATAGGAAACCATTGCGTTAGTTACATAATAATAACATCATTATCTTATAGAAAATAATCCACATGCTAACTCTCACATTTCATTATAAGACATAAAATCATTCTTATCACGACATAGTTTTTATTACAAGATCCCTAATAGTAAGGAACTGGATGCTCATGCATGCCATCATTATACATCTCCTCATAAAAATTGCATGCAATTATCACATGCCATCATATCATGAAATATCATCATAAATTTTATCATCAACATTTCTCGTATCAAAGATATATCAATACATCACATAATAAATGGAATTACATGTTAATATATCACACAATAATATCACTAATCATCTCAACACAGATTAAATGTAGAACGATAAGGCATCATAAGCATTCTTATCATGATTCATCAACATAATCAACTTCATCAACCTATATATCAATGAATACCAACTATTGTGTTTAATAATATTATTTAGCATTCAACTAGGTTTTGGGCTAGATGAATAATATGTGTGTCATGTTCTCATTAGGATATATTGATTACTTTCTAATAATAATTTCCTTTTCTTCCAACAAGGAAGTTGGAAATTTACAGGATATGTATAGTCACTTTATCTATATGCTCAACTTTTCATATGTCATCCTTATTAAGTACAACATTAAACTTCAAGTAAGTTTCTTCATCTTGAGGCTTAATCTCTAGTCATCATAAGCCTTAATCTCATCATTCTTGGTGGGTCATGGCTACAAAGGATACCATCCGTTATCCTTACTAGAAAATTTACAAGTTGCTTCTTTTCTCTTAGAAAATTTATCAAATATATTTTGGTAAAAGTAGCAGTCAACTTTTCAATTTCCCGTCATTTCTTAGAATCCTTGTCATTTTATACTTTTATTTGCATGTTCTCATTCTAATAATATGATTATTGTTCTTCCAAAGGTAATTGTCTATTATCTAAACATACACTGCTTCTAATTTTAGCTTCACTTGATGTATACCTATAGTAAATATTGCTATTGTTCTCTCAATTTGAACACTTGTAATTTATCTATATCTACACAAAATAACTAGTATTCTCTTTACTTTCAAAGATTATCTTAGTGAGTTTATCACATTATGTATAAGACTTGATATATCTAATGACCTCTTATTAATTTTATTAATTCGGCCTTTAGGTCATACTATTATGTCTAAAGAGAACTCTTAAGGTACATCTTGATTCTTTTCATGCACTTATCAATGCATCTCCACCACCGAATACTCTATAAATTAAAGAAACTCAACAACTCTACATCAAAATTTTGACTATTATATAACACTTTCCAACTCTATATCCCTCTATAAATATTATCTATAATACCAAATAATTATATATGTTTTAACTATATTTTTTTTAATTATATATTTAGTACCACCTTCCAATTCAATTTAAAAAATAACTACATATTACCCATATATCAAAAATTCAATTTTAAATAATTTATATTTTTAAATTTACATTCTTTATTATTAATATAAACTTTATAAAAAAATAACCCCTTATTATTTAAAATATTAATAAACTTATTAAAATAATATAGCAATTCCTTACTTAAAAAAATCCATATACTATTTATATCCATTCCTTTTTTAAGAAAATTATCTTTTTTATTTTATTTTATTTTAAATAAAAAAATATAATTTAAAATTGAACTAAATACATAAGCCATCACCTAAAAAAAATATAATTTAAAGTTGAAATAAATACATCATAACCCATCACCTATCTGAAATGCGATTTTATAAGAAATTTATGTATTTCCTCTACCATGTTGTCTTAAAGAGAGTTCAACATTAAGGCATGGCAATTTTCAAAGAGGCTTTTTTTATATGAAAAAATAAATAAATATTATTGTATTTGAAAAAGGCATAACAACTATATAAATATAGATTATATAGATTTTTTTATTTATTTGTAGCTTGAGTTACATTACTGCAAATAATTTTCATATTGTCAAACTACCCTAGTCTCATATAAAATGTTAAAAAAGTGGAAATCTTGAGGGTAGTTTTTTTCTAAATCTTTCTCGTGGCCTGTCCAAGCAAAGGTAGAATAAGAAATTGGACAAATTTGGTAATATAAGTTTCGAGGTGACAAAAATATAGTAAAGATATGACTGAAAAAAGGAAGAGCAGTCCACCGCAGGTTGTAGGAGCTTTACCATTTACTAATCATACAATGTGATCTTCGTCAATATTGGTTAACAGCGTACTACACATAAATTTTTATTTTCAGATTATATATTATTTATAATTAATTTATATTTATTTTAATTTCAAATTTATTAAGGAGATCAAATTTTTTGAGTGTAAATTTATTTTTTAGTGTAAAAAGAAAGGTTTACACTCCAAAAGATTTGATCCCTTTTAAAGTTTAATAAATTTGGAATTTATGATGGATTTAGATTATTTTAATTATTAAACATTAATAATTATAGTTATTAATTTTTCTGTGATTATTGCCGAATTTTGATGTGATTATCACCGAAAACATGTCTCAAAAACTTGATATAGATCACAGAAGCCTTAATTCAATTATTTAATTTTTATTTTTATGTAATTTGTCCGATTCAGGATGTTTAGATACATGACATAACAAAACATTGCAACATCTCTTTGGTATTAGAATGGAGAATGTTTGGAAGCAAAATTGTAATAAAATTAAATTAAAAAACTATTTATAAAATGTTTTGATTGTGAAATGAAAGATGATTTTTGGGTGAGCCATGGTATTGAATGATGGTATTGTAACAAAGACTATTTACAAATTAATAATATCCATGGTGAAGTGGGGTGAATATCCATGGATAAAAATCTTGTGATAATGTAAATACTAAGTTTTTGTGTGCTTATTAATGAAATTTAAATAGATTACAAAATTATTATTTTAATTTATATGATAAAATATATCTTAATTTATAGCTAGTATTTATAACATATATTTTAATATGTTAGAGAGTTAAGATATATCTCGAAAGTCATTATAATCTTTTTGCTTTTAAATTTAATAAAAAAATGTTATTAAATTAAATTCAAATAAAATATTTTGATCTTGAAAGGAGACAAGGTTTTGGGGCATGTGGTATTGATGAGTAATGATATTGGCCCATAATATTGTAACAAAGTCTATTTACAAGTTAATACTATCTTTCGTAAAGTAGGCATGAATATCCATCGTAAAAAATATTGTTATATTATAAGTTTATTGTAAATATTAAAGTTTTCATGTGTTTATTAATTAAATTTGAATATGATTACAAAATCATCATTTTAATTTATATGGCTATTACTGATATGTTATATATTTTAATGTGATATGTATATTATGAATTTTATTAACTTTATTAATAAAAACTAAATTACAATATAACAAATTGAATTTCATTATTTGTATTACTTTTAACTTTTTATGGACCCTACAACATCTCTCATCCTATCTATATTACTTTTAATCTTATATTATTATTTAATTGAGTAGACATGTAAATATTTAAAATTCCTTTATGTCCTGTAAATTCAATATATTGAATCCACATGTAAAAATGGTTACATACTTTCTTACATTACATATACACATGACATCTCCCCTATAGTACGTTGTAAAATGTTGTCAAAGCAATTAGAAGTTAAAGACTTGGTACATACTTTACCCAAAATAGTGGAAAAACTCCATCATTTCTTTTAATCATATTAAAAAAATTTACTCTATTTTTTTTTTACTACCCTACTACTCTCAAAGTTGTTAGATGAAATAAAGTGTTCTACTCTTTAACACATTTTCAAGATTGTTTAGGGACATGTTTAAATTTATTTTAATTTAAATTGAGATGGGTAAAAATAAAATAAAAATATGATTACTTCATCTTTATGGTACAATCTATTTCATTTCCGATATAACTTTATTTCTAAATTCTGATTGATTTATCCATTTTATGAAATAAATAAAAATGTTAACATGAGTTATTTATTCAACTAGGTTGTTAAATATATAACATGTTAGTGCATGTCAGTCATGTCAGTCACCGGTGATCAAATGTGCTCTTACAGAGTTTCTTTTACTAGGGTCTTAGATCAAATTTTTATGGTTTCAAATATCTTTTCAATAAAAATTTGGTCACTGGTTAGGGAGGTTCAGTCTTTACTACTTTCAGTTCCATGGTCAATCAACACCATCATGGTCAAGTCAAATTACTGTTAGAAGAGTCCCATAGTCATTATGGTCATAATTCATCTCATAAGTCCATGATGGGTCACCACTAGGTCATAGGGTTAATTTCCTTCAAATTGGTCATGTCACCATTAAAATAATTTTATAAAGGAGTAGTGAAAGTTAAGTTGTCAATAAAGGGTTTAAAGCATGCTTTTTATCTCATTTATAATGAAATAATTTTATAAAGTTATGAAGCTGCATTGTAAAGATACATCAAAGTCAAGTTATGAAAAATGATGGTGGGTCCACTACCACATGTAAGTAAAAAATCGATTTCCACAAGCTATAAAGGAGTCCAACTCACTCTCCATTTGTTCATTTCATTTTCCAAGACATTACTCCACCAAGACAAATTGAATTTGCCAGCTAAAGATCAGTCTTTGCATACCCAAGCCCAGTTTCTCTTCAGCGTTGCACATATCCTCATGTTGTGCTGCTCATTTCCTTGGACTGTTGTGTTTTTCATCAAAGAGATGTGAAATTCCTTGCAGTGGTTTCTTTCATCACATTATGGTTCCACCATATTCAATCCAGGTTGGACATCTGAGGAGAAAACTCTTGTAACTTGTGCTTGAGCCTTTTCATGAAATCAAAGGAGCAGTTGCATCTATTAGTTAGGAATTCATGTGTAATGAGTTTGTGATGTTGTATTTTCTTTGTTATAGTTTTATATGAAAGATATTCATCTTCTCTTTTGGTTCATCAGTTCTTCAATGATTTTCATTAAAGTTTATAAGAAGAATTCTTTGCACAAAACTCTGTTTTGATGGGAATATCATTATGTGTTATTTTCTTTCTTGCTTAATGAATTCCTGATGTACATGCCCATTAAGACCTCTTGTTTCTTCTAAAAACTACACTACATTGACAAACCCTACGCCATCACAAAACTATTGCTACCTTTCTCCTTTATATCTTTGTTGTTGTTACCCTTTTGATCTGTTGACCTAGTTACCTAGTTTTCATCCCTTATCCATCATCAAAACCTTAAATTCTCAAAACCTACCTAAGCCTAGCATATCTAGCCTAAAATCCTTTTATATTCCAGTCAATTCTTTGGCTCTGATCTCACAGAGAGAGCCCTCTCTGGTTTGGTAGGGCTAGCTACTAAACTAAAAGATTGCTCTGTGGTTACCTCTATTGATTCCTCTCAGCCCAGGACATTGTGGAGGATAACATTTTGGCATCATTGTCCGGGGAAACGACTGATATATTATTCCCGGGATTCGTTCTATAAGTTCATTCAAGATTGGTTCTGTGGGTGACAGATTCCAGTATCTAAAGAAGGTTGATTTAAGAAATCACATCAAGTTCAAGGTGTAAAATTTTCTGGCTCCTAAAAGACATACAAGGTCAAATCTTGTCCCAAATCCACCTCCTGTTGTTGATGATCCAGAGAAACTTCTTAGGAAACTCAAATCATGTATTCGTGCAAGTGAAACTCAAAAATTAGTAAGAACTAATTCTTTGCCCGAACAATTATTCATTGTTGAAAATCTTTCTTTCGATATTTAGTTTCAGCTATCTCTTTTCAAATCAAAATTTGAGTCTTTCCTTTCTGAAGTGGTACTTGACCCTATTAAATTTGATTCCCACCTCCCTTCTTCTAAATCCCTCCTTTTTAAAAATGATCATGAGATTTGGTTAAACTTTGATAAATTCCAAAGTCTAGCTGACCAACTTCAAATCACCACCAAAAAATCTTACATTCAATATCAGCTTGAAAACCTAGCTATTGCTTCATCATCCAATTCACCTCCAAACACATCAGCTACATCATCTGTTATTGTTAATTTACCACCACCTCCATTAGTATCATCATCTCCATCAACACAACCCATTGTAGCACCTGTACAACCCCCTCCAGCAGTCATGGAACGGTTTTCCCCTCTATTATTACCTGGTCAACTTACTGCTCTACCTCAAAACTATGGCCAAAGACTTCTATTGTTTGATGGCAGTCCCGAAATCACAGCCCAACAACATGTTGACAAATTGGTGGATTTCATCGATCTTGAAGAGGTTGATGAAGAGGATGATAAGATGAGAATCATAGCCCAGATCTTTTCCGAAGATGTTAAGAAATGGTTTCACAGTTTGGCAACCAATTCTATCAATAGCTCTCAGCAGTTAATAGAGTTGTTCTTAGCTAGGTGGCAAGAAAAGAAGAATCCATTACAGATTTTGGTTGAGTATAATTCCATGAAAATAAACCCGAATGAGACAGTGCAAGAATTCACAAAAAGGTTCAATATGGTGTATAATTCCATTCTTGATGATATGAAACCTCCCCCTAGTTTAGTACTCCTCCACTATCCTGATGCCTTTGACCCAGACATGTCATATCAACTTAGGGAGAGAGACCCTGAAACTTTAGAAGAAATGCAGCGAAATGTAGTAAGTGTGGAAACTAATCTGTTGATCAATAAATATAAAACAAAACCCGAGAAACCTGAGAAGAAAGTTACAATTAAGGAAGAGTCTTCTTCATCTTCTGATGTAAAACTTGACACTCTGATAAAAACCATGGAAAGAATGATGACCATAATGACTATAGTAGATTGATAAGCAGAGCCTTCAATAAGGAATCCAAATTATTAGGGATATCAGAAATAAGCAGAAAGAGCAGAAAAATCAGGATCCTCAGGGACAAACTAGAACTCCATTTCACCAAAATTACACCAAAGGTGAGGAAGAAGATGAAGAAGTAATTTTTGAAGAAAATCATTTCTTTGAGGAAGATGAACTACCTACTTTTCTAAATGAGGAAGATCAGTTTTCTCAGTAGTCTTTTACACTAAGTGATCAATAGCTTGTCCTTGAAAATGATGATTTATGGGTAGTACAAACCGAAGAGTACCAAAGGGGATATCAGAATGCTCTCAGCCATTTGCAAAAGCAATACAATTTGAGAAGAAGGAATGTGCTTGTTACATTGAATCAGAAAAGGCAAAATGTACAGAAAGATGTGTAAGACAAATAAGGAACCCCTGCAAATCAAAACAAAGAAAAGGATATAGTCATATTAAGTTAGGATAAAACTAATGAAGCTTCTACTAGCAATGTGAGGAAGGATAAGGAGGCTAAAAGTGAAGGTCATAGAAAGGAGTCTGTTGGGTCCCTATAATACTAGTGATTACCCCATCACTATTGTAGTTATACCCCTTACTAATATTGTTGTGCCCCTATTTCCCCCATATTGTTATTTTTGTGCCCCATAGAATCCCTCTATCGTTATTTTTGTGGCTTTATATTATTATTGTTAGGTTGGCTGGGTTATATTGTGACTCCTTAGACTCCTATATATAGAAAGGAGGTTTTGTCATTTGAATCATCCAAGAATTGTTCATTTATGTAATGTAAAGGAGGTTGCACCCTCGAAGAGGCTGAATTCTAAGGCGTTGATCTATCTTTTCTATCTTTTCTTGAGCTGGTTTCATAACATTTGGTATCAGAGCTTTGGATTCTAGGGTTTCGCTGCTCCAAACAGGTCATCGTGGAATTTTCTCTATAACTTTTTTTCTGCGATGTTTCAGAAGCTAAAACAAAACCCATTTGAGAAGACATTGCACTGAATCTCGGGTCCGAATTTCAGAGCTTTTTGTGCTATATTTGCGGAGATATGATCTGAGGAAGTTGGTCTTTTTGCAGACTCCTGAATTACATTCCAAACAGGTGACCTGGGGAAAATCATCATAACTTTTTCCCTGAGCATTGGATTGAAATTTCATAAGAAGGTGCAGAAAGAGGATAGACTGTAGTTTCTTGTGTACATTTTTCAGAGCCAAAGGATGAAACAGTGACTCGTGGCACGTTGTACAAGTTCACTCTACTGAACTAGTCTATAATCAGGTCACTGTGGGAGATTTTGCATAACTCTTCCTTGGAGAATCCAAATTGGATCAGACTGGTGGCATTGGAAAGAGGACACAGAGGGCTACCACAGGTTGCAATTTCAGAACTGGATGATCTGAAAGTACAGAGATACATCAGAGGCAATATCGAGCTCCTACAAAGAAAAAAAGGTGTGTAGATTCTTTTAAATTTTTGCTTAAGAGTGGTTTGAAAATTTATTTTGAAGGAATTAAAAGGGCTAGTAGAGCATTATTATCGGTAACTGATGCCCCGAGGAAAGAAAATGAAAACACCTAGTGAGGAACTTGAAAGCTTTAGCATGACTCATGAAGAAGAAGAAGAAATGCTATATGATATATCAAAATTACAAGAACAAGTGCAACAAGTGTCACTTGCACAAAAAGCAACAGAATCTAAGATGGATGGTTTAAGGAAAGATGTAGAAGCTAAGATGGATGGTTTAAAGAAAGGTGTAGAAGCTAAGATGGATTGTTTAAAGAAAGGCGTAGAAGCTAAGATGGATGGCATGGAAGCTAAGGTGAATGGCATGGACGCTAAAATTGATGGCATGGATGATAAGATGGAAGAATTGAAGATAAATATGAATAAGTTGCTACAAGAATTGGTCACTAATGGTGAAAGGGTACTAAAGGAAACTCATGATGAGAACAAAAGAAATGTTAATCATGATTCCATAGACTCTAATGTTGGATCGAAGACTCACCATATTCCAAAAATCGATATGAGGAAGTTTGATGGCAAGGATCCCGCCACATGGATATTACAGATGGAGCAATTCTTCGATCTCAATAATGTGCAAAACACACAAAAGGTACATATGGCAACTTTATATTTGGAACCAAATCAGTTTGTATGGTATCAATGGCTTTGCTCTCGTAAACAATTTATCACTTGGGCAATTTTTACGGAAGAATTGATAGCACATTATGAGGATACAAAAAGCAACACTTTTTTTAGCCAATTGATAAGTCTCAAACAAAAGGGTTCAATAATGGAGCACATTGAGGAGTTCCAAAAATTGAACATAAGGGTAAAAGATATTCCAGAGGAGCATAGGATTGATGTGTTCATAGGGTCTTTAAAGGATAATATCCAACATGATGTTCGCCTTTGGGAACCTGATTCATTAGAGAAGGCATTCAGGTTAGCAAGAAAAATGGAAAGCAAAATTATGGCAACTAGGAAGCATACCACTCACAACTATAAAGACGAAAGTGTTGTTGCCCCTAGTCTTCCACAACCTATAAGGTTGACACCACAACAATTGGAAGAAAAAAGAGCAAAAGGGCTTTGTTACAATTGTGATAGCAAATACACTAAAGGTCATAAGTGTGCTGAGAAGAAATTATTCTACATAGATTGTGAAGAGGAAGAAGAAAAGGAGCAAGAAAGGTCAAAAGAAGAGGATATACTCCAGGAACAAAGCCTAGATGAAGAACAAATAAATCCAACCATATCTTGTAATGCATTGGTGGGAATTACCACTCCTCAAACCATCAAGATAGAAGGACAAATCAAGAAGAAAAAGGTAATAGTGTTGATTGATTCAGGAAGCACCCACAATTTTATTCATTGTAAGGTAGCAAAAGAATTGAATTGCTTCCTATATCCAGCACCAGAGTGTCAAGTGATGATTGCAAATGGAGGAACAATAAATTGCTCTGGAAAGTGCCATAATATCAAGCTATCCATGGGAGAATATGTATTGACTAGCCCAATGCTTTCCATTCCAATGGGAGGTGTTGATGTTGTACTAGGAGTCCAATGGCTACAATCCTTGGGTACAATAGCTTTTAATTTTCAAGAACTTTTCATCAAATTTTCTATGGAAGGAAAGGAAGTTGAATTAAGGGGTATTGCAGGGAAACCAGGAAAGATAATCAGCTCTAATGGTATGACAAAGCTTCTAAAAAAGGAACAAAGAGGTGTAATTGCACAATTATGTTCGCTAGATGTTTCCACATCAGAATCATCTATTTCTCAAGATCTCCAAAAAGTCTTGGACAATCATTCCAAGGTATTTGAGACTCCCAAAGGTCTCCCACCTATGCGTGATCATGATCATGCTATTCATCTGATTCCAGGAAGTGTTCCTCCAAACATCAGGCCGTACAGATATCCCTATGTCCAAAAGAGTGAAATTGAACGTATGGTTGCAGAAATGCTAGAGGCTGGTATAATTCAACCGAGTCAAAGTTCTTTCTCTTCTCCAGTAGTATTGGTGCACAAGAAGGATGGATCATGGCGCATGTGTCCAGATTATAGGGAGCTCAACAAGCTCACTATTAAAGATAAGTTCCCCATTCCTGTCATTGATGAATTACTGGATGAATTGCATGGATCAATTTACTTCACCAAGTTGGATCTTCGTTCAGGATATCATCAAATCAGAATGAAGACTGAAGACATTCCAAAAACAACATTTAGAACTCATGAGGGTCATTATGAATTTTTGGTCATGCCTTTTGGCCTTACCAATGCACCTTCAACATTTCAAGGTTTGATGAATTCAATTTTCAAACCATTCCTTAGAAAATTTGTGTTAGTATTTTTTGATGATATACTAATCTACAACAAGTCTTGGAAGGATCATGTTGAACATGTTGACAGGGTGCTACAACTATTGGAGGAGAAACAATTATATGCAAAAAGATCCAAATGTTTCTTTGGAGTCCAGGAGGTGGAATATTTGGGTCATATTGTATCTCATGAAGGAGTTAAGGTAGACCCTAGCAAAATTAAAGCCATTAAGGAATGGAAAATCCCACATCCATAAAGCATCTGCGAGGATTTCTTGGGTTGACAGGGTATTATCGCAAGTTTGTTAAGAATTATGGGAGAATAGCAGCACCTCTAACAACATTATTGAAGAAAGATGCATTTTCATGGACTCCGGAAGCAACAAAGGCCTTTGAACATCTTAAAGAGGCAATGTGCCAAGCACCGGTCTTAGCTACACCGAACTTCACAAAAACCTTTATTGTGGAATGTGATGCTTCAGGAAATGGAATTGGTGCTGTTCTAATGCAAGATGAAAGACCCATTGCTTTTGAAAGTCGTCCAATCAAGGGAAAGTTTTTAAGCAAAGCTATTTATGAGAAGGAAATGTTGGCAATACTCCATGCACTTAAGAAATGGCGACCCTACCTAATGGGAAGACACTTCAAGGTAAAAACAGATCATGATAGCCTTAAATACTTTTTAGAACAAAGATTATCCTCTGAAGAGCAACAAAAGTGGGTCACAAAGATGTTGGGTTATGACTTTGAAATCATCTACAAAAAAGGGAAGCAAAATGTGGTGGCAGATGCACTCTCAAGAAAGGATGAGGATGTGGAAGCATTGTTGTGTGCCATTTCTATTATCCAACCAGATTGGATAAACGAAGCAAGGGAGGAATGGAAGAATGACGAAGAAGTGTGGGCACTTATTCGAAAGTTACAACAAGATTCCAGTACATCTGATACATTTAGCTGGCAAAATGATTCGTTATGGTACAAAGATCGCTTATACCTCTGTAAGAATTCCCAGCTAAAACAAAAGATTCTTATGGAATTGCACACTTCTCCCTTAGGAGGGCACTCAGGATTTTTAAAAACTTACCACAGGGTTAAGAAGGAATTTTTTTGGGATGGCCTTAAATCAGATATTCAAAAGTTTGTGGCGGAATGTTTGGTTTGCCAACAAAATAAAGTTGAAAAAATTAAGACACTGGGTCTATTACAACCTTTATCCATTCCAAGCCAACGTTGGGAGGAGGTTTCAATGGATTTTATCACAGGTTTACCCAAGTCTGAGGGAAAGAGTGTCATCATGGTGGTAGTTGACAGACTTACCAAGTATGCACACTTTTGTGCATTATCACATCCATTTAAAGCCAGTACAGTTTCTACTGCATTTATGGAAACAATTCAAAAGCTACATGGAAACCCAAAGATTATTGTAAGTGACAGAGATCCCATTTTCACTGGAAATTTTTGGACAGAATTATTTTCTTGTCTTGGTACTCAGTTAGCTCATAGCTCATCTTATCATCCTCAATCTGATGGGCAAACTGAGATAGTAAACAAATGTTTGGAAGGATATCTTCGTTGCTTTGTATCTGATAAACAGACACAATGGGTCAAATGGTTGCCTCTGGCTGAATGGTGGTATAACACTTCCTTCCATACAGCAACAAAAATGACCCCATTTATGGCACTTTATGGGTATCAACCACCATCCATCACATCATATTTAAGAGAAAATTCTAAGGTTCAGGCAGTGGAACATCACATCGAACATCAACAACAAGTCCTCCAACTCTTAAAGGATAACCTCGTGTTGGCACAGAATAGAATGAAACAACAGGCAGATCAACATCGCAGTGAAAGAAGTTTTGATGTAGGTGATTGGGTATTCCTACGGCTACAACCATATAAGCAAATGTCCCTCAAGCAAGCTAAGAAGGATAATAAATTATCACCAAAGTATTATGGTCCGTACAAGGTGTTGCAAAAGATTGGTACTATGGCATACAAATTGGAGCTTCCTGCAGCTTCTCGATTGCACCCAGTTTTCCATGTTTCATGTTTAAAGAAGGTTATAGGCGACAAGCTCCCAGTTCAAACAATATTGCCAGAACTTGACGAGGAAGGAAAAATTATATTGGAACCGGAAGCAGTCACAGAAACAAGAACTCGACAGCTACGAAATCGATCAATTTCAGAGTATCTTATCAAGTGGAAGAACTTATCCACTGAAGATTCCACATGGGAGGATGAGAATTTTATACAGAAGTATCCAGAACTACTCAAGCATTGAGGACAACACTTTTTTGAAGGAGAGGGGCATGTTGGGTCCCTATAATACTAGTGATTACCCCATTACTATTGTAGTTATACCCCTTATTAATATTGTTGTGCCCCTATTGCCCCCATATTGTTATTACTGTGCCCCATAGAATCCCTCTATTGTTATTTTTGTGGCTTTATATTATTATTGTTAGGTCGGCTGGGTTATATTGTGACTCCTTAGACTCCTATATATAGAAAGGAGGTTTTGTCATTTGAATCATCCAAGAATTGTTCATTTATGTAATGTAAAGGAGGTTGCCGCCTCGAAGAGGCTGAATTCTAAGGCATTGATCTATCTTTTCTATCTTTTCTTGAGCTGGTTTCATAACAAAGTCTCAAGCCAAAGGACCGCCTTAAAAGAAGGACATCACTGCAAAAGAGGTAGACAAGCAATCCAATCTGTTTAGTTTAGAGAATGAAATTTCTAAATTGAAATTTTTGATTCCTCTAACTGAACTAGTCAAGAATGATAAGTACAAGTCTTAGATTGCTAAGATGTTGAAAGTAGATCAAATGTCAGATACAATTAATGTTGCCGATGATGAGCCAACAATTCTGTTTGGTCCAGCTCTAGAGGGAAGTCCTGAAGATAGTGAAGTCCCACCTTTCTATCTTAGTTTGAAACTCCATGATTTTATCCTCCATAATTCCATGTTAGATTCTGGTGTCTATCATAATCTTATGCCAAAATTTATTATGGAAAAACTGGGATTAAATATCACCCGGCCTTATCATGACCTCTATTCATTTGATTCAGGAAGAGTGAAATGCCTTGGCCTTATCAAAGACTTAGTAGTGTCCCTGGACCAAATTCTAGCCAAGAATGTGTTGATGGATGTAGTGGTCATTGATATACCTCCACAGTTTGGCATGTTGCTCTCACAGTCCTGGGGGTAAAATATGAAAGGAACCTTGTAACTTGATTTTTCATATGCTACTATACCACTATTTGGGCAGCTTAGAAAATTGTATCGAGTGTTAGTGTCAGTCAGTTATGCCTGTCACCAGTCATCAAATATGCTTTTACCAAGTTTTGTTAGGGGTCTCAAAGTCAAATTTTATCATATCACTAGGCTTTCAGAATAAAATTTGCTCACTTGTTAGTGTGTCTAGGTCTACTGTCGTTCCTTCAATATTTCCATGTCCGATCACTGCCATCACTCAGTTGGATGTGCCGTCATTGAACAAATCATCATAATTATTTCAGTCATGTCACCATGGTCTTCATTCAGCTGAGTGTCTCCACTAGGTCATTAGGGTTAGAGTCTCAAGGTTGTCATTTCATTTGATAAACCAAGAAATGAAGGAGTAGTGGTAGGGTTTGATCAAAAAGTTTTGTTTCTAAGTGTAATTCACTTCAGAATGATGTAAAAAGTTATGTTTCAAAGCTGCATGAAAAATTTCCAAGCTACATAGTTTATATCAGAAAGAAAAATGAAAATTATGGTGGGCCACTTTACCATTACAAATTTGAGTTCTATGGCCTATAAAGACCATTTTATTTCTCTCATTCCTCTCATTCGTCACATTGTCAAGGAAGCTCTCATCCATCATAACTCATTTCCTCACTTATTTCATTGCTAAAGAGATCTCATTCATCATCAACGACTTCCTCAACATTTTTATGGCCAAAGATATTCCAAAACGTTGGTCTCGAGTTACGTTGATGTGTTTTCTATGGGAAGCCCTCCTTTTCATGCTTGCATGCCTACAAACACTATTCCTATACATTGTATCCTCTCTCACACTCAAACTCACCCCTAAAACCCTCACACCCCCTCACTCTCAATCTTAAAACCTTCTATACCTAAAACCTAACCCTACGCTTCGTTTTCGGCAGCCTTCATAGCTGGGACTATGTATAAATTCGCTAGCTCTATTCCCTGAACCTTTTCACTACCCTCCACTTCCCTAAATTTCCTAACATCCTTCCCCATGGCATAATTTTTTTCTACACTCATTCCTACTCCCTAACCCCTTCATCCTATTCCCTCATTCCCTTCCCCTGTTTTTCCCTCTAGGGTTTGCACTCACAAGTTTACTATGGAGAAGGAAAGGAGGCCTTACAACAAGGGTGGGAAAATGGAAAGGTATGAACTCCTCAATACACAAGAGTTTATTTCCTCACCACTCTCCAAGCAATGTTTTTAGCATGTAGGGTGTCTTGTGTTTTGTGAGCAAGTTGAAAAAAGTCAATTGTCATGCTAAGTTGACTAGTTTGTTTTCCACACATCTTAAGAAGGATCAAGTCACAATTTCAGGGGTGAAATTCACTATATAAACTGACATCATAGTAGCAACCACATGGATACCAAATATTGGTGAGAAATGGTTCAAAACTCAGGAGTTGGATGCCCAATTCTATCAACCCTACATCAAAGCTCATTGACAAAGAAATCGATGAAGACAAGGAATATTGGCTAAGCAAGGTGAACGATCATATGGAGAAAATCCTTGAAAATGGAAAAAGAGATAACAAGATACATAAAATCATGGCTTCCCACTATCAAACAAGGAATCAGATTGCACAAATCAAAATCAAGAAATTGAAAACAAAACTGAAACAAGTCCAAAAAAAGCAAAGGGAGTCAATAAAATGGGTAAAAGAATGAAATTTGTGGCTAAAAAATCCAAGGATGTTTAGACTATCATCCATAGCAGCAAAGGAACAAATTTTGAAAATTTTGGAGCAATTTGAATTTTTTTGAAATTTTGTAGGAAATGGCACACAGAAGCGTCGTGGAGAGGCACGACCCTTTTTCTCTGGGCATCCAAATGAAGTTTTTCCTACATGGATGAATGCATAATGATGAGTACATGCCAAATATAAGCTTATTTTTTCATAAAAGCTTCCTATTCTGATCAGAAACTAAAAAAACCTCACCTTTTTCATGCCTCTGCCACTAAATCTAGACTTGCATGATGCTTCTGAGTAAGGTTGGAAAATTCGAGTTTTGGAGGCCTTCCCATGGGTATTTTTTGAAGATTGATGGCTAATTAGAAAGAAGACACGTGGGGATACTTGACCCAGCTTTCAGAATGAAGAATGGAATCCTAAATTTATGCCAAAATCAGCTCTCAAAAGGCGCAACCCTTTTGTTGGCTAGTGCTACCCTTTTGGGCCTGGCACGACCCATCTGGAGACACCTTGGGAGAATGCGATTTTGGAGGCCTTCCCATGGGTCATTTTAAAAAATACAAGATGTTCGGGAAACTGGAAAAACAAGGCTAGTTTACCATTCTTTCAGATTTCAATTTTGACTTCAGGAAGGCACCTAAAAATGACCTTGAATGGGTGTGACCCTTCTACAAAAAAATCTTGTTTTGGTGCATGCAAGTGTGACCTTTTTGCTGACCGGAGAGACCCTTCTTGTTCTGGCGTGACCCTTCTGGTCTAGTAAATTTTTGAGCACTAAATGGTGGAAAATTCAAGATTTTGTGACCTATTAATGTTACTTTAGGTTTATTAGTTGGTTTTTGCCTCACTTTATGAGGAAATTTGTAATTAATGAGGAGATATCCTCTCCTAAAATTAGCCTAAATTGTGGAAACTATCTCAACTATCCTAGTTTTTAGGCGGGGACTCATAAAATCCATTTATGATGAACCTTGAATATAATTTTTGACTTGATGATATGTCATATGCTATATTTTCCTATATAAGATGGAAGATAATCATTTTCCATAGGTTGGACATTTGAGGAGAGAACAATTGTAGCCTATATTTGACATTGTGGAAATCAGAAGACAGAGTTTGCAACTATTGTAGTGGGATTCCTGTGGTATGTGTTTTAGCAGTGTTTTTTCTTCTGTGATCATAAGTTTGAATGTATTGTATCTTTCATTTCCATTTCCATGTTTCATGTGCTTGATTCCTAAGATAATAAATAGAATTCATTCATATAATGCTCTGTTTTGGAGAATCTTTCACATTATTGTTCATTTTTCTTCTGATATAAATGAATTCATGAGATCCATGCTTGTTTAAAAACCTGACCTATCTCCCATATACACATCGACAAACCCTAAAGTGCTAGAGTGTGTGCCTACCTTTCCCCATTACATCTCTGCAAATCTGACTCTCAAATCCTAGACCTAGCACCCTCTAACCTAGCTACTTGGTTTTTCTCCCTTATCCAGCAACAAACCCTAAATCTTTCAAAACCTACTCGAGCTTATCTATCTAGCCTAAAATCCTTTACATTCCAGTCATCTCTTGGCTATGATTCCATAGAGAGAGCCCTCTCTGGTTTGGTAGGGGTAGCTACCAAACTGAAAGCTTGGTATGTGGTTAGCTCCGTAGATTTCCTCATCACCCTAGGACATTGTGGGGGTTAACATTTTGGCGTCGTTGTTGGGAAAACGAGAGATCATATCTTCACTGGGAAAGAACGACAAAGATTAGATCTAATTGCTGATGGTGATCAGTGATCAAACACATATGAAGGCTAAACCATTCACCTGGCGACTCCCACTTGATCCAATGACTCCATTGGTAGTAGGATCCATAAATAGAAATGAGTTCTCAATCTCGAAGATATGCTCCTATGCATCGAGATCATGTTCCAGGCTTTCCAAATCGTATGGCTCAGGTAGATTGGAAAACATACTTGCCAAAATTCAGAGATGGAAAAGGTGATGATGCTACACTTCATTTAATAAGATTTCATATGCATGTGCGTAAGCTAAGCATTAATTTTCATGAAGATTGTTTAATGAAGATGTTCATGGTCACATTAGAAGAAAGAGCACGGTTTTGGAATGAAATCTTGCCTCCTTCTTGTATCTATTCTCTCAAGGATTTTCATTCAGTATTTTTTGAGAAGTATAGAGAAGCCTATCCTTCTTTGCTTTTGATTGAGGATTGTTGTGATAATTTTGAAAATTTTATTCAAGAGCTGGAAAGTGCTTATGGCAATGAAGAGTTTATGGATGATGAACTTTCGGATTCTTTGAATGAAAACCCTTTTCTACCTTGGATGATAGTGAAATTGAGAAGAATTCTCCAATAGATGACAATGATCTTCTATCATCTAAAATAGGTGATAATTTGCAGCAGTCATGCCTTTCTTTTAGTGCACAAGATACATATGATAATGGCCACTTCAGCTACCCTCCACTCCTTGATGAAGATTCTAATTCTGATTTGGTTTTCATTAATATTCCTGAGAGTCATCATTCATCCATTGAGTTCGAAATTAATGAGCAACAGGTTTGTTTCCTAGAACTTAATGATCAACCTGTTGATGCAGCAAAACTGCATCTTTTCAAAATTCCACGTGGACCTGTGGGTTATGGGCCCACGTATACGTCTTTAATGAAGTGAAGATGCACCAATTATTCAAATCCGGAAATTAAACAATTAAACCCTTGTTTAATTAAAACTATTAGACCCGAACTCTTGCACAGATCTCAAACAAATTAAAATTAAATTCAAAATCTTATTGCGTTTGAATTCTAAATTAAAACTCGTGCATTTTTTGGAGCGATATTTGTCAGATCTCGTCCGTTCATAATGAACAACTTTGATCGATCCGGAACTCAACTAGATTAAACCATAATTAATAAAATATCATGTCCAAAATTGGGATTAAACTGTGTGCATGTTTCATTGCGATTACAGTCGGATTTGAACCTTTCAAACAGACGGTCATGATTAATTGAGCTATTAACTCAGTTCTATAAATTCTCGCGTACATTTTTAGAATTAAAACTCAGTGCTTGTTACCATGCGATGACCGTTAAATCGGTTGGATCTGTTGGGTCTGTTCGATCGGATGATTCACAAAGATCTCACGTTCTCCGTCGGAAAACTGCGTTCTGCACTCCCGCTACAATTAGACTGTCATTGTCTCCCTTTGCAGCTTAATCAATAAAAAATCTACTTCCACTCACAGTTAATCGATGCCGAAACTCAAGAGATCACCTGATACAATTAAGGGTTCACAATAGACTTGCAGTCCAATTCTAAGGAAAAATATGGTGCAGGAAGGTTTTAGTCTTCCACAGTTAATTGCCCAGAGTATTCCAATACCTCAAGCCCATTATACCAAAGAAAACTGAGATTTCAACATGGAAATCAATTAACTTCAATTATTTCGAAGGGAGAATAAAACATCCGGGGTTTGACCATCCATGTGCATAAATTAGAGAGGTATAGAAAGATACCAAATTTTACATTCAATCCTTCAATAATTTAGTAATCTACATAAACACACATACATGATTTTCTTGACAAACTCTGCCAAATTTTAATTTATAATAACACAAGAAACTTACACAATTCACAGGCCTGATATGAAATGAAATGGCCTTCATCATATCCCTCTTACACACACCTCTACTCTCTAAAATCTAGCTCCCCTCTAACCTCTAGCTCTCTCTCCCTCTTTTATTATTCAAAAGATAACAATTTATACAAATATAGATTCAAGAACCAATTTAGTTCAGATCTAGCAATCTCTCACTTTCTCCTAAATTATCTCTTTAGCTCCACTCTTTTCTCAAACAAAATCCTAAATGAAGCTTTTAAATCCCTCAAATCCTCACTATTCCTAGGATTACTCAACTGTCTCTAAGATCTCTACATTCATGACATATTCTCCATAAATAAATTTACAATTAAAATCTCCTCAAACTCAACTAAACTTAGGAAAATAAATAAAATCATTAAGGGAACCCACTCCCTTTAGTAAATGTGAAATAAGACTCATGGGTCTTATAAGCGTTGACAGATGCTCCTGCATCAGACTCCCCGAGTTGAAATAATTCATGGACTCCTATTCAGGAGTCACCCAACTGCTCCTATTCCAAACTTCGTCAGATTTCATCTTCCAACTGGTTGTCTGACCTCTGTCAATTGTAGCTACATTTACTGCCTTCTCTCTTTCTCCTGGATGCCAAACCTTACTTTGTAACTTGCCATCTCCGTCATCATGCTGCGGCTCCATTTTTTCTGCCACTGTTGCTTTAATCCTTCCAGGTTTCCAAATCTTATGTTGCTGTTGTCCTCTCCCTTTGCTGATGTAGATTTCTTCTGTTAATTTCCCTTTTTTGTTGGTTCTCTTCTTGACTGACTTCTTCATCCATAATTTCTTGATTTTCTCTTTACTCTTTGCAACCATTCTCAAACACATGGACCTTAGTTGAACTCCACTGTCAACTAACTGCTGTTCATTCTCTTTTTCCATATAAACTATGAAATTTCTGTCCAATTTTACTTCATCCCTTTAATTTACAGCCTGTTGGTTTCACTTTATAGCTTCTCCTTCATTGCTATGAAAGACAATTGTTTCCTCTATATCATCAGGTTCACTTAAAAAATTTTCCAGCAAATTAAATATTCCTTCATATTCAATAAGCATGTCATTTACATATGGCTCCTCTTTCCCATATAAAACATAATTTCCATCACAATTGTCAGATTTAAAATTACTATGCTTTCCATTCTCCACAGATAATTCTGTCATCACATCTTTATGCTGATTTTCTACAAAATTTATGAAACTATCAACAAATTTTATTTCAACACTTTCCTCTGCATTACACAGTGTTCCTTGTTATGATACAAGGCTATCATTCAACAATTCAATAGCTATAATTTCTTAGAGCATATCATTATGAAGTATCCTTTCATCTTTTGTACTTATACCATTGCAACAAAATGATGTTGTTACATCTTCATATATAACAGAAACAAAACTATGTTTTTCTAAAGCTTCTTCATGGTTTACAGACTCATCAATTTCAAAATCACAGATTTCTTGAACTTTTGTATCTGTCAACATCATCATACATTCTTTCACATTTTCCATAATAATTCTATCTAGATTCTCTACTGAAGATGCTTCATTCTAGTTACAAACTCTCATTTGCTTGTCTTTAGCTTCTTGAATTATGACAAATTCCCTGCCAATGCCATTATTCTCAAAGTTATTAAATACATGCTCAAAATACTTTTCTAATCCAGCCACTTCTTCCAGTAATCTCACTTCTTCATCAACATGCATAAGCACATTGTCCAATTGCCATTCATTACCTGTCAAACCTAAAAACATACACAACATATCAGTTTCCAAAATACAAGGCTCTTCATTTGAAGCCTTAGTGATCAGATCTTCATGCCTCTCTGAACTATTCTGATATTTCACTAAGTTATTGAGAAATTCTTTCTCAACATCTCCGATTTCTTTTTCATCAAAGAATACTTCTTGGACTGTAGCTTCTTAACTATGCTTGGCAACTTCATCATAGGTTTGTAGAATACCTTTCTACTCTACACAATTCTCTCCATTACTCAGTTTATCCAAGTAAGACAATAATGTCTTTCTCTCTTCTATGATAAGACTTTGATCCTTCAAAGTTTTCCTTGACTTAACTTTTTGAGCTGAGTTCTCTGTGTCAACTTCTCTTCTCTTCACTTCACAAATTTGCAATGCATTTATTTCCTTTTCTCTGTCCATTTTCCATTGGGTTTCTGTCCATGTTAATATTCCTTCAAACATGATCCAATAAGTTTTTAATAAGAGAAGACACAACCATTCACTTATACCTTTTAATTTTCTCCACCAATTGAAGTCTTGAAATTCTTTATGAATCTCCTTTTGTGTTTTTCTTGTCTCTGCCTCTTTCACTTTTTCATGCACAGGCTCAAATTCATTAGGTTTCATACCTACAAATTTACATTCACACAAATAATTAATTCCAAAAATATGAGACTCTCTTGTTTGTGAAGATGCTACCAGTACCTTTCTCTTATGCTGATTTGTATAGATCATCTCTTCATCACTGTCTCCTTCCCCAAGGAGAGGTCCTTTCTCTGGTTCACAAATGGATCCTATTCTTTCATTCTCAACTGTTCAAAGTATTAATTTCTCAACAAATAATTCCCTGACAGGCCACTTAACTCTTTTTCCCACATAAAATCCTTGTTTCCATCCTTCTTTGATTCCTTTTTGTATCAGCTTCTCCAAATGACTGAGTTCTATCTTTATCTCAGCCACCTCTATGTCAATTTCTTCCTTACTCATTCCTTGAGTCAAACTTCTTTGGCACTCTTTTCTCTCTATCTGTGACTTTCCTCTGTACCCTTGTTATGACTAAAAATAGTAAAATTTGTTGTTTCCTTTGGTGAGCTTTCCTTGTTCACCGATGAGCTGCAATTAGCCCTTCTCTCTTCTGTAACAAGTCTCTTAGTTGTTAACCATACCAAATCATCCTTTTGGTATCCTTTCTTTTCCAGGTTCTCTGCACGAGAACCCTTTCTTCTCCTTGAGCACTCCAGCTCAACTTCCAAAGATGTTGGCTGCTGCATTTTCAATTGCTCACTTCACTTTGCCTTCAGTAATTTCATTTTACTGTTGGTTATTGCCACCTTTTATTCATTCGGGAGTTCTTCTTGCTTCATCTTCTTTAACATAGCTCATGTGCTACGATGCCGCTATAGCTCATTCTATTTTTCAACAATTTTACTGCTTCCCTTGGCTTGCATAATCTTACCTCAAGATTCATCAAATATCCTTCCAAACTTACCAATTTTCTTCAAAGATATCTTAAAACTAATTCCCATCTTATTTTTCATAATAAACACTTTAGCTTTTAAGATCAATTAAGATTTTATCTGAACTTCAACAATAGTTATAAAATTCATGACAGACACTATAAATTTCTTCTAACAATGATTTTGTAAGCAAATCTTTTCTTGCTTCTACAAATTTCAAATTTCAATCCTTGTAGTGGCTCTTCTTTCATATCTATCGAATCCAGTCTTCAGTCTACCTGTTCCTTCAACCATCAATATCATTGTCTTTAACAATACTTAAAAAATCTTCACTCATTCTTCAATTTTCCACAAAATTATTCAAATCATTTAAATGACTTCAGTGCCACAACAAACCACCCTTCTATTTGATTTTAAATTCAAAACCAATAATTCAATCAACTTACGTTTAAACATTACTAAGCACTGACTTCAAATCTAGAAATTTCAACTGCCTGTAAGAAAAACATCTTCTCCTCTCAAATTTTACTATCTTGTTATTCTTCAGATATTCAAAACAAGTATGTAAAAATCATCAAAATAAATATTCTTATGCTCTGATTTTGCTTTAATTATTCTAACATGCTGGTATCTCAAATGTCTTTCTGATCATTCCAAAGACTTTTTCAGCTTTGATACCACTTTGATGCAACAAAACTGCATCTTTCCAAAATTCCACGTTGACCTGTGGGTTATGGACACATGTATACGTCTTTAATGAAGTGAGGTTGTACTGATTATTCAAATCTAGAAATTAGACAATTATACCCCTATTTCCCTTTGCAGCTTAATCAATAAACAGTCTACTTCCACTCACGGTTAATCGATGCGAGAACTCAAGAGATCACATGATACAATTAAGGGTTCACACTAGACTTGCGGTCCAATTCTAAGGAAAAATATAGTGCAGGAAGGTTTTAGTCTTCCACAGTTAATTTCCCAGAGTATTCCAAAACCTCAAGCCCATTATACCAAAGAAAATCGAGCTTTCAACATGTAAATCAATTAACTTCAATTATTTCGAAGGGAGAATAAAACATCCCAGGTTTGACCATCCGTGTGCATAAATTAGAGAGGTATAGAAAGATACCAAATTTTACATTCGATCCTTCAATAATTTAGAAATCTACATAAACACACATGCATGCTTTTCTTGACAAACTCTACCAATTTTTAATTTATAATAACACAAGAAACTTACACAATTCACATGCTTGATATGCAATCAAACAGCCTTCATCATATCCCTCTTACACACACCTATACTCTCTAACCTCTAGCTCTCTCTCCCTCTTTTATTATTCAAAAGATCACAATTTATACAAATACGGATTCATGAACCAATTTAGTTCAGATCCAACAATCTCTCACTTTCTCCTAAAGTATCTCTTCAGCTCCACTCTTTTCTCAAACAAAATCCTAAATGAAGCTTTTAAATCCCTCAAATCCTCACTCTTCCTAGGATTACTCAACTGTCTCTAAGATATCTACATTCATGACATATTCTCCATAGATAGATTTACAATTAAATTTTCCTCAAACTCAACTAAACTTAGGAAAATAAATAAAATGATTAAGGGAACCCACTCCCTTTAGTAAATGTGAAATAAGACTCATGGGTCTTATAAGCTTTGACAGATGCTTCTGCATCAGACTCCCTACGTTGAAATAATTCATGGACTCTTGTTCACGAGTCACCCAACTGCTCCTGTTGTAAACTTCGTTAGATTTCATCTTCCAACTAGTTGTCTGACCTCTTTCAATTGCAGGTGCATTTAACTGCCTTCTCTCTCTCTCCTAGATGCCAAACCTTACTTTGTAACTTGCCATCTCTGTCATCATGCCACTGCTCCATTTTTTTCTGCCAATGTTGCTTTAATCCTTCCAGGTTTCCAAATGTTATGTTGCTGTTGTCCTCTCTCTTTGCTGATGCAGATTTATTTTGTTAATTTCCCTTTTTTGTTGGTTCTCTTCTTGACTGACTTCTTCATCCATAATTTCTCGATTTCTCTTTACTCTTTGCAACCCTTCTCAAACACATAGACCTTAGTTGAACTCCACTGTCAACTAATTGCTGTTCATTCTCTTTTGCCATATAAACTATGAAATTTCTATCCAATTTTACTTCATCCCTTTCATTTACAGCGTGTTGGTTGCACTTTATGGCTTCTCCTTCATTTCTATGAAAGACAATCGTTTCCTCTATATCATCAGGTTCACTTAATAACTTTTCCAACAAATTAAATATTCCTTCATATTCAATAAGCATGTCATTTACATATGGCTCCTCTTTCCTTTATATTCCATCACAATTGTCAGATTTAAAATTACTATGCTTTCCATTCTCCACAGATAATTTTGTCATCACGTCTTTATGCTAATTTTCTACAATATTTATGAAATTGTCAGCAAATTTTATTTCAGCGCTTTCCTCTACATTACACGTTGTTCCTTGTTCTAATACAAGGCTATCATTCAATGATTCAATAGCTAGAATTTCTTGGAGCATATCATTATGAAGTATCCTTTCATCTTCTGTACTTATACCATTGCAACAAAATGATGTTGTTACATCTTCATATATAATAGAAACAAAACTATGTTTTTCTAAAGCTTCTTCATGGTTTACAGACTGATCAATTTCAAAATCACAGATTTCCTGAACTTCAGTATCTGTCAACATCATCATACATTATTTCACATTTTCCATAATAATTCTATCTAAATTCTTGACTAAAGATGCTTCATTCTGGTTACAAACTCTCATTTGCTTGTCTTCAGCTTCTTGAATTATGACAAATTCCCTGCCAATACCATTATTCTCAAAGTTATTAAATACATGCTCAAAATACTTTTCTAATCCAGCCACTTCTTCCAGTAATATCACTTCATCACCAACATGCATAAGCACATTGTCCAATTGCCATTCATTACTTGTCAAACCTAAAAAAATACACAACATATCAGTTTCCAAAATACAAGGCTCTTCATTTGAAGCGTCAATGATCAAATCTTCATGCCTCTCTAAACTATTATGATATTTCACTAAGTTATTGAGATATTGTTTCTCAACATCTCCGATTTATTTTTCATCAAAGAATACTTCTTGGATTGCAGCTTCTTCACTATGCTTGGCAACTTCATCATAGGTTTGTAGAATACCTTTCTGCTCTACACAATTCTCTCCATCACTTAGTTTATCCAAGTAAGACAATAATGTCTTTCTCTCTTCTATGATAAGACTTTGATCCTTCAAAGTTTTCCTTGACTTAACATCTTGACCTGAGTTCTCTGTGTCAGCTTCTCTTCTCTTCACTTCACAAATCTGCAATGCATTTATTTCCTTTTCTCTGTCCATTTTCCATTGGGTTTCTGTCTAGTTTAATATTCCTTCAAACATGATCCATTAAGTTTTTAATAAGAGAAGACACCACCATTCACTTATACCTTTTAATTTTCTCCACCAATTGAAATCTTGAAATTCTTTATGAATGTCCTTTTGTGTTTTTCTTGTCTCTGCCTCTTCCACTTTTTCATGCACAGGCTCAAATTCATTAGGTTTCATACCTAGAAATTTACATTCACACAAATCATTAATTTCGAAAATATGATACTCTCTTGTCTGTGAAGATGCTACCAGTACCTTTCTCTTATGCTGATCTGTATAGATCATATCTTCATCACTGTCTCCTTCCCCAAGGAAAGGTCCTTTCTCTAGTTCACAAATGGATCTTATTCTTTCATTCTCAACTGTTCAGAGTATTAATTTCTCAGAAAATAATTCCCTAATAGACCACTTAACTCTTTTTCCCACATAAAATCCTTGTTTCCATCCTTCTCTGATTCCCTTTTGTATCAGCTTCTCCAAATGACTAAGTTTTGTCTTTATATCAGCCACCTCTATGTCAATTTCTTCCTTACTCATTTCATTGAGTCAAACTTCTTTGGCACTCTTTTCTCTTTGTCTGTGACTTTCCTTTGTACCCCTGTTATGACTAACAATAGTCAATTTTATTGTTTCCTTTGGTGAACCTTCCTTGTTCACTGGTGAGCTACAACTAGCCATTCTCTCTTCAGTAACAAGTCTATTAGTTGTTACCCATACCAAATCATCCTTTTGGTATCCTTTCTTTTCCAGGTTCTCTGCACCAAAACCCTTTCTTCTACTTGAGCACTCTGTCTCAGCTTCCAAAGATGTTGGCTGCTGCATTTTCAATTGCTCACTTCCCTTTAGCTTCAGTAATTTCATTTTACTGTTGGTTATTGCCACCTTTTATTCATCTGGGAGTTCTTCTTACTTCATCTTCTTTAACATAGTTCATGTGCCACGATGCTACTATAGCTCATTCTATCTTTTAGCAATTTTATTGTTTCCCTTGGCCTACTTAATCTGACCTCAAGATTCATCAAATATCTTTCCAAACCTGCCAATTTTCTTCAAAGATATCTTAAAACTAATTCCCATCTTATTTTTTATAATGAACACTTTAGCTTTTAAGATTAATTAAGATTCTATCTGAACTTCAACAATATTTATAAAATTCATGACAGACACTATAAATTTCTTCTGACAATGATTTTGTAAGCAAATCTTGTTTTGCTTCTACAAATTTCAAATTTCAATCCTTGTAGTGGCTCTTCTTTCATATCTATCGAATCCAGTCTTCAGTCTACCTATTCCTTCAACCATCAATATCATTGTCTTTAACAATACTTATACAATCTTCATTCATTCTTCAATTTTCCACAAAATTCTTCAAATCATTTAAATGACTTCAGTGCCACAACAAAACACTCTTCTATTTGATTTTAAATTCAAAACCAATAATTCAATTAGCTTACATTTAAACATTAATAAGCACTGACTTCAAATCTGGAAATTTCAAATGCCTGTAAGAAAAACATTTTCTCCTCTGAAATTTCACTCCCTTGTTATTCTTCAGATATTCATAACAAGTCTCTGTAAAAATCATAAAAATAAATATTCTTACCAAAGCTTTGCCAGAGGATTCGTTGTTTCCCCATTCTGATCTCAGTATCCTTTATGCTTTGATTTTGCTTTAATTATTCTAACATGCTGGTATCTCAAATCTCTTTTTGATCATTCCAAAGACTTTTTCAGCTCTGATATCACTTTGATGCAACAAGACTGCTTTTTTTCAAAATTCCGCGTGGACGTGTGGGTTCTAGGCCCACATATACGTCTTTAATGAAGTGAAGTTGCACTAATTATTCAAATCTGGAAATTAAACAATTAAACCCCTCTTTAATTAAAACTATTAGACCCAATCTCTTGCATGGATCCCAAACAAATTAAAATTCAATTCAAAACCTTATCGCGTCCGAATTCTAAATTAAAACTCGTGCATTTTTTGGAGCAATATCTGTCAGATCTTGTCCCTTCATAATGAATGACTTTGATCGATCCAAAACTCAACTAGATTAAACCATAATTCATAAAGTATCGTGTCCGAAATCGGGATTAAACTGTGTGCATGTTCCAATGTGATTACTGTCGGATCTGACCCTTTCAAAGGGACGGTCACGATTAACTGAGCTATTAACTCAGTTTTGTAAATTCTTAGGTCCATTTTTAGAATTAAACCTCAGCGCTTGTTACCACGTGATGACCGTTAGATCTGTTGGATCTGCTGGGTCTGTCTGATCGGACAATTCACAACTATCTCGCCTTATTTGTCGAAAAATTGTGTTCTGCACTCCCCTTACAGTTAGACTATCACTATTTCCCTTTGCAGCTTAATCAATAACAATCTACTTCCACTCACAGTTAATCAATGTCAGAACTCAAGAGATCACCCAATACAATTAAGGGTTCACAATAGACTTGCAGTCCAATTCTAAGGAAAAATATGGTGCAGGAAGGTTTTAGTCTTCCACAGTTAATTTCCCAGAGTATTCCAATACCTTAAGCCCATTATACAAAAAAAAATCGAGCTTTCAACATGTAAATCAATTAACATCAATTATTTCAAATGGATAATAAAACATCCTGGGTTTGACCATCCATGCGCATAAATTAGAGAGGTATAGAAAGATACCAAATTTTACATTCAATCCTTCAATAATTTAGAAATCTACATAAACACACATACAGGCTTTTCTTGACAAACTCTGCCAAATTTTAATTTATAATAACCCATGAAACTTACACAATTCACAGGCCTGATATGAAATCAAATGGCCTTCATCATATCCCTCTTACACACACCTCTCCTCTCTAACCTCTAGCTCTCTCTCCCTCTTTCATTATTCAAAAGATCACAATTTATACAAATATGGATTCATGAACCAATTTAGTTCAAATCCAACAATCTCTCACTTTATCCTAAAGTATCTCTTCAGCTCCACTCTTTTCTCAAACAAAATCCTAAATGAAGCTTTCAAATCCCTCAAATCCTCACTCTTCCTAGGATTACTCAACTATCTCTAAGATCTCTACATTCACGACATATTCTCCATAAATAAATTTACAATTAAAATTTACTCAAACTCAACTAAACTTAGGAAAATAAATAAAATGATTAAGGGAACCCACTCCCTTTAGTAAATGTGAAATAAGACTCATGGGTCTTATAAGCTTTGACAAATGCTCCTGCATCACCTGTTCAACAGATTTTAAATCAGCAAGGAAAAGAAGAAATAGATATTCAAATGCTTTATGTTTCTTCTGAGGATCTAATGGATAAAAGGTAGATTTTAGATATTTTTAATCAATATTATTCTCAAGAGCATGAGAATGCAGCCCAAGACGATGGAATTAAAAGGGTATGTGATATAGAATTACATCTTGTTGTGCCAGTTGTGGAAGAATATTTTGAAAGTAATCTTGTCCAAATAATTAATGAATCTTTTGGTCTAGAAACTTTCAGTCCAAATTTACATGAAGAGACATTCATACATGTAGCTTCAAATTTTAAGGATGTTAGATTTCAAATAGACCATCATGAGTTATAGGAAAACAATGAAAAAGAACAGGTTGTTTTAGAGCCTCTTGCAGGTGATGATTTTCCTCCAGGATTAGAAAATGAAGAGTCTGTTGTAGAAGAGCAGTTTGTCTCGGATCCTATGGATGTGTACATTTTTTCTATTGATACTATGGCTGCCTCAAACACAGATTTTCAAAAACAAATTTCCCTTTCTCTTGATGCAAATGAAAAATTTGATGAACATATTTTCTTCTTTCATCCTGACAAAAATTTTGCATTGGAAAATGAGGGGTGTTCTTATATTTCTGCTAACTTTCAAGACATGGTAATGTTCCAGATTATTGAAGACCCTATTGCAAATTTGTTGCAGCCATCTAGGGAGATGAATTTTATTGTATTTATGGATCATGTAAACATGTTCAGTGCACACTGGGAGTGGCGTAGCTTTTGTTTTTTCTACCTACTCAAGGAAAGTATGAGAAAAATTCAAATAATTAGCCATTTGCTAGATTGGTTGCATTGGAGGGATCATTACGCATGATTGTATATACATCTTCAGCAGGTTGGAAATTATCATCAAAATTTTGAAGCTCGAGGAGAAGGCCATAAGGCTTCTATGATCAACTGTTGTTTTATTTTTGTTAAAAAAGTTGTGAAGTCAGTTTTTCAATTCGTATGTTTTTTTATAGTCAAGTCAGTCAGGTTTCAGTTTGATTTTAGTATTTGCATTTTGCTTCCATGCCAGTGAACAAGGCTACTAGGTCTACGGTTTTCTTGACACCTCCAAGGAGCTACTATCCCTAGGTGGAGCCAATGTTATTGTCAGTCAGTTCTGCCTATCACCAGTGATCAAATATGATTTTACCAAGTTTTGTTGGGGTCCTCAAAGTCAAATTTTATCATGTCACTAGGTTTTCAGAATAGATTTTTCTCACTCGTTAGTGTGTCTAGGTCTACTACTACTCCTTCAAGATTTCCATGTCTGGTCACTGCCATCACTTAGTTTTATGTGCCATCATTGAACAAATCATCATAATTATTTCAGTCATGTCACCATGGTCTTCATTCAGCTCAGTGTCTCCACTAGGTCATTAGGGTTAGAGTCATCAAGGTTGTCATTTCATTCGATAAACCAAGAAATGAAGGAGTAGTGGTAGGGTTTGATCAAAAAGTTTTGTTTCTAAGTGTAATTCACTTCAGAATGATGTAATAAGTTATGTTTCAAAGCTGCATGAAAAATTTCCAAGCTACATAGTTTATATCAAAAAGCAAAATGAAAATTATGGTGGGCCACCCTACCATTACAAATTTGAGTTCTATGACCTATAAAGACCATTTTTTCTCTCATTCCTCTCATTCATCACATTGTCAAGGAAGCTCTCATCCATCATAACTCATTTCCTCACTCATTTCATTGCTAAAGAGATCTCATTCATCATCAACCACTTCCTCAACATTTTTATGGCCAAAGATAGTCCAAAACATTGGTCTCGAGCTATGTCGCTATGTTTTCTGTGGGAAGCCCTCCTTTTCATGCTTGCAAGCCTACAAATGCTATTCCTATACATTATATCCTCCCTCACACTCAAACTCACCCCTAAAACCCTCACAACCCCTCACTCTCAATCTTAAAACCTTCTATACCTAAAACCTAACCCTACACTTCTGTTTTGGCAGCCTTCATAGCTGGGACTATGTATAAATTCACTAGTTCTATTCCCTCACCCTTTTCATTTCCCTCCACTTCCCTAAGTTTCCTAACATCCTTCCCCATCTCATAAATTTTTCCTACACCCATTCCTACTCCCTAACCCCTTCATCCTATTCCCTCATTCCCTTCCCCTGTTTTTCCCTCTAGGGTTTGCACTCACAAGTTTACTGTGGAGAAGGAAAGGAGGCCTTACAACGAGGGTGAGAAAATGGAAAGGTATGAACTCCTCAATACACAGGAGTTTATTTCCTCACCACTCTCCAAGCATTGTTTTTAGCATGTAGGGTGTCTTGTGTTTTATGAGCAAGTTGAAAAAAGTCAATTGTCATGCTAAGTTGACTAGTTTGTTTGCCATACATCTTAAGAAGGATCAAGTCACAATTGCAGGGGTGAAATTCACTATATAAACTTACATCATAGCAACAGCCACATGGATACCAAATATTGGTGAGAAATGGTTCAAAACTCAGGAGTTGGATGCCCAATTCTATCAACCCTACATCAAAGCTCATTGACAAAGAAGTCGATGAAGACAAGGAATATTGGCTAAGAAAGGTGAACGATCATATGGAGAAAATACTTGAAAATGAAAAAAGAGATAACAAGATACATAAACTCGTGGCTTCCCGCTATCAAACAGGGAATCAGATTGCACAAATCAAAATCAAGAAATTGAAAACAAAATTGAAACAAGTTCAAGACAAGCAAAGGGAGTCAAGAAAATGGGTAAAAGAATGAAATTGGTGGCTAAAAGATCCAAGGATGTTTAGACTATCATCCATAGCAGCAAAGGAAATTTTTTTGAAAATTTTGGAGCAATTTGAAATTTTTTGAAATTTGGTAGGAAATGACACATAGAAGTGTCGTGGAGAGGCACGACCCTTTTCCCTAGGCATCCAAATGAAGTTTTTCCTACATGGATGAATGCATAATGATGATTACATTCCAAATACAAGCTTAGTTTTTAATAAAAGCTTCCTATTCTGATAAAAAACTAAAAAAACCTCACCTTTTTCATGCCTCTGCCACTAAATCTAGACTGGCACGACGCTTTTGAGTAAGGTTGGAAAAATCAAGTTTTGGAGGCCTTCCCATGGGTATTGTTTGAAGATTGATGGCTCATTAGAAAGAAGACACGTGGGGATACTTGACCCAACTTTCAGAATGCAGAATGGAATCATAAAATTCTGCCAAAATCAGCTCTCAACAGGCGCGACCCTTTTGCTGGCTAGTGTGACATTTCTGGGCCTAGCACGACCCATCTGCATACACCTTGGGAGAATGTGATTTTGGAGGCCTTCCCATGGGTCATTTTCAAAAATTTAAGATGTTCGGGAAACTAGACAAACAAGGCTAGTTTACCATTCTTTTATATTTTAATTTTGACTTTAGGAAGGCACCTAAAAATGGCCTCGAACGGGCATGACCCTTGTACAAAAAATCTTGTTTCGGTGCATGCAAGTGCAACCTTTTTTCTGACCAGAGACCCATCTGGTTCTGGCATGACCCTTCTGGTCTGGTAAATTTTTGAGCCCTAAATGGTGGAAATTTCAAGATTTTGTGACCTATTGATGTTACTCTAGGTTTCTTAGTTGGTTTTTGCCTCACTTTATGAGAAAATTTGTAATTAATGAGGAGATATGCTCTCCTAAACTTTAGCCTAAATTGTGGAAACTGTCTCAACTATCCTAGTTTTTAGGCGAGGACTCATCCAATCCGTTTATGATGGACCTTGAATAGAATTTTTGACCTGATGAGATGTCATATGTTCTATTTTCCTATCTAAGATGGAAGATAATCATTTTCCATAGGTTGGACATTTGAGGAGAGAACAATTGTAGCCTATATTTGACATTCTTGAAATCAAAAGATGGAGTTTGCAGCTATTGTAATGGGATTCTTGTGGTATGTGTTTTAGCAGTGTTTTTTTCTTCTGCGATCATAAGTTTGAATGTATTGTATCTTTCATTTCCATTTCCATGTTTCATGTGCTTGATTCCTAAGATAATAAATAGAATTCATTCATATAATGCTCTGTTTTGGAGAAGCTTTCACATTATTATTCTTTTTTCTTCTGATATAAAAGAATTCATGAGATCCATGCTCGTTTAGAAACCCTACCTATCTCCCATATAAAAATCGACAAACCCTAAAGTGCTAGAGTGTGTGCCTACCTTTCCCCATTACATCTATGCAAATCTGACTCTCAAATCCTAGACCTAGCACCCTCTAACCTAGCTACTTGGTTTTTGTCCGTTATCCAGTAAAAAAACCCTAAATCTTTCAAAACCTACCTGAGATTATCTATCTAGCCTAAAATCCTTTACATTCCGGTCATCTCTTGGTTGTGATTCCATAGAGAGAGCCCTCTCTGGTTTGGTAGGGCTAGCTACCAAATTGAAAGCTTGGTATGTGTTTAGCTCCGTTGATTTCCTCATCAACCTAAGACATTGTGGTGGTTAACATTTTGGCATCATTGCCAGGAAAATGAGAGATCATATCTTCCCTGGGAAAGAACGACAAAGATCAGATCTGATTGCTAATGGTGAACAGTGATCAAACACGTATGAAGGTTAACCATTCACCTGGTGACTCCCACTTGATCTAACGACTCCACTAGTAGTAGGATCTAGAAATAGAAATGAGTTCTCAATCTCGAAGATATGCTCCTATGCGTCGAGATCATGTTCCAGGCTTTCCAAATCATATGGCTTAGGTAGATTGGAAAACATACTTGCCAAAATTCAGAGATGGAAAAGGTGATGATGCTACACTTCATTTAATAAGATTTCATATAGATACGCGTAAGCTGAGCATTAATTTTCATGAAGATTGTTTAATGAAGATGTTCATCGTCACATTAGAAGAAAGAGCACAATTTTGGTATGAAATATTGCGTCCTGCTTGTATCTATTCTCTCAAGGATTTTCATTTAGTATTTTTTGAGAAGTATAGAGAAGCCTATCCTTCTTTGCTTTTGATTGAGGATTGTTCTGATAATTTTGAAAATTTATTCAAGAGCTAGAAAGTGCTTATGGTGATGAACAGTTTATGGATGATGAAATTTTGCATTCTTTGAATGAAAACCCTTTTCACCACCATGTTAATATCATGGATTCTACCCTGGATGACAGTGAAATTGAGAATAATTCTCCAATAGATGACAATGATCTTCTATCATCTAAAATAGGTGATAATTTGCAACAGTCACGCCTTTCTTTTAGTGCACAAGATACATATGATAATGTCCACTTCAGCTACCCTCCACTCCTTGATGAAGATTCTAATTCTGATTTGGTTTTCATTAATATTCCTGAGAATCATCATTCATCCATTGAGTTCGAAATTAATGAGCAACAGGTTTGTTTCCTAGAACTTAATGATCAACTTGTTGATGCAGCAAAACTGCATCTTTTCAAAATTTCGTGTGGACCTGTGGGTTATGCGCCCATTTCTACATCTTTAATGAAGTGAAGATGCAAAAATTATTCAAATCTGGAAATTAAACAATTAAACCCCTGTTTAATTAAAAATATTAGACCCGATCTCTTGCATGGATCCCAAACAAATTAAAATTCAATTCAAAATCTTATCGCATTCGAATTCTAAATTAAAAGTTGTGTATTTTTCAGAGCGATATTTGTCAGATCTCATCCCTTCATAATGAATGACTTTGATCGATCCAGAACTCTACTAGATTAAACCATAATTCATAAAATATCGCGTTCGAAATTGGGATTAAACTGTGTGCATGTTTCGCCGCAATTACAGTGGGATTTGAACCTTTCAAATAGACGGTCATGATTAATTGAGCTATTAACTTAGTTCTATAAATTCTCGCGTCCATTTTTAGAATTAAACCTCAGTGCTTGTTACCACGCGATGACTGTTAGATCTGTTGGGCCTGTTTGATCGAACGATTCACAATGATCTAACGTTTTTCGTTGAAAAACTGCGTTCTGGACTCCCACTACGGTTAGACTGTCATTGTTTCCCTTTGCAGCTTAATCAATAAATAGTCTACTTCCACTCACGGTTAATCGATGCCAAAACTCAAGAGATCACCTGATACAATTAAGGGTTCACAATATACTTGCGATCCAATTCTAAGAAAAATATGGTGCAGGAAAGTTTTAGTCTTCCACAATTAATTGCCCAGAGTATTCCAATACCTCAAGCTCATTGTACCAAAGAAAATCAAACTGTCAACATGGAAATCAATTAACTTCAATTATTTTGAAGGGAGAATAAAACATTCGGGGTTTGACCATTCATGTGCATAAATTAGAGAGGTATAGAAAGATACCAAATTTTACATTCAATCCTTCAATAATTCAGTTATCTACATAAACAAACATACATGCTTTTCTTGACAAACTCTGCCAAATTTTAATTTATAATAACACAAGAAACTTACACAATTCATAGGATTGATATGCAATCAAATGGCCTTCATCATATCCCTCTTACACACACCTCTACTCTCTAACATCTAGCTCCCCTCTAACCTCTAGCTCTCTCTCCCTTTTTTATTATTCAAAAGATCACAATTTATACAAATACGGATTCATGAACCAATTTAGTTCAGATCCAGCAATCTCTCACTTT
The DNA here is from genome assembly GCA_031772625.1 of Pinus tabuliformis. Taxonomy (NCBI): domain Eukaryota; kingdom Viridiplantae; phylum Streptophyta; class Pinopsida; order Pinales; family Pinaceae; genus Pinus; species Pinus tabuliformis. The sequence continues at coordinate 290,875,001 of CM062810.1, forward strand.
CTCCTAAATTATCTCTTCAACTCCACTCTTTTCTCAAACAAAATCCTAAATGAAGATTTTAAATCCCTCAAATCCTCACTCTTCCTAGGATTACTCAATTGTCTCTAAGATCTCTACATTCACGACATATTCTCCATAAATAAATTTACAATTAAAATTTCCTCAAACTCAACTAAACTTAGGAAAATAAATAAAATGATTAAGGGAACCCACTCCCTTTAGTAAATGTGAAATAAGACTCATGGGTCTTATAAGCTTTGACGGATTCCCCTGCATCAGACTCTCTGATTTGAAATAATTCATGGACTCCTGTTCATGAGTCATCCAACTGTTCCTTTTGCAAACTTAGTCAGATTTCATCTTCCAATTGGTTGTCTGACCTCTTTCAACTGCAGGTGCATTTACTGCCTTCTCTCTTTCTCCTGGATGCCAAACCTTACTTTGTAGCTTACCTTCTCTGTCATCATGTTGCTGCTCCATTTTTTCTACCATTGTTGCTTTAATCCTTCTAGGTTTCCAAATCTTATGTAGTTGCTATCCTCTCTCTTTGCTGATGCAGATTTCTTTTGTTAATTTCCCTTTTTTGTTGGTTCTCTTCTTGACTAACTTCTTCCATAATTTCTCAATTTTCTCTTTACTCTTTGCAACCCTTCTCAAACACATGGACCTTAGTCTAACTCCACTGTCAACTAATTGTTGTTCATTATCTTTTTCCATATAAACTATGAAATATTATACAATTTTACTTCATCCCTTTCATTTATAGCCTGTTGGTTGCACTTTATAGCTTCTCCTTCATTACCATGAAAGACAATCATTTCCTCTATATCATCAGGTTCACTTAATAGCTTTTCCAGCAAATTAAATATTCCTTCATATTCAATAAGCATGTCATTTACATATGGCTCCTCTTTCCTGTATAAAATAGAATTTCCATCACAATTGTTAGATTTAAAATTACTATGCTTTCCATTCTCCACAGATAATTCTGTCATCACTTCTTTATGCTGATTTTCTACAAAATTTATGAAACTGTTAGCAAATTTTATTTCAGCACTTTCCTCTACATTACACAGTGTTCCTTGTTTTGATACAAGGCTATCATTCAACAATTCAATAGCTAGAATTTCTTGGATCATATCATTATGAAGTATCCTTTCATCTTTTGTACTTATACCATTGCAATAAAATGATGTTGTTTCATCTTCATATATAACAGAAACAAAAATTTGTTTTTCTAAAGCTTCTTCATGGTTTACAGACTCATCAATTTCAAAATCACAGATTTCCTGAACTTCTGTATCTGTCAACATCATCATACATTCTTTCACATTTTCCATAATAATTCTATCTTGATTCTCTACTAAAGATGCTTCATTCTCGTTACAAACTCTCATTTGCTTGTCTTCAGCTTCTTGAATTATGAAAAATTTCCTATCAATGCCATTATTCTCAAAGTTATTAAATACATTCTCAAAATGCTTTTCTAATCTAGCCACTTCTTCCAGTAATCTCACTTCTTCATCAACATGCATAAGCACATTGTCCAATTGCCATTCATTACCTGTTAAACCTAAAAACATACACAACATATCAGTTTCCAAAATACAAGGCTCTTCATTTGAAACCTCAGTGATCAGATCTTCATGCCTCTCTAAACTATTCTGATATTTCACTAAGTTATTGAGAAATTCTTTCTCAACATCTCCGATTTCTTTTTGATCAAAGAACACTTCCTGGATTGCAGCTTCTTGACTCTGCTTGACAACTTCATCATAGGTTTGTAGAATACCTTTTTTCTCTACATAATTCTCTCCATCACTAAGTTTATCCAAGTAAGACAATAATCTCTTTCTCTCTTCTATAATAAGACTTTGATCTTTAAAATTTTTCCTTGACTTAACTTTTTGAGCTGAGTTCTCTGTGTCAGCTTCTCTTCTCTTCACTTCACAAATCTGCAATGCATTTATTTCCTTTTCTCTATCCATTTTCCATTGGGTTTCTATCCATGTTAATATTCCTTCAAACATGATCCAATAAGTTTTTAATAAGAGAAGACACAACCATTCACTTATACCTTTTAATTTTCTCCACCAATTGAAGTCTTGAAATTCTTTATGAATCTCCTTTTGTGTTTTTCTTGTCTCTGCCTCTTTCACTTTTTCATGCGCAGGCTCAAATTCATTAGGTTTCATACCTGCAAATTTACATTCACACAAATAATTAATTCCAAAAATATGAGACTCTCTTGTCTATGAAGATGCTACCAATACCTTTCTCTTATGTTGATCTGTATAGATCATCTCTTCATCACTATCTCCTTCCCCAAGGAGAGGTCCTTTCTATGGTTCACAAATGGATCCTATTCTTTCATTCTCAACTATTCAGAGTATTAATTTCTCAAGAAATAATTCCCTGACATGCCACTTAACTCTTTTTCCCACATAAAATCCTTGTTTCCATCCTTCTCTGATTCCTTTTTGTATCAACTTCTCCAAGTGACTGAGTTCTGTCTTTATCTCAGCCACTTCTATGTCAATTTCTTCCTTACTCATTCCTTTGAGTCAAACTACTTTGGCACTCTTTTCTCTCTATCAGTGACTTTCCTCTATACCCCTGTTATGACTAACAATAGTAAAATTTATTGTTTCCTTTGGTGAACTTTCTTTGTTCATCGATGAGCTGCAACTAGTCCTTCTCTCTTCTATAACAAGTATGTTAGTTGTTACCCATACCAAATCATCCTTTTGGTATCATTTCCTTTCCAGGGTCTCTGCACTAGAATGCGTTCTTCTCCTTGAGCACTCCGGCTCATCTTCCAAAGATGTTGGCTGCAACACTTTCAATTGCTCACTTCCCTTTACCTTCAGTGATTTCATTTTACTATTGGGTACTGCCACCTTTTATTCATCTAGGAGTTCTTCTTGCTTCATCTTCTTTAACATAGCTCATGTGCTACGATGCTGCTATAGCTCATTCTATCTTTCAGCAATTTTACTGCTTCCCTTGGCTTGCATAATCTTACCTCAAGATTCATCAAATATCCTTCCAAACCTGCCAATTTTCCCCAAAGATATCTTAAAACTAATTCCCATCTTATTTTTCATAATGAACACTTTAGCTTTTAAGATCAATTAAGATTCTATCTGAACTTCAACAATATTTATAAAATTCTTGACAAACACTATAAATTTCTTTTGACAATGATTTTGTAAGCAAATCTTGTCTTGCTTCTACAAATTTCAAATTTCAATCCTTGAAGTGGCTCTTCTTTCATATCTATCGAATCCAGTCTTCAGTCTAACTGTTCCTTCAACCATCAATATCATTGTCTTTAACAATACTTAAACAATCTTCATTCATTCTTCAATTTTCCACAAAATCCGTCAAATCATTTAAATGACTTCAATGCCACAACAAACCACTCTTCTATTTGATTTTAAATTCAAAACCAATAATTCAATCAACTTACATTTAAACATTACTAAGCACTAACTTCAAATATGGAAATTTCAACTGCCTGTAAGGAAAACATCTTCTCCTCTGAAATTTCACTCCCTTGTTGTTCTTCAGATATTCAAAACAAGTCTCTATAAAAATCATCAAAATAAATATTCTTACCAGACCTTCACCAGAGGATTCACTGTTTCCCAATTCTGATCTCAGTATCCTTTATGCTCTGATTTTTCTTTAATTATTCTAACATGTTGGTATCTCAAATGTCTTTTTGATCATTCCAAATACTTTTTCAGCTCCGATTCCACTTAGATGTAGCAAAACTACATCTTTTCAAAATTTTGTGTGTACTTGTGGATTATGGGCTCATGTATATATCTTTAATGAAGTGAAGTTGCACTGATTATTTAAATATGGAAATCAAACAATTAAACCCCTATTTAATTAAAGCTATTAGACCCGATCTCTTGCGCGGATCCCAAACAAATTAAAATTCAGTTCAAAACCTTATTGCATTCGAATTCTAAATTGAAACTTGTGCATTTTTCGGAGTGATATCCATTGGATCTCGTCCCTTCATAATGAACGACTTTGATCGATTCAGAACTCAACTGGATTAAACCATAATTCATAAAATATCGCATCCGAAATCGAGATTAAACTGTGTGCATGTTCCAACGCGATTACCATCAGATCTGACCCTTTCAAACAGATGATCATGATTAACTGAGCTAATAACTCAGTTCTATAAATTCTCACATACATTTTTAGAATTAAAACTCAGTGCTTGTTACCACTTGATGACCGTTAGATCTGTTGGATCTGCTAGGTTTGTCCGATCGGACAATTCACAACAATCTCACCTTATCCGTTAGAAAATTGCGTTCTTCACTCTCGCTACGGTTAGACTGTCACTATTTCACTTTGCAGCTTAATCAATAAACAGTCTACTTCCACTCACAGTTAATCGATGTCGAAACTCAATAGATGACCTAATACAATTAAGGGTTCACAATAGACTTTGCAGTCCAATTCTAAGGGAAAATATGGTGCAGGAAGGTTTTAGTCTTCCACAGTTAATTGCCCAGAGTATTCCAATACCTCAAGCCCATTATACCAAAGAAAATCAAGCTTTCAACATGTAAATCAATTAACTTCAATTATTTCGAAGGGAGACTAAAACATCCAGGGTTTGACCATTCGTGTGCATAAATTAGAGAGGTATAGAAAGATACCAAATTTTACATTCAATCCTTCAATAATTCAGAAATCTACATAAACACACATACAGGCTTTTCTTGACAAACTCTACCAAATTTTAATTTATAATAACACAAGAAACTTACACAATTCACAGGCCTGATATGCAATCAAATGGCCTTCATCATATCCCTCTTACACACACCTCTACTCTCTAACCTCTAGCTCCCCTCTAACCTCTAGCTCTCTCTACCTCTTTTATTATTCAAAAGATCACAATTTATACAAATACGGATTCATGAGCCAATTTAGTTCAGATCGAGTAATCTCTCACTTTCTCCTAAAGTATCTCTTCAACTCCACTCTTTTCTCAAACAAAATCCTAAATGAAGCTTTTAAATTCCTCAAATCCTCACTCTTCCTAGGATTACTCAACTATCTCTAAGATCTCTACATTCACGAAATATTCTCCATAAATAAATTTACAATTAAAATTTCCTCAAACTCAACTAAACTTAGGAAAATAAATAAAATGATTAAGGGAACCCACTCCCTTTAGTAAATTTGAAATGTGAAATAAGACTCATAGGTCTTATATACTTGAACAAATGCTCCTGCATCACCTGTTCAACATATTTTAAATCAACTAGGAAAAGAAGAAATAGATATCCAAATGCTTTATGTTTCTTTTGAGGATCTAATGGATAAAAGGTAGATTTTAGATACTTTTAATCAATCTTATTCTCAAGAGCATGAGAATGCAGCCCAAGACAATGGAATTAAAAGGGTATGTGATATAGAATTACATCTTGTTGTGCCAGTTGTGGAAGAATATTTTGAAAGTAATCTTTTCCAAATAATTGATGAATCTGTTGCTCTAGAAACTTTCAATCCAAATTTACATGAAGAGACATTCATACATGTAGCTTCAAATTTTGAGGATGTTAGATTTCAAATTGACCATCATGAGTTACAGGAAAGCAGTGAAAAAGAACAGGTTGTTTTAGAGCCTCTTGTAGATGATGATTTTCCTCCAGGATTAGAAAATGAAGAGTTTGTTGAAGAAGAGCAGTTTGTCCCGGATCCTATGGATGTGTACATTTTTTCTATTGATATTATGGTTGCCTCAAACATAGATTTTCAAGAACAAATTTCCCTTTCTCTTGATGCGAATGAAAAACTTGATGAACATATTTTCTTCTTTCATCCTGACAAAAATTTTGCATTGGAAAATGAGGGGTGTTCTTGTATTTCTGCTAACTTTCAAGACATGGTAATGTTCCAGATTATTGAAGACCCTATTGCAAATTTGTTGCAGCCATCTAGGGAGATGAATTTTATTGTATTTATGGATCATGTACACATGTTCAATGCACACTTGGAGTGGCCTAGATTTTGTTTTTTCTACCTACTCAAGGAAAGTACGAGCAAAATTCAAATAAGTAGCCATTTGCTGGATTGGTTACACTGCAGGGATCATTACACATGATTGTATATACATCTTCAGTAGGTTGGTAGTTATCATCAAAATTTTGAAGCTCGAGGAGAAGGCCATAAGGCTTCTATGATCAACTATTGTTTTCTTTTTGTTAAAAAAGTTGTAAAGTCAGTTTTTCAGTTAGTATGTTTTTTTATAGTCAAGTCAGTCAAATTTCAGTTTGAGTTTAGTTTTTGCATTTTGTTTCCATGCCCAATGAACAAGGCTACTAGGTCAATGATGTTCTTGACATCTCCAAGGAGTTGTTATCCCCAGGTGGAGCCAAGGTTAGTGTCAGTCAGTTATGCCTATCACCACTGATCAAATATGATTTTACCAAGTTTTGTTAGGGGTCTCAAAGTCAAATTTTATCATGTCACTAGGTTTTCAAAATAAAATTTTCTCACTCGTTAGTGTGTCTAGGTCTACTACTACTCCTTCAAGATTTCCATGTCCGGTCACTGCCATCACTTAGTTGGATGTGCCACCATTGAACAAATCATCATCATTATTTCAGTGATGTCACCATGGTCTTCATTCAGCTTAGTGTCTCCACTAGGTCATTAGGGTTAGAGTCATCAAGGTTTTCATTTCATTCGATAAATTAGGAAATGAAGGAGTAGTGGTGGGGTTTGATAAAAAAGTTATGTTTCTAAGTGTAATTCACTTTAGAATGATGCAATAAGTTATGTTTCAAAGCTTCATGAAAAAGTTCCACCCTACCATTACAAAGTTGAGTTCTATGGTCTATAAAGACCATTTTATTTCTCTCATTCCTCTCATTCATCATATTTTAAAGGAATATCTCATCCATCATAACTCATTTCATTGCTAAAGAGATCTCATTCATCATCAACCACTTCCTCAACATTTTTATGGCCAAAGATATTCCAAAACATTGGTCTCAAGCTACCTCGCTACATTTTCTATGGAAAGCACTATTTTTCATGGTTTCAAGACTAAAAACCCTATTCCTATACATTTTATCCTCCCTCACACTCAAACTCACCCCTAAAACCATCACACCCTCTCACTCTCAATCTTAAAACCTTCTATACCTAAAACATAGCCCTACGCTACGTTTTTGGCAGCCTTCATAGCTGGGACTATGTATAAATTTCCAATCTCTATTCCCTCGCTCTTTTCACTTCCATCCACTTCCTTAAGTTCCCTAACATCCTTCCCCATCGCATAAATTTTTCTTACAATCATTCCTTCTCCCTAACCCCTTCATCCTATTCCCTCATTCCCTACCCCTATTTTTCCCTCTAGGGTTTGCAGTCACAAGTTTACTATGGAGAAGGAAATGAGGCCTTACAACAACGGTGAGAAAATGGAAAGGTATGAACTCCTAAATACATAGGATTTGATGTCGTCACCACTCTCCAAGCAATTTTTTTAGCATGTAGGTGTCTTGAGTTTTCTGAGCAAGTTGAAAAAAGTCAAATGTCATGCTAAGTTGACTAGTTTGTTTGCCACACATCTTAAGAAGGATAAAGTCACAATTGTAGGGGTGACATTCACTATATCAACTGACATCATAGCAGAAGCCACAGGGATACCAAATATTGGTGAGAAATGGTTCAAAACTCAAGAGTTGGATGCCCAATTCTATCAACCCTACATCAAAGCTCATTGACAAAGAAATCAATGAAGACAAGGAATATTGGCTAAGCAAGTTCAATTATCATCTGGAGAAACTTCTTGAAAAGGCCAAAATAGATAAAAAGATACATAAACTCATGGCTTCCTGCTATCAAACAAGGAATCATATTGCACAAATCAAAATCAAGAAATTGAAAACAAACCTAAAAGAAGTCCAAGAAAAGCAAAGGGAGTCAAGAAAATGGGTAAAAGAATGAAATTGATGGCTAAAAAATCCAAGGACGTTTAGCCTATCATCCATAGCAGTAAAGGAACAAATTTTGAAAAATTTGGAGCAATTTTAAATTATTTAAAATTTTGTAGGAAATGGCACATAGAAGCGCCGCACAGAGGCATGATCCTTTTTCCCTAGAAATCCAAATGAATTTGTTCCTACAGGAATGAATGCATAATAATGAGTACATACCAAATATCAGCTTAGTTTTTCATAAAATCTTCCTATTCTGATCAGAAACTCAAAAAACCTCACCTTTTTCATGCCTCTACCACTAAATCTAGGCTGGCACAATGCTTCTGAGTAAGGTTGGAAAATTCAAGTTTTGGAGGCCTTCCCATGTGTATTTTTTGGAGCTTGATGTATCATTAGAAACAAGACACATGGGGCTACTTGAACCATCTTTTAGAATGCACAATAGACTCTTAAAATTATGCCAAAATCAGCTCTCAACAGGCGTGACCCTTTTGCTGGCTAATGCGACCCTTCTAGGCCTGGCGCGAACCATTTGGAGACACCTTGGGAGAATGTGATTTTGGAGGCCTTCCCATGGGTCATTTTCAAAAAGTCAAGATGTTCTGGAAACTAGACAGAAAAGGATATTTTACTGTCCTTTAATATTTCAATTTTGACATCAGGAAGTCACCTAAAAATGGCCTCAAACAGGCGCGACCCTTCTTCAAAAATTCCTATTTTGGTGCATGTTGGTGCAACCTTTTTGCTGACTAGAGCGACCCTTCTGGTTCTAGTGCAACCCTCCTAGTCTAGTAACTTTTTGAGCACTGAATGGTGGAAAATTCAAGATTTTTTGACCTATTAATGTTACTTTAGGTTTCTTAGTTGGTTTTTGCCTCACTTTATGAGGAAATTTTTAATTAATAAGGAGATATGCTCTCCTAAACTTTAGCCTAAATTGTGGAAACTATCTCAACTATCCTAGTTTTTAGGTGAGGACTCATCAAATACATTTATGATGAACCTTGAATAGAATTTTCAACCTGATGAGATGTCATATGTTGTATTTTCCTATATAAGATGGAAGAGAATCATTTTCCAGAGGTTGGACATTTGAGGAGAGAACCATTGTAGCCTATATTTGACATTTTGGAAATCAAAAGACAGAGTTTGCAGCTATTGTAGTGGGATTCTTGTGGTATGTGTTTTAGCAGTGTTTTTTTCTTCTGTGATCATAAGTTTGAATGTATTGTATCTTTCATTTCCATTTCCATGTTTCATGTGCTTGATTCCTAAGATAATAAATAAAATTCATTCATGTAATGCTCTTTTTTGGAGAAGCTTTCACATTATTGTTCATTTTGCTTCTGATATAAACGAATTCATGTGATCAATGCTCATTTAGAAACCCTAACTATCTCCCATATACACATCAACAAACCCTAAAATGCTAAGGTGTGTGCCTACCTTGCCCCATTACAACTCTGCAAATTTTATTCTCAAAGTCTGGACCTAGCACCCTCTAACCTAGCTACCTGGTTTTTCTCCCTTATCCAGCAACAAAACCCTAAATCTTTCAAAAACTACCTGACCTTAGCTATCTAGCCTAAAATCCTTTACATTCCAATCATCTCTTGGCTGTGATTCCATAGAGAGATCCCTCTCTGGTTTGGTAGGGCTAGCTACCAAATTGAAAGCTTGGTCTGTGGTTACCTTCGTCAATTTCCTGATCAACCTGGGACATTGTGGGGGATAACGTCGGGAGAAAAATATGAAATTCATGATTAGTAGCAAAGAAAAACAAAATAATCATCCCATCCACATCGTACATACTGACCTAGAGTCTTTCATTTTGTAGAGTGATATGAATCCAGTAGATGATGATAGTCATCTTGTAGAAATTTCAGAAGCTTTGGATGTTATAAGTAGTGTACACGAAGATTTGATTGTTGAAGAAAAGGAAAAGAATGTAGAGTGTTTACAGCTAGAAAGTTCACCTGAAAATATTGTTGAGTCAGTGCAGAAAAAAAAGATTATTGAAACAGTGAGTCATCCTCCAGAAAATCAAACAATTCAGCCTTCCAAAGTTCTGTTTCCGGATGAAGAAGATGGTCTTTGGACCATGGAGTTTGATGGTGCATTGGGGAAAGAGGGAGCTAGGATTGGCATGTGGATTCATGGCCCCTTGCAATAGTCATGTAAAATTCCCCGCAATATAAAATTTCATTCTTATAAGTTTTCTTTTGATTGCTCAAATAATGAGGCGGAGTACGAAGCATTGATTGATGGCCTTAAAATTCTGAAAAAATTGGGAGCAAAAAACTTTTTAGTTTATGGCGACTCTGAGTTGGTAATTAAATAGGTAAAAGGGGAGTACCAGGCCAAGCATCCAAGGATGCGAGCTTATCAAAATGTTTTCCTTGACATTCTTAAGAATTTTTTAGAATATACTTTGTCTTCGATTCCTAGAACTCAGAATATTATGGTTGATTCCCTTGCTACTATAGCAAGTATGGTTAAGATTCATATCCACTCAAATAAGAAGTATTCAATTCATGTTAAGGATCACCCAACTATCCTTGACAATCTGAGATATTGGTAGGTGTTTTGGGATGATAGACATATTAATAATTTTCTGCAGATGGAGGATGAATTCCTAAATTGCCATGTTGATGATGCATCTGATGAGAAGGATCCAGAAATTGAAGCAACCGAGGTTGAAGTGTTGCAGTTGAAAGACAATAACATTCCAATAGGTCTCGTACCTTTGGAAGAGTTATTTGATCATGATGATGTCACTAAAAAGGTGACAAATATGTAAAAATTGGTACAACAGACAAGCCTATGATGTTCAAATTGTCAAAGTCTCTATCTCCCGAGATGAAAAGTAAGTACATCGCTTTCATGGCAGAATTTTCTGATGTATTTGCTTGGGACTATTCAGATTTAAAGGTGTATGATACAAACATGTTAGGTCCCTATAATAGTAGTGATTCCCCCAATACTCTTGTCATTGTAGCCCTTATTGTTATTGTTGTGCACCTATTGTCCCCATATTTTTATTATTGTTCCCCATAGAAGCCCACTATTGTTATTGTTGTGCCATTATATTATTATTGTTATGTCGACTTTGATTATATTGTGACCCCTTAGAATCCTATATATAGAAAGGAGGTTTTGTCATTTGGATCATCCAAGAATTGTTCATTTGTGTAATGTAAAGGAGGTTTCCCCCTTGAAGAGGCTTATTTTTAAGGTGTTGATCTATCTTTTCTTCTATTTTGTGAGTTGGTTGCATAACATTTGGTATCAGAGCTTTGGATTCTAGGGTTTCACTACTCCAAAAAGCTCATCGTGGCATTTTATCTATAACTTTTTTTTCTGCGACGTTTTAGAAGCTAAAAAATAAAACCATTTGAGCCGAAATATCTTTGAACCTCAAGTCCAAATTTCAGATCTTGTCTTGCTATATTTTCGGTTACCAAGGAAGTTAGGGTTTTTGTAGGATCCCGAATTATATCTCAAATAGGTGACGTAGGGAAAATTGTCATAACTTTCTTATTGAGCATCTGATTGAAATTTCGTAAGAAGTTACAAAAAGAAGACAACCTTAGTTTTCTTCGTATCAGTTTTAGGTCCTAAGGTTGAAATAGTGACATGTGGCAGTTCGTACAAGTTCGCTCTACTGAACCAGTCTATAATTTGACCATCATGGGAGATTTGGCATAACTCTTCCTTGGAGAATCCAATATTGATTAGACTTGCAGGGTTGGAAAGAGGACTTAGAGGGCTACCACAGGATGCAATTTCAGACCTTGGAGATCTAAAATTACAGAGATACAACAGATTCAATATCGAGCTCCTACAGAGTGAAAAAAGGTGTAGTTTTTTAAACATTTTGCATAAATTTGATTTGAAAAATTAGTTTGAAGGAATTCAAAGGGAATATTGAAGCATTATTATCATTAATTGATGCCCCGAAGAAATAAAATGGAAACACCTAGTAAGCAACCTGAAAGCTCTAGCATGACTCATGAAGAAGAGGAAGAAATGCAACGTGATATATCAAACTTACGAGACCAAGTGCAACAAAATTCATTCTCACAAAAAGTGACAGAAGCTAAGATGGATAGTTTAAAGAAAGGTATGGAAGCTAAGATGGATGGCATGAAAGCTAAGATGGATGGTGTGGAAGCTAAGATGGATGGTTTAAATAAAGGCATGGAAGCTAAGATGGATGGTATAGAAGAAAAAATTAAAGGAAACATGGAAGATTTGAAGACAGGAATGGAAGCTAAGATGGATGGTATAGAAGAAAAACTTAAAGGCAACATGGAAGATTTGAAAAATTTGCTACAAGAAATGCTTACTAATGGCAAAAGGGTAGTAAAGGAAACTCATGAGGAGAAAAAAAGAAATGTTAATCATGATTTCATAGACTCTAATAGTGGATTGAAGACCCACCATGTTCTAAAGATCAATATGAGGAAGTTTGATGGCAAGGATCCTGTAACATGGATACTATAGATGGAGCAATATTTCGATCTCCATAATGTGAAAAACACACAAAAGGTACGCATTGCAACTTTATATTTGGAACCAAATTAGTTTGTATGGTATAGATGGCTTTGCTCTCGTAAATAAATTGTCATTTGGGAAATTTTTATGGTAGAAGTGATAGTACATTATGAGGATACAAAAAGAAACACTTTTTTTAGCCAATTGATAAATTCCAAACGGAAAGGGTTCAATGATGGAGCACATTGAGGACTTCCAAAAATTAAATATAAGGGTAAAATATATTCTAAAGGAGCATAGGATTGATGTGTTCATAGGGACTTTAAAGGATAACATCCAACATGAGGTTCGACTTTGGGAACTTGATTCATTAGAGAAGGCATTCAGGTTGGTAAGAAAAATGGAAAGAAAAATTATGGCCACAAGGAAGCCTACCACTCACAACTATAAAGATGGAAGTGTTGTTTCCACTAGCCTTCCACAACCTACAACGTTGGCACCACAACAATTGGAAGAAAAAAGAGAAAAATGGCTTTGTTATAGTTGTGATAACAAATACACAAAAGGTCATAAGTGCACTGAGAAGAAATTATTTTATATAGATTTTGAAGAGGAGGAAGAAAAGGAACAAGAAACATCAAAAGAAGAGGATATACACCAGGAATCTGACCATATCACTTAATGCATTGGCCAGAATTACCACTCCTCAAACTATCAAGATAGAAGGGCATATCAAGAAGAAAAAGGTAATAGTGTTGATTGATTGGGGAAGTACCCATAATTTTATTCCTTGTAAGATAGCCAAGGAATTGAATTGTTTCCTATATCTAGCACCAGAGTGTCAAGTGATGGTTGCAAGTGGAGGAACCATAAATTTCTCTGGAAAGTGCCATAATATCAAGCTATCCATGGGAGAATATGTACTGAATATCCCAATGATTTCCATTCCAATGGGTGGTGCTGATGTTGTACTAGGAGTCCAATGGCTAAAATTGTGGGGTATAATAGCTTTTAATTTTCAATAACTTTTCATGAAATTTTGTTCAGAAGGAAAGGAAGTTGAACTAAGGGGTATCATATGGAAACCAAGAAAGATATCAATTCTAACATAATGATAAAGCTTCTAAAGAAAGAATAACGAGGCGTAATTGCACAATTATGTTTGCTAGACGTTCCCACATAGAAATCATCTATTTCTCTAGATCTCCAAAAAGTCTTGGACAATCATTCCAAAGTATTTGAGACTCCCAAAGGCCTCCCACCTATTCGTGATCATGATCATGCTATTCATTTGATTCTAAGAAATGTTCCTCCAAACATCAGGCTTTACAGATATCCCTATGCCCAAAAGAGTGAAATTGAATATATGGTTGCAGAAATGCTAGAGGTTCGTATAATTCAACCTAGTCAAAGTTCTTTCTCTACTCCAGTAGTATGGGTGCACAAGAAGGATGGGTCATGGTGCATGTGTCTAGATCATAGGGAGCTCAACAAGTTCACTATTAAAGATAAATTTCCCATTCCTGTCATTTATGAATTATTAGATGAATTGCATGGATCAATTTACTTCACTAAGTTGGATCTTCATTCAGGATATCATCAAATCAGAATGAAGACTGAAGACATTGCAAAAACATCATTTAGAACTCATGAGGGTCATTATGAATTTTTTGTCATGCCTTTTGGCCTTACCAATGCACCTTCTACATTTCAAGGTTTGATGAATTCCATTCTCAAACCCTTCCTTAAAAAAAATTTGTTAGTATTTTTTGATGATATACTAATCTATAGAAAGTCTTGGAAGGATCATGTTAAACATGTTGATAGGGTGCTCAAACTATTGGAGGAGAAACAATTATAGGAAAAAAGCTCCAAATTTTTCTTTGGAGTATAGGAGGTGGAATATCTGGGTCATATTGTATCTCATGAAGGTGTGAAGGTAGACCCAAGCAAAATTAAAGGCATTAAGGAATGGAAAATCCCCACATCCATAAAGCATCTGTGAGGATTTATCAGGTTGACAGGGTATTATTGCAAGTTTGTTAAGAATTATGGGCGAATAGCAGCACCTCTAACAACATTATTGAAGAAAGATGCATTTTCATGGACTCCAGAAGCAACGAAGGCCTTTGAACATCTTAAAGAGGAAATATGCCAAGCACCGGTCTTAGCTATGCCAGACTTCACAAAAACCTTTATTTTGGAATGTGATGCCTCATGAAATGGAATTGGTGTTGTTTTAATGCAAGAAGAAAGACCCATTGCTTTCGAAATTTGTCCAATCAAAGGAAAGTATTTACACAAAGCTAATGAAATGTTGTAAATACTACATGCACTTAAGAAATGGCGACCCTACCTAATGGGAAGACACTTCTAGGTAAAAGCATATCATTATAGTCTTAAATACTTTTTAGAACAAAGATTATCTTTAGAAGAGCAACAAAAATGGGTTACAAATATGTTGGGTTATGACTTTGAAATCATCTACAAAAAAGGGAAGCAAAATGTTGTGGCAGATGCACTCTCAAGAAAGGACGAGGATGTGGAAGCATTTCTTTGCGCCATTTCTCTGATCCAACCACATTGGATGAATGAAGTAAGGGATGAATGGAAGAATGACGAAGAAGTGTGGGCACTAATTTAAAAGTTACAACAAGATCCCAGTACATCTGACACATTTAGTTGGAAAAATGATTTGTTATGGTACAAAGATCACTTATACCTATGTAAGAATTCCCAAATCAAACAAAACATTCTTATGGAATTACACACCTCTCCCTTAGGAGGGCACTCAATATTTTTAAAAACTTACCATAGGGTTAAGAAGGATTTTTTTTTAGGATGGCCTTAAATCAGATATTCAAAAGTTTGTGGCGGAATGTTTGGTTTTCCAACAAAATAAAGTTGAAACAATTAAGGCCCCAGGTCTATTACAACCTTTATCCATTCCAAGCCAGCGTTGCAAGGAGGTTTCAATGGATTTTATCACAGACTTACTCAAGTTTGAAGGAAAGAGTGTCATCATGGTGGTAGTTGACAGACTTATCAAGTATGCACACTTTTGTGCACTATCGCATCCATTTAAATCCAGTACAGTTTCTACTGCATTTATGGAAACAATTCAAAAGCTATATGGAAACCCAAAGATTATTGTAAGCGACAGAGATCCCATTTTCACAGGAAATGTTTGGACAAAATTATCTTCTTGCCTTGGTACCCAGTTAGCTCATAGCTCATCTTATCATCCTCAGTCTGATGGAAAAACTGAGATAGTTAACAAATGTTTGGAAGGATATCTTCGTTGCTTTGTATCTGATAAACAAACACAATGGGTCAAATGGTTTCCTCTGGCTAAATGGTGGTAAAACACTTCCTTCCATACTGCAGCAAAAATGACCCCATTTATGGCACTTTATGTATATCATCCATCGTCCATCGCATCATATTTAAGAGAAAATTCTAAGGTTCAAGCAGTGGAAGATCACATCGAGCACCAACAACAATTTCTCCAACTCTTAAAGGATAACCTCACTTTGGCGCAGAATAGAATGAAACAACAAGCATATCAACATCACAGTGAAAGAAGTTTTGATGTAGGTGACTGGGTATTCCTACGGCTACAACCATATAAACAAATGTCCCTCAAGAAAGCTAAGAAGGATAATACATTATCACCAAGGTATTATGGTCAGTACAAGGTGTTGCAAAATATTGGTACTATGGCATAAAAATTGGAGCTTCCTGTAGCTTCAAGAGTGCACCTAGTTTTCCATGTTTCATGCTTAAAGAAGGTTATAGGTGACAAACTCCCAATTCAAACAATACTTCCAGAAATTGATGAGGAAGGAAAAATAGTATTGGAACATGAAGCAGTCACAGAAACAAGAACTTGATAGCTACGAAATCGATCAATTTCAGAGTATCTCATCAAGTGGAAGAACTTACCCACTGAAGATTCCATATGGGAGGGTGAGAATTTTATACAAAAGCATCCAAAACTACTCAAGCATTGAGGACAACACTTTTTTAGAGGAGAGGGAAATGTTAGGTCCCTATAATACTAGTGATTCCACTAATACTATTATCAGTGTAGCCCTTATTTTTATTGTTGTTCCCCTATTATCCCCATATTGTTATTATTGTGCCCCATAGAAGTCCACTATTGTTATTGTTGTGCCCTTATATTATTATTGTTATGTCAACTTTGATTATATTGTGACCCCTTAGACTCCTATATATAGAAAGGAGGTTTTTTCATTTGTATCATCTAAGAATTGTTCATTTGTGTAATGTAAAGGAGGTTTCCCCCTCGAAGAGGCTGATTTTGAAGGCATTGATCTATCTTTTCTTCTATTTTGTGAGCTGGTTGCATAACAGAACATCATTTAGCACACTATACTGGTTAAGCCTGATCAAAAGTCATTCCGACAAAAGTTGAGGAGGATTAATCCTAAATTATTTTCATCTATTGAGAAAGAGCTAAAATAGACTCTACAAATCTGGTATTATAGTTCCTATTTGTTTTTCTGAATGGATGTCAAATATTGTGTCGGTGTGAAAGAAGACAAGGGAGATTCGTCTTTGTATTGATTTCATAAATTTAAACAAAGTTTCCTTAAAGAAAAAATATCCCCTACCGAAGATGGACCATATTTTGCAGAGGCTAGTTGGGTCTTCCAGGATGTCATTGCTTGATGGATACTCGGGCTACAACCAAATTTTAGTGCACAAGGATGATAAGTTGAAAACAACCTTCACAACACCATGGGGTACATTTATGTACGACAAAATGCCATTTGGATTGAAGAATGCAGGGGCGACATTTCATCAGGCTATGGACATTGCTTTCACCAACGAAAAGGATCTTTTTCTGGTTATTTATTTAGATTATCTCACAATTTTTTATAAATATGATGAAGAACACTTACATCATCTAAGAATTGTCTTTCAGAGATGCAAAAAATTCGGTATTTCACTAAATCCAAAAAAGAGTTTATTTGCCATGGACAAAGGTAAGTTGTTGGGGAATATTATTTCCAAGGATGGCATTCGCATTGACCCTGCAAGAGTTGAAGAAATTCAACAGTTATATTTCCCGAGGAACAAGAAAGAGATTTAATCATTTAATGGGAAAATTAACTATTTGAGGAGATTCATCCCCAACCTCGCTGAACACTTGAGAAAGATCACTAACATGCTGAAAAAGAATAGTGAGGTAAGATGGTCTAAAGATGCCAAGAATTCATTCAATGGGGTTAAATTTTCATTATCTACTTCTCCTACTTTGATCAGTCCTGACTACAAATTTTATTATATTTTCATTTGCCTCTGAGCATACTTTAGCAGATGTCCTAATGCAAAAGAGGGATCAGAAAAATGAACAACCCATAGCTTTTTTCAGTCGAACAATAAGAGATGCAACACTAAAATACAACATTATTAAGAAGCAGGCTTTGGATTTGGTGAGATCACTTAAAGATTTTTGGGTATACTTTTTGCATTCCCACATCATAGCTTATTTTCCAATAGCAGCAGTAAAAGAATTTCTTATGCAGATAGACCCAGAGGGTAGGCAGGGAAAATGGATCGCAACAATGTTAGAATATGATTTGTAGATAAAGCTGATAAATCTCATCAAGGGACAAGGTTTTGCCAAGCTCATGGCTGAATCTAATTCACGTGCACTAGATATCAATCTGATTGCTGCCATCTCTGAAGAAGAAGCAGAAGATTCAGTGGTACAACTATTGGACATGCTCACTTCATCTCCATGGTATTTAGACATAGTTTATGTATTACAACATTTAAATCCTCCGCCAGAAGTGCCCAAAGGTAAAATTAGATCATTAAAGTTGAAAGCTTTAAAGTATTGTATCCTTGATGGGGTTTTGATTTGAAAAGATCTGGGTGGTGTGTTGCTGAACTGTCTTGTTGAAAATGAAGCAAAGGATGTGATGACTGATTTCCACAAAGGAGATTGTCACTACAAGAAAAAAGGTCATTGGTGAGGTTCATGCCTATGATGGACCTTTAAGGTCCGTCACCAATGTCGCATATGGTGACGGTCTTTAAAAAAGTGTTGTTGTAAGTGTATATAGTGATGGTCCTTTAAGGTTTGTCACCAAAGCCATTTTCAATGACACTTTTGGTGAGGGTCGTTAAAGGCTCGTCAGTAATTCTCTCTTTGGTGACACTTTTGGTGAGGGTCATTAAAGGCCCTTCACTAATTCTCTCTTTGGTGACACTTCCAGTGATGATCTTTTATTGACCGTCACCAATGATCTTTTTGGTTACTTTTTGTGATGCTCAATAAATGTTCTTATCATTGATCATTCCAATGATTTTTTGATGACACTTCATGCCTGTGATGGACCTTTAAGGTCCATCACCAATGTCGCATATGGGGACGATCTTTAAAAAATCGTTGTCGTAAGTGTATATAGTGATGTTCCTTTAAGGTTTGTTAACAAAGCCATTTTCAATGACACTTTTGGTGATATTCATTAAAGGCCAGTCACTAATTCTCTCTTTGGTGACACTTTTGGTGAGGGTCATTAAAGGCCCATCACTAATTCTCTCTTTGGTGACACTTCTAGTGACGATCTTTTATTGACCCTCACCAATGCTATTTTTGGTTACTTTTGTTGATGGTCAAATTCTTTTCGTCATCATTGATCATTCCAATGAGTTTTTGATGACGTTATGTACTTTTTACTATATTTTTTGTCAAAAGATAACGATTTAAGACCATTGTTGTGGAGTCTTTTTCATTATGTGTCCAAGGTCATAGTGGTTAATTATAATAGTTAGTCAATTTTTTAAGAAGTAATTAGTGTGTATCATTTCCCTCAAGTCATAAGAATATAGTTTTCCTGTGAGTCAACACATGATTCGTCTCTATTAGGTTTATTATCTAGCAAATTTCCTTTAAATAAAGTTCCAATAGTGTGTGTAGGAACTATATTATCTAATACATAATCAAGCTCTGCCAATTATTAATGAGAGAGACAACACTCATGACACACCTTAACATGCTTTGGAACAATACACTAACATTCCTTGGCACCTCGCATGTCTTGGAACATCTTTGTACCTACAACATCTTGCTAGGAGTAGGATGGCCAAGCACATGTTGGCATTCCCTAGCATAGCATAACACTCCCCTATCATGTGTTAGCATGCCCTATAGTCCCTAGCATGCCTTGGAACACCTTGGCATAATATTTCATTGACAAACATTAGCACTTGGCACACATTGGCACTTAGCATGTATCAGAACATATTATTAGTGTGCCTAGCATGTTTTGAAAAAGATAAAGTCTTGACTTATTAACCCTCTTATGTGTTCATTTCCTTTCATTTTAGCTTGGTTATTCCTTTTGTTTCCTTGAAACTCCTTGACGCATATTGGCATACTCTAGCACCCTTCACATCCTAGCATGTCTTAGCACCTGGCATGCCTTGGCACTATTTGGCACGTGTTAGCACCATGTTGGGACACCCCGGAACTACCTAGCACACTCTAGCACTTCTTGACATTCCATGATATTCCCTACCACGCCTTACCCGTGCTTAGCATACCTTTTCACTCCCTCTTTGGCATGACAACTAGCACTCATTAACACTCCCCAACACACCCTCGTATTCATTCACTTCCATGCATTTTGACCTAGTGCTCCCTTGTGTTTTCCTAGTACTCCCTAACACTCCTAAGCATGCATTGTCACTCTCTAGCCAACCTTAGCACTCTTTGATATGCTGTGACACTTCATAGCATGCATCACACTCTCTGATGCACATTGGCACTTGGAAAGTCTTAGCATGTTTGGCATGCATTGAGATGACTTGGTATGCTTTGGCATGGTTTAATATTAAAGTTATTTGAGATCAATTATTGGAAACTAGATGAGAAGAAATGGAGGAAGATTTTTCATTTAGAATGCATTGACACTAGGCACTTGGCACCTATTGGCACCTAGTGTTGGTGTACCTAGCATGCCCCTCATGTAAAAGGTAAATTGATGACTTATTAACCCTATTATGTGCTCATTTCCTTGTAGTTTAAGTTGTTCCTCCATTTTGTTGCCTTAACAGTCCCTAGCATGCATTGTCACACCCTTGTACATCTTGGCATGCCTTAGAACTTGGCACATCTTAGCTTGTTTGACATGTCTTCATACTATCTGGCACATGTTAGCATTCCCTAACACACCTTGGCAGTCATGACCTCACAACTAGCATTACATTTTTCCATGACTTGGGAACCTTACATTCACTAGAACACCTTGGAACTCCCTAGTTGTCATGTCCTCTGTTATCCTCCACAATGTCCCAGGCCGATGAGGAGATCGACAGAGGTAACCACAGACCAAGATTTTAGTTTGGTAGCTAGCCCTACCAAACTAGAGAGAGCTCTCTCTATGAAATCACAACCAAGAGATGACTGGAATGTAAAGGATTTTAGGCTAGATAGCTAGGCTCAGGTGGGTTTTGGAAAATTTAGGCTCATCATGTTTGCTTGATGACCCCACCTCCATGGGTTGTACTAAGATGGTTTGGTGTTGGCTTGGTGAAGTGGTTATATGCATTTTCAAGGCTTCCTCAATGAAGGTGTCCCATGTCATGTTATTCTCTTTCAACTGATGGAGTATTATAACCTTTATCAGGATATGGTGAAAGAGGCTAGGATAATGCACTTTTCCTTTCAATTGCACCCTTTTAGACATTTTGGTTAGGATCTTATACAAGTAGCTGGGAAAATTTAGAGACTTTCTAGCTGTAAAGTGCATGAGTAGTCTTATGTGGTATTGATATAGCCTAGAAAATTTTCCCTCACATGTAAATAACTTCATGACAGGCTTCATCAATGGTGCATATTTCTCCAACAAGTATCTGAATGGGAAAACATGTGAGTGAGTTCCTTTGTATTGTGATTTCAAGTAGGATTTATACTCTTCTAGGTCTAGGTTCATGCCTTTGAACCAATTTTCACCATGGTTTAGTATGCCTGTAGCTTGAGAGATGGCATCCACTGAAAACATGAAATCAATCCTTGTAATGGTGATCTTGTCTTCCTTCAAGGTGATGGAAAATATACCCATGAGATGCTCATGGTAACCTACTTCCTGCACTCTTTGATAGAACCCTAAACAATTGACATCTTCAAAGCATTTCATGACAAATGTGGAGGAGGTGATTTCATTGCAATTAGAGGGCTCAAACCTTAGTATCTCCCCCCCCCGCCCCCCCCCCCAGTATCTTTAGACCAAAAGAATTGATTCTATTGTAGCTAGGTGCCTTTGGGCTAGGCCTAAATCCACAAATAAGATATTTTTGGTCTATTTATAGGTTCTTGTGAGACATGAGAAGGATTGGGGGTGGGGTATAAAGGACACATAATGTTTTAGTAAGGCTTTAATTGTACTCAATAAATTATGGAAAACTTTCCAGAGAAAAGGTATTTGGTAATAGGTCATTAAAGAGAAATATCTAAAAAATAGACAACTTAAGGAATGGATTAAAGAGGCGGCTCCAAATAAGAAAGTGGCATCTTATATATGGAGAGGCATGATCAGAAACAAATATTGGCTACATCGAAATCTGAGATGAGAGGTTGGAAGGGGGAATAGGATAGAAATAGGACTAGATGATATCAAAGGAGTGGAGGGAATGCATACTCTTTCTATTCGCATCCTTAAGCATTTACATAAGAAAAGGCTTTACTTTATGAACTAAATCTCTTGTGATTGAAGATCTTCTTCTGTTACAAGATATTGGCTTAATGCATTTGAACTTGGATTTCGAGAGGTTCTATCTACGGAATGGGCACGTTTCACAACACAATTAAGTATAATAGGTTTAAAACTCACTAAGAAGAAAGAAAAGCTAAAATGGGAAGGTTTTATGCATAATGAGCAGATCTCGGTTAAGGAGATTTATAAACATATTTCTCATGGAGGTGGCTTGAATGATAATGCTTTTTGGTTTCTGTTGTGGCCACAACCATCACCCTATCAAAAGTTTCCTTGGCATCAATTTTGAATGGGTCCCCTAAAGTTGATCTCTCACCTCTCCGAATGATCTGTTTTAGCCTAGAGACTTTAACTCGTTACCGAGTCAAACCTTCAATTCCTAATGGTTGAACCCTCCATTCATTTCCTCCATCGTAACCCTTCCTAACCCTCCAAAAACCTTCTATTGCACCTCATTCCCATTATAACTCTTTATAATGAAAATCCTTCATCAATATGCATAAATCACCCCTTTTCGCCTACCACAATCAACATTAAAACACAACACATACATGGCTTCTGGACCTGACGGTTTTATTAACCAAAATGCATATATTTCGGGTCTGGAGCCCCATTGCATATCGCTATCGGCGGGGTCTCGGGCTTTTATATAAGGCGCTCCACTGTCTTTTGGACCCGACAACATTATCAATCATATTACATATATATATATTGGGTCCAGAGCTAAATCGCTTATCGCTATCGGGAGGTCCAGGGCTTATATATATATATATATATATATATATATATATATATATATATATATATATATATATATATATATATATATATATATATATATATATATAGCGCCACTATCTACCGGACCCGATGGTTTTATTAACCACGATATATATGTTCTGGGTCCGGAGCCCCATTGCTTATCGCTATCGAGAGGGTTCGGGGCCTATATATAAGGCACACTGCTATCACCCGGACCCGACGATGATTATTGACTAGGGCATATAATATTTCAGGTCCGGCCTTATGGCCGGACACGGGGTTTTCCCATATATTCTTGTGTTTTCGAAAAACATTGAAGTTGGGGCTTTTCAAAGGGAAATCATACATTACGGACCCGCCAAGACTATTAAGTGCCATATACATATATTTCAGGTCTGCCTACCCTGATCCTCCACCGTTGATCTACCCCTCATGGATCCAACGATCCATGCAGATTTCGAGTGAACAAGTTGCTCGAGGAATACCCGCCCGAAAAGTGGTATCCTCTTTCCTCCTAGCTGCTATGTGTCATTTGAAGAATGGAATCAGGGTCGTCCTCGCAATACCGGTTACCACTTAGACCCCTTCTGAAATACCATCTGGTTCTGTGTTTTATCGTGATTTTCAATGTAAACCGAGTTTTTTCTTGTGGGACTTAATTGATGCGTGAATTAAAAAAAAAGGAGCCAATTATTTCACATTTATTCCTTATGATTTTATAAATGCTTCATGAAGGCAAGATTGTTGTTTTTAAGCATTTTTATCATATTTATATGAGTATGACTGATGTCGGTTATCTGTGCAGGCGAAGACTGAGAGAAGGAAAGCAAGGTCGAAGGACAGGTGCACAGGCATCAAGTATGGATCCAGATGAAAGATGCATGAACAGATGTATTCCATTCAAAGAATTAGCCTTAGGCATTGTCAGTCGAGTTCCACGCGTTTACTATGTATTCCTAAAGCGAAACTGCCCCAAATCTCATCATGAAGAGATGACACACAATCATCATCCTCTAATCAACATCTATTCATTTCACCAGGAAATGAAGTGCTCCAGTGACAGGAAACACCTTCTACATGTCAGCAGTGATACCAATGGCTCTACATCTGTTTATTCAGATCGGTATATTGAAAAGAACAGGGGAAGACGAAGGGTCGGGGCATGAGGCATAAATATTACTTCCAGATAGAAGAGAAAGGGCTTTTTGTTTGGAAAAAACAGCTTTGATTTATTATGAATAAAGGATATTGTTTGGTTCAATGAGGAGCCTTTTGTTTCAGTTTTAAGATCCTTTGCTTTTATGTGTTTTGAGACAGGGTTTTTTTGTTGGCACAAATACAAATGTGTTTTCTTTTGTGCATATTGATAATGATGCAGCTTATAATTAGCCTTGGTTGTTTGAATGTAATTCTTCATCATAGTTAATTCATAAGCAGTCCCTGATTTGAAACTATGTTAGAAATCAATTGAAAACTTCAATTCTATAAAAGGGAATGTGTATTCCTCTATGAATGATTGGATTGTAATTAAGAATTGATGCAACCTTGTTCTTATGTGAAATAGTAATTGATTCATTTAGACTGGAAATTCATATATTATGTTTAACCTCTCTTTTGTCATGCTCTTGTAGGATAGATTAGGATAGTTAGGACATAGACTAGAGTAGTTAGAAGAAGTATAGATAGGATTCAATACATAGAGGTTAGTTGTTTTATTTTGTTGATTTAATTGAAGTCTTCTTCCCAGAAGCAATCTTTCAACACATTTAACAGTTTACGGGGTCCCTTAAAACCCGTTGGAACTAGCCATTCCAAACGAAAGCAAGCCTAATTGGGGTCTGTGATCGGGTTAGTTCCCCTTGTTGGTATAGCAAAAATTCGCCATGTCAACAAATTGGCGCTAGAAGGAGGGCCTGAACCGCCATCCACAGCTTTTTATGATTTCATCTATAAATGTCGTGCATGGACTCGAAAATATTAATGCATGGATCGTGAAGGTCAAAAAGACCCTTCCTCTCATTCGGAAAAGCCTCATTTCGAAGAAGAGACACTATGGGAGTATCCTATCACTTAGGAACAACCAGTCAGAATACTTACTCGGGCTTACACTCATTCCCTCTCTCAGCTCCCCATCTTTCACTCTTTACCTCTGAAACTAAAAGAAAGCCAAGGATCTATTCCATAAATGAAGAGACATCCACATCCCCATTTCTTGAAGATATTGTGCTTGAATCCTTGCAAAGTATTGATACTCCCTGGGAAGAAATTCCTGAAGATCCACTCTATGAAGGTAATTCCTGGCCCGATTTGGGAAGTCTTAATAAAGAAAACCTTGAAGAAACCTTCAACCAGAACATCCCTATCCTTGATATGTATAATATTCCTCAACCGGGTGGGAACCAACACCCACCTCCTCCAGGAGCACTTCCTCCCTGGCTCGTTCAGGATTCCGTAGCGGTACCTGGGTAGCAGCATACCTTACCCAAAAATACAGAAAGAGTACTGCCTAAATTCAACCCTGAGTGGGGAGACACCACTGAAAACCATATTCATTCTTTCTTCCTGGCCGTGCACATGCTAGGGGTAGCTGATGAAGATATAGTTTGTCGCCTATTCCCTTTTACCCTGATTGGTGCAGCTTCCACATGCTACTTTAGCTTGAGAACAAGATCAATCACTTCGTGGGCTGCCTTTCAATAGGCCTTTTTAGACAAGTATGGCAATGAAAAAACCCCTGCAACCTTAGTTCTAGAACTATCCCATTTGAAAATGGAAACCAAAGAAAAGGTCAAAGAATTTAACATCCGGTTCAACACCCTGTTTAACAGAATCCTGGATAACACTAGACCTACTAAGGAGGTGCTCATGGAATTATACATCACTGCTCTCCCTGTCCGTACTTCGATGTGGGTCAAAAGGAGTAATGCACAAACCTTATATGGTGCTATCAATGAAGCAGTAAAAGTCAAGAATGAAATTCTCAGTATCACAACATGCCATCATACAACTAGAGAAAAGAAAGCCTCTCAAGCATCCAAGAAGAATAATGGGAGTGATAACAAAGGGGCTGAAACCAAAGAAAAGGATACCACAGATGTGGAAGGTTTGCATCGGATCATTAAGAAACTGACAAACACAGTCATCGATATGAAAAGGAATTCTAGAGAGAGTACAAGCGGGAGTGGAGGAGAGTATAACAACAGAAAACCTTTCAAACCTTTCTATCGTAAGAAGATAGAAGGTGGTCATGGTCCACTTGCACTGCTTGCTCCACCCAATGAAGGGAATTTAAATACAGAAGAGCTAGCTCTTATTGGATTGCTCCTTAACCAAAAAGAACCTATAGTGGAGCTAGAGCCAAAACAAGAAGATGAGGAAGAATACCAAGTAGAAGAGCCCTTGGAAGAAGAATCTCAAATCAATGTACTGTGGGATTTCTATACAAATGAGGAAAATGATGACTAAGGAGACAGTATGGAAGAAATCCACACTAATGAAATTCATACATGAAATAAAGGGCCACTTGCAGGCATGATGAAGTCTATAGACCAGACAAAGAAATATGTTCACCCTGTGAAGGCATCCGCTCCCAAAGTTCCTGTTGAGAAGGGTAGACCTAGTGGTCATTCAAAGAATACCCCAGTTGCAAACCATCCAGAGAAAGAAAATGCATCTCCAAATGCAACGAAGGCAACTCACAATGATAAAGTCCCACCTAAGAATGGAAAAACCAGTATGTTTACTTTGCTCTATCCTGTTTATAACATTGATTACAATATTGTGGATGATCTTAAGAAATCTAGGGCTAATATCACATACTTTGATTTGCTGAAATTAATGCAGCAAAGAGATTTGCTCTTGAAAGCTATGAATGAGAAGAACTACAAATTTCCCACCATCCCGAGCAGCCAAACCCAGAAGTCGATCTCCAGACCTATTAGTACTCCCAGCATAGCCTAAAAGCCAGCAGCAATGGAAGCCACCCTATCAAAATTGAATCGAAACTCCCAAGACGTCATTGTAGCCATGATAGGAAGGAAATCAAAATCTATGACTCCCCCTTTCCTAATCACATTTGAAATCTTCAACATGAACATACACAATTGCTTGGTAGACTCAGGTGCTTCGTCCACTGTAATGCCTTATGCTATTGCTAAAAGATTGCATGCGGTACGTGAGAAAAATGGAACTCGAATCATCCAATTAGATAGGAAAAATGTGAAAGTAATTGGGGAATTGAAAGATGTATTGATTCGGATGACCACTAAACCACAGTTCACACAAGTCATTGATATAGTTGTAGTGGACATACCCGAGGCTTATGGAATGTTGCTCAGTAGGGACTGGTCAACAAAACTGAATGGATACTTCTAAACTGATTGGTCCCATCTCTTGCTACCTCAGAAGGGTAAGGGTGATATGTTGAGAGTTGATCGTGAAAGATACATGAAGTATGTGGTGACAGAGATAAACGGTCCCAATTAACCTGTAATGTTTACCAACTCTATACTTGGGAATTATAGTTTCAATGTTTGTGCCACAGAAACCTATTTTGGAGAATTCCATGTAGAAACAAGTGAAGGAACTATTTTTGGGAAAACTAGTGTCTTTTCTATTGACTAGTCCCACTAGGATTGGCAGCTATCCTAGAAGCAAACAATCAAATCAATTTGCTATTTCCTCTATGTATGATAGATAAGAGAGAGGCAAAGGAACCAACCTGAGTCTTCTTCTTGACTCCTTGCTTGATTTCTCTCTCCCTTGATAGAGCTTGCAACTCCTCTCCTACTTATCCCTCTTAAAGAATACCTATAGAGACAATTCAACAAAACACCATCAAAGCATCTCGATCTATTATATCATAAGCGTTGCAGAATCAGAAATACAATGAACATACAATGGCATTCATAAATAACAACATTCACAAACACATGATTGTATGGAGGAAAACTCAAAGAACTTTATTAAAATAGAAGGGAGAATTACAACCCAGCTGTCTGATCCAACATCATCCTCCAAGCATCAAAGCCCTCTTCACCTTATGAAAAGCAATATCACCCAACAATACAATGCTCCTTCTCAGAGACAAACTATCAACACTTCCTTGCAAATTACAAAATTCCAATCCCCAGATCTCTTAGATGAGGGATCCATTTATAGATGTTTGCAAGGGTGTGAGTCATCTCTGGGTTTTTGATTAGTGTCATTCCACTTCTTGTTCTTGGTTCTACTTGGAGATTTCTTGGATCTCTTACTCATCCCTAGGCAAATTCAGAGAGGCAAGTGTCATAGGAGAAGTATCTAGAAGATTCCATGAGCATCCACTTAGCAAACTGTCTAAGACATTTGTCCATTCTCGCTCATGGTACCCTACAAAATACCTCTTTAGTATGCATCGCACCTGGATAGTGTAGGAGTCAGTATGCATCATGCCCTGACAGTGGAGCAGTCAATATGGTCTAGATTTGGCCAGTTTTGAGTGGTTTTTCAGGTGGAACTTTTGGGGAATGATGTAATCAGTTGACCATGATCCTTTAGGGTTTGAAACAACATTTTTATGGGTTAAAGAGCCCTTGGTTTATCGACATATAAGATTGAGGTTAGAGTGCCCAAATATGTCTATAACAGTTGCCCCCTAAAGCATGAAGTCGTAAATCTTTTGATGTCGGTTCAAATGCTTTGTCATGAGGATCCGAGGTATTAAAACTAGAAGGTGACCTGTATAAGATACAATACAATACATCGTCATCATATTATTTTCATGCTCTAGCTGAGGCGGGCATTCCCATGCTCAACTTTATAAATTCATTTTCATGTACATAGGACAGATAACCATCTGCGGTTGCAGACTGGTGATTCTTCATATGGAAATTCATCATCCCTAGCTTGGATGATCATCTGTGCAGCTTCTATTTACATTTGATGTCTTAATATTCCTGAATATATCGCAGCCTGGATGGATGAAACTAGATCCAGGGTCTTCAAACTCATTCAATCTTCGCCCGATGTACAAGTCGATCCATGTGAAAAGATGTCTTGAAGTCGAACATGGAAAGACATCGCCTAATTACCATCCAATAGTGTAAGCTATTAACAAACGCGAAAGGAATCACTGATAATGATAATGACCCTCAAGGTACTATAGTACAATTCACATGGTGTGAATATATGATCTGATGTCGAACACCACACAAAATCTTTCGGTCGAAGGCCATTGATGTATACCTGTTGCTGGAACATCTGCAGCCCCATCTCTTGAAGATATTGTGCTTGAATCCTTGCAAAGTATTAACACTCCCTGGGAAGAAATTCCTGAAGATCCACTCTATGAAGTTAATCCCTGACCTGATTTGGGAAGTCTTAATAAATAAAGCCTTCAAGAAACCTTCAACCAGAACATCCCTATCCTCGATATGTATAATATTCCTCAACCGGGTGGGAACCAACTCCAACCTCCTCCGGAGCACTTCCTCTCTAGCTCATTCAGGACGCCGTAGCGGTACCTGGGTAGTAGCATACCTTACCCAAGAATGCAGAAAGAGTACTGCCTAAATTCAACCCTGAGCGGGGAGACACCACTGAAAATCGTATTCATTCTTTCTTCTTGGCCATGCACATGCTAGGGGTAGCTGATGAAGATATAGTTTGTTGCCTATTCCCTTTTACCCTAATTGGTGCAGCTTCCACATGGTACTTTAGCTTGAGAACAAGATCAATCACTTCGTGGGCTACCTTTCAACAGGCCTTTTTAAACAAGTATGGCAATGAAAAAACCCCTACGACCTTAGTTCTAGAACTATCCCGTTTGAAAATGGAAACCAAAGAAAAGGTCAAAGAATTTAACATCTGGTTCAACACCCTGTTTAACAAAATCCTGGATAACACTAGACCTACTGAGGAGGTGCTCATGGAATTCTACATCACTGCTTTCCCTGTCCCTACTTCGATGTGGGTCAAAAGGAGTAATGCACAAACCTTACAGGGCGGTATCAATGAAGCAGTAAAAGTCAAGAATGAAATTCTTAGTATCACAACATGCCATCATACAACTGGAGAAAAGAAAGCCTCTCAAGCATCCAAGAAGAATAATGGGAGTGATAACAAAGGGGTTGAAACCAAAGAAAAGGACAACACAGATGTGGAAGGTTTGCATCAGATCATTAAGAAACTAACAAACACAGTCATTGATATGAAAAGGAATTCTGGAGAGAGTACAAGCGGGAGTGGAGGAGATTATAACAACAAAAAACCTTTCAAACCTTTCTATTGTAAGAAGATAGAAAGTGGTCATTGTCCACTTGCACTGCCTGCTCCACCCAATGAAGGGAATTTAAATACAGAAGAGATGGCCCTTATCGGATCGCTCCTTAACCAAGACGAACCTATAGTGGAGCTAGAGCCAAAACAAGAAGATGAGGAAGAATACCAAGTAGAAGAGCCCTTGGAAGAAGAATCTCAAATCAATGTACTGTGGGATTTCTATACAAATGAGAACGATGATGACTAAGGAGACAGTATGGTAGAAATCCACACTAATGAAATCCATACACGAAGTAAAGGGCCACTTGCAGGCGTGATGAAGTCTGTAGACCAAACAAAGAAATATGTTCACCCTGTGAAGGCATCCGCTCCCAAAGTTCCTGTTGAGAAGGGTGGACCTAGTGGTCAGTCAAAGAATACCCCAGTTGCAAACCATCCAGAGAAAGAAAATGTATCTCCAAATGCAATGAAGGCGACTCACATTGGTAAATTCCCACCTAAGAATGGAAAAACCGGTATGTTTACTCTGCTCTATCCTGTTTATAACATTGAATATAATCTTGTGGATGATCTTAAGAAATCTAGGGCTAATATCACATACTTTGATTTGCTGAACTTAACGCAGTAAAGAGATTTTCTCTTGAAAGCTATGAATGAGCGGAACTGCAAAGTTCCCACCATCCCGAGCATCCAAACCCAGAAGTCGATCTCCAGACCTATTAGTACTCCCAGCATAGCCCAAAATCCAGCATCCATGGAAGCCACCCTATCAAAATTGAATCGAAACTCCCAAGACGTCAGTGTAGCCATGATAGTAAGGAAATCAAAATCTATGACTCCCCCTTTCCTAATCACATTTGAAATCTTCAACATGAACGTACACAATTGCTTGGTAGACTCAGGTGCCTCGTCCACTATAATGCCTTATGTTGTTGCTAAAATATTGCATGCGGTACGTGAGAAAACTAGAACTCGAATCATGCAATTAGACAGGACAAATGTGAAAGAAATTGGGGAATTTAAAGATGTATTTATTCGGATGACCACTAAACCACAATTCACACAAGTCATTGATATAGTTGTAGTGGACATACCTGAGGCTTATGGAATGCTGCTTAGTAGGGACTGGTCAACAAAACTGAATGGATACTTCTCAACTAATTGGTCCCATCGCTTGCTACCTTAGAAGGGGAAGGGTGATATGTTGAGAGTTGATCGTGAAAGATACATGAAGTATGTGGTGACAAAGCTAAATGATCCCAATGAACCTGTAATGTTTACCAACTCTATCCTTGGGAATTATAGTTTCAATGTTTGTGCCACAGAAACCTATTTTGGAGAATTCCATGCAGAAACAAGTGAATGAACTATTTCTAGGAAAACAAGTGGCTTTTCTATCGACTAGTCCCACTAGGATTGGCAGCTATCCTAGAAACAAACAATCAAAGTAATTTGCTATTTCCTCTATGTATGATAGATAAGAGAGAGGCAAAGGAACCAACCCGAGTCTTCTGCTTGACTCCTTGCTTGATTTCTCTCTCCCTTGATAGAGATTGCAACTCCTCTCCTACTTATCCCGCTTAAAGAATACCTATAGAGACAACGCAACAAAACACCATCAAAGCATCTCGATCTATTATATCATAAGCATTGCAGAATCAGAAATACAATGAACATACAATGGCATTCATAAATAACAACATTCACAAATACATGATTGTATGGAGGAAAACTCAAAGAACTTTATTAAAATAGAAGGGAGAATTACAACCCAGCTGTCTGATCCAACATCATCCTCCCAGCATCAAAGCCCTCTTCACCTCATGAAAAGCAAGATCACCCAACAATACAATGCTCCTTCTCAAAGACAAACTATCAACACTTCCTTGCAAATTACAAAATTCCAGTCCCCAAATCTCTTAGATGAGGGATCCATTTATAGATGTATGCAAGGGTGTGAGTCATCTCTAGGTTTTTGATTAGTGTCATTCCACTTGTTGTTCTTGCTTCCAATTGGAGATTTCTTGGATCTCTTACTCATCCCTAGGTGAATTTAGAGAGGCAAGTGTCATAGGAGAAGTTTCTAGAAGATTCCATGAGTATCCCACTTAGCAAACTGTCTCAGACATTTGTCCATTCTCGCTCATGGCACCCTAAAAAAGGCCTCTTCAGTATGCATCACACCTGGCTAGTGTAGGAGTCAGTATGCATCGTACCCTGACAGTGGAGCAGTTAGTATGGTCCAGATTTGGCCAATTTTGAGTGGTTTTTCAGGTGGAACTTTTGGGGAATGATGTAATCAGTTGACCATGATCCTTTAGGTTATGAAACAACACTTTTAGGGGTTAAAGAGCCCTTGGTTTATCGACATATAAGATTGAGGTTGCGGTGCCCAAATATGTCTATAATAGTTGCCCCCTAAAGCATGAAGTCGTAAATCTTTTGATGTCAGTTGAAATGCTTTATCATCAGGATCCGAGGTATTCGACCTGGAAGGTGACCTATATAAGATACAATACAATACATTATCATCATATTATTTTCATGATCGAGCTGAGGCGGGCATTCCCATGCTCAACTTTATAAATTCATTTTCATGTACATAGGACAGATAGCCATCTGCGGTTGCAGACTAGTGATTCTTCATATGGAAAGTCATCATCCCTAGCTTGGATGATCATCTGTGCAGCTTCTGTGTACATTTGATGTCTTAATATTCCTGAATATATCGCAGCCCAAATGGATGAAACTAGATCTGCGGTCTTCAAACTCGTTCAATCTTCGCCCGATGTACAAGTCGATCCATGTGAAAAGATGTCTTGAAGTCGAACATGGAAAGACATCGCCTGATTACTAGCCAATAATGTAAGCTATTAACAAAAGCGAGAGGAATCACTAATAATGATAATGACCCTCAAGGTACTATAGTACAATTCATGTGGTGTGAATATATGATCTAATGTCGAACACCACGCAAAATCTTTCAGTCGAACGCCATTGATGTATACCTGTTGATGTATACTTGCCATTGAGGCATGCAAGCTTCAAAGTACTGAAAGGGTTGTTTCTAAGTCAACTTCTTGGATAATGAGCTGATGTCGACAAGAAGTGACTCATCATAGGAGGGTCTTAATGTATCCCACATCAATGACACGAAACAAAGCAAATGATTTTCTGGAGGTAAAAAGAATCTGAAGACACAAGGTTCAGGAATGGTGGTCATGAAAAATGGAGAGTGAAGGTATTGCAGTGGATGAAGCATCAAATGGATGGTGAATTCTCTGAATGAATTCTCTTGAACATATCAGCGACATTGAGATGGATTGGTAGTGTTAACCCCAAAAATGGATGGTACGGAAGACCGATGGTGATATGACCGGTGAATGGAATAACCCAACCCGGCTCAATCATGGTGACAGAGTGGAAGTGTAATGTTCAAGAGCGACCTACTACCAATAAAATTCTTCAAGTTTTCTTCCCTTTTTCCCTAGTCATTACTAACCAGTACCTCTTTATTTTTTTCAAGCTTGAGGAGGATAACATATGCTTGTTCTATACTTTGCCCTTTGGGCAAACCTGTCGCTATGTTTTAGCGAGCCTAGTGATAGTGAAACTCGTTCTTGTCTAGGTGGACAAGTTTGTTGCTATTGTTTTAATGAGTTTAATGACAAGGATAACTCGATCCTTTTCATGTTTAGAGAGTTTGAAAATGGAAGAAAAGGAAACTCCAGTAGTTCTTTTTCGTAGCATAATCCCTTAAGTCCAAAAAGGATAAAATAATATGAAAGGGATGATTTTTCGATAACTTTAGCGAGCCAAAAAGACAAGCACTCAAAATTTTTCGTGAGATAATCCCTCGGGTCTGAAAAAGATTAAAATATATAGGAGGGATAGAACTTCCAATCACTTTAACGAGCTGGAAAGGCCAATTGCTCGGCAATCTTTTCATATTTAACGAGTCTGAAAAGAGTTTAAAGGAGACTCATTTTTGAGGAATGAGTGGCACTTAGGGTAGCTACTGGTTCCATGTAATCTTGGAACTTCTCAAAACATGGTGATGTGAAGAGGGTGGCTAACAGGACCACTCATCGCAGCTGTTCCTCAAAAAGGTAAACAATCAAGTGGAAGTGTATGATCGGCCAAAAGAATGGAGGTGATGGAAGGAACACAACCAAGGCTCAAAAGGCTGATATAATGACAATCACAAAGGTTATTTATCGAAGGTGGGTTCATTTTTTAATGAGCTTGAACTCTAGGGGAACATATGCTCAGTGGTGGGTTTATTTTTTAATGAGATTGAACCTTGCGGAAACATTGCTCATTGGCGGGTTTATTTTTTAACGAGCTTGAACCTTGCAGAAAATTTTCTCATTGGCGGGTTTATTTTTTAACGAGCTTGAACCTTGCGAAAAAATTGCTAATATTTCTTTTTACGTAAGCTAGAAACGACAAAAACTAAAAAGCTAGAAAAAAGCTAGAAAAACTAGAAATCTAAAGGAACTACTGAGGTTAGGTAGGATGGTTTCATCAGCAGTTGGACAAAACAATTCCTGTGCTTCGTCTGTGGCACAGACAAAGGTGAATGGTGTGTCAAACCAATCACCTAACCTAAGAAGTTAAAAACTAAAAATCCAAAAAGCTAAAAAGCTGAAAAATGAAATTTATCATTTTTAGTTTGCATAAAAAGGTTTGCATGCCCCTAGGCATCAAGAAAAGGAGAGTCTTTAGTAACCATATGGAAATTACTATGGTTAAGCAGGATGGTCTTTGTTAGAGATTAGACAAAACACTTCCTTGGAAAAAACAGTAACAAAATACTTCCATGGCTTCGTCCACATAGTGGACAAAGGTGAATGGTGTGGGATTGCACTTCCAATCACATAACCTACAAGGAAACTTATCTTTTCAGCTGGGTTCATCTCAAAATAGACAAGGGTGCATGCCCCCTATGCTTCGTTACATTCATCGTACTACTCCCAACAATCAGGTGGATGGAAACAAAGGTTGAAGAGACATTCTCGATGTAAAAGGACCATTTAGGGATGATGATCGACTTGGAGCTATGCTTGGACTGGGGAATGAAAGCCGGTCAACAGTGACAATTTTGCCTTCATGTGGGAAACACATCACTTGAAAGAGCGTTGAAACAATAGCTTCCATGTTATAAACATAGTCACATCCAAGGAGTAGATTGTAATCTAATGGTCCTTGGACTACCATCACGTTCAAGTGAATGGTTTTCCTTCTTAAAGTTATGGGCAACTTAAGAAGGATCCCTAACGGTCGACTGGTTCCTTTGTTGAAGCCTGACAGATTCTGTATGACAGGCATAAGCGATGGCGAACCAAGCGCTTTCCAAGCAGTTGAGGAAAGGATACTCACTGATGCCCCTTCATCTATGATAGCGCTAGACACGATCATTTTGTAAACTTGTACTATGATCCAGAATGGTACATTAGAAGGAAGGCAGGATCTTGCTAGTTGATTCCAATCAAAGGAAGTGACTAGACTACTTGGAGGGGGTATTGAATAAATGGTTGAATTAACCCCTTGAGTAGTGGGAACTGGGGGACTCTCTTCCTGTTGTGAAGGAACGGGTGGATTGCCCCCTAGTTCATCAGACTCTGAAGTGATGAAAAGAATTTGAACAGTGTCATTCACACTCTCTTCGGGAAGGGTATGATCTTCTGAAGGTAAAACTGGGTCAACTACCATCTCGACCTATTGACTTTGGTCCGGTATGGACTCAAAAGATTCACTTTCAACGATAGATGTTTTGACTGATGGTTGAATTATATCAGTCGGATTTTCAACTAGTAAAGGACTTGGGGAGAGCTTCCTGTATCCAGGTGGAAGTCGCTGTGGTGAAGCAGGACAGTTATGCAAGACTCCTTTGGCTTCATCCAAAAAAGGACAACGGGGAAGGGTATGGTCCCCTTCGCATAACTTACATGGAATTTTTACTTTTCCTTTTTGTCCATTATTACTAGCTGATGGTGTGCTGTCAACATGATCACCAGAAGTTGATGACACCGGTTGGTGCGAACGGGGGGACCATTCTCTCAAGATCCGAGGAATGCACGGGCATTCTCGATGAAGATGGTCTCCCCTACAAATTATGCATGGATCTTTTGGTTTGAAAAGCTTAGTGTGTGGATTTTCACCAGATGCTACATGGTTGCCCCCTTGCTTAACTGACTTCTTCTTCTTCTCCTTCCCTTTCTTCTTCTTCTCAGTCACCTGGTTACTAGCATCACTATTTTCACCAAGTGAAGAGGAAGAAAAGGAGGTAGAAACAAACGAAGAAGAAGGCGAAGGGTCAACTTCAGTATCAACTGGTTGTTTATTTGATTGCTGAGGAATCATGGTATTTTGAACGATAGAGGTTGAGAATAGCCATACCGGCAAACCAATTATGATTCCTAGAAGGGACAATGTGGCCATATACGGAGCACCAATATTTCCCCAAGAAGAAAATGGACTAGGATTCCCCTCAAGAGGGATTCCTTGATTGGTGGACTCCATTATCTCAACCTAAGATCAACGAAGGAACAGGGATGTTATTCTGAATTTAATAAATTTTAATGACGCTTTGACACAACTTTGCTTTTTCAATTTTTAAGAGTCGAGAAAAAGCTAAAGATGACTCTAGTCCCCTTCGATTTTTAATGAGCCTGAAGTGACAAGTGCTCAGATGGACCTTTTCTTTTAAGGA
Organism: Pinus tabuliformis; assembly: GCA_031772625.1. NCBI lineage: Eukaryota > Viridiplantae > Streptophyta > Pinopsida > Pinales > Pinaceae > Pinus > Pinus tabuliformis. The sequence continues at coordinate 290,911,975 of CM062810.1, forward strand.
GTCGAAAAGGAACGAAAGTGACTACTCTGGAAATCTAGACAGAGGGATTACCAAACCAATCGCAAAACTGCAATATACACCTTGGTGATAAATTAAAGAGAAATTACCAAGGATTTATGTATAGTAGTCAATCTTCCCGAATGTTGTGTTCAGCGCATTGCAATCAATAGGGCGGCAGACACGACTTCCTATAGATAAAGGATATAAGCCTATTGTGGTCTCCCAATATATACTCGACGATATGGGGAGAATAAGTTCGTGCTAGCACTTGTCGTATCAAAGAGGAGGAATCACCCAACCTTCGATGAAAACGATAGTTACTAGATTTTACGACACTGGAACACGTCTCTAGGCTAGACCTCTAAATGTGTTGTGTTAGGTTCCAAAGCATTTTTAAGTTCATTGAAATTCATTTTAGAGTTGATCTTGTTTAGAAGTTTGCCTTTCAATGGTTCACCGTGTGATGTAGATGTAAAATTCCTAAATATGCAATCTATAATGATAAACAATCGTTGTTTATTTTTAGCAATGAAAATCCTAGCTACTAAGGAAAGAAGATTCAATTTCTTTCAAACAAAGAGCAAAGAGCACACACTAAATGAACTTTTCCTAAATCATTTTTCGCACATAGTCTAAATGCAAATGAAAATGCATGTATTTTTTTTTGTTCCCTTCAATGTAAAAAATGCCAAAAAAGGAAAACTAAGTAGAGCACAGATCTGAAATATTTTAACTCAAAGCGATATTTCGACAATTTCTTTTTCAAAATAGAAAGGAAGACTAAACAACACTTTTCGATTTCAAATAGAAAATGATTTCGACACTTCGAATAACAACAAATCAAATCAAATACATGACAAAAAGTTCAATCGACTATTCAGAGAAGGAAGACTTGACGACACTTCTTTTTTTGACACAAAGCGACAGTTACGACACTCTTTTTACCAAAATGACATATCAATTTAAGCAATTTTTCGACAAATGATCGTAAATGATGGAAAAATACATAAAAATTTTACTAATCCTAATCAATGGAGGTTGAACAAAGTAGGCAAGCTTCAACAATGAGATACTATTCATAAGTGGCAAAAAACAACTAAATGGAGCTGAAAACAAGGACAAAAAACCCCAAATTTCAAGGAGAGAAATAGGATTACTCAGTCATCGCACCTGTGCTTCACAAAAACAGGGATGCATCGCACCTACTACACTCAGGAAGTGCAATGCATACTGGCTTCCAATGACACAATGCGATGGGTCAGGGAGCGCAACTGAGATGGGTTTTGGCTCAAATTTGTAGCTGGTTTCAGTGAATTAAGCTGAGCTATTATGGACAGTAAAAAACAAAGTATAGAGGTATGATCTTGGGAGGTTACCGAGCTACCAAAGGGGATCTAGAATGCTTGTAAGTCAGATGTTCGATTCATAAACTAAACTGGAGATTGGCTGAAGCAACATTCATCTACTATGCAATTGCAGAGCAAGAGAAGTTCGAAGGCTATCTGGCTAACTTTAGGCTCCGTCTATAGTTTATAAAGCAAACGACAACAACAAACAAACTATCTATTCGATCCCCAGCAGAGACGTGATTTTGTTTTCGGGAAAACTAGTGTCTTTTCGATCGACTAGTCCCACTAGGATTGGCATCTATCCTAGAAACAAACAATCAAAGCAATTTGTGATTTCCTCTATGTATGATAGATAAGAGAGAGGCAAAGGAACCAACCTGAGTCTTCCGCTTGACTCCTTGCTTGATTTCTCTCTCCCTTGATAGAGCTTGCAACTCCTCTCCTACTTATCCCGCTTAAAGAATACCCGCAGAGACAAAGAAACAAAACACCATCAAAGCATCTCGATCTATTGTATCATAAGCATTGCAGAATCAGAAATACAATGAACATACAATGGCATTCATAAATAACAACATTCAAAAATACATGATTGTATGGAGGAAAACTAAAAGAACTTTATTAAAAATAGAAGGGAGAATTACAACCCAGCTATCTGATCCAACATCATCCTCCCAGCATCAAATCCCTCTTCACCTCATGAAAAGCAAGATCACCCAACAATACAATGCTCCTTCTCAAAGACAAACTATCAACACTTCCTTGCAAATTACAAAATTCCAGTCCCCAGATCTCTCAGATGAGGGATCCATTTATAGATGTCTACAAGGGTGTGAGTCATCTCTGGGTTTTTGATTAGTGTCATTCCACTTGTTGTTCTTGGTTCCACTTGGAGATTTCTTGGATCTCTTACTCATCCCTGGGCGAATTCAGAGAGGCAAGTGTCATAGGAGAAGTTTCTAGAAGATTCCATGAGCATCCACTTAGCAAACTGTCTCGGACATTTGTCCATTCTTGCTCATCACACCCCACAGAAGGCCTCTTCAGTATGCATCACACCTGGCTAGTGTAGGAGTCAGTATGCATCACACCCTAATAGTGGAGCAGTCAGTATGGTCTAGCTTTTGCCAGTTCTAAGTGATTTTTTAGGTGGAACTTTTGGGGAATGATGTAATCAGCTGACCATGATCCTTTAGGGTATGAAACAACACTTTTATGGGTTAAAGAGCCCTTGGTTTGTCGACATATAAGATTGGGATTGCAGTGCCCAAATATGTCTATAACAGGAACTGTAATAAACACACAGTTGGAAGCTCTCCCTTGGAATCCAACTGATGAACCACCTTGTAATATAGTAGATGATAGAACTAGTTTTGTAGGAAGCAACTCAATTGATGTAACACTAGACTCTATATTTTGGACACTCTACTTTGATGGCTCTAACTTCCTTGAAGGCACAGGTGCTAGGAGCATTCTAATGGATCCACAAAGGAACCAACATCTGATGGCCAGCCGATTGGAATTCACGTGCACCAACAGCATGGCATAATATGAAGGTTTGCTGTAGGGCCTGAAGAAAACCATTGATATGAAGGTAAAAAATCTTAAAGTTTTTGGTGACTCACAAATAATTGTGGACCAGGTAAGGAAGAGGGTACACTACAATTCGCCACCCCTGGTAAGATACCAACATGAGGTATGGAACTTAATTGACAGTTTTGATTCTTTTAATATCACATACATACCTCGAGGGCAGAACCAAGATGTTGATCTGATAGCTGGTATGGTTGTAAAACCTCTGCCTAATTTTATATTAAAGAAGAATAAATGTTATGTTGAATTGATTTTTAGACCATCCGTGCCTGATAATGTCTCAAACTAGCAGGTGTTTGAAGATGACGAGAAAATCCTAGAGTTCTTACACTGCGAGAAGACATTCAAGAATGTAGTCATCGATGAAAAAGAGCATGACAGGCTTATGAACGAGAAGGAAGATGAGGAAAAGGAATAGTTCAATACAATTCGCAAGTTAGTTGTCAAGATGGAGCACTTGTATGACCTTTATGATAAATTCAAAAAGCCAACGAATTTCAAAAAACATAGCTCATCCATGAAGTATGAATCGGTCAACCTTGGAACCCAAGAAGACCCAAAAACTATTAATTTGGGCTTGGGGTGCTCTCCACAAGAAAAGGCTGCATTTATCAAGATATTTAAAGAATATAAGTATGTCTTTGCCTAGACATATGGAGACCTAAAAACCTTTTATACCAGCGTTATGCATCATGTAATTCCTTTGGAAAAGGAGGCTAAGACCTACCAACAAAGGCTTCGCAAGATGCATCCAAGCCTGGAACCATTGGTGAAGAAAGAATTGAACAAAATGCTGGATGCTAAAATCATTTTCCCGGTCAGACACACCCGTTAGGTAGCCAATCTCATACCAGTGAGAAAGAAAAATGGAGACATCAGGCTATGTATTGATTTCAGAAACTTGAACAAAGCATCGCAAAAGGATAACTACTCCGTCCCTTCTATGGAACACATTCTTCAGTGCGTTTCTGGGTCTGAAATGTTGTCCGTATTAGATGGGTTTTCAGGATATAATCAAGTGTTGATATCTAATGGGGATCAGCTGAAGACAACCTTCAACACTAAATGGGGCACTTACGCATATCACAAAATTCCTTTTGGACTTATTAATGCAGGTGCCACATTCCAGAGAGCCATGGACATAGCTTTCCAAGGGTTGATTAACAGATCAGTAGTGGTTTACATGGATGACATCACTGTGTATTCATATCACAGAAGGGATCATATTTATCACCTGAAATGGATTTTCGAAAGATGCTGAAGGTATGGAATATCGTTGAATCCCAAGAAGAGCGTCTTTGCAGTCACAGAAGGGAAACTACTGGGTCATATCCTCTCTAAAGAAGGGATTTTTATTGATCCTAAAAGAGTAGAGACTATCATGAGAATACAACCCCCTGCAAATAAAAAGGCAATGCAATCTTTCTTCGGGAAAATTAATTTCGTTAGGAAATTTGTTTCAAGTTTCGCAGAAATAGTGCATCCTATGCAGCTAATGATGAAAAAGGATGTTGTGTATAAGTGGAGTGATGAAGCTAAGAAATCATTTCAGTGAATCAAGGAATCCATCGCAGAAGTTCCTGCATTGGTCAACCCCAATATCGACAAGGAATTATTCTTGTACACTATTGCTTCTGATCTTTCATATGCCGCAATTCTCACCCAAAAAAATGATGATGGCAATGAAGTCCCTATTTCTTATATGAGCTCTAATCTCTAAGGAGCAGAACTGAACTACCCAGACATGGAGAAACAAGGCTTTGTGGTTTTTAAGGCCATAAAACATTTCAACCCTTATTTATTAAAGGCTAGGACTAAAGTGATCGTTCCCCATCATGCTATAAGAGTCGTCTTCATGTAGAAATAAATGGGTAAATGGAGAGGAAATTGGATCACCGCACTTCAAGAATTTGACCTTGAGATTAAGCCGACAAAGACAGTTCAAGGGTAGGGATTGTGTAGGCTAGCGGCAGAAGCTTTGGCAGAGAAAGTAGGGGCATCAGAAGAACCAAAAGCATAGAGCATGCAGAATGCACAAGTGGAATTTAGGGAGGAGCCCCTGTGGATTAATGAAGCATTGATGTGTGAGCATGAAACGTCGAAGGCCCTTTTGGATCCTAAGTGATGGTATTATGACATCCGCTTCTATCTCACACGTGGTTCATGTCTTGAACACATGGATGCATCACAATGGAGAGTGCTCAGATTGAAATCTAATTAGTATCATTTGGCCAATAACACATTATACAAAAATAATTGTGATGGAATCTAGCTGAGGTGTTTGGAGAAGGGTGATGTTGATCATGTCTTGAAAGAAATGCATGATGACCCAGCAGGTGGTCACTATGGCAGAGAGACCACTACTCACAAAATATTAAGAGTCGGATATTATTGGCCCACAGTGTTCAGTGACTCACATGCCTATGCTTGAAAATGCAAGATGTGCCAAACCGTTGCAAGATGGGAAAGAAAGCCAGCTGTTCCCCTCAGGCTTGTTATGATTTATGACCCGTTCTAGCAATGGGGCCTAGAAGTCATAGGCGAGATCACTCCAAACTCTTCAAAGTAGAAAATGGAGTTCCAGCAATGGGGCCTAGAAGTATATACTCACAGCAACTGATTACTTCACCAAATGGACCGAAGCCATCCCGCTTCGGAAGGTAAATGAAGATGAGGTAATATCGTTTATTGAGAAATTCATCATCAACAGGTATGGCATCCCTAATGCTCTCATATTTGATAATGCTTCTTACTTTTCATCACTGAAATTGACATAATTTTCTATTGATAAATCAATTCACATAAGGTATGCATCGAACTATTACCCCCAAGGAAATGGAGTTGCAGAGTCTTCAAACAAGAACCTCATACGCATAATCCGTAAGTCCGTTGCTGACAACTGGAGGAACTAGCGCAATGCTCTAACAAATGCCCTTTGGGTCGATAGGGTCACCCAAAAAGTGGCCTTAGGAAGCTCCCCATACTTCCTTGTCTATGGACAGGAATCCATCTTGCCTCCCAACGTTATCCTCCCCTCTCTACAACTCTCCCAAGATTCAAGAGGAACCCCTTTAGCCTTGCTTCAAGAGAGGATCAACCAACTGATGAGGTTGGAGGAATTGAGAGATAAAGCCAGAAATAAATTCAGAAATCACCAAATGATCGTGAAAAGATGGTTTGATCATCATCTGGCAGGAGATAAATATTTCCAAGTAGGGGAGCTAGTCCTAAAATGGGACAAGTTGAGTGAGCCAAAAGGTAAACACATGAAATTCCAACACTTATGGCTGGGCCCATTCCAAGTTGTGGAAAAAATTGGTCAGGGAACTTACAGATTGAAAACTTTATAGGGAGAAACTGAAAAACTCCCTGTTAATGGCCAACATCTCAAAAGATACTTCCAGTAGCCACCACATGGTGGTTACCTCCTGAGTAGGTTAGGATTTATTTTATTTTGCTATTAGCTTAGTCACATTTCCACCTTTTCCTTTCTCATTTTTCTACAAAGTTTAGTTTCCTTCTATTTTGAATTACAGTCCTTTTCAGCTAACTGATTTCGGTTCTCCAGTCTCGCTTTACCTTTTCAGATTACACTCATTCACCACCATTAGCCTTTACTTTCCTCATTAACTTGCTAGTGAGTTTACTGATTCTAAATCCATCATTACCTTGCAAATCAAACAAATTTTAAATGAGCCTATGAGAACTTGTAAATTAGTGGTGGAATTCAAACCAAAGCCACTCATTGGCATCTGTTGGGAACAAAGTGAGATCTGTTGATAGCTTGGGTATTTGGAGCATGTGGGGCCATCTTTATAAAACAAAAAATGTGTAACTACAGCTGGACTGGCATGGAGGAATGCTGCATTTTAAATAAATCCCACTCAGACCTAGCCTATACTCGCCTGTAAGGTTTACATTCATTCTCCATTAGTTCCATCCACTACACTAAATTGTCCAATACCTGTTATCTACAAGTAAACCTCCTTTCATGGGCTAAGCTCACTATCATATACCCTATGGCAAATCCAATTGTGCTCTAATCCTTGTGCCTGAAAATGGAAGGACTTATTTAAAAGAAAATGAAATGTCAAGTCCTTGTGCAAATCTAGAAGGACGGGTTGTTTGGGAAGCTGGTTAGAGTAAGGATTGTTGTTGGGATCAGAGTATCGGTTGACACAACAAGCCCAAGCTTGCTTAAGCGGTTTAAAAATATGGCAAGATCCATGACTGCGCCCCATTCAATCGTGTGAAAATATAGCACTGAAATTCTTATATAAAGTGCAAATAAACATATCTACATCAAGTTTGATGAGCAATAAAGAGATGAGGTACACACTTAAATAGGTATTAACAGACCAGTGAAAGCCCCAAAAGGATTTTTGAAAGTGGGAAACAGGTAAAGGAAGGTCAATAAATCCCATAACACTACCATTGGAGAATGCCTGTCAAAACCCTATCAGTAAGTAGAAGTTATTTGTCTCTATCCCACCTGAAGCAATCAATGTTGAAGTGGAACCCATGCCTATCCATCTATACAGTTTGCATTTCAAGTTTATCTCAACACCCTGATGTTCTATTGATCCAAGGTTTATTTGGAAACAGAGATAACTGGTTCACCCAGCGGTTCACCATTTTTTGTGGCCACAACCACCACCCTATCAAAACTTTCCTTGGCAGCAATTTTGATTGGGTCCGCTAAAGTTGATCTCTCACCTCTCCGAATGATTTGGCCTAGAGACTTTAACTCGTGACCGAGTCAAACCTTTAATTCCTAATGGTTGAACCCTCCATTCATTTCCTCCATCATAACCCTTCCTAACCCTCCAAAAACCTTCTATTTCACCTCATTCCCATTATAAATCTTTATAATGAAAATCCTTCGTCAATATGCATAAATCACCCCTTTTCGCCTACCACAATCAACATTAAAACACAACACATACATGGCTTCTGGACCCGATGGTTTTATTAACCAAAATGCATATATTTCGGGTCTAGAGCCCCATCATATCGCTATCGGCAGAGTCCTGGGATTTTATATAAGGCGCTCCACTGTCTTCCGGACCCGATGGCATTATCAATCATATTGCATATATATATATCGGGTCTGGAGCTAAATCGCTTATTGCTATCGGGAGGTCCAAGGCTTATATATATATATATATATATATATATATATATATATATATATATATAGATATAGTGCGCCACTATCTACCAGACCCGATGGTTTTATTAACCACGATATATATGTTTTAGGTCCGGAGCCCCATCGCTTATCGCTATTGGGAGGACCAGGGCTTATATATATATACAGTGCGCCACTATCTACCAGACGCCATGGTTTTATTAACCATGATATATATGCTCTGGGTCCAGAGCCCCATCGCTTATCGCTATCGGGAGGGTTCAGGGCCTATATATAAGGCACACCGCTATCACCCAGACCCGACAATGATTATTGACTAGGGCATATAATATTTTAGGTCTGGCCTTATGGTCGGACATGGGGTTTTCCCATATATTCTTGTGTTTTCGAAAAACATTGAAGTTGGGGCTTTTCAAAGGGAAATCATACATTGCGGACCCGCCATGACTATTAAGGTCCATATGCATATATTTTAGGTCTGCCCACCCTAATCCTCCATCGTTGATCTACCCCTCGTGGATCCAATGGTCCACGCATATTTTGGGTGAACAAGTCGCTGAGGAATACCCGCCTGAAAAGCGGTATCCTCTTTCCTCCTAGCTGCTATGTGTCATTTGAAGAATGGAATCGGGGCCATCCTCGCAATACCGGTTACCACTTAGACTCCTTCTGAAATACCATCTGATTCAGTGTTTTACGGTGATTTTCAATGTAAACCGAGTTTTTTCTTGTGGGACTTAATCGATGAATGAATTAAAAAAAAAAAAAAAAAGGAACCAATTCTTTCACATTTATTCCTTCTGATGTTATAAACGCTTCATGAAGGCAACACTGGTGTTTTTAAGAATTTTTATCATATTTATGTGAGTATGACTGATGTTAGTTATCTTTGCAGGCAAAGACGAAGAGAAGGCAAGCAAGGTCGAAGGACAGGTGCATAGGCATCAAGTATGGCTCCAGAGGAAAGATGCATGAGCAGATGTGTTCCATTCAAAGAAGTATGCTTAGGCGTTGTTGGTCGAGTTCCACACGTTGCCTGTGTATTCCTAAAGTGAAACTGCCCCACATCTCATCATGAAGAGATGACACATAGTCATCATCCTCTAATCAACATCTATTCATTTCACCAGGAAATGAAGCGCTCCAATGACTGGAAATGCCTTCTACGTGTCAGCAGTGATACCAATGGCTCTACATCTTTTTATTCAGATTGATATATTGAAAAGAATAGGGGAAGACAAAGGGTCGGGGCCTGAGGCATAAATATTACTTCCAGATAGAAGAGTGTTGACATGGCAAATGTGCACTATGCCAACAAGGGGAACTAACCCGATCATAAGCCCCAATTAGACCTGCTTTCGTTTGGATTGGCTAGCTCCGACGGGTTTTAAGGGACCCCGTAAACCACTTGAACATGTCTAAAGATTACTTCCGAGAGGAAGACTTCAATTAAATCAACAAAATTAAACAGCTAACCTCTATGTATTAAATCCTATCTATACTACTTCTAACTACTCTAATCTATCCTGCAAGAGCATGATACATAGGTTTAAAAATCATATATATGTTCAGTAGGAGCTAGACGAGACTGTATCAAAGCTAAATTGCAATCCAATCACTCATGTAGGAATCCACATTCTTCTATGGAATTAAAGGTGCAACTGATGTTTAATTTACTTTCAAATCAGAGACTATTCACAAGTTAACCATGAAACTAAATCACACTCAATTTAACAAGACCAATAGTGAACTGTAATTCATCAATATCCATAAATATAAATCACATTTACATTCATGCCAATAACAACACTCTCATCCAAAATAATACAATGAGTCTAAAACTAAGGGCTCCTTCTTCCCTCAAAAACAGTCCTCCTCATTCACAATAAAGTAACATTGTTCTTCTCAAAAATCAAAAGCCATTTCTCCTCTTCGGAGGTGATACTTATGTGGCCCTAAACAACTCTCTGCCTTCCATGCCCTTTCCATTCCCCCTTGTCGTTACACAGATCAGTTTGTACAGATGCGATAGGTTGGTGAAACTGTCGACCAGCCGAGGTCATCCTGCCTCTTCATCTTCCCACTGTTTCAGATATGCCCATCGAGTACATAGTGATAGGATTATTAGTGTGACCGTTGGCACGTAGAAGGCATAATGGCTGGGTTGATTCCTTTCCTGAGGAGGAGACAAGATGTTGGTGAAAAGGGTGACTGTATGTTGCCTTCCCACAATGGATACCGGGACAACTTTGCTTGCAGACTGTACAGACACACGTGGGGTTGCAGCCAGATTCTTTAAATGCAACGCTTCTCCATACATGGCCCTTCGAATCCCCTCCTGTATCCTTTGCTTCTCACCTGCGAGGATAGCCATCATTAGCTTGATGATTGTGAACAATAGAACAAAAAAAAAAGGCATCAATCAAACGTAATGCTGCCTTCATTCATTTTACAAAACTATGGGGCGTGTATGAAAAATATTTATGCCTGATACACAGTCAATCACACGGTTTCCCACTCAACCCATAGGCTTGGCACATTTTTGAAGGCTTCCTTTCATTGCGATCAGGTATCGGCCCTCTCTCAGGTCACAAGACCTATGAATTCCACTGCCCTGATGCGCAATTGCACTATCAGGACTCCACAGGCCCGCTTTTTTCATTGAAAACCCGATCCTTTGTGGTTTTGAAAAATTTGGAAAATATATGAAAACACAGGAAATCCTGAGTCAATCGCCCAAGCCAGACCTCAAATATTATATGTTGTAGCCTATAAATATCACCGGGTTCGGTAAACAACGGCACATTTTATATAAAACTTTGGACCGTGCCGATTGTGATATGCGAAATGGTCCAAACCCGATATATATATATATATATCTATATATATATATATATATATATATATATATATAGATATATATATAGATATATATATATATATATATATATATATATATATATATATATATATATATATATATATATATATATATATATATATATATATATATATATATATCATGGTTGATAAAACCATTGGGTCCGGTAGATGGTAGCACGCCATATATATAAGCCCTATGCCTCCCGATAGCAATAAGCGATTAACTTCGGACCCGATATATCATATGATATGCTTAATAAGATCGGCGGGTCCACCACATTGCTGTGTATTTTATGGTCAAGCCTTGGGACCCCGCTGATTGCGATATGCGAAATGGGAGGTGGTCCTAAAAGCACATATATGTTAATGTTCATAAATCCCTTTGGGTTCGCAATGTTTTCATCCCCTTTGGAAAACTCCGACTTTAATGTTTCATCGCAAACACATGGATATATGGAAAGACCTCCATATGGTTGTTGGGGTGGATTTGAAAATTAATATGTCATGGTTTATAACCGTTGACGGGTCTGGGTGGTTAGGGCACACCATATACATAGATCTCGGACCCCACCGATAGCGATGAGTGACGGTCCTAGATTGAAACACAATATACCTTTGTTAATATGGTCGTTGGGCCCAGAATGCTTATATGCCCTTTATATATGGCTTTGGGGCTTGGCTGGTTGGTGATTTGCGATGCGATGGAGGACTTACTCGCATCGCTCTCATTCACTCATGATAAACTAGCCCTTTGCGCTTTGATCAAGCTGGAGTGTGATGAGCGGGAGGGGTGATTCATGTGTGCTTTGTGAAGGATTTCCATTATAAGGCATGGTGATGGGAATAGTAATACGATGAGGCCTTTGAGGGGTTAAACAAATCCCGATAAATATAGGAATGAAGGGCTTAAGCGAGGGATTTATTTAAAGGGTTTCACCCATTTGTGAATGGAAGATTGGGCTCTCCACAAAGTTAAAATCACTGGGATGAAACAAATCATTCGGAGGGATGAAAGACCATATCAATAGGGGACCCATTGAAAATTTTCTATCAGAGGCATGTTTCAATAGGGTGGTAGTTGTGGCCACAACAAATGGCGAACCGCTAGGCAAACCAATTATCTCTGTTTCCAAATAACCTTCAGATCAATAGAGCATTGGGATGTTAAAATAAACTTGACATGCAAACTATATAGATGGACTAGCATGGGTTCCACTTAAACATTATTGTTTCAAAGGGGATAGAGACAAATGGCTTCTACTTGCTGATATGATTTTGACAGGAATTCTCTAATGGCAGTATTATGGGGTTTATTTACCTTCCTTTACCGGTTTCCCACTTTCAAAAATCCCTTTCCGGTCATCACTAGTCTGCCCATACCTGTTTAGGTGTGTACCGCAGCTCCTTATTGCTCATCAAGCTTGATGTATACATGTTTTCCTTGTGCTTTATATGAGAATTTCAGTGCTATATTTTCATTGCTTGAATGGGGTGCAGTCATGGATCATGCCATATTTTTAAACTGCTTAAGCAAGGTTGGGCTTGCTGTGTCAACTAGTACTTTGAGCCCAGCAACAATCCTTACTCTAACCGGCTTCCCAAAAAACTTGTCCTTCCAATTTGGCACAAGGACTTGACATTTCTTTTCTTTTTAGATGAGTCCTTCTAGTTTCAGGCACAAGGATTAGAGCATAATTAGATTTGCCATAGGGTATGAGATGATGAGCTTAGCCCATGAAAGGAGGTTTACTTGTGAGTAACAGGCATTGGACCATTTAGTGTGGTGGATGGGACCAATGGAGAATGAATGTAATCCTTACAAGCAAGTATAGGCTAGGTCTGAATGGGATTCATTTAAATGCAATGTTCCTCCATGCCAGTCCAGTTGTAGTTACACATTTTTTGTTTTATAAAGATGCCCCTACATGCTCTAGATATCCACATTATCAAAAAATCTCATACAGTTCCCAACATATGCCAATGAGGGGTTTCAGTTTGCATTTCACTGCTGATTCTAAAGTGCTCATGGGCTGATAGAAAGTTCGTTTGATCTGCAGGGAAATGATGGATTCAAGAATAGCAGAATCATCGGCAAGTTAATGAGGAAGGGAAAGGCTGAGAGTAGTGAATGAGGGAAAATCTGGAGGGTAGAAAGAGTCTGAAGGACCACAATCAGCCAGCTGAAAAGGAATGTAATTCAAAACAATAGAAAATAGACTTGGCAAAAAAGGAAAAAGAGAGGATGGAAATACAACTAAACTAACAACAGAATGAAATGAACTCTAACCTACTCAGGAGTTAACCACCATGTGGTGGCGATCGGAAGTATCTCTTGAGATGCTGGCCATTAATAGGGAGTTTTCTAGTTTCTCCCTGTAAGGTTTTCAATTTGTAAATTCCATGACCAATTTTTTTCACAGTTTGGGATGGGGTCAACCATGGGTGTTGTAATTTTGTGTGCTTAACTGTTGGCTCACTCATGAGAGATGAAAAGTAAATAAATTTCTCAGTGAAAGATATCACCTCGTCTTCACTTCCGTTTAAGTCATGCTCCCTTTTGTTAATGGCTTCATTTCTGAGTGTTCTTTCGCAATGTAGGAACTCAAGGATTTGGTTATCTCCTTCGAACACCTGCCAATTTGAGATGTTATTAGTTATGGATGATCCGAAAATCAATTCAACATAAAGTTTATTCTTGTTTAATCTAAGATTAGGCAACAGTTTCGCAACCACAGCAGTAGTCAGATCGGCCTCATGATTATATTTCTGAGGTATATATGTGACATTGAAGGAATTGAAATTGTCAATTAAACTCCATACCTCGTGTTGGTACCTCACCAGGTGTGGTGGACTGCAGTGTATCTTTGTCTTTACCTTGTCCACCATTATCTGTGGGTTATCGAAAGCTCTGATATTTTTTACGTTCCTTTAAATCGCTCTTCTCAGGCCTTCCAGCAAGCCTTTATGTTCTGTTGTATTACTGGTGCGCGTGCATTCCAACCAACTGGCCATCAGACATTGTTTCACTAGTGGGTCAATGAAAATGCTCCCAGCGCCTACACTTTCAAGAGAGTTAGAGTCATTAAAGTGGAGTGTCCAGAAAATAAACTCTAATGTTACACTAAAAGAACTACTTCCTATGCACTTAGTCCTATCATCTAATATAATACAAGGTAATTCATCAGTTGGATTGTGGGAGTGTTTAATTCTTTCTTCCAACCACGTGTTTGTCAAAGCCTCCTTGATTGTTTCTACATGGCACTCCCCGAAACAAGTTTCCGTGGCATAAACATTGGAACTATAATTCCCAAGGATAGAGTTATAGAGGGTTGTTTGGTTCCATTACCACGTATTTCATGTACCTTTCCCGATCCACTCTCAGCATATCACCTTTTCCCCTCTGAGGCAATAAAAGATGGGACCAATCAGTTGAGAAATATCCATTTAGATTTGATGACCAGTCCCTACTAAGCAGCATTCCATAAGCCTCAAGTATATCCACCACCACTATATCAATGACTTGAGTGTATTGAGGTTTGGCAGCCATCCGAATCAACACATCTTTCAGCTCCCCAATAACTCTCACATTCATTCTGTCCAACTGCATAATTCGAGTTTCAGTTTTATCGAGTATTGCCTGAAGTCTCTTAGCAATAGTGTAAGGCATAACAGTGGATGAGGCACTAGAGTCTACCAAGCAATTATGCACATTCATGTTGAAGATTTCGAATGTGATAAGGAAGGGTGGAGTCATAGATTTCGATTTCTTCCCTATCATGGCTGCGCTGACATCTTGGGATTTTTGATTCATTTTAGATAATGTGGCCTCCATAGCTGATGGTATTTGGGCTGCACTGGAGGTACTGATAGGTCTGGTGACTGGCTTCTTGGTTTGGCTGCTTGGGGTAGTGGGGGTTTTGCAGTTCCACTCATTCATAGCTTTCAGTAGCAAATCCCTATGCTTCGTTAATTTTAACAAGTCGAAATAGGTGATATTGGCCCTAGACTTCTTGAGATCATCTATAATATTGTAGTCAATTTTATAAACTGGATAGGGCAGGGTAAACATACCGGTTTTGCCATTCTTTGGTGGAAGTTTACCATCTTGAGTAGCCTTTTTTGTAGTGGGAGATGGATTTTATTTCTCTGGGTGACTTGCAATAGGGGCATTCTTAGATTGACTACGAGGTCTACTATTCTCGACAGAAATTCTGGGAGCGGATGTTTTCACAGGGTGAACATCTTGCTTTGTTCGGTCTGAGGGCTTTGTCGTATCTGGGAACGGCCCTTTACTTCATGTGTGGATTTCATTAGCATTGATTTCTGCAATGTTATCTCCTTCGTCATCATTCTCATCACTATGGAAATCCCACAACACATTAATCTGGGTTTCCTCCTCCAAGGGTTCTTCTATATTCCTCCTCGTCTCCTTGTTCTAGTTCGAGCTCTAGTATAGGTTCTTCTTTGTTAAGGAGCTATCCAATAAGAGCCAACTCTTCTGTGTTTAAAGTTCCTTCATTAGGTGGAGTAGGCAATGCAAGCTAGCCATGACCACCTTCTATTTTCTTATGATAGAAAGGCTTGAAGGGCTTTCTGTTGTTATAGTCTCCTCCATTATCATTAGTACTCTCTTCATGATTCCTTTTCATATCCATGACTATGTTTGTTAGTTTCTTAATGATCCGATGTAACCCTTCCACATCCATGGTGTCCTTTTCTTTAGTTTCAACCCCTTTGTTATCATTTCCATTATTCTTCTTGGATATCTGAGAGGCTTTCTTTTCTCTAGTTGTAGGGTGGCATGCTATAAGACTAATCATTTCATTTTCAACTGTCACCGCTTCATCGATAGCCCCTTTTAAGGTTTGCACATTACTCCTTTTAACCCACATTGCTGTAGGGACAGGGAGAGCAGAGATATAGAATTCCATTAAGACCTCTTCAGCAGGTCTAGTGGTGGCTGGGATTCTGTTGAACAAGGTGTTGAATCCTTAACCTTCCCCTTGGTTTCCATTTTCAAATGGGATAGTTCTAAATCTAAGGCCGCATGTGTTTTGTCATCACCAAACTTGTCTAAAAAGTTCTGCTGAAAAGCATCCCAAGAGGTGATTGACCCTACTCTCAAGCTGAAATACCATGTGGAGGCTGCACTAGTCAAAGTAAAAGAGAGTATGCGGCACACCACATCTTCATCGGTGATCCCCAACCTACGCAAGGCTAGGAAGAAAGGGCGAATATGGTTATCAACGGTATCTCCTGGCTCGGGGTTGAAATTGGGTAACACTCTTTCTATATTTTTGGGTAAGGGATGCTGCTGCTAGAGTACCACTACAACATCCTGTGCAAGCTAGGGAGGGAGTGCTCTTGGAGGATGTGGGGGTTGATTCCCACCTGGAGGAGGAGGTGGAGGTTGGTTCCCACTTGGAGGAGGAACATTGGCCATGTTATGGACAGGGAAGTTTTGGTTGGAGCCTTCTCTGTTATAATTCTCAAAATCAACTGAGGAGTTACCTTTAGAAGGAGAATCCTCAGGAATTTCTTCCTAATGGGTGTTGATACTTTGCAAGGATTCTAGCACAATGTCTTCAAGAGAAGTGGTTGCTGATGTATCTTTTCTCAGGGTAAAGATCCTTGGCTTTCTCTTAGTTTTCGGAAGTAAAGAGTGAAAAATGGGCAGCTGAGAGAGGGAACCAGCATAAGCCCAAGTGAGTGCTCTGACTGGTTGTTCCTAAGTGATAGGATACTCCCATAGTCTCTCTTCCTTGGGTGACCTAGAAATAGGACTTAGAGAGGTCTTGGTTTCTTCAAAATGAGGCTCTTTTAGATGTGTAGCAGGATCTCTCCAATCTTTATGATCCATACATTAATCCTTTTGAATCCATGTGTGGCACTTATAGATGAAATATTTGAAAAGATGGAGAGGGCAGTTCAGGCCCTCCTTCTAGTGCCAATTTGTTGACATGGCAAATGTGCACTATGCCAACAAGGGGAACTATCCTGATCACAAGCCCCAATAATACCTGCTTTCTTTTGGATTGGCTAGCTCTGACGGGTTTTAAGGGACCTTGTAAACTGCTTGAACATGTCAAAAGATTGCTTCCGGGAGGAAGAATTCAATTAAATCAAAAAAATTAAACAGCTAACCTCTATGTATTAAATCCTATCTATACTACTTCTAACTACTCTAATCTATCCTGCAAGAGCATGATACAGAGGTTTAAACATCATATATATGTTCAGCAGGAGTGTGATAAAGAAGGTTAGACATCATGCATAGATTCAAGTCCAAGTGAATCAATCACTGAGTTCACAGCTGGACAAGATTGTATTAAAGCTAAATTGCAATCCAATCACTCATATAGGAATCCACATTCTTCTATGGAATTAAAAGTGCAACTGATGTTTAATTT
Organism: Pinus tabuliformis; assembly: GCA_031772625.1. Classification (NCBI taxonomy): domain Eukaryota; kingdom Viridiplantae; phylum Streptophyta; class Pinopsida; order Pinales; family Pinaceae; genus Pinus; species Pinus tabuliformis. Next base: position 290,929,362 of record CM062810.1, read on the forward strand.
AGTTTCAAATCAGAGACCATTCACAAGTTAACCATGAAATTGAATCACATCCAATTTAACAATACCAATATTGAACTGTAAGTCATCAATATGCATATATATAAATCGCATTTACATTCATGCCAGTAACAACACTCTAATCCAAAACAATTCAATTAGTTTGAAACTAATGGCTCCTTCTTCCCTCAAAAACAGTCCTCCTCATTCACAATAAAGTAACACTGTTCTTCTCAAAAATAAAAAGCCATTTCTCCTCTTCGGAGGTGATACTTATGCAGCCCTAAATGACCCTCTACCTTCCATGCCCTTTCCATTCCCCCTTGTCGTTACACAGATCAGTTTGTACAGATGCGATAGGTTGGTGAAACTATTGACCAGCCAAGGTCGTCCTGCCTCTTCATCTTCCCACTATTTCATATGTGCCCATCGAGTACACAGTGATAGGATTATTAGTGTGACCGCTGGCACGTAGAAGGCATAACGGTCGGGTCGATTCCTTTCCTGAGGTGGAGACAAGATGCTGGTGAAAAGGGTGACTGTATGTTGCCTTTCCACAATGGAGATTGGGACAACTTTGCTAGCGGACTGTATAGACACGCGTGGGGTTGCGGCCAGATTCTATAAATGCAGCGCTTCTACATACATGGCCCTTCGAATCCCCTCCTATATCCTTTTCTTCTCACCTGTGAGGATAGCCATCATTAGCTTGATGATTGTGAACAATAGAACAAAAAAAAAGCATCAATCAAATGTTATGCTGCCTTCATTCATTTTACAAAACTATGGGGCTAGTATGAAAAAGATTTATGCCTGATACATAGTCAATCACATGGTTTCCCACTCAACCCATAGGCTCAACACATTTTCGAAGGCTTCCTTTCATTGTGATCAGGTATCAGTCCTCTCTCAGGTCACAAGACCTATGACTTCCACCGCCTCGATGCGCAATTGCACTATCGGGAATCCACAGGCCTACTTTTTTTCATTGATAACCCAATCCTTTGTGGTTTTGAAAATTTTGGGAAGTATACAAAAACACAAGAAATCCTAAGTCAATCGCCCAAGCCAGACCCCAAATATTATATGTTGTAGCCCATAAATATCACCGGGTCTGGTAAACAACGGTGTGTTTTATATAAAACTTTGGACCGGGCTGATTGCGATATGCAAAATTCTCTGAACCTGATATATATATATATATCGTGGTTGATAAAACCATCGGGTCTGGTAGATGGTAGCACGCCATATATATAAGCCCTGTGCCTCCTGATAGCGATAAGCGATTAACTCCGGACTTGATATATCATATGATATGCTTAATAGGATCGACAGGTCCGCCACATCACTGTGCACTTTATGGTCAAGCCTTGGGACCCCACCGATTGTGATATGTGAAATGAGAGGTGGACCTGAAAACACATATATGTTAATGTTCATAAATCCCTTCGAGTCCGAAATGTTGCCATCCCCTTTGGAAAACTCTAACTTTAATGTTTCATCGCAAACACATGGATATATGGAAAGACCTGCTTATGGCCATTGGAGCGGATTTTAAAATTAATATGTCGGGGTTTATAATCATCGGCGGGTCCAGGTGGTTAGGGCGTGCCACATACATAGATCCCGCACCTCGTCGATAGCAATGAGCGATGGCCCTGGATCCGAAACACAATATACCTCTGTTAATATGGCTGTTGGGTCTGGAATGCTTGTGCGCCTTTTATGTATGACTTTGGGGCTTGGCCGGGTGGAAATTTGTGATGTGACAGAGGACTTACTCACATCGCTCTCATTCACTCATGATAAACTATCCCTTTGCCCTTTGATCAAGGCAGAGTATGATGAGCCGGAGGGGTGATTCATGTGTGCTTTGTGAAGGATTTCCATTATAAGGCATGGTGATTGGAATAGTAATACAAAGAGGGCTTTGAGGGGTTAAACAAATCCCAATAAATATAGGAATGAAGGGCTTAAGTGAGGGATTTGTTTAAAGGGTTTCACCCATTTGTGAATGGAAGATTGGGCTCTCCACAGAGTTAAAATCACTGGGATGAAATAGATCATTCGGAGGGATGAAAGGCCAGATCAATAGGGGACCCATTGAAAATTTGTTATCAGAGGCATGTTTCAATAGGGTGGTAGTCGTGGCCACAACAAAGAGAAAGGGATTTTTGTTTGGAAAAAATAGCTTTGATTTATTATGAATAAAGGAGATTGTTTGGTTCAATGAGGAGCCTTTTGTTTCAGTTTTAAGATCCTTTGCGTTTATGTGTTTTGAGATAGGGTTTTGTTGCTGGCACAAATACAAATGTGTTTTGTTTTTGTGCATATTGATAACGATACAACTTAGAATTAGCCTTGGTTGTTTGAATGTAATTCTTCATCATAGTTAATTCATAAGTAGTCCCTGATTTGAAACTATGTTAGACATCAGTTGCAAACTTCACTTCTATAAAAGGGAATGTGTATTCCTGTATGAATGATTGGATTGTAATTAAGAATTGATGCAACCTTGTTCTTATGTGAAACAGTAATTGATTCATTTAGACTGGGAATTCATATATGATGTTTAACCTCTCTTTTGTCATGCTCCTGCAGGATAGATTAGGATAGTTAGGACATAGACTAGAGTAGTTAGAAGAAGTATAGATAGGATTCAAAACATAGAGGTTAGCTGTTTTATTTTGTTGATTTAATTGAATTATTCTTCCCAGAAGTAATGTTTCAACGCATTTAATAGTTTACGGGGTCCCTTAAAACTCGTTGGAACTAGCCATTCCAAACGAAAGCAGGCCTAATTGGGGTCTATTATTGGGTTAGTTCCCCTTGTTGGTATAGTGAAAATTCGCCATGTCAACAGTTTCATAACACGTGGAGAATAGATATACTTCTCAAATTAAAATGTTTTATGTGGCTCGTGGTCCACAATAATATTTTAACTTGGGATAATATCCATAAAGGGGGCTTTCAGGATCTTGGAAGATGCTCTTTATGCAAAGAACATTTAGAAGACGTGGAACTTCTATTTCTAACATGTTCTTTTATGATCTCAATATGGAGTGGGGTTCTTCAAACACTTAAAATACATGTAATCTAGAACATGGTTACCATTTAGAGATGTCTGACTCAATGGCTTCAAGGTTTCAAGACATATCGTTCCTTTCCTTTCTATATTTTGTGGGGCATATGGAGAAGCAGGAATGAGAAGATTTTTGAACAAATGGAACCAAATACTAGAGACGCCTATTTAAAGATCTTTGAATATTGTATGGAGATATGGTTAATGAAGGAGGAACAACCTAGAAGACATTTTCAACTCATGGAGCTATGGTCATACTTATTTTTTTATTTTTATTTTTTGTGGGGCATCCACCAACAGGGTTTGTGGAAGTGGGTTTATGGAGCATTTGTCATGTCTTGGCACTCTTTGGCACATGTTAACACACACTATAACTCCCTAGAACACTCTGGAACTTCTTAACATGCCCTGCTATTTTGTAGCATTCCTTACCAGTGCTTAGCATACCTTGTCACTCCTTCCTTGGCATGCCAGCTAACACTCGTTGACACTCCCCAGAACACCCTCATATTCATTCACTTCCATGTATTTTGACCTAGTTCTCCCTTGTTTTTCCCTAGTACTCCCTAACACTCCTTAGAATGCATTAGCACTCTCTGGCGCACCTTAGCACTCTTCGACATTCCCTTCCACTTCATAACATGTGTATCACTCCCTAACACACATTGGCATTTGGCACGTTTTGGCGCTTGTAAAGTCTTATCATGTTTATTTTTCATTGAGATGCCTTGGTATGCTTTGGCATTGTTTAATATTAAAGTTATTTGATATCAACTATTGGAAAGTAGATGAGAAGTAACAAAGGAGTATTTGGCAATTAGAATGCACTAACACTTGGCACTTGGCACATATTGGTACCTAGTGTTGGTGTGCCTAGCATGACCCTCTTGGAAAAGGTAAATTTATGACTTATTAACCCTCTTATGTGTTCATTTCTTTGTAGTTTAACTTGTTTCTTCTTATTGTTGCCTTGACAATCCTTGGCATGTATTATGACACCCTTGCACATCTTGGTGTGCCTTAGCACTTGGCACATCTTAGCATATTTGACATGCCTTCACACTATTTGGCACATGTTAGCATTCCTTAGCATGCCTTGTCACTCACATCCGTAGAACTAGCCTTACATTTTTTCATGACTTGGGAACCCAATCAAGTCCTTAACTACTACAGTTCATGTGACATTGGCCTGCTTCAGCCATAATAACTTGACCAATTTCACCTATTACAAGTAGATTGTGCCTTGTTCACCTAAGAACTTCCTATAATTCATCTTAGGCCACTCATGTCCAAGCTCAACTTGTCCCACTTAAGAACTTACCAAGACAAGGATCACATCTAGCCATGGCCATAAAGTAGCTAACCAACATAGCTTACATAGACAATATTTCACATGTATATCTAGTTCATATAAATAATAGAGCATTAACTAAGAGTTTGCAATAACCACAAGATGCACACGACACACATGATATAATCTAACACAAGTCCAGTGCCCCAAAAATTATAAAAAACAATGTACAATATGAAATTGTCTAAAATAGTTTAAAACATGAGCATTTGGTCAAAATGTGCCACATATCATATAAAAATAATAGCTAAAGGAAAAACAGTGTTCTGCTTAGCACAAAGTCTCCCTTTGTCTAAAACTGCTCTGTCGAGCCCCTTATCACAACCGGAGGCTTGCCTCTTGAAAATACTATTATGAACTTCTCCTAACACACTTCATCCTTGGCACACTTGAATTCACTGACACTCCCTGGCACACACACTTATTTTTTCATTTTGATGCATTTTGACTTAGTTCTCCCTTGTGATGCCTCGACACTCCCTAACACTCCTCAACATGTATTGATATTGTTCGGCATGTGTTAGCACACCTTTTCATTCCTTCTCACGCCTTGACCCTCCCTAGCTATCATGCCCTCACAACTGCCCTTACTTAATTTTCAACTTGGGAACCGAACCAAGTCCTCGCTTGACTACAAGAGCTTGAACAAATTATGATTACTACAACTAGACTATGTTGTTGAATTGTGAATCTAGGGAGGTACTCCACAAGCCTAGTGAGTTGGGTTTGTGTGAGTTCGGTCACAAAAGGATTTGTGGGAAAAGAACCCAAGCGAAGGGGTTTTGGACCCAAGATGGGGTTTAAAATCTAAAATAAAATTAAAAAGGAAAATTAATATTTCATAAGTTCTAAGTGGATAAAACTCGTAAGTTCTAGAGGGTTCCTAAGAGGCCTAGCTAGGAAAATATATTTAAGGAGGCATTAGTATGAAGGTTGGAACATCAAGTGAGAAGGAGCTCATTTGATCAAGGAATCTAGGAGAGATGTAGTCCTAAAGTAGGCTGAGTTAGAGGGTTGAGTAAGGGTTATTAAAGGGAGGCCATGATCATCCACCAAGAGCAAGATCATCGTCTGAGGGTTCACAAGAATGTCATATACCTTAATGGGTTCGAGCTAGGAAGTAGGATGGCATATTGCTACTTCTCTTTTGGTAGATTGAGCTCAAGGGAGGCGGCTCATGAGAATTTGGGCATGTGATTTCAGTGGTGTTTTTGTGTGAAGGCCACATCAAATTCTAAAATAGTAGAGAGGGCGAAGACCCTATATTATGGTGGTCAGTAGGTTGCAAGGTCTATGATAAAGACCAACACAAATGGAGGAGGGCCTACATTGGAATTGAGGGCCAAAACATAAGTAGCCATAGGTGTAATATTGATTGAGGTAACCGTAGTTTGAGTGTTATAGATATCTAAAGTTTAGGTTAAGATTCAGTAAAATAAATTCCAAGAATCTCTTATGGAGGAAAGAGTTGATGTTTTTGCTATGGGTGGATATGCTTTGTTCTAAAGTAATTAGAATATAAATATAATTGCCTAGTTAGGGTGGTTTCCTAGCATGTTCATTCCATAAGGTATGCCCTTAATACTGTGACAAAATCTGTGAAGAAGAAGAGGAGTCGTGACCCTTAGAGCGAGGTTTATCTTTGCAATATAGACCACATATCTAGTGTTGGTCAAGGTTGTCATTGATGTTAATATGGCATTGTTGGAGATGGAAAATATTCTTGTGATACATGCCTTAAACCCTTTTATGATATAGCCCTAACAACTTGATTCAAGTCCTAATACTTATGATGCCCTTAAGATACATGAATGGAAGCCATAGCCTAATCGAGCATTGCTTGTTGATGAAACCTACCCTAGAAGAAAACCCTAACCCTAGATGTTGTGAAAACCCTAGATCCTAAATACATGAGCAAACCGTCCTTTCCCAAATTAACCCTAACCCTAGACTATATATGAAACCCTAATGCTAAAATCTCTCTTATAATGATACCATAATCCTAACAATTTAAAGAGCTAAACCCTACCCTAAATTTTATAATAAATTTAAAATAATTTAATTAAAATTTAGATTATATCAAATTTATACATTATATAAAACTATTGCACAACATGCATGATTTTTTAAAATGGTGTCAAAGGCTATCAAATTGAGAAACAAAGGCTCTACTTAAAACCGGACAAATGGCCGAATTAGATGTTCCAAGAGCTGAGGTTTTATCAGATGAGGCTAGGGATATTCAACGCTAAACTCACAATTAGACTACTCGAAAATAATTTGTGCCATTCGCAAGGCTGCCATTAAAATGTCTGTGGTCGACTTCACCAGAAAAAGTTGGCTCCCTCGTTGCCCAAATGACATTTTTTCTTTCATAGATTGAAACTGTTACAAATACCAAACTCAAACTCGTTACCTTGATGATAAAATTCGAAAAAGACAAAATATAAGAATCACAGAACAAGGACAAAAAATTCGGATCTTCTTCCTAAAGCAAGGAGCTCACTAATCTGAAGCATGAAATATCATTCTTTAGGCAATGGAAGGAAATTTGAGGTCAACACTTTGTCAAAAATCTATGAAGGAGATCGAATTTCAAGAAATATCATTTTCATTGGCATTGCTCGTATATGAAGAACTCGAATATGTGGTGTTGATTTTTTGGAAGACAATCATGGGGAACTGTGGCAACCACCTGTGATTGTAGAATAGCGGAGGAGGTCTACCTTTTAACTATTCTAGAGTAAAAGGCCTGTGACAAGTGAATTTCAAGCATTCTTAAGGAGCTAGACGAGATATTTATGAGGAAACTACAAGAACACCTCATAGAGCTAAGTATCTATGGCATGTAATGTTTATACTTAGACATTGAACTTCAGTGGTTAAACACAAATATCTTAAAGTGGAGGATAATGTTCTGACACCAAAATAGTCCCTTGTTTAGCTTCGGACCTGTGGAGAAAATAATACCTCGAAACAATTACCATTAAAGCTCAGTGTGAGGACAACAATTTGTGAAACTCAGTCCCTCATCTCGAACCTATGACAATGAAGCAATTGGTAGATTGGATAAGTGAAGCATTTGCCAAAATAGATCTTGGAGCAATTTGTGAGCATATTGAAGTAACATACTAGACTTGAAGTGGACAGATCTTATGTGTGGGAGAAGAATCTTAATAGACTATTTTGGAGCCCTGAGGATCATGGAAATCCTTGGATCAGTTTCTGGAGCAGGTTTGGTGCAACGTATTAAAGGAACTTTGAAGAAGTCTTAGAGACACCCTTGAAGACCATGATGCATAAACCATCATGAGGTGACTTCGAGAAATTTCTTGGGTATGATGAAGAGTAGTGGTGACACCTTCTACGAGATAAAGGTTGTCATTGATGATGTGACGTGGAGACTAAAGTAAAAACTAACTGAATATTGAAAGGGCTCATTGAAGAAGACATTGGGAGCCTTGAAGTATAACCAAATACATCTTGACAAAGTGAAATTGAGGGTTGACTCCCAAGAGGTTGGAGCCTTGAAAAGAGAAGGTTGTTGCCTTGAAGGATAGGGTTGGAGCTCTTGAGGATCAGAGTCCTCAAGAAACCAGGTTGGAGCCCTTGAGGTTGGTGCCTCAAAATTGACAAGGTTGGAGCCTTAGAAGTCCAAGTCAGTGCTTGGAAATTACAGGTTGGAGCATGGGATATTGAAGATCAATGTCTTCATCTAGGGTTGGAGCCCTACACATATTATTGTACTTGATTTATTGAAAAGAAGAAATTAAAAAATTATTCATTCTATCATTGTTCGTTTTGTGTTCTAAATATAAGTGATATAACTAGTAAAAATAACAATTGAAAAGAAATATTGATTCACCCCCCTCTCAGTATTTCCAACATCTGGAACATGGTTTGTAGAAGTATGTGTGGAGATAACAGATCCAAAGGAGGGTGGAACCTAAGTAGAATATGGAATAGAAGAAATGTGCCATATGAGGAATGGATTGACATGAAGAGGAGTTGATTTTGGTGGACTTTCCATGGAATTTTGGGCAAGGATCTGAAGCATCCTATAAACAATTAGTTAATGGATTGTTAGTGGATGATTTGTGACCCTAGTTCAGTCATCTACAAATTGTTAGAAGGATGATAAAAGGAGTAGTTCATATTTGTTCATAGATTGGACAATAAAGAATTTGGTACACAAGAATAGTGATTTTGAGAGGACTTGAATCACTATTAGGTGGCAGATTTGAAGAGTCATAGATGAGGGACATGTTGTGGGCCTTAGATTAGTAAAATAATTGAATGTGGTTGGGAAAATTGATGGCATCCCTAGTACAGTTGGAGGTTTTTTAGGTGACTGTCAAAGAAGAGCCCTAAGTTGTGTACTTGTGAAGGACAACAAGACTCATAGAAGGGTAGGTGTATTGGGCCTGAGGATGTGCAGACTTTTAAGGACTAAAGTAGCAGTCAAGTGGGATAGCCAACTAGCCCTAGTTCATTGTATTGTAGAGGATTGAGTCAGTGAGGAGAAGGGTGACCTCCATATCCCTAGACTTGTCATCTTGGAGCAGCAGTATGGCAAGAATGGTTCACAAATGGAGTTGTGAACAACTAATCAAAGACCCTAAGTGTTACATACCTTGAAGTAAAAAGGAGGTAGCTAGAGGGAAAATTTTGATGAGTTGAGTTCAGTAAATTAGTGCTACCTAGCATACCATGTCATTCCCTCCATAGCACACCTGGAACTCGCTGACACTCCTTGTCACACACTCCTTTTCATTCATTTCCATGAATTTTGATGTAGTGCTCCCTTTTGTTTCCTTGGCACTCCCCAACACTCAACACACATTGACAAACCTTGTTATGCTTCCCTAACACTGTAGTATGCCTTGGAACTCTCTAGAATATCTTGTCACTCCTTCCTTGGCACACCTGGAACTCATTAACACTTTGTTTCCATCAATTTGAAACTAGTTCTCCATTGTGTTTCCTTGACACTTGACCCTAACATTCCCTAGCATGTGCTCACCCCACACCCTAGCACTTGGCACATCTTGGCAAGCCTTAGCACTTGGCATGTCTTGGCATGCATAACATGCCTTGGAACTATCTAGCATGTGTTAGTACTTCCTAACATTCCCTAGCACACCTTGGCACTCCGTAGTTGTCATGCCCTCATAGATAACCTTACCTTTTTTGTAGCTTGGGAACCCAACCAAGGCATTGGAAAAACAATGTTGTGCCCAACCCAAAGTCTCCCTTTGTTTGAAAATGCTTTTTCTAGCCCCTTATCGCAACCAAAGGCTTTTTTCCTACAAGTCCTATTATGAACTTCTCCTTGCACACTTCATCCTTGGGACACCTAGAATTTGCTGACACTCCTTGGCACACACTCTTATTCATTTATTTCCATGCATTTTGACCTAGTTCCCCCTTGTGATGCCCTCGTTGAAAAGTGTAACTAGGTTTGGTCTTCATAATGACATGTGTAATTGCGATTTTATGTAATTGACGTAAAGAAGAAAATAAAATTATTTTTGTAATGCTTGAATCATGGGTTTCATGATCAAGGAATTTTATTTTTAGTTAAAGCTCCCATTGTGAGCTATTAGGTTTGGTCATCAAGCCATAAAATTCATAGAGTCAATGTCAAATATTGAAGACCCATTTTGGGCATGTAATCCATTGTAAAAGAAAATTTATTAGCCCTCCAAGACCTTGTCACAAACTCTTCTTCATGTCAGCCTAAGGATGCTTCCAGAATGTCAAGTTGGCTTACCTATATCACAAGTCAGCTTATTTTGATGGATGAAACACTATATACAGGGAAAATCGGCCTCAATTTGTGGACAAGCAAATCCAGTTAAGTAAGTCTACAATAAGAAGTGCGAAGATAACTAGAGAAGAGAAGGAAATGAAAAGTGAAGATTTTGGTATTGTTTATGGATTTGATTTAGGGCTAACACCTACACACGTGCAAATGAAGGAATAACTATCTACTATAGAAAAGGTCGAAGGTCTTGTTGTTGTCCAAGAAGTCGAATCAAGGAAGAAGATAAGAAAGGTTATAAGTAGAATTAAGTTAAGAGGTCATACCATCCAAGAGAACAAGATCAAGGTTCAAAAGGTTGGTCAACCACACATGCTAGGGTTTCTGCAAGAGGGCCAAGAACTACAAATCTGATCCAGGGAACCAAAATTTGAAGGATAATCGAGTTATTGAAGGAAGAAGCTTGATCATCATTCACTCAAGGAAAAATAAGGAAGTTGAATCAAGGAGGCTTATGACTTGTTCTTGGAGAGGTCATTGAGTCAAGGGTCTAGGTCATGGTCTTGGTATTCGTCAATTGAAGTCTCTATAAGAAGAAGAATTCATTTGGGTTTTCCTCTCATGTTGGAGAGGTTTGGCCCTGGCTAATCACCTATTCTCTTTGTCTTTGGTCTCCTCATTGTTTATGCATTGGTAGTTGTTTGATGAAGAAGAACACTATAATAATCTAAGTAAAGAGAAGATCCTCATCTTAAGAAGTAAAAAGCATTCACAAGCAATAAGCATAAGAAGAGAAATCACCTAATTATTGTGCCCTAGATTTCTTAATAGCCCTGGCAATCCCTAACACTCCTTAGTATGCATTGACACTATCTATCATGCATTATCATGCCTTTTCATTCCTTGGCATGCCTTGACACTCCTTAGCTATCATGCCCTCACAACTACCCTTATGTTTTTTGGGACTTGGGAACCCAACCAAGTCCTCCCTCGACTACAACATCTTGGCCAAGTTATGATTACTACAACTAGACTATGCCTTGCTCACCTAAGAACTGACTATAACTAATCTTAGGCTACTCATGTCCAATTTCAACTTATCCCACTTAACAAGTTACCAGTTAGGAAGTCAAGGCTCACGTCCAAGCGTGGCCATAAAACAACTAAGCAACATAGTTTACATCTTGACATGGGATAGCACCTTGCACGCCTAACAATCCCTTGGCACCATGTGGCACGTGTTAACACCCCTTGCACTCCTTGGCATTCGTTGGCACTCCCTAGCACACCCTACCACTCCCTGACATGACCTGCCACTCTAGCATGCCTTGGAACTACCTAGCATATAACCTTGTCACTCCCTCCTTAGCACACCTGAAACTCACTGACACTCCTTATCACACACTCTTATCTATTCATTTCCATGCATTTTGAACTAGTTCTCCCTCGTGCTTCCATGGCACTCCCTAACACTCCTTGACACAAATTAACACACAGTGACACCTAACACATCTGGGCTTGCCACCCTAGCACTCTAGCATTCCTTGGAACTACCTAACATATCTTGTCACTCCCTCCTTAGCACACTTAGAACTCGGTGACACTCGCTGTCACACACTCTTATTCATTCATTTACATGCATTTGAAACTAGTTCTCCCTTATGTTTCCTTGACACTCCCTAACACTCCTTGTAATACATTGGCACACCCTGGCACCTGGCACACATTGGCTTGTTTCCCTGACCTCTAGCATGCCTTAGCACTACATAACATATATCATCACTCCTACCTTAGCACATCTGGAACTCACTGACACTTCCTGTCACAAACTCTCATTCATTCATTTCCATGCATTAATTTGACCTGGTGCTCCCTTGTGTTCCCCTGACACTCCCTAACACTTCCTAGCACACATTGGCACACCCTGACACCTGACACATATTAGACGCATGTTTCCATGAAACTCTAGCATGCCTTAACACTGACTAACATACCATGCCACTCCCTCCTTAGCACACCTAGAACTCGTTGGCACTCCTCTCACACACTCTTATTCATTCATTTCCATGCATTTTTACCTAGTGCTCCCTTGTGTTTCCTTAGCACTCACTAACACTTCTTATCAAGCATTGACACACCTTGACACTTGGCACATCGTGGCATGTTTCCCTAACACTCTAACATGCCTTGGCACTGCCTAACATGCCTTCTCACTCCCTCCTTAGCACACATGGACATCATTAACACTCCCTATTATGCACTCATATTCATTCATTTCCATGCATTTGAAACTAGTTCTCCCTTGTGTTTCCTTGACACTTGGCCCTAACACTCCCTAGCATGCGTTGGCGCCACACCCTGGCACTTGACACATCTTAGCATGCCTTAGCACTTGTCTTTTTCTCTCCATTTCTCTTCTTTATGAAGCAACTGTAGTTGACAGGGGAACCCCCAATAGTTGTGATAAGGGTATTATGGGCCCCCTTATCACAACTCATTAGCCCTGCTGCATTTAAGCCCTTAGTCACGGTGGCCCAAGGGTGTAGTTTTAGGGACACTGGGGCCAAATTTTGGGTTCATAATGTTAGGATGAGTTGAATGATATAACTAAAAAGGTGGGAGGAATATTTTGTGGTGTATTGAATTGGACTAGGGGACACAAGGGTAGCATGGATGGGTAGAAGTGGGATGTCCAAGCATGGTTTATTAAGATCTATAATCCTAGCATTAGTGAATGATAAGGGTGCTTAGGACCTAATGCCACAAGGGATAGGGGACCTAGAGTGAAGGCAACAAGAGAATTTGAAAGGGGAACCCTCGATAGTGGTGATAAGGGGATTAGGGGGCCTAGAGGGAAGGCAACAAGAGAAATTGAAATGGAACCCTCGATAGTGGTGATAAGGGGATTAGGGGTTCCATTATCACAACCCATAAGACATTAACCCATAACCACAAAACTCCCTATTCCCTAAACCCCCAAGCCATAATCCCTTAACCACTACACTCATAACTCATAACCCATCAACCCCTTGGCCCATTAAACCTTAAGACATTAATTTCTAACCTAGAATCCATGAACCCCTAAGCAATAACCCCTTATTCTCTCAACCCATGACCTTTAAACCTTAACCCCTAAACCCTAAACACCTTAAAACCTAACCCCTTAACCCCAAACACCTAAATCCCCTAACTCTTAAGCCCTTCGACCGTAAATCCTGGGATCTTAACTCTTAACCCCTGAAGCCCTTAGCCACTTAGTATCTAAGGCCAAAAACAATTACTCAAACCAAAAAACTTGTTGGGTTGTGTTATATTCTTTCCACGACTAGCCCACGTAGTTAACCGGGAGGTTAGAGGGGGGGCAGAGTCCCCCCTTTGTTGCGCTGATTGTGGAGTCCAGGGCAGCGCCCCAAAAAATTTTGGTTTTGGACCTGTTGAGGGCCCGGAAATCGGGTCAACAACAAGGGGGATACCCACCCGGTACGGAACTTGGTTGGTAGCTCCTTGTCCGTTTGGTATAGCGGGTCCGACTGGGGATAATGGGACCAGTTTCCCAATCTAAGGGGTGTGTGTGTGTGTAGAGTTTGATGATGCTGATCTAGAAGTATTTTAAGCTAATTTAATTCTAACTTCTAAACTGACTCTATGCTATTGTAATCTAACAAAAAAACAACACATCTAATCTATGCTAACCTAGGGTAGATTTCCTCTATTATGCGATCTAAAAAGATTTCAAACAATAACTGGTAATAAAGATCATTCAGCTATCATAAGAATAGAAATCAATTAAGATAAACCATTCTGCATAAAAAGTTAGGCAAAACAGTTGTGAACAGCATATCGCATAATAAGTTATTCATATGTCAAGCACAAATAAATGACTCCACCATATAGAAGTGCCAAATGGTAACCCACACATTCATACATTAACATATAAACAACTAAAACTGCATATCACTCTAAGAATATAAGCAGAAATTGGTCAAGAGATAAAAGTACCATTTATGACTAATTTCGCTCACAAACTTCAAGCAATAATGATTTATCTCTACTTGTTCTAATATCTACTAAGAGTACAAAAGTGCAACATCAGTAGCAGACATTAAAATGCAAACATAAATAAATCTCGATCCATCCATTCATCAAAAACCCCCTCGGAGGGTGCAAAAGTGCATGTTCTGAGGACAAGTTTTTTGACAAATTTCCGGACCCTTCTCCAAATGCCATGAGAAGGGTTAAATACTACTAACTAATTAATCTTAATTACACGAATTTAGGAAACGGCTTCAAATGACCGCCCTTTTACTAAAACAAATTTATTTCTAGAAATTGAATCTAATTTCTAACCGTTTCTGTATCTGCTCCTTAGTGCTGTAAGCAATGCAACGTTCGCCTGGAAAGAGTCGGCTGGTTGTCTTTTCCTTTCGTTCGAGCGATAAAAGTAGAAATAACAAGAGATGGCATCTATTTCTGACAAACTAGAAGATATTTTCGAAAATCTTCCTCTGGCTGGGTGTATTCGCTGTGTGTATACTTAGTATAACCCAGATTTCTTTCAAACTGATTGTGCTGTTGCTATTTTGGTTTCTGGCTGTGCGAAGGACTCAATGAGTTAGGGATTTCGTTGCCTGAACAATTTTCTATATTTCAGATTGCTTCCGTTCTTTGTTCCAGGTTTTTCTGAAGCGTCTTCCTTCCTTAGCGTTTTTCTTTTTTGCTTTACCCAGTCTGAGCTTTAGGATCTTTTGTGAACATGCCACTTTTGTGCGCCTTTGACTCTGAGTCTTGGATAGTCTATTTTCATCAGTGTCTGTTGAGTGATACTCTGGAATCTGCGGTCCTGTTGCATGTGGCATCCATTTGCGAAGGTATCTCCTCTCTGTTCTCCGAGTATTGGCGCTTTCCCCTTTTCCTTAGATGTTTCCTGCATATTGATTTATATTAGTTGCTGCCTTACAGTTTACGCAAAGGAAAAGAGAAACGACGAAAAGATTGACATGAAAGCTTTAAGTTCTAATGAATGCATAATCATGACACTCATAATGACTTGACTCTTCGAAAAACGCAACACAATCATTCTTGGATACTCAGGCGTACAATCATTAATTTCCCTTAAGGTGCGCGCTCAATTTTGGGTTTACAGACTATGTCGAGGAAATCTTGCGATGAGTGGTTTCTGCGATTCGCATCGTAGTATCGAGGATTGCGATGTCAAGAAGTGTCATCGCAGGAATTGATAGTCTCATTCATCGCAGATCGCAGATCGCAAGATCGCAGATTGTAAGATCGCAGATCGCAGATCGCAAGATCGCAGATCGCGTTTTTCATTCAATCACTGTGTGCTGCTTATGCGATGTTGCGATATGCGACGTCGCATATCGGCCGTCGGCGATTCCTTAATATTTTTCATTTAAGAGCGCTTTCAATATATGCGATGCGATGAATTTCGCGTCGCTTCTTCGCAGCTTATTTACGCGCATAGGAAATGCTTCACTCTCTCTTCACGATGCGATATAGCTTTAGAGAGTAAAAATACAAAAATTTTGATAAAAATATTTTTTGGATTTTTTGTTAAGGGTCCCCCTTTGCTTGGTGTTATTGCTAATATCAAACAAAGAGGGGGGTTGTTGGTGACCACAACAATGGCGATTCACTATGAAGAACCAGTTATCTCTGCTTTTCTATTGAATTTCCACTTCCGAAACAGAAAAATTTTCATATGTCTAAATTTTGTTATGGACAGATAGAGTACATTACTCCTTATCCTGTCAATGATACTTTGTCTCAACCTTTTCATATTCCAATTGTCTGCTTCCTCAGGCTTAGTTCTTGCATTCATACCAGACATTACTCGGTCTTTTTAAAGATAAAATAAGGTCTTCTCTGCGTACTGGCTTTTTAAAATATGCTCATTTGTCGTAGGTAGAGCCTCTGCTGCCCGCAAGCGTCCATAGCCTCGACAGGGTTACCATGTTATCCAGCAATGATCCTTTTTCCTGCTTGAGGTTATTTACAACATTTCAGAGAAAAATCCTTTTTGACACTTTTTCCTTTTTTATTCTCTAAAGAACAATGTCTTGGTTTGGTGGCCAAATTATGACACAGTCATTCACTTGATTTACACTTTTGCTGAACAAGCTGGCTCGTGATGAGACCCCTTGTCTTTTGATTGCAACAATCTTGAGTCGTTGCCCTGTTTTGATAGACAGTATTGGCAAAGTCAGCAAGTTATAATATCTGTGATCATGATAAGCCGGCTCGTGATGAGACCTCTTATTCTTTGAGATATAGTGTTTTCTCGGATTGTTTCTCTGAATGCTGCGATTTCCTTTAGCAGGGAGGAAGTCATTGTTTTTCCTTAAGAAAGCTCTGGACGACAATAATAGAGTTTGAAAACAGCAGCTTTACAGAGAATATTTATTTTATTATTGATGATACCTTTCATTGTGCTGACATAAAACATTTTTTTACCAAAGGTTGCTTTCATCAGAGTTTTTTGAGGTTGAAACTAACATCATATTCAGGCTAAAGTTAACTCTATTTGTCAATAATAAAAATCAGATTTTTCGAAAAGTTTTGCTACTTGTACAAGCGAAATCAAAATCTGATAGAGAATTGGTGTGCTCTTTCATGAATCCTTTTTGATGATCATTTACAACCGGTTTTATTTATAAGAAAGAGAAAAACAAATAAAAAACTAAAACTATCCTACAAAAATAGAAGAATGATCTTCTATGGAAAATACATTTTAAGAATCTGTCCATTCACAGGCAGAGAATCTCTTCTACCTGCCAAATCCTGCAACACAAACGTTGATGGGCCTATGACTTCTACAATCTGAAAAGGACCAAGCCACAGCTTCTGAAATTTTGTATGTTTGCCCTTTTCTTCATGAGCCTTATCCCATTTCAAAACTAAATCTCCCATCTGAAAGTTTTTTCTGGTCATTATGCTTGAGTCAAAAGAGGATTTTATTAGCGCTTGGTGGTGAGCATGGGTTTTCTTAGCTTGTTCTCGTCGTTCTTCTAGTTTGATTATTTCCATTTGTCTCAGTTGTAAGGAGGAAGTAGATACTTCATCGATGTATTGTACTAAAGACAAAGAGGGAATGACTAAGTGAGTTGGAAGAACCACTTCTTTCCCATAAACTAAATTAAAGGGAGAAGTGCCGATTGAAGCTTTCTTCGTAATTCTATCTGCCCATAAAGCATTTACCAGTGCTTTGTGCCAATTCTTTTGGTTTTGGTCGACTGTTCTTTTAATAATCCTGATTAGGTTCTTGTTTGTTGATTCAGCCAATCCATTACCTTGTGGATAGTAGTTGGCAGAATATTTCAGTTTGAACCCTCTTTTAAGTGCAAACTCAGTCATTGTATTTCCAGAAAAGTATGAGGCATTATCAAACATTAAGGCCGTTGGCAATCCAAACCTAGTGATGATAAATTGATCTATGAATTCAATAATGTTTTCAGAATTAGCTGTCTTGAGAGGAACTGCTTCTACCCATTTAGTAAAATAATCAGTTGCCGTGAGGATATACCTATGCTTCTTAGAAGAGTGAGGAACGATCTCACCTATTATGTCCAAGCCCCATTGGCTGAATGGTTGCTCGATGTTAACCGGCTGTAGTGGCATGGACGATTTTTTTTGTTTCCCTGCAGCAGTCTGGCAGACTTGGCATTTCCTTATGTAATTGTATGAGTCTTTGAATAGCGTGGGCCAATAATATCCTACACGTAAGATTTTATGTGCAGTAGCTTCTCCAGCATAGTGTCCACCTGCTGGTCCATCGTGGAGTTCCTGCAAAACTTTTTTGGCTTTAGTTTTCTCAAGACACTTAAGAAGCACAGAATCGTAATTCCTTTTAAACAGAACATCATTTATGAGTTGGTATTGTTTAGCTTTCAATCTCAGAGCTCTTTTCTTGGTGTGATCCAGGTGTGATGGAGCATACCTGTTCTTAAGATAATAAATGGTGTCAGCATATAATGATTCTGTGTCGTTTAGGCTTAACTCATACGTATGTACCTCTTCAGATGAGTTCTCAGGAATTTGCGATGCTCCAGCCAACATTTTGCAGAAGCCCTGGCCTCTTACAATGTTTGCTGGCTTGATCTCAAGATCGTATTCTTGTAAGGCGGTAATCCAATTTGCTCTCTTTTCGCCCACATCCTTCTGTATCAGAAGGTTTCTTACCGCTGGAAACGATACTACGACTTTGGTATGGGCTTTAAGTAAGAAAGGTCTGAATATTTGATTGCTTTGAAAACAACATATGCCTGTTTCTCTACGTCTGAATAATTGAGTTCAGCACCTTGTAAGTTCGAGCTAAAAAATGCGATTGGAGCTTCCGCCTTCTCTTGATTTGCTTGAGTTAAAATTGCGGCATAAGATTTATTTGAGGCAAATGTGTATAAGATAAAAGATTCTGAAAAATTTGGGATCGCTAAAGATGAATCATTGATGATAGCTTGTTTGATCAAGTTGAATGCTTCATGCTCGTCTTGACCCCATTTAAAATTTGAATTCTTTTTTATCATATTTTGTAAAGGAGAAATAATACGTGAAAAATCCAGGACAAACCTTTTTACAAAATTGATTTGACCAAGGAAAGATTGCATGGCCTTTTTGTTATGGGGAATGGATATTTCGGAAATTTCTTTGATTCTGTCAAGTTCAATGTGAATACCAGATTTTGACACTATGAATCCTAGCAATTTCCCTTCACTTAATGCGAAAAAAGATTTCTTTGGGTTAAACATACCTTAAACATCTTTGAAAGATTTGTTTCAAGTCTTTGAGATGGTCGCTTCGCTTCTTGGAGTACACTGTTATATCATCCAGGTAAATCACTACAGATTTATTTACTAAACCTTTAAACGCGATGTCCATGGATCTCTGAAAGGTAGCGCCGGCATTGATCAGACCAAATGGCATCTTCCAATATGCGTATGTGCCCCATTTAGTTCGGAATGTGGTTTTTAACTGATCATCAGGGTGTACCAGCAGTTGATTGTATCCTGAAAATCCATCCAGAAAAGACATTAATTCTGAGCCTGCTACTGCCTGTAATATTTGCTCCATAGGTGGGAGGGGAAAATTGTCTTTTTGACAGGCTTTGTTGAGATTCCGGAAATCGATACAGATCCTAATATCTCCGTTTTTCTTTCTAACGGGCACCATATTGGATACCCATTTGGAATGTCTGACGGGGAAAATTACTCTGGCTCTCAACAACTTATTTAGCTCAGTCTTTATTTGATTTTCTAAGTTGGGGTGGATTTTTCTAAGTTTCTGTTGGACAGGTTTTTCATTGTCAATCATAGGGATAGTGTGTTGAATGATAGAAGTGTCGTATGTCTTCAGCTCATCGTAATTCCAGGCAAAAACGTTTTTGTATTGTCTCAGAAGACGGATGTATGCTGATTTTTCTTCAGGGGCTAGGCCGTGGCCTAGATTAACGTTTTGTGGCTTCTCATCGGTTCCTAGGTTCACTAATTCATAGTTCAGAGTCGAACTGTAGAGTTTAGAATCGACAGACCTTTTAAACCGACTTTTCAAATCATATAAGTCTTCTAACTTAACCATCGATTTAGGTATAGCATTATCAGTGCTATTTTGTTGTATTTGGTGATCATGATGGTCTTCGTCAATTATTTGGTTTGAGTAGGATCCTTCAGAAGTGAGGAAATTTACAATGTCAGGATCGTCGTTGAATACTCTCCAGTTGGTGATGTTGTCAGGGATGGATGGTCTAAAGATTAATTCTATTGAGAATCTATCTGGACTAAAATCTTCGGAGGGAATAAGTCTAGAGGCTACGTTAGCTAACAGGTCTGCGCTCGCATTTTGGAGTCTTGGGATTGACGAAATATTGAATGCTATGAAATGTGCAGTCAGATCTTGTACTAAAGATTGATAGTGCTTCAAATGACCTGATAGGCAATGTATGGTGTTACGTACCTGTTTGACGACAATCTCAGAATCTCCAAAAACTTGAAGATACTTAACGTTCAACCCGATTGCTTTGTATAGGCCTTGCACCAAGGCCTCGTATTCCGCTGTATTGTTTGTGCAATCGAACTCAAGTCTGCACGTAAGCATGGTCTTATTTCCGTCTGGGCTAACCAGAACGCATCCTGCTCCTGCTCCCTCGTTAGATTTGGAGCCATCAAAATATAATTTCCAAAACAAAGATGTATTTACAGGGTTATCTAAAAAATTAACACATTTTGAATTATCAGTTTGGGAAAAATTTTCAACTTGGGACAAAACTGAATTTTCTAAGTAAGGTGAGGTATGAGCATTGAAATTGCCGAGGAAAGAATCTACTGAGTAATTGCCTATGATACTGCTGTTGTATGCTATTGCTTCATTCTCTCCTTCCAATTCCGTCACTATGTACTTTTGGTGCAACTCTCGTTCAACCTTTATTTGATTCGGTTTACCGTTGTAGGGTAACCACATGTGTGACCAGTCGGTTGAGAAATATCCGTGGAGTTTTTCGAACCAATCCCTGCTAAGAATCAAACCATAGAATTCAGGGATATCAGCTACTATAATGTCGATAACCTGGCATACCTTCGGGTTAGACGACAATATTATAGTCACTTGATTAAGTTCACCAATCACTTCGACTTGAGATCGATCAAGTTGAACTATGCGCACTGTGGATTTTTGTGGTTGAACATTCAATTTGGCACATATTGATCTGGGTAAAATATTCGTTGAAGCACCAGAATCAACCAAGCAATTGTGCACGTTTTTATTGAAAATTTCATAAGTGAGAAGAAAAGGAGGAGTATGAGATCTTGATCTTCCTCCAATCAAGGCGATGTCATTTGGATCAATCTTATTGATCGTGTTGGTTGGAGGTCTTCCCATGTTGTGGGAAGCTACAGCTATAGGTGAAGATGTAGTATGCACGGCATGTAATTCTTTCATCATTATTTTCTGTTGATGTTTCAATTTGCTCAACTCGTAAAGAGTGATATTAGCCCTAGTCTTTTTCATGTCATCGATAATGTTATACTCCATTTCATCCGACACTATCAGTGTTCTTGATGGAGGTGCTTGATCTGATTGGACTGGGCTAAATTGGGTCACTCTAGCGGTTGTTTTCTTTGTTGCGACCTTATCTTTTGTTGCAGGGCTTGCGCCCTTCTGTTTAGGGGTAGTTTGGGAAGGATCAAGTTGATTTTTGCTTCGTGTGCTAACCGGAAATGCTTCTTGATCTTCTTCTTGTGGGAGGATGAAATCCCACATTCCTTGTAGTTCCACAACTTCTTCATCATCGGTCTGCCCTTCAGTGGTATTCTCTTCTTCTTCTTCTTCAGATTCGACGTTTGAGACAACATTGGGTGGTTTCACATCCATGGGAGGATTTCTTTTAAAAGCTCTGTAGGGCTTTTTTGAAGAAGTTTCTGCTACTTGTTTTCTTATGTCAATCATCTCATTGGACATGGCCTTTAACACTTTTTGTAATCCTTCCAAATCAAAAGGATCTTTCGTTTGTTTCTTCTTGGTGTCTTCTTTGAAAGAGATTTTCTTAGATTTGCGTTCCTCTATTGCAGATCTCTTTTCTAGGGCTACTACGCGCTTTTCTACTGCTAACGCCTCTGTCAAGTTTTCAACTAAGGTCGTCTTGTTTGCCCTATCTACGAAGATAGCCAAGTTTGATGGTAAGGTCGTGATATACCATTCACATCTTACTTCCTCGCTGGGTTGAGAAGCAGCGGGAATTTTGTTGAGGATCTTATTGAACCATAAATTGAAATCTTTAATGGGTTCTCTAGCCTCAGCTTTGAGATTGGATAGGTCATTGATCAACGTCGCCGTTGATCTGTCATCACCGAACTTGGTAAGGAATTGACTTTGAAAAATGTCCCAACTTGTGATAGACCCGGAAGGTAACGAAAAGTACCATGACCCGGCTGTTCCTTGCATTGTATAGGGAAAAAGCCGGACGATAGCATCCTTGTTGGTAACTCCGTTGAGATTAACAGAAAGCATGAAATTATTAATATGCTCTTCAGCTAGCATGCCTGTTTCTGGATTGAATTTGGGTAGCCATTTCTCAGGATGGGCTGGTATTGGACTCAGGGGTGGAGGCATTAAAACCGCCCCAGGATTGTTCCATGGAGACTGGGCCATCGTTGAGTTGCTAGTGAATGAAAGTGCAGGGGATGATCCCTGATGCTGAGAAGATGAAGATATTATGATCTTTGATGATTGAAGAGGAGGGACTGTGGAAGATGGATGAGTGATTTGGAATGAAGATGTGGGTGGCTGACTTCGCGGTGAGGGATTTGAAATGGACGAAGTAGATGAAAGAGTCTCACTGTCAGACTCTTGTGGTGTTTTCCTTGCTCTTTTCCTGGTGGGGAGAGGAAGTTCAGTTGGCTGGATGCCAAAATTTTCACTTTTCAATCTGGTCAGGGGATGAGCAGGATTGTACTGCGAAGTCACGCTGCTTTGAGATTTATCAGACCTCTGATTAAAAATAGAGAATCCCTAGAGTTTACGAATCAGAGTTTGAATTTCAGGGGGTTCAATGATAAGTTGGTCTGAAATATTAGGGTATGTAGTAGCGGTGGATACTCGAGCGACTTCAAACTCCGAGTTTAATCGTACTGGAGAAGTCGGGGGAGTTGATGAGGGTGATTTACTCTCAGAATGGTATTTAGATTTTGATTTAGGTGCCATTCATAGTTCGTGCCCTCCTTCTAGCGCCAAATATGTTGAGGGCCCGGAAATCGGGTCAACAACAAGGGGGATACCCACCCGGTCCAGAACTTGGTTGGCAGCTCCTTGTCTGTTTGGTATAGCGGGTCCGACTAGGGATAATGGGACCAGTTTCCAAATCTAAGGGGTGTGTGTGTGTGTAGAGTTTGATGATGCTGATCTAGAAGTATTTCCAGCTAATTTAATTCTAACTTCTAAACTGACTCTATGCTATTGTAATCTAACAAAAAAACAACACATCTAATCTACGCTAACCCGGGGTAGATTTCCTCTATTATGCGATCTAAAAAGATTTCAAACAATAACTGGTAATAAAGATCATTCAGCTATCATAAGAATAGAAATCAATTAAGATAAACCATTCTGCATAAAAAGTTAGGCGAAACAGTTGTGAACAACATATCGCATAATAAGTTATTCATATGTCAAGCACAAATAAATGACTCCACCGTACAGAAGTGCCAAATGGTAACCCACACATTCATACATTAACATATAAACAACTAAAACTGCATATCACTCTAAGAATATAAGCAGAAATTGGTCAAGAGATAAAAGTACCATTTATGACTGATTTCACTCACAAACTTCAAGCAATAACGATTTATCTCTACTTGTTCTAATATCTACTAAGAGTACAGAAGTGCAACATCAGTAGCAGACATTAAAATGCAAACATAAATAAATCTCGATCCATCCATTCATCAAAAACCCCCTCCGAGGGTGCAAAAGTGCATGTTCTGAGGACAAGTTTTTTGACAAATTTCCGGACCCTTCTCCAAATGCCATGAGAAGGGTTAAATACTACTAACTAATTAATCTTAATTACACGAATTTAGGAAATGGCTTCAAATGACCGCCCTTTTACTAAAACAAATTTATTTCTAAAAATTGAATATAATTTCTAACCGTTTTTGTATCTGCTCCTTAGTGCTGTAAGCAATGCAACGTTCGCCTGGAAAGATTCCACTGGTTGTCTTTTCCTTTCGTTCAAGCGATAAAAGTAGAAATAACAAGAGTTGGCACCTCTTTCTGACAAACTAGAAGATATTTTCGAAAATCTTCCTCTAGCTGGGTGTATTCGCTGTGTGTATACTTAGTATAACCCAGATTTCTTTCAAACTGATTGTGCTGTTGCTATTTTGGTTTCCGGCCATGCGAATGACTCAATGAGTTAGGGATTTCGTTGCCTGAACAATTTTTTGTATTTCAGATTGCTTCCGTTCTTTGTTCCAGGCTTTTCTGAAGCGTCTTCCTTCCTTAGCGTTTTTCTTTTTTGATTTACCCAGTCTAAGCTTTAGGATCTTTTGTGAACATGCCGCTTTTGTGCGCCGTTGACTCTGAGTCTTGGATAGTCTATTTTCATCAGTGTCTGTTGAGTGATACTCTGGAATCCGCGGTCCTGCTGCATGCGGCATCCATTTGCAAAGGCATCTCCTCTCTGTTCTCCGAGTATTGGCGCTTTCCCCTTTTCCTTAGATGTTTCCTGCATATTGATTTATATTAGTTGCTGCCTTACAGTTTACGCAAAGGAAAAGAGAAACGACGAAAAGATTGACATGAAAGCTTTAAGTTCTAATGAATGCATAATCATGACACTCATAATGACTTGACTCTTCGAAAAACGCAACACAATCATTCTTGGATACTCAGGCGTACAATCATTAATTTCCCTTAAGGTGCGCGCTCAATTTTGGGTTTACAGACTATGTCGAGGAAATCTTGCGATGAGTGGTTTCTGCGATTCGCATCGCAGTATCGAGGATTGCGATGTCAAGAAGTGTCATCGCAGGAATTGATAGTCTCATTCATCGCAGATCGCAGATTGTAAGATCGCAGATCGCAGATCGCAGATCGCAAGATCACAGATCGCGTTTTTCATTCAATCACTGTGTGCTGCTTATGCGATGTTGCGATATGCGACGTCGCATATCGGCCATCGGCGATTCCTTAAGATTTTTCATTTAAGAGCGCTTTCAATATATGCGATGCGATGAATTTCGCGTCACTTCTTCGCAGCTTATTTACACGCATAGGAAATGCTTCACTCTCTCTTCGCGATGCGATATAGCTTTAGGGAGTAAAAATACAAAAATTTTGATAAAAATATTTTTTGGATTTTTTGTTAAGGGTCCCCCTTTGCTTGGTGTTATTGCTAATATCAAACAAAGAGGGGGGTTTTTGGTGACCACAACAGGACCCTATGTTAGGTTGAGCGGACCCACCTATGGTTTTGTGCATGTTTTCGCACATGTTTTCTGGACACGATGGTTTTCAGTCCATGGTATTGGACACAATGGTTTTCGGTCCAAGGTATTGGATGCTTCGGCATGTATAAATATGTATTGTAACATTGAAAGGAACATAATGAAAAATCAAGCTGGTAGTCTCGGTTTAGGGATCCAAGGGAAAATCTCTATGTATATTTGTTTTATGTGTTATTCTCTCGCATTGTTTATTTTCTATGTTTTAGAATTCGCATGAAGGTAATTTTTGTACGGGGTTAAAACCTACATTTGGTATCAAAGATGTTTTGGCTTCAAGGGGATGCCTTTGGACCTAAGGGGTTTCGCTCGGGCCTATGGTAGACCCTGTTTAGTGGGAGATCTGCGAGATGGATTCTGGTGGTGAAAGAAGATGGTGAGCAGTGGAAAGATAGAGATCGAGAAATTTAATGGTCAGAGTTTTGAGTTGTGGAAACTCAAGATGGATGATTTGTTGCTGGATAAATATCAGTGGATCGTGGTAGATCTGGGTTCTAAACCAATGGGAGTGTCTGATGAAGAATGGAAGAAGCTAGATTGGAAGGCAAAGAGCACAATACGATTGTGTGTCTTAGATTCAGTATTGTTGAATGTATCAGGGGAATCTATGGCAAAGGTTTTGTGGGACAAGTTAGGGACTTTGTACCAATCTAAGTCTCTATTGAATAAATTGTTCATGCGAAAAAAGCTGCATAACTTGAGGATGAAAGATGAAGACTCAGTGATAGAGCATCTAAACGCATTTAATACTATGGTAAGTCAATTAGCATCTGCTAATATTAAAATTTCAGATGAAGATAAGTGCATCATTTTGTTGTGTTCTCTACCAGATTCGTGGGATAGTCTGGTTATTTCAATAGGCAACAATGCAACTGCCTTGTAGTTTGATGAAATAGTCTCATCCTTGCTGACGGAGGAGATGAGACGGAAAAATATGGAGAGCCAAAATGGTGATGCCTTGTCTATACAAGGATAGTCCCAAAATAGAAACAAAAAAAAGTCATCGAGTGGGAGATCTAAATCTAGAGGGGGATCTATATCTCTAGGAAAACCTGTAAAGGTGGTGTGCTGGAAATGCGGAAAGGAAGGACACTACAAAAGGGACTGTAAATCTAAAGCTCCTGATAAAGGAAAGGGATCGAATGATGCTCCTTCTGCAGAGGTGAATACCACCTCAGATGAAGGTGGGGATGTGTACTTGGCTTCTTCAAGTACACATGTATATCATGAGGCATGGTTGATTGACTCAAGTGCATCCTTTCACTTCACTCCCCATAGAGAGTGGTTCTACGAGTATAAGAAATACGATGGTGGTGATGTCTTCTTAGGGGATGATAGGAAGGCTAGAACCGTTGGTTGCAGAAAAGTAAAGTTGAAGTTGCAAGGTGGAAGGGTTAGAGCACTTCCGGGTGTTCTACATATTCCTGCATTGGCCAGAAATCTGATTTCTGTAAGCAAGTTGGATGATGCAAGTGTAAAAATAGTTTTAGAGAAGGATACCTGCAAGATGGTTCAGGGAGCACTTGTATTGATGCGGGGAGTTCGAATTGGAACTCTATACAAGCTGCATGGTAGCATTGTTGTTGATGGGTGCAACAGTTCTGTGGTTCCTGAAAGTGGAGCAGAAAATCTAGTGGTCTCTGGAGAGAAGACCATGTTGTGGCATCAAAGGCTTGGACATATTGGAGAGAAGGTCCTTCGAATACTTCATGGTAAAGGTATGGTAGAAGGTATGAGTAATAGCTCTCTAGATTTTGATTTCCGTGAAAATTGTGTATATGAGAAGCAGAATCAAGTGAGTTTCCCCTCTGGTGGTAAGAGGGTGAAACATATATTAGAGCTTATGCATAGTGTTGTGTTTGGACCTGTGAAGGTTCCATCACTGGGTAAGTCTGTGTAATATGTATCATTTATAGATGACTTCTCAAGGAATACATGGATTTATTTCCTTAAGAAGAAATCTGAAGTCTTTGACAGGTTTAAAGAATTTAAGGCTCTAGTGGAAAGCCAGACAGAGAAGAAGATAAAGGTGCTGAGGATAGATAACGGTGGAGAGTTTTGCAGTAAGGAATTTGAAGAATTCTGTAAGAAGTGTGGTATAGCACAGTAGAAGGCTACTCCATATACACCTCAACAAAATGGAGTTACAGAAAGAATGAACAAGGCGTTGATGGAAAGGGCAAGAAGCATGCTCAGTGGTGCCGGGTTAGGACAGAAATTCTGGGCAGAGGCGGTGGAGACAACATGTTACCAGGTCAATAGATCACCTTCATCAACGTTGGAGGATAAGACTCCATAAGAGGTATGGACTGGTAAGAAACCCTCTCTTTCACATCTGAGGGTATTTGGATGTGATGCATATGTACATGTTCCAAAGGAGAAAAGAACCAAGTTGGATAGTAAATCTGAAAAGTGCATCTTTATTGGGTATAAGGATGGTTTAAAGGGTTATAAGCTTTGGAGCCCAGTAACAAGGAAGGTTGTGTACATCCGAGATGTGGTGTTTAGAGAATTTAAAGATGTTATTAAACATGAAGTCCAACCAAAGGAACCTGAGAAGATAGAGTTTGAGCTAAAGGAGGAAGAATCAGACTCTATAACAGAGGAGGAATCAGAAGATGAAGAGCCACAAACTCTGAGTGTGAGAAGATGAGTTCGAGAAAGAAGGCAGCCAGATAAGTATAGTCCATTTGCTTTTTGTTCAAATTTTGCTTTGTCTGTTACTGATGATGATCCTAGAACTGTGAAGGAAGCAGTGGACTCAAAGGATGGAAAACTCTAGAAAGAGGCCATGGTTGATGAAATGGTATCTTTGCACAAAAATGAGGCTTGGGATCTGGTGGAGTTATCGGTTGGAAGGAAACCCATTTGCAGAAAATGGGTGTTCAAAAAGAAGACAAATGTAGAAGGAAAGGTGGAGAAATACAAAGCTCGGTTGGTAGCAAAAGGTTATTCTCAGGTGCCAGGAATTGATTTTGGTGATATTTTTTCTCCTGCTGCCAAGGTAACTTCTATTAGATTACTTTTATCTGTTGCTGCTACTTTTGATTTGGAGGTAGAACAGATGGATGTGAAGACAACATTTCTTCACGGGGATCTGGAAGAGGAAATCTACATGAAGCAACCTGAAGGCTTTGCAGTGAAGGGTAAGAAAGAACTGGTATGCAAGTTAAAGAATTCTTTGTATGGGTTAAAACAATCACCAAGGATGTGGTATCAAAAATTTGATACATTTATATGGGGACTTGGCTTCACCAATTGAAAAGTAGATCACTGTGTGTATTTCAAATAAATTGGTGACTGTGTTATTTATCTGGTCTTGTATGTGGATGATATGTTGCTGGTTGGAAATGACAAAGAAATTATCTAGGATTTGAAGACCCAATTGTCCTCCAAATTCGACATGAAAAATCTTGGTGTTGCAAACTATATTTTGGGCATGGGAATTAAAAGAGATCGGGCAAAGAGGAAGCTCTGGTTAAACTAGAGGAAGTATGTTGAGACAATACTGCAGAGGTTTAATATGCAGGATAGTAAACTGATGAAGGTTCCTATTCCTGTAGGTATGAGGTTATCTGTTGAACAGTGTCCCAAGACACTAGAAGAGGAAGAGGACATGTCCTATGTTCCATATGCAAGTGCATTCGGTAGCCTGATGTATGAAATGGTTTGTACTAGACTAGACATTGCACATGCAGTGGGAGTATTGAGCAGGTTTATGTCAAAACTAGGGAAGGAGCACTGGACAGTCGTGAAGTGGGTTTTCAAGTATTTGTGTGGCACTAGTGATTATGGTTTGTGCTACCAAGGAAGACCAGGATTGGATAGAATGTTGGATATTTGTGGCTTTGTTGATGCAGACTGGGCTATAGATCTAGATAAGAGAAGATCTGCAAGTGGGTATGTGTTTAACCTATTTGGAGGTGCAGTTAGTTTGATGAGTAAGAAACAATCTGTAGTGGCACTATCAACTACAGAGGCAGAATACATGGCAGCGACTCATGCAAGCAAGGAAGCAATTTGGTTGCAGAGATTGTGTTCAAGTATGGGGTTAGTACAGGGAGCAATAAGGATAGACTGTGACAGCCAAAGTGCAATTTTCTTGGCAAAGAACCCCGCATATCATTCAAAGACAAAGCACATTGATGTTCAATATCACTTTTTGAGGGATATGATAGAAGACAAAAAGGTGTTGCTGGTAAAGGTGGACACTTTGAAGAATACTACAGATGCATTGACAAAATCTGTGAGCTTTGAGAAGTTCTCTTGGTGTAGAGAGACAATGGGCATTTTAGGGCTGGAAAAATGACTAAGCTCCCTTGTGGCCCCCTATGGAAAGAAAACAACAAGTGGGAGAATGTTGGGTTGTGTTATATTCTTTCCACAACCAACCCACATAGTTAACCGGGGGGTTAGAGGGGGGGGCAGAGCCCCCCCTTCGTTGCGTTGATTGTGTAGCAGGGGGGGGGGGGGGGTCACGGGGGGTTTGAGGCATACCCATAACCCCATTTTATGGGATCTGGGGCAGCTCCCTGGAAAATTTTGGTTTTGGACCCTATGTTAGGTTGGGCGGACCCACTTATGGTTTTGTGCATGATTTTCGCACATGTTTTTTGGACACGATGGTTTTCAGTCCATGGTATTGGATGCTTCGGCATGTATAAATATGTATTGTAACATTGAAAGGAACATAATGAAAAATCAAGCTGGTAGTCCCAGTTTTGGGATCCAGGGGAAAATCTTTGTGTATATGTGTTTTATGTGTTATGCTCTCACATTGTTTATTTTCTGTGTTTTAGAATTCGTATGAAGGTAATTTCTGTACGGGGTTAAAACCTACAAAACTAACCTCTTAGGAGAATCCTTCACCTATAACTAAGAATATTGGGACCATTTGATTTTTAGAGAACTAGGTATTGGTCTCAAGGGTGTGTGTTTGTGTGTAATTCCCTTATTACCATGTATACCTAATGTAGAACAACTGGACAATCTGCAAAACCTCAATCATAATTGCTCACAATATCTACACTTAATGTTGACATGGAGCTTGTAGTGTTCTCCCACATGAGGATTTGGTGACGAATAGATCACTCATAATGACTCGACCTCTTCAGCCCTAATGCACAAGTAGTTAACCCTTGATACAAATATTTTGTTCACTAAAAACCCCAATTGTGTCAATGTAGAATACTACACATAAGAGAAAATAAAATGATATTGTCCACATCAATTCTTGAAATAGCCTCCCATTTGCCATGAGCAGTTATCCAGGGGTGAGTAGGGCACTATTAAAGTTACATCATGTTTAAATTCCTTTTACATAATGAGATTATTCTCTGTTAGGGTTGATGCATCATCACAAGGGAGACTGGCACATTTTTTTGGGGGAGCGATTAAAGTTGTAACACAATTCAAGTGACATACACCTCCAATGTAAATGACATCATTATATGTTTGGGTCAAGTTGTTAAAGAGGTTATTTATAGACAACAAATTAAGTGTACTTGGACTTCATCTTTTCATGGCCTTGACTCTAAGATAGATTTGTACTAGGAACACTTCATGCAAATGAGAGGGGGCCTTATTGTTTAACTCATACACACAAGAACACTAGATGTTTCCCTTCAAATCCCCCTTGGTGGGTTTAAAGTGGGTTTAAATTAGCATCTAGTTGAAACTAATCATCATGACATTCCTCTTTTCAATAACGTCTTCTAGCTTTGCCATATACACGAGATTGGGTTAGAGGATCACCTCATTTGTAGATGCTCCATTTATTATGGGATTCAAGGGATGTTCTGTTTTTTTATTATCAAGATTTAGATGGGTAGTTGTCTAATTTCTTTCAATACATGTCTAACTCTTTCTATGAGGGAGGTCCTTGGATTTAGATCTTTATATAAGACCTTATGTGTCCTTCCCTTTTAAACTCTTCTAAGGGGGTCACCTCCTTCCATGTTGCCTTGCCTACCTAGGACTAGAATTGACAAACCCATATTCAAACTTCTTCAACTATCAAATTGGTGGGGCCTCATACATCTTCTTGAACCCCTCAATGGGACATTCTTTCTTCAAAGAGACTTTTGATGATTTCCCATTGCAAATTGTAGGTTGGATGTCATTGGACCTGTTACCCCACTTTCTATATGAGTTTTTAGAGGATAGTTTTAAATTTTGATTGACATCTCAACCCCTGTGATTCTTGTGACATTAATCATTTTCCAACTGAGGTATATAGATGGATGTATAACTGGTCTGATGACACGTTGCCTTGGTCATTTAAGACACTAGGCGTAGGAAAATGTTGCTTTAATGACCACATTTAGCTTGATATCTATAATCCATGTGTATATAATATCTCTAATATGCATTATTTTTTATTATGATCACTTAAAAGCTCTATTGTAACTCTTAAATGCTTTGGCTATAAATTCTAAAGTGAGTGGTTCCATGATGTTTCATAATTTTATTCACATAAATGTTTGATATTAATGGTTTGAATATGTACATTGTGATTTGACTAAGTACTATGCATCGCATCTTAGTATACCCTTATTTCTATTGGTCAAAAGTCATCCCACTTGATTCCATAGAATATTCATTGTTTTTCATCATCATGTCCTGCACTATGATTCCCACTGGAAAGAAATCAATAATTTTATCCATAAAACTTACTCTGTAAACCACTCCATTTTCAGTTTTATCGGCATGCTTTCATGTCGGGGTTTTGATCTCAATGATATTAGTTGTGCAAGTTCGTTGAGCAAGCTTCATTATATTATGCTCTTTGTCTTCCCATGCTTAATCCACTCGATTTTCGGTTTTATCACCGTGCTTTCATGTCGATGTTTTGATCTCAATGATATCGGCTGTGAAAGTTCATTGAATGGGCTTCATTATATTAAGCTCTTTGTCAGCACAAGCTTAACACCTAAACATCAAATGGAAAGAAAAATAAATTACATGTATGATGAATCACTTGGCATGTAGAGTCATTACATGGTCATGAGATAGTGGCCGACTATTGATGGCGTCCTCAAAGTCACCCAGCTAGACGATTGTGTGAAGAGGGTTCGAAATTTCTTCTATGGGGTATTCTTTCTTCTTCCATAGATCTGGTTCCTCCATTGCTTTTACTTTTGGCCCGTTCTCAGACATCGCTCTTGTTACCTTAAACCTTAAAGTTTGACCAAGTATGTACACACTTTCTCTAAATCCTCCAGAATGAAAATGTAGTTCGAATTTTTAGGGTATATGAAATTGCAATGATTTCTCTTTGCTCCTATTCGAAAATGAATCTTAACTAATGTCGTATTAAATCAAGATTTTGATCTTTACTATTCATGGAGAACCAAATCAATGCTATATGCCCTAAACTAAACGAAGTAGTCACCTACTGATATTAGTGTTTTTTTTTTTAATATCGTTGATGACCCTCCTTTGCAATTGACCAATTTTAGGGAGAAACATCACTTTGTGCCCTTGTTTATCTGTTTTTCAGAGTAGTTTGCTAAGATTAATGGAAACTGATATGATGGTTTATAGGAATCCATACTACATTAGATCTTTTTCCTTTACAAGCTACTCTATGATCACTGATTTCATAATTTCAGTACTTCCTTGCATGATCAATTGTTTGATGAATCATATGCATTCCTAGAGTTTCGATTTGAAGGAAATCTGCACATTAGCCAGAATCTTAACTAATGTCGTATTAAATCAAAATTTTGATCTTTACTATTCACGGAGAATCAAATGAATGCTATATGCCCTAAACTAAATGAAGTAGTCACCTACTGATCTTAGTTTTTTTGTTTTTTTTTGTTTTTTTTTTAGTTTTTAATTTTTAGTTTTTTTTGTTTTTTTTTTAGTTTTTTTTTTTATCGTTGATGACCCTCCTTTGCAATTGATCAATTTTGGGGAGAAACATCCCTTTGTGCCCTTGTTTATCTGTTTTTTCAAAGTAGTTTGCTGAGATTAATGGAAACTGATCTGATCGTTTCTAGGAATCGATACTACATCAGATCTTTTTCCTTTACAAACTACTCTATGACCACTGATTTCATAAATTCAGTACTTCCTTGCATGATCAACTGTTTGATGAATCATATGCATTCCTAGAGTTTTTTTTTGAAGGAAATTTGCACGTTAGCCAATTTTCTCAATATGAGAAACATCATTGTGCAAAGATGGATAGATAATTATTTCTCGAGAGTTATCATTCTGAAATTTAGGTATTCAATTCCTTGCCTATTAATAAGATTTATACATCTATGGTTAAATATTTTAATAGAAGTTTGGATACTTCTTCTGTCCACACCTCTATATGCTTTCGAAATCAGGGCATGCTCAAAATGCCCCTGTTTCCATGATAAAAACACATACATTTCATTAACTATTTTGTTTGCTTGGCATGCATTTCATTTATTTCTAGTCATTTGGTTGTTTTCAAGGTTTGTTTTTCACGTCTCTGGGTTTGATTTGGAATTCTTGAGAAAAACAAGACTTTTGAAAAACACAGTGACTAAATCACTCCTGAATTGTTGCAATATGGCTCTGCTTTCAAAGCTCACCCTTGTTGGATTCAACAGAGGTTTTTGGAAGAAATTAAAATAAACAAAGAATAGAATGAGAAACAACTTAAAATAATCAAGAAAAACAGTTAAATTGCTTCTACCCCTCTATTTTATGCAAAATACTCTGCTACAACAAGCATCTAACAGTTACAGTATACAACCCCTGTGCAGTGAATGAAACAACTAATAATAAATTCACACTATAAATTAGACATAGATGTTTTAAAATTGGACACAAATTTTCTTGGGGTGAAAAATACTCTAGTTTTCATTCTTAGTAGCTCACAAATCAATATTTTCTATTCACATGAATAATTAAACCCAAGAGGAGTTTCGCTCATCTGACAATGGTCCTTTCTTCCAATGAGTTTTCAGAGTCTTCAGTTTAGGGTGTTGAGCTAGATTGGACCTCTTCCTTCACCTAAACTTGAATGCATGAACTCCACCTAGACCCATCTTCTCTGATGCCCTTTTTTCCATAAAGATAACATGTCGCTGGTGGTTAGGGTTTCCTAATGTAAGTTCTTGGTATCTTTCCACAGGATACATGACAATGTGGCATTTTTTCCATGTCAGTGAACTTTTAATTCATGTCTTTCTTTCTATGATTTTCATTATGAATTAGGGTTATAGTACAATATTTGATGATTGTAGATGTCATTAGTTTAAGATAGTCAACATAAAATACATAAAATAAATAGAACGCAAAAAGGATTGTAGTAGTAAAATAGATAATTTTTTTATGGTAAGGAGAAATAACATTAATATATGAAACATAAGCACATCAAGAGTGAATACAAACACCTAAGAGTGCACTTGCCAATAGGCATTTTCGTTAGGAGTCTCAATAGTAAAAGTCTTAGTTGCCTCAACAGAAGTCAACACTTTGACTTATCTAAATAAGAGAAGAGATCATCTCTAAGAATAGATACATGAGGTAGTTGGACTCAGTTGAAGACATGATGTTTCAACTGATTATCCAAGGTGACTCCATCACCATGTTGAGCCTATCACTGTGTTACACCATCATACCATGTCCAACATTACTAAGCTACATCATGTTGCACCATCACTATGTTCAGCATCACTAAGCTACACCATGCTGCACCATCACTATGTCCAGCATCACTGAGCTACACCATGTTGCACCATCACTATGTCCAGCATCACTGAGCTACAACATGCTGCACTATCACTATCTCCAACATCACTGAGATACACCATGCTGCACCATCACCATGTCCAACATCACTGAGCTACACCATGCTACACCATACATCTTGTACCCATCGCTACTACTATGTGCATTATGCATCCTGTACCCATCACTGCTATTGTGTGCACTATGCATCTTGTACCCATTGATGCTATTGTGGCTTTTGTACCCATCGATGAGTTTTATGTGGCTTTTGTGTTACAAGTTGGCAAAAATTTTCAAAGAAAACATCCACCATACCCTCTATCATTTGTATTGAGGGAATTTGTGGCAGTTTAGATGAATTTTCACTATAAGTAAAAAGTCTGGGTTGGGAAGAGGTTTTTGCAGAAATATTTTATGGTGCTTGTAGTGTTTTTTGATAGGGATAAATTCTTAGCAATAGTGATAAGGATATTCTAGATGTTATGAAGTTCAAATTAAACCTGACACACTTTAGGATGAGATGAGAGACCCATTTGAATTCTAGCTCAGTGGTGATTAATAGGATTGAATGTTATGTGAAATGGAAAAATATACACAACACATAAGATCCCAAAAATGGTAAGGTAAATTACCTAATTATAGAAAATTAAAACTACTCTACTCTAATCTAATGAAATAAATGGTGAGAGATGAACTATCAAATGAACATATTGTATTGCTAAAAAATGGAGGAAAGTAGTTAGTTGTTTTCTTGGTGCAAGCAATGTCAATATTGTCTGAATTGGTTAAATACAAAAAAATCAGTATATAATCCAATTAGTACTTATTCATTTAGATATGAAGACAACTACAAAACAAAGATTGAATGTGTGAAATATATCAATTAATAACCAGAAAAGTCCACTAGTGACTAGTTAAAAATCTCACACGAGCATAAACATACATGGATATTACTATAGAAAAGTCATTAGTAACTCATGTACAAATGTATAAATTTCAATCTACTTCCTTCTTCACCCTCAGGGCTTCTCAATATTATATCTCAAGATTCCCTAGTATAGAAATTTCAAAAAAGTCATTTTCTCTTGTTTAGGACATCTTATAGATACAAAGGTAATTGTTTATTTAAGATTCTTGACTTCTCCCAAGAGTAGTTACAACTTTTTCCCCACTTCCTTTTTTTTTCTATCTCAATTTAATAAAAAATTATTATAATTTTCAAAGTAGCAAAATGACACCCATTACAAGATCACTAGGCCATTTACTTTAACCCCTGAGATGTCATATAGATAGGTTTCCTAGATTTGAGTAGAGAGGATATCATCTTGATCTTGGTGGGCGATATTCCTTCCATGGCTACATAGTACTCGTATTTTCTCTCTACAAGATTCTCAATATCATTTTCCAAGGAAACCATAAAAGAATTTAGTATATTCTATTGCTTGACTAGTTTTGCAGTATGTTTTTTTAAGGAATACTTGGTTACTTCAGTCATGAATATGTTTAATGATAGTTCCCATGCATCCAGATATTCATCCAATTCTCTATTAACTTCAATATTCATCCTTGCTTCCCCTTGACCTCCAATGTATGGTAGATTGTTCAATTTGATCAACCAATTTTTTAAAGAGTGGTCCCTATGGTAGATAGCCATAGACTAGGCTACATCATTTCCTACATTTTCTAAATCTTCGAGGGCTTGTTTAACTTCTACATAATCATAGTTAATTTCCTCCTCACTAATCTTATGTTCCTTGGAAGCAGCATCATGATACTCTTTTTGGGAATTTTATGAGTTGATCAATCATGCTTGATACTCCTTTTAGTTGTATCCCTTTTTCCTCCACCTTCTCCCTTAGTGGGAGCGACTTGGTAAGATTATCTGCATTTGTGGAGGGAAAGGGAAGACTTTCCTCACCATTTATTTATATGATCAATGCACTTCAACAATATAAGATTGGTAAGATTCCAGGTTGGTATTTTCTAGATTTAATGCATCATTCTTAGCTATGAGCATCCAATTTTGTTTCCCTAATTTTGCTATTTGGTATTTCTATTTTTGGAATCACTTTACCATATCTTTGATATTTTTTTCATTTTCTTGTGACAACTCTATGCTAGAAGAATCCATAGCTACTAGATCTTTATAGGTATTTGAGATGGCAATTTTTTTTATTGTGATAGAGGGAAGGTCCAAGTTAGGTATGGACATTGTTCTCCCTACTTATTGAATGATCATACTTAAGTTTTGGTCATATTTGAATTGGCTAATGTTAACAACCTTTCATGCCCTGGCTAGATTTGTTCCCAACTCTTGAACAGGGATCTGGCCTCTACTGATGGTTGATATGGATGATTGTGAGGGGTTCATGTCCATAAGACATGTGCCTTCATCATCTTGTTGAGTTTTGACCTATGCATCATGGGCTTCCTATTGTTATTTGAGGTCCCCAATGAAGATACATGCATGTCCCACCTAATTAGGAAGCCTTTCTCAAGTCTTTACCTACTTTTTGTAGTTATAAACTATTTCTTGCATGGCCTACTTATAGGCTAGAAGGTGGATGAGGGATCTCAGTCTTTCTCTTACAAGGAAAGTGGGATGATTCTTATACTAAGACATTAGTGGTTGCTTCTATATTGATAATCCTCCTTGATGGAAATTTCAACATTCGACTAGCTTTAGGTTAGAGTTGAGACCTTGGTTCGATTTGAGAGGGATGTGTTTCCTAAAGATCAACATACCAATGAAGATAGATGAGATCAAAGTCCCCTCATCACATCGTAATTTCTTTGTAGAGTTCCCCGTGTGGTGTTGGTCACAATTTTCTCGATGGGTACCATCAAGACTTGGAGAGGGTGAGAGTATATGAATGCAGCTGTTAAGTAGGAATAATTTTCATTTTGTTGTAGTTTGTATATGTTATTACTTATGCTCAAAATTTCTACTGTTAGTGGTTCTATTACCCATCTCTTCAAAATATTCAACAGGCTTCCAACAAGGTCATAGCACTAGGCTACATCATTTCCTACATTTTATAAAGCTTCGAGGGCTTATTTAACTTCTACATAATCATATTTAATTTCCTCTTCACTAATCTTAGGTTCTTTAGAAGCAGCATCATGATACTCATTTTGGGAACTTTATGAGTTGATCAATCATGCTTGATACTCCTTTTAGTTGTATCCATTTTTCCTCCACCTTCTCCCTTAGTGAGAGAAACTTGGTAGAGGTTCTTTGCATTTGTTGAAGGAAAGGGAAGAATTTCCACAACATTTCCTTATATGATCAATGCATTTCAGCAATATATGATTGGTAACCTTACAGGTTGGTTGTTTCTAGTTTTAATGCCTCATTCTCAACAATGAGTATCCAATTTTGTTTCCCTAATTTTTCTATTTTGTATTTCTATTATCTCTTATAATTTTTTTCATTTTCCTGTGACAACACTATGCTAGAAGAATCCATAGCTACTAGATCTTTATAGGTATTTGAGATTGCAATTTTTTTATTGTGATAGAGGGAAGGGCCAAGTTAGGTATGGACATTGTTCTCCCTATTTATTGAATGATCATACTTAAGTTTTGGTCATATTTGAATTGGCTAATGTTAACAACCTTTCATGCCCTAGTTTGTTCCCAACTCTTGAATAGGGATTTGGCCTCTACTGATGGTTGATATGGATGATTGTGTGGGTTTCATGTCCGTAAGACATGTGCCTTCATCATCTTGTTGAGTTTTGACCTGTGCATCATGGGCTTCCTGTTGTTCTTTGAGGTCCCCAATGAAGATACATGCATGTCCCACCTAATTAGGAAGCCTTTCTCAAGTCTTTACCTACTTTTTGTACTTATAAACTATTTCTTGCATGGCTTACTTATAGGCTAGAAGGTGGATGAGGGATCTCAGTCTTTCTCTTCCAAGGAAAGTTGGATGATTCTTATACTAAGACATTATTGGTTGCTTCTATATTGATAATCCTCCTTGATGGAAATTTCAACATTTGACTAGCTTCAGGTTAGAGGTGAGACCTTGGTTTAATCTGAGAGGGATGTGTTTCCTAAAGATCAACATATCAATGAAGATAGATGACATCAAAGTCCCCTCATCATATCGTACTCTCTTTGTATAGTTCCCCATGTGGTTTTGATCACAATTTTCTCGGTGGGTACCATCAAGACTTGTAGAGAGTGTGAGTATCTGAATGTAGCTGTTAAGTAGGAATAATTTTCATTTTGTTGTTGTTTGTATATGTTATTGTTTATTCTCAAAATTTCTGTTGTTAGTGGTGCTATTACCCACCTCTTCAAAAGGTTCAACAAGATTCCAACCAGGTCGTAGCACTAGGCTACATCATTTCCTACATTTTCTAATGCTTCGAGGGCTTGTTTAACTTCTACATAATCATAGTTAATTTCCTCCTCACTAATCTTAGGTTCTTTAGAAGCAGCATCGTGATACTCTTTTTGGAAACTTTATGAGTTGATCAATCATGCTTGATACTCCTTTTAGTTGTATCCCTTTTTCCTCTGCCTTCTCCCTTAGTGGGAGCAACTTGGTAGAGTTTCTCTACATTTGTTGAAGGAAAGGGAAGACTTTCGTCACCATTTCTTTATATGATCAATGCATTTCAACAATATAGGATTGGTAACATTCCAGGTTGGTCTTTTCTAGTTTTAATGCCTCATTCTCAACTATGAGCATCCAATTTTGTTTCCCTAATTTTTCTATTTGGTATTTCTATTATATTTGATATATTTTTTTTCATTTTCCTCTTACAGCAATATGCTAGAAGAATCCATAGCTACTAGATGTTTATCTGTATCTGAGATGGCAATTTTTTTTATTGTGATAGAGGCAAGGGCCAAGTTAGGTATGGACATTGTTCTCCCTATTTATTGAATGATCATACTTAGGTTTTGGTCATATTTGAATTGGCTAATGTTAACAACCTTTCATGCCCTAGCTAGATTTGTTCCCAACTCTTGAACAAAGATCTGGCCTTTACTGATGGTTGATATGGTTGATTCTGAGGGGTTCATGTCTATAAGACATTTTCCTTCATCATCTTGTTTAGTTTTGACCTGTGTATCATGGGCTTCCCATTGTTCTTTAAGGTCCCTAATGAAGATACAGGCATGTCCCACCTAATTAGGAAGCCTTTCCCAAGTCTTTGCCTACTTTTTGTAGTTATAAACTATTTCTTACATGGCCTACTTATAGGCTAGAAGGTGGATGAGGGATCTATGTCTTTCTCTTACAAGGAAAGTGGGATGATTATTATACTAAGACATTATTGGTTGCTTCTATATTGATAATCC
This sequence comes from Pinus tabuliformis, assembly GCA_031772625.1. Lineage (NCBI taxonomy): Eukaryota > Viridiplantae > Streptophyta > Pinopsida > Pinales > Pinaceae > Pinus > Pinus tabuliformis. The sequence goes on from CM062810.1 coordinate 290,969,603, forward strand.
TCCTTGATGGAAATTTCAACATTAGACTAGCTTCAGGTTAGAGGTGAGACCTTGGTTCGAACTGGGAGGGATGTGTTTCCTAAAGATCAACATACCAATGAAGATAGATGAGATCAGAGGCCCCTCATCACATTGTACTTTCTTTGTAGAGCTCCCCATGTGGTGTTGGTCACAATTTTCTTAGTGGGTACCATCAAGACTTGGCGAGAGTGTGAGTATATGAATGTAGCTATTAAGTAGGAATAATTTTCATTTTGTTGTTGTTTGTATATGTTATTGCTTATGCCCAAAATTTGTGTTGTTATTGGTTCTATTATCCATCTCTTCAAAATATTCAACAGGCTTCCAACCAGGTTGTAGCATTAGGCTCTATCATTTCCTACATTTTCTAAAGCTTCGAGGGCTTGTTTAACTTCTACATAATCATAGTTAATTTCCTCCTCACTAATCTTAGGTTCTTTAGAAGCAGCATCATGATACACTTTTTGGGAACTTTATGAGTTGATCAATCATGCTTGATACTCCTTTTTGTTGTATCCCCTTTTCCTCCACCTTCCCCCTTAGTGGGAGCAATTTGGTAGAGGTTCTATGCATTTGTTGAAGGAAAGGGGAGACTTTCCTCACCATTTCTTTATATGATCAATGCATTTCAAAAATATAGGATTGGTAACCTTTGCCATTGGTCTTTTCTAGTTCTAATGCCTCATTCTCAGCTACGAGCATCCGATTTTGTTTCCCTAATTTTGCTATTTGGTATTTCTATTATCTCTGATATCTTTTTTCATTTTCCTATGACAACACTATGCTAGAAGAATCCATAACTACTAGATATTTATAGGTATTTGAGATTGCAATTTTGTTTATTGTGATATAGCAAAGGGCCAAGTTAGGTATGGACATTTTTCTCCCTATTTATTGAATTATCATACTTGAGTTTTGGTCATATTTGAATTCGCTAATGTTAACAACCTAACATGCCTTGGCTAGATTTGTTCCCAACTCTTGAACAAAGATCTTGCCTCTAATGATGGTTGATATGGATGATTGTGAGGGGTTCATGTCCATAAGGCATGTGCCTTCATCATCTTGTTGAGTTTTGACCTGTGCATCACAGGCTTCTTGTTGTTCTTTGAGGTCCCCAATGAAGATACATGCATGTCCCACCTAATTAGGAAGCATTTCTCAAGTCTTCACCTACTTTTTGTAGTTATAAACTATTTCTTGAATGGCCTACTTATAGACTAGAAGGTGGATGAGGGATATCAGCCTTTCTCTTACAAGGAAAGCGGGATGATCCTTATACTAAGTCATTATTAGTTGCTTCTATATTGATAATCGTCCTTGATGGAAATTTCAACATTCGACTAGCTTCAGGTTAGAGGTGAGACCTTGGTTCAATCTGAGAGGGATGTGTTTCCTAAAGATCAACATACCAATGAAGATAGATGAGATCAAAGTCCCCTCATCACATTGTACTTTCTTTGTAGAGTTCACCATGTGGTGTTGGTCACAATTTTCTCGGTGCCTACCATCAAGACTTGGAGAGAGTGTGAGTATCTGAATGCAGCTGTTAAGTAGGAATAATTTTCATTTTGTTGTTGTTTGTATATGTTATTTCTTATGATCAAAATTTTTGCTGTTAGTGATGCTATTACCCACCTCTTCAAAAGATTCAACACGCTTCCAATAAGGTCATATCACTAGGCTACATCATTTCCTACATTTTATAAAGCTTCGAGGGCTTGTTTAGCTTCTACATAATCATAGATAATTTCCTCCTCACTAATCTTAGGTTCTTTAGAAGCAACTTCATGATACTCTTTCTAGGAACTTTATGAGTTGATCAATCATGCTTGATACTCGTTTTAGTTGTAACCCTTTTTCCTCCATATTCTCCCTTAGTGGGAGCAACTTGGCAGAGGTTCTCTACATTTGTTCAAGGAAATGGAAGACTATCCTCACCATTTCTTCATATGATCAATGCATTTCAACAATAAAGGATTGGTAACCTTCCAGGTTGGTCTCTTCTAGTTTTAGTGCTTCATTCTCAGCTATGAGCATCCAATTTTGTTTCCCTAATTTTGTTATTTGGTATTTCTATTATCTCTGATATTTTTTTTCATTTTCCTATGACATCTCTATGCTAGAAGAAACCATAGCTACTAGATCTTTATAGGTATTTGAGATGGCAACTTTTTTTTTGTTGTGATAGAGGGAAGGGCCAAGTTAGGTATGGACATTGTTCTTCCTATTTATTGAATGATCATACTTAAGTTTTGGTCATATTTGAATTGGATAATGTTAACAACCTTTCATTCCCTGGCTAGATTTGTTCCCAACTCTTGAACAGAGATTTGGCGTCTAATGATGGTTGATATGGATGATTGTAAGGGGTTCATGTCCATAAGACATGTGCCTTCATTATCCTGTGAAGTTTTGACCTGTGCATCATGGGCTTCCTGTTCTTTGAGGTCCCCAATGAAGATACATGCATGTCCCACCTAATTAGGAAGCCTTTATCAAGTCTTTACCTACTTTTTGTAGTTATAAACTATTTCTTGCATGGATTACTTATAGGCTAGAAGGTGGATGAGGGATCTCAGCCTTTCTCTTGCAAGGAAAGTGGGATGATTCTTATAATAAGACATTATTGGTCGCTTCTATATCGATAATCCTCCTTGATGGAAATTTCAGCATTCGACTAGCTTCAGGTTAAAGGTGAGACATTCGTTCAATCTAAGAGGGATGTGTTTCCAAAAGATCAACTTACCAATGAATATAGATGAGATCAAAGTCCCCTGATCACATTGTACTTTCTTTGTAGAGTTCCCCATGTGGTGTTGGTCACAATTTTCTCGGTGGGTACCATCAAGACTTGGAGAGAGTGCTAGTATATGAATGCAGTTGTTAAGTAGGAATAATTTTCATTTTGTTGTTGTTTGTATATGTTATTGCTTATGCTCAAATTTCTAATGTTAGTGGTGCTATTACCCACCTCTTCAAAAGATTCAACATGCTTCCAACCAGGTCGTAGCACTGGGCTACATCATTTCCTACCTTTTCTAGAGCTTCAAGGGCTTGTTTAACTTCTACATAATCATATTTAATTTCCTCCTCACCAATCTTAGGTTCTTTAGAAGCAACATCCTGATACTCTTTTTGGGAACTTTATGAGCTGATCAATCATGCTTAATACTCCTTTTAGTTGTATCCCTTTTTCCTCCACCTTCTCCCTTAGTGGGAGAAACTTGGTAGAGGTTCTCTACCTTTGTTGAAGGAAAGGGAAGACTTTCCTCACCATTTCTTTATATTATCTATGCATTTCAACAATATAGGATTGGTAACCTTCTAGGTTGATCTTTTCTAGTTTTAATGCCTCACTCTCAACTATGAGCATCCAATTTTGTTTCCCTAATTGTTCTATTTGGTATTTCTATTATCTATAATATTTTTTTTTTCATTTTCCTGTGACAACACTATGCTAGAAGAATCCATAGCTACTATATCTTTATAGGTATTTGAGATGGCAATTTTTTTTATTGTGATAAAGGGAAGGGCCAAGTTAGGTATGGACATTGTTCTCCCTATTTATTGAATGATCATACTTAAGTTTTGGTCATATTTGAGTTGGCTAATGTTAACAACCTTTCATGCCCTAGCTAGATTTGTTGCCAACTCTTGAACAAGGATCTAGCCTATACTGATGGTTGATATGGATGATTGTGAGGGGTTCATGTCCATAAGACATCTGCCTTCATCATCTTGTTGAGTTTTTACCTGTGCATCATGGGCTTCTTGTTGTTCTTTGAAGTCTCCAATGAAGATACATGCATGCCCCACCTAATTAGGAAGCCTTTCTTAGGTCTTTACTTTTTGTAGTTATAAACTATTTCTTGCATGGACTACTTATAGGATAGAAGGTGGATGAGGGATCTAAGTATTTCTCTTACAAGGAAAGTGGGATGATTATTGTACTAAGACATTAGTGGTTTCTTCTATATTGATAATCCTCCTTGATGTAAACTTCAACATTCAACTAGCTTCAGGTTAGAGGTGAGACCTTGGTTCAATCTGAGAGGGATGTGTTTCCTAAAGATCAACATACCAACAAAGATAGATGAGATCAAAGTCCCCTCATCACATCGTACTTTCTTTGTAGAGTTCCCCATGTGGTGTTGGTCACAATTTTCTTGGTGGGTACCATCAAGACTTGGAGAGAGTGCGAGTATATGAATGCAGCTGTTAAGTAGGAATAATTTTCATTTTGTTGTTGTTTGTATATGTTATTGCTTATGCTCAAAATTTCTATTGTTAGTGGTGCTATTACCCACCTCTTCAAAAGATTCAACACGCTTCCAACCAGGTTGTAGCACCTTCCATGAACGGGCCTTGTGTGCAACCTGTAGATTGATGAATCACTGTTCATGGTAGAAGTTTTTGTGGGTGGTTGATCCTTTCAAAAAACTATAAGATGTAATACCACTTGGCATCTCAGGTAGATGAAACAAGTTAGGAAGTTCTGTATGTAGTTGTGGCCACCATTCAGGTAGACTGGTCAAAATAATTGCTGACTATGATGGCTGCACATTGAGAGATTGATGTGCATCCGGAATTTTAAAACTAACAGCCCCTAAACAACACTCAAGCCAGAACACCCTTGTTGACATTCATGTCTTTCAAACACAGAAGTCTGTCCATCAATGTCAAGATTGCATTTAACCATAGCTATTTGATCTATACTGAGCATATTCATATGCATTCGACCAAATCAAATTAATATGCAGCCTCTTCAAAATCATTGCTACCTTGATCCTACCTTCAAGAAACACTGGTGGCAAGGTACAAATTTTGTTGAGTAGCAATAGAATGCTATGAGACCATAGTTTCCATACACCATATGTATCCATCTAAAACTTATTGAGCACCATCCACAGAAATTTTTAATGACACTCACGTGTACATTCAGATAAGGTTAGTTCAATTCCAACATTATTCATTTATGGCTAGATGAACAAAATCTATATTAGGAAAACTAGCATTTTGCTCCTATACATGTGCATCTAAGAAAACTGTCAATAGAGCCAATAACATATTTTATTTGAATGGTTATCCAACTAGGACAATTCATTGAGCTAAATTTATTGGAGTCCACAATTTTTGCACCTCTACAATTACCAGGTTCAGGCATTGTAACGTTTTTGACAGTTTCCAATAGGCCAGCCTCTCAACAATCTACTTCTACAAAATTTGATACTTGTACCAACTCTTGTCTGGTTGATCCTGTAATGGAAGTCTTCATACAAAATGACATGATGATATTGATTTCAAGTAGCTAAAATCATTCCTTCCTATTCTGTTGCTTACCACTTAACAATTTCTGGAACTTGGCATTGAATTTTATTCACTTCTGGTCCAGTCTAGTCTAGTCCTCACATTACTTTCTTGTTGTTGGAGATCTATCTCTGGAAATGGAAACTCCAGTTCCAATAGACTTACCAATTGTTGCAATACTATAAACCATTTTGCATCTATTGTTTAACACACTTAGTAGGAGTATAAATAAATGATGTAGCAATGCTTACAAACATTCTGGCCAATGCACCTGCTAGAGCATTATTTCCCATTTTTGGAAATGGACTCCTGGAGCTTGTTTATTGTAAATGAGTGTCTATTCCCAAAGACTCCTCACTTCTTAGAGGGCCCGTCACCTACTTCATTGAACTATTATCAGATTTATATTTGCTAGACCTTTTTCCTTGAGTAGAAGAAATAGGTAGTACAAACACCCTTAGTGAGCTATTAGAATTCCATATGTACTTCATAGAATGATGAAACATGTTTTGGTTAATAGAGTAAACTAATGAAACATGGTTGGGGTCTTGTATTACCAAAAATCTTGAACCATTGATCTTTATACAATGAACTCTGCTCACATCATAAACAACATTTCTACATGGCCTGTCATTAGTAGTAATTGCAAAAGAAAATAATACCTCACAATAATTTTTCACTTAACAATTTTGGAGATGAACTTGGTGGTATTGTGGTAGTCTCCACAAACACAAAGGTTCTTTGTGATCTAGATAATTCTTTAAACTTTCAATTTCACAAATATTCATTACCAGATTCTCCAAATCCATCTTTGTTCCTGACTGCTACAATATTCTCTTCTCATCAGAAAACTTTCTTATCAACTAATATACAATCACCATTTTTTCTTGGCCTATCTTGTGAGATCATGATTGAGCCCATAAATAACTAAAAGGTAGATAATCTATAATAACTGTATCTGCACTTGGAAAATTGATTCCAACTCCCCAATCTGAGTTGAAATAAGAAAAATAAAAATTTCATTATCTAGACCACTGAAGTTCTTTATTTAGTGTTGCTTTTCTAATGTTGAAGTGCTCATATCCATTTGAAAATTTACAAATTCTAAGAAGTTCAAGAAGTCTTCAAGTATATCAAGCATCCCTTTCAACCTTGTTTCAATTGTCGAAGCACCTTTCCAATACCTGAAGCTTTCTAGACGCCCTACCTAGCATCTCAAATATCCTTCTTATAGAATCACTCACCGATTAGACCAAGAGATAGAGATAAGGAACCCTCGGGGAAGGAACTATGTACTGTTAACCATTATAGCTATGTAATGTAGTGAATGTCTTCATGTAGGCAGTGACATGGCTTCTGTGATGACATTACCTTCTGTGACATCGCTTCTATGTTTGTTGTAATGGCATGTGAGTTTCCAATGTTACCACCGAAAGAGATAGAAATCCGCCAAGAAGGCCCCATCAATCCAATGAATGAGATTTATTATGTTCCATGTTCCCACCAGAAAACATTGAGCATGTTGTTTACATATGAGTATATCGATTGATCCATGCCCAATTGCTTTGATTGATCTATACCTCCAAGAACTTGACACCGAACACTTAGACCCTAGATTTACGCATTGACAAGAGCACCAAGGGGCAGGCACAAACTTTGGTTGGAAATAAAATATAGAAATCCCACTTACTCAATTTACAATTTGGAAGGAGGAGAATTTCTGGAATGATATATTTAAGTATTAGTTGTAATAGGATCCGTTAGGACCTATTAATCAGGGCGTGTTGAATAATTTTCTCTTGAAAATAAATTCTGGCACCTTGTGAAACAGTTAATTTCAGCCTTCCATATAATGCTAAAATAAAAGAAGAAAATGATGATTTAACTTGCCATGAAATTCATAAATGAAGAGAATAAAGGGAAAGAAAATAATGTTGTGATCATGTTCCTCCCATGTTTAGGCATATATGAGAGTTTTGCAATAGCTACAATAGATGTGAGGCAGCGTAGAACTACTTTCTAGAGGTGTACAAGGTCTCCATTTTTTTCTTCTATTGTTGTTTTTTTTACCTTCTACACCAGAACCATCTTGATTTTTAAGCTTGATCACATTTGAAGTATCAATTAAAAGAATATCTACACTTCCATAGTCTCCTAGACCTTGCAACCTCTTGTCAAATCCCTATAACATCCGTGGAATTCATCGCCTTCTTAGTTGAGTCTTGTCATGACATAGTCCTCAATTTAATAAGAAAGAATCCCACCAAAAATAATTATAGTGCCTCCCAAAATGTGCTGCAGGACCAAATCATGCACTCCTCTAAGGTTCTCTAACCACAAAACCACCTTGAATACCAACAAACAAGCCCACAAAAATATGCAAGCTTGAGGCAAAAACTTGTCATGTTACCTTGCTAGCCCCCCCATCCAATTTGCTTGACCATGAAATTCTTGTTTTCAAACCAATAACCCAACTTTTGGCCTCCGTTAGGCTGGCTTGTTTCCTTGAAAATGCCCTTTTTTTGCTCCACTGATTTTCTATAACCAAACACTGTAGAAAAGCTTGAGCTAATTTCGAAATTCGCCAAAACTCCTCAACGAAGTCCCAAACTTGGCCCAGGACTTGCCTGAATTCGTCTTTTACAACATAAGTCTTCAACCAAGACTTGTCCAATGCTTGGAGCTTATCATGATTATCTATTTCTAGCCACCTTGAGGGTTGTTGAGGAAGTATGCAAAGTTGTAACTCCTCCATATCTCTCCTCTCCATGGTTTTGGAGAGGCAATATTCTAATGAAGGGGTGTATTATCATTGAAACTCAAGAAAAATGCTGAAGAGTTTCCATGATGTATTTCAAAACATCCTAAGTTAGCAACAACTAGAACTGTCTGTGAAAATGAGATGTTGGTTCCTTTTTTATAATTCCCTTATCTAACATTAGCTTTCTCACGTTGACTACATCATCCCATAGAAGTAGCATAGATGTTTGACAATATCACATATGCTCCATTCAAGTGTCTCAAGTGGCTGAGGAGGTCAACCATGCACGCATGATGCTCCACTCTAGGCTTCACCTCAAACTTTATGCTAATTCAATCGAAATGATGCTAGCCTTCATCTACTAGACCTTCCTGGCTGCAGGTAGATAAAATAGCAATGAAGATGATATGGCCTACCTTAATGTCTGCTCCTTTTATTTCATAAAAGTGTCAAGGCATCTTCCTCATGCCCATGCATTCAATACCCACATTGCAAAGCCACTAAGTCAACACATGAAGGAAAAATAATTGCTATGGTAATAGAGTTAGGCTTCACCTCTACAACTTGCATTCAATTGAAGAATTTCAAGGATTCAACACTATGACCAAATTGAGTATATCTCACAATGACCGCACTAATTACATCTATTGATACCTGTCATTTTGAAGTTGATAAAAGAGTCCCAACACCTCCTCACAATATCTATTCAATTAACATAACAAGAAATTATTTCATTCCATGAGATTAGATCCCTTTTTGGCATGGCATCTAAGACATGGGTCTATATAGATTTGTGCTCGATGCAGAGGTAGTGGAGCATGACACACCTCCAACTTATTGACCCATTTATGGGAGTTGTTGGGTCTGTTAATCATGAGGAGCTAAGGATGGATTTTGGAGCCAAATTGCAAGAAGAGAAAATACAGCAAGGCCATGAAGCAAGATTCTTATGCACTATGTAATGGGTATCTAACACCCAAAAAAAGTGGTAGCGTTGGTATTTGGGGGTTTAGATGTATTTATTTCAAGAAATTTAGGATATAATGATTGTAATCTCTGTGTATAAGGGGACAAGCCTACCTCTATGTAACAGAGACAGATAGATAATGTGCTCATAGGAGCCTTAGTATGCATGTGGCATTAATCATTAGCTGGAAACCATTGTTTTGACCTATGTGCCACATTAAAGTTTAGAGGAGGAGCTAATAAATAAAGAGATTGTGCTTATGATGCCATAGGTTGTGTATTCATGTTCATTTATCTGCTAGAATTTGGTGCTAAATCTCTCATGATTCCTCCAATTATAATGTTATGTGGTATAATGTATTTCTTAGTTGTATTAATACATAGGATGCAAATTGACATGGTCCTAACTCAAACATTTCTTCAGGCAATTGGTTGCTCTCTAGATCTCCTAGGAAGATACACAACATGAAGATCCATAATTATATTCAATTTGCAAGGAAATATTGGAAATGGATTCAAATATTCTAGACTCAGATCTACTAGGACTGATGTTTGTGACAAAAGTTTAAGAATTGTGTTCCCAAAAGGTTATGGAACTTTATCAAGCAGACAGAGACTAACTAAATATCAAAATTTCATCCACATTGTAAACAAGATTCCTTTCTTTCATTCATATACATTAGGAAAATGAAAATATCAATTAGCTTAAAACCCTGAAATAATAAATATTTTACTTAAAAGCCTTAAAAATAGGATTATTTAAAAAAAAATCTCATGATTATCACTTACCTCACTTAAATTTTGTTGAAAAAACATAATCTCATAATTATCCTTATGACTAGCTGGAAAATTTTCAAATAATCAAACAAAAACATCAGTGTGTCTGGCTACCCAATAAAAACTCCCACTCTTGTCTGCACCAGCATTATCATTTAGATTTATTTATTTTGTATTTTTCTTTCTCGGTTCTATGGTTCAATATATCTTAAAAGTTACAGAGATCTAGTCATTTTTATATGCCATTGAGTTGGGATGACTAAAATTAGTAGATACCACCCTCAAAACATTCAAAAGCCTCAACAGGTCGACAATGGTTCCACTAAAGCTTCCCTAAATTTAGTATGATATAATCCTTAGGTAACCAACCTCAAACATATTGTTGGTTAATTTATGTTGTTTGAATTTTATTGAGTTTGAGTTTTATCATGAAAATACTAGAAGTGTACTAGCATGGGTGAGTTTATTATCTTGATAACAATGTTATGGTTTGATCTAGTCCTTGAAAGGAACTTATAGTTGATGGTCAAAATTTCACATTCCTTTCATTTTTTATCTTCACATATAACAAATATCTTTATGTTATAGCCTCTAGCTAGATATATATAGTAACTGCCACTCAGAAGTTGGATGCCATCATTTTTGAGCTTGAGCTTACTCAACTTATCTTTGTTTGAGTTGAAAATGTCATTAGATCTCATTATATCATCTATTGCAGAGCATGAATCCAATTTACCTTTGTTTCAGTTAAAAATGTGATTAGATCTTGCTATATCATCTTTTGTAGAGAATGAATCCAATTTCCCAGAGTCCATTTGCTTGAGGTATAAAAAAGCTACTTTAATTCATTAAACTTACTTTTCATATTCTATTTGTTGATTGTGATTCTGCAGGCCACATCTGCATTGGAAAAGGGGCATATTTAATGAAGTGTGGAAGGAGAGGGAAGCTTCAGTTCTGTCCTTTCAAACTTTCTAAGGTATGTAATAAAATTTAAAAAAAATTATCCATAGAATGTTGTGCTTTAACTTTTTCGTTGGTAATGGATTATTTATGTGATCTCCCCTCTCTCACACATAACTAGAGTCTAGACATACATGGTTTTTTGGGATATGTGGACAATGGACAGATTTAGGCTAGCCATTTATCTAGAAATTTACAATATAGGAGATTAGGGATTTACAGTTGAATATTTCATTGCCACTAAATTAGAGTTGCAGAGTTAGACTTCTATTTGTCAAGCATATACCTCACTTTTAAATCAATTTATTATTGACTTTCTTACAAGGGAATTACATTAAGTCATCTCAAACATTGAAATAACAACAAACACACACCCTCACTTGTATAAATGATTTCCAAATTTTGACCCACACTCTGTATTTTCCAAGACAAGCATTTCTTTGTATGAAGAAGCTGTAGGGATGCTTCAATTGGTGGAATGTTGATTGAATGTGAGAGAAAACTAGCTGACAAAGAAAGCTTTTGACAAAAAGAAAGAGGTCGTAGTAGAGGTTGAGGAAGAAGAGGTGGGAACAACGGATATCGGAGTAATAATCTCCCTATACAAGGTATGTCTTATGACAATTCCAGCTAACATAACAATACATGGAAATATTGCAATTATTGCAGAAGAAGTGGTCACATTGAAATACCTTGACATTAGAAACAAGGAGAATTGCAAAAGAATCAAATTAAATGCAAAAAAATAAGAGGTAGGGGAAATCACAGGAATAAGTTCAATGAAGAAAAGGAGAATGATTTTCTGTTTTGGAGTTCTCGCTTAGATGCACCCCAAAGTGTTTGATATCTAAATTCAGGCACCACCAAACATATGACAGACAGAAACAAGTGGTTATGCAAAATTCAAATTTGTAAGGTTGGTAATATTGTACTTGGAGATGATATCTACAAAAAGCTAATAATGTTCCTTATGTACTTGGCATAACAAAGTTTACTTCCAAAATTACATAATTGATTTTGATCAAAAAACAATGTCTAATCAAAGAAGGTAATAACAAAATTATAGCTAGATATACTAGCACAAATAATTTATGCAAATTTGAAAGCATAACAGATAAAAAAAGAGGCTTTCCTTTCAAGCAAAAAGTTTGAATAACATCTATGTCTCTAGCACCTCAACATTGTCAATGCATTGAAGAAGAACACTATTGTTCAATGTCTTACACAAATTCAAGAAAAACAAGGTTTTTGTGAATCCATGTTGCATAGTTAAATTAAGAAAATACTAACACCAAACTCTAATTTAACATTTGGATCTAGATGCAAAACAATCTTGAATAGTGGAGCTACAAAAACAAAATTACATGCAAATCAAGGGTAGGAGCTCATATATCACTCGTTAAACTGAAATAACCTAATGTATATTATTAAATATATGGATATGACTATTACTCATGAGTTGTAGTTGATCCTACTATATTATGTTTAGAGCATTTTCTCCTCACGATAGCATAGCTCTGTGTTTTTTTCTTGACAATCCCTTTATACCATACAAGGAAAGAGGAAGTTGACTATTGTACACATATCTAGGAGTAATAATGAATGGATATGAGGATTGTGAGGATGTTTAAATAGGTGGACAAAAAGTGAACACAGGGAAATTATATCCACTACTTATTTCTTTTTTTACTTCTATTATTTTTAGTTACAATGTTGAAAGAAAAAAGAGATTGCAAGAATCAGAGATAGCAACAATAGTTAGTATGACACACAGAGTATAATGAAGATGCAGGTATACAGAATTCAACTTTTCTACAAGAATGAACTAAACAACAAATTGTTAAACTTTTCATATTATTATAACACTTATCCACGACAAATGTAAAGAATAGCATGATGTCTAGGACGAAGAAAAATACGAAAAATAGTAGAGCATGATAGAAACAGGTCCCAAAGTAGTTTTGATCAGAACATGAGCTCTAATATAACTTGGCAAAATCCTTTGGCTTGTATCCCTAAATGATATCATGTTTGCATCATGATATATTGAACAATGATAATAAAGAGATTAAAACATACAAAAGATAAGTTAGGAGTGATAATTGTTATGCAGTCACAAAACAACAGATATTGACATAGAGTAAAGATACCAAAAATATGTAAAAAAAAATTCTTCAGAATGAAACCAACCTAGAGAAAGAAATGGGGAAAGGAAAACAACCTCATAACTAATTGAAATTGTTCATATTGAATTGGCAACAAGCTTCACAATATGGATTTATAAAAATGAGATGTAGACTGCTTACAACCCTCAAAAGAATTTGTTAGCTAAAAGCTAAGACTCAGCTAACTCTACTCTACCAGATATATCCTAGACTTGAACCTGCGAAACTCCCCTAGAGGCCTTCTTATATAGGAAAGATGTCCCACGACAACCAAAACATGTCTATGGGAGATTTGAGCCTTAGTAGGGGTTATAGGACACCCCTCTTTTACATTGTACAAAGAACCATAGAAGGAAAACAACTTTTACACAACTTTGCTCCAATAGAAGAACAACAGGACATAAAATCATACTTTATTTGATAACTTAATCCAACAACTCAAGCTTCTATTAAATAATATTCTCCATCTTCTTGAACCCTTAGTTTCTGTAGATACTTCATTTCATCAAATAACCATCTAATTTCATAAACATTTTCAAAATCATTACAGAAGTCCACGGAGGTTTGGTTGGTTGATAAAACAAGGGGGGTGATAATCTCCCCATTAAAGTTCAATTCCCACAGACTATTTACCCCTCATGGAGAAGTGGGACTATGTAAGTCATTCATTGCAATTGGGACCAGGTCCAAGTCTAGGGAAACTTTGGTAAAATAGATACCCCCATCCATGGCTTCTTAGATCAAGAAGCTTTGAGTAACTGAATGTTGTAAGCAAAATTAGCTTCCTTAAATTTACATCCAAATTATTGCTGCATTGTAATGCAAGAAAAAAATATCAACAAAAGATACATGGGTACATACCATAGGAACTTACTGCAACCATTTTTTGAATGACACAAAACCATTAGATGTTCAACAATATATTAGCAATCTACAAGATATGGATCCTTAGAGAATGACTTAACAATGATAGAAGTCACTACAAATACAGTATCACGAATCATCCAAGTTGACTTGGAATCACCGAGTCAACATGACCATACCCCTTAATTGAGTTAGTTTCATTTGGAACCAACCAAAATAGGTCAACTTAGGTCAATTGATTTTTGAACCAGCTAATGCTTGGAAAAATTAATAAAACCCACCCAAGCCTAACTGGTCAACTTGCATAAGAATTCTATAAAAGACCAATATAGGCATTTCATTGTCTATTTCATATGTTTTCTCCCTGGGTTTTCAAAGATGGGTTCTACACTATCCAACAAAATTTTTCTATGCTCAATGAGTGGGGGAATTAGGAGACTAGTACACACCGAAGCACAAGTAGGGAACAGAATTATCAGCACACCTCCGTCCTAGAAAGACTACTACAGGTTTGGACAATTGATTGGAATGAATCTTCTTATAAAGCTAATCTTAAGTCATAGGATTCGCTGAACTTGAACATGAGGTTCAAAGTTTGGCAAACTTCAAAACAAAGTTCAAAACTTATGGTTCGATTTTAGGCATCTTATGGTTTTTGTATGCAAGCATGCTTGTCTAGTGTTTCCCAAACTTATATAGAGCCATATTTAGTATAATTTTATAGGTTGAATTAGATGCTCACTTTTCTTAATTTAAGTGTTTTTCTAGTACTATTTTATGCACAGATTTATCTTTAAGAAAAGTGCACAGTAGAGAAGGGTTCTATATTTTGAGTAGGGGACACTCTTCTAGGTAGGAGGTACTCTATTCTAGGGAGCTTCTATCATGCATGTTAGGTGATTTATCCTAGATAGAGTTCCAAGTCCCTACCTCCTTGACAAAGTCTCTGCCAGACAAGACACCGATGGATAGAGTTCAAAGTCCCTAAATTTTCCAAAAACCCACCTGAGCCTAGCTATCTAGCCTAAAATCCTTTACATTCCAATCATCTATTGGCTGTGATTTCATAGAGAGAGCCCTCTATGGTTTGTTAGGGCTAGCTGCCAAACTAAAATCTTGGTCTATGGTTACCTCTGTCAATCTCTTCATCAGTGTGGAACATTGTGGAGGATAACAGAGGGCATGACAACTAGGGAGTGCCAAGGTGTTCTAGTGAATGTAAGGTTCCCAAGTCATGGAAAAATGTAATGCTAGTTGTGAGGTCATTACTGCCAAGGTGTGTTAGGGAATTCTAGGGCATGCTAACATGTGCTAGATAATACAAAGACATTTCAATCAAGCTAAGATGTGCCAAGTGCTAAGGCATGCCAAGATGTACAAGGGTTCCAAGTCCCTGCCTCATCTTCTTCAATATGTTATCCACTTATGACATTTCCTTTGCAATATTTGGTGCATTTTCTAGTTATAGGTCATTTATCGGTTATAAATGTCTTCAGAGTTTCACTTCTAATTGAGTATTCAACTAAACATATTGATTCTCTTATACATAACTATTTTTCCCTTCACCTACTTTTCATAACTTCAATAACCATTAGGTAGGGACCTGTAGCTTTGATGTTGCTTTTCTTGTTTAGTAAAATATTGTCGAGACTTTAATTTATTGAAAGTTGTAGAATTTACAATTTATGAAGTTTCAAGGTCTAATTTTAAAAGTATAATTCTTTAAAGGGTGCTAGCTCAATGGAAGAGCACCTTCTTTACAAGCAGGAGGTTGGTGGTTCGATTCCATCGTGCCCTGACATCCATATGGAATGACGATGATCAATTTTTGGTGACGAAGGTTCTTTTGACCATCACCAATGAGATTTGGTGACATTTTTCGACCCTCACCAAAATATAAAATGGTGACGGTCAACGAATGCCACCATATATACACATCAACAGTGATGACCCTCAAAAATCTGTAACCATAAATCGTTGTTGTTGATATGAAATGGTGATGGTCGCTATCCGTCATTATAGTCATTATTCATGATAGACCTTGAATGTCACCACAACACCTATACTTTTGGTAATGCGGATTTTGGTGAGGGTCATCGAACGTCACCATAAATATGCATCAATAGTGACGGTCATGAAAAATCCATCACAATAAATCGTTGTTGTTCATATGAAATGGTGACGGTCGTTATTCGTCATTATAATCAATATTCGTGATGGACCTTGAATGTCACCATAACACATATACTTTTGGCGATGCTACCTTTGGTGATGTTCAGTTTTTGGTGACGGAGGCTATGGTCCGTCACCATTGCTCATATGAAATGGTGATAATTTCTATCCATCATTATAAATCATTATTGGTGACGGACATTGAATGTCACTACAACACCTATACTTTTGGTGATGCCACCTTTGGTGACGTTCAGTTTTTGGTGACGAAGGCTATGGTCCGTCACCATTGCTCATATGAAATGGTGACAGTCGCTATCCGTCATTATAAATCATTATTGGTGATGGACTTTGAATGTCACTACAACACTTATACTTTTGGCGACGCCACCTTTGGTGACGTTTAGTTTTTGGTGACGAAGGCTCTTTTGACCATCACCAATGAGCTTATGGTGACATTTTTCACCCCTCACCAATGTCCTTTTTTCTTGTAGTGTGTGGTGGCCATCTCTTTTGGAAAACTACAACCAACAAAATTTTGAGGGCTAGTTTTTATTGGCCTACTATTTTTTTTGATGTGTATAAAACAATGATGAGCTGCCATGAATGTCAGATTTTTTAGGGAAAAAGAAAACTTTTTCCATTGTCATTGCAGCCTGTTTCAGTCTTAGCTCCATTCCAGCAGCAGGGTATTGATTTTGTTGGGGAGATCCATCCATCATCGTCTACACAACACAAATGGATCCTAACAGCCACAGATTACTTTACGAAATGGATTGAAGCAATCCCAACTAGGCAAGCTACTGATTCTATTATCATTCAGTTTATTGAATCTAATATCTTGTCTAGATTTGGCTTCCCACAGAAGATAATCACTGATAATGCTGTTGCTTTTAAGTCCAGGAAGATGGCAGAGTTTTGTGAGAAGTATCATATTGCATTAGGGCATTCTACCACTTATTACCTACAAGGGAATGGGCTGGTTGAATCTTCCAATAAATCTTTGATCAACATAATCAAGAAAGTTTTGGAGGTAAATAATAAGAACTAGCATAAAAAGTTCATTAATGCTTTATGGGCAGATACAGTCAGTAACAAGAAATCCATAGGCATATCTCCTTTTCAATTGGTGTACGGGGTTGATACTCTCTTTCCTTCATATACTGTTGTCCCAGTCATGAAGATTTTTCAGGAAATGTGCAGTGAACCGAATGATATGCAAAGAAGAATAAGTTAAATGATCCATTTACAGAAAACTATGGAAGAGGTATTTCATAATACTTATAAACTTCAGGAAAGGATAAAAAAGATTTATGACGTAAGACTAAAGAAGATAATTTCAACATGTGTGATGTGGTTCTTCATTGGGATGCATAGAATGAAGAAAAGGGTAAGCACAACAAGTTTGAAAACATATGGAAAGGACCGTACATAATTTCAGCTTTCAGAGGAAAGAATGCTTATCTGTTGGAAGAGATGAATGGACAAGATTTTTCAAGAGGAACGATCAATGGTAGGCTTCTCAAGTACTACCTTACTTGAATAAATTTCTGGAAATTTTCATTATCATTGTTTATACCAGTCTACTTTTCATGTCAAAGTGTGAAGTGGCTATCATAGGTGTTTGAAGCCCAAGGAGAAGGCCATAAGGCTTCTTTGATCAACTGCTAGTTTTTAAAAATCAATTCAGTTTGTTTTGTTTATTGTTTATCAAAGTCAGTTAATCAGTTAGTTTTCAGTCTGAGTTTGGTATTTTGCATTTTGACTCCACGCCAAATGAATAAGGCTACTTGGTCTACGGTGTTCTTGACACCTCCGAGGAGTTTCCATCCCCAATTGGAGCCAATGTTAGTGCCTGTCAGTCATGTCAGTCACGGGTGATCAAATGTGCTCTTACAAAGGTTTTTTTTTTAATAGGGTCTTAGGTCAAATTTTTATGGTTTCAAATATATTTTCAATAAAAATTTGGTCACTGGTTAGGGAGGTTCAATCTTTACTACTCCTTTCAGTTCCATGGTCAATCAACACCATCATGGTCAAGTCAAATTACTGTTAGAAGAGTCCCATAGTCATTATGGTCATAATTCATCTCATAAGTCCATGATGGGTCACCACTAGGTCATAGTGTTAATTTCCTTCAAATTGGTCATGTCACCATAAAATCATTTTATAAAGGAGTAGTGAAATTCAAGTCGTCAATAAAGGGTTTAAAGCATACTTTTTATCTCATTTATAATGAAATGATTTCATAAAGTTATGGGGCTACATTGTAAGGATACATCAAAGTCAAGTTATGAAAAATTATGGTGGGTCCACTACCACATGTAACTGGAAAATCAATTTCCACAAGATATAAATGAGTCCAACTCACTCTCCATTTGCTCATTTCATTTTCCAAGACATTACTCCACCAAGACGAATCAAATTTGTCAGCTAAAGATCAATCTTTACATGCCCAAGCCCAGTTTCTATTCAACGCTACGCATATCCTCATGTTGTGTTGCGCATTTCCTAGGACTGTTGTGTTTTTCATCGATTAGATGTGAACTTCCTTGCAGTGATTTCCTTCATCACATTCTGATTCTTTCATATTCAATCCAAGTTGGACATCCGAGGAGAGAAATCTTGTAACTTGTGCTTGAGAATTTTTAGGAAATCAAAGGAGCAGTTGAAGCTATTATCTAGGAATTGATGTGTAGTGAGTTTGTGATGTTGTATTTTTTTTCTTATAGTTTTATATGAAAGATATTCATCTTCTCTTTCCATTCATCAATTCTTCAGTGATTTTCCTTAAAGTTTATAAGAAGTCTTTGCACAAAGCTCTATTTTGATAGGAATATCATTATGTGTTATTTTCTTTCTTGCTTAATGAATTCATGATTTACATGCTCATTAAGACCTCTTGTTTCTTCTAAGAACTACACTACATTGAAAAACCCTAAGCCATCAAAAAAAATTTCTACCTTGTTCCTTTATATATTTATTGTTGTTACCCTTTTGATCCTTTGACCTAGTTACATGGTTTTCATCCCTTATCCAGCATCAAAACATTAAATTTTCAAAACCTACTTAAGCCTAGCATATCTAGCCTAAAATCTTTTTATATTCCAGTGAATTCTTTGGCTATGATCTCATAGAGAGAGCCCTCTCTGGTTTGGTCGGGCTAGCTACTAAACTAAAACCTTGGTCTGTGGTTACCTCTATTGATTCCTCTCAACCTGGGACATTGGGGAGGATAACATAACACACCACTCTTTTTTAATTGAAGACTCAATTATATAAACAAGAAAAGTAAAAGTCATACCCAACAAATAAAAGTGCCTTGGAATTATATTCAAAATGATGAATTAATGGAAAAGATAAAGATAAGACCAGGAATCCTCAACCTTTAGTCCTGATAAATTCTTTTAAAAAACAACTTTGGCCATAAACTTCTTGAAATTATAACTATAACAAAAATTGCTAGAGAAACAAATGTTGAAATATGGATTACATTCAATTTAAATAAGTTTAAATGGCACATAAATTGATTGAACAAAATGAGGATGGCTCCTAGAAAAATGTAACAACCATAAATTTGGTACTGCTCTTTCTCAAGCACTTCATGACAAGGTTGCCTCTTAAAAAAAACTCAGATGATTCAATCTTTGTTATCAAAGGGCTAGAAATTTTTTACTCACCCATAATTAATATCAATAAGAAAGTGTATTTACTAGGGTATTGATCCTTGATTATATATGCTCAGATCCCAATATAAGAGTGACATGTCAATATAAGAGAATTTTTCATATGAAACAAATAGTGAGACAAAGTGCTACATAATAATAAAATATGAGTGAGTGAAATTAATTTATTAAGTTTTTCTTTTAGGATGTAGGATGTAAGTTGTTTTTGTTGTATCCAATGTAACAAAAATTATCATTTTTGTTGTTGTATGTGTAGCGCTCATAACACAAAAATTTACTTAGCTCATTGAATGTAAAGTAGTCTACCTGGTTCAAATATGAGAGAATTTGTGAAAAAAAAATATACTTATTTGTATATCAAAAGTTTGGCCTATGCCATAAACATGATAAAACCTCTGTGACACTCGTTTTAAAAGATGAGGCTAGATGACACATGCAATAGGGTTAGGGTATGTTTTAATAGTGCTTAGCTCTTCACTATGTCATGTCATTAGAGTCATTGCAAAAAACCCTTAATTGTTTTGACTATCCATTCTAGGTACTTATCTTTTCAATTTCAATAGATTTAATTGCTATGACTTTTCTTTTTGCCAACAGTTGTGGTGTGTTTTTCCCCAATTATTTGGTATAGTTTGAGGTTTAAAGTATAATATATTTAGGGTAAAGAAATATCAGAAAATATATGAACATTAAAAATTTCCAGAATTTGCAATATAAATGCAATATCTTTTTGTTGTAAACTCCCCTAGATCACACTTCTTTGTTTGTGATCTATAAACTTCCAGGGATATTTCATTAGACAATTCGTCACAAGAAATATACTAAAATATATTAGAAAAATTGAAATCTACACTATGAGAGTCTATTTCTCCTTAGATTTCTAGATTTATTATTTACTATTTATTGCATATGCATGCAAAATTATAATCACAACCACAATTGACACAAGATATATCTTGGGAAACCCTTTCAGGAGGAAACCCAGCTAGAAGGTGTTGTTTCTTTGTTCTCTTTCTCTGAATGGAAAATGAATGTAAGTACAAAGAAGTGAGGCCAGTGGTCCATGGGTTCCTACAATGAACAAATCCTTTATTTTTTCTCTCTTCCTATATAATATCTAACTACTCAACTCATCTATGGAATAAAATTCACTCAAATAGTATGGAACCCCTTTCCTCCTAGTGGTTGAGTTATAACACAACTTGATGGCCTACTAGTGTTTTGGTTTGACTCCTTCAACACTTAACTAGAGTTACAATATTGAATCTTATAGAGTCTTATTCATTATGGTCGTGTGGCTAGCCAATTTTCCATGAGTAATGGGGCTAAGATGGCATCCCCTTGAATTATGGTGGTCAAAATAGGAATATCAACTTCTGAGTAGCATAACTTTTACACATGGACTGTGATTGGGGCAATTTTTGCACCCTTGGAAAGTTCTTTGTGTGTAGAATAATGGGAAAAGGTGAAGTGCTTAAGTGGATCATTTTTACCCCTGAAATATGTCATTTGATGCCTCAATCTAGTCCTAGAAGGTTTTAGAACCTAATTTTCCAAACTAGGTCTCATTGGTAAAAATGGTCTTGTGAGCTTATTACTCCACTTTTTCCATGCTAAAAGCATCAAGATATATGAAAAACAATATAATGATTGAATTTGGATCACACCTCCCAAATTTTGGAGGATTTTAGTCCCCAAAAGATTCTATTGAATGAGGTCATGTTGCCCTTGTATTGTAGTTCTATACCTCTTCACAAAATTATATCTTCTCTCAACTTTGCCTGAGCATTTGGTGTGAAATCCTTTATAGAAGGTAGGATGTGTTCCTATTCTTGATCTAGCATGGAAGGCTCATAGCTTTTCATATTCTCTACAATCACTAAGTAAATGCACATGTATGGGGGTAAACTGAGTCTATAGGCATTATCTCCCACCTTTTCCAGTATCTCAAATAAACCACATTGTAAAGCCTTGATTTTGTTACTAGGACCTTGTAGCTCCTCCTTATTCAATTGTAAACATACTCTATCCCCCACCTTGAAGTATTTCCCTGTTCTATGATGATCATAATTGAGCTTTCATTTTTCTTGTAACTTCTACAATGTCTCTTGTACATGTATATGGATTTTCCTAATCCTCTAAAAGATCCTCCCTCACTCTTGATTTTTACCCATATGTAATATCCCAAGGTGAAGGTGACAATTATAAAGTAAAATTCAAATGGGGAACTACTAGTAGAATTGTGGATTGCTCTGTTATAAGAGTGTTGTATATATATCAATTTTCATCCTGTCTTCAGATGCTTTTGATTGTAACCCCTCAAAAGTTGCACTAAATACCTATTGATTACTTCTATCTATCCATATGTATGTGGATTGAATGTTTCAGACCTCTTTAACTTCATTTTCATCGTATCCCATAATGTAGTTCAAAATTCTTTGAGAAATATTATGTACCTAGCTAAAATGATGCTCCTAAATATCCCAAAGTGCACCCAAACCTATCCAAAGAATAAGTGTGATGCTTGTTTCCTACTGATGGTATTTTATAGGGCATCAAAATGCACATCTTGTTGAAATTTTCAACTACCACGAACAAGTAATCATATCCATTTGTAGTTTTTGGTAAACCTCCCACAAATTCCATGGAAATGCTTTCCCAATGACGAGTGGGTATATGTAAGAAATGATATAGACCCTATTTCCTATTACTAGGCTTTGTAGTACAATAAAGCATGCATCTTATTATGAACCTAGCTACTTGTGCTTCCATATTGGGCCAATACACATTCTTTTTCAATTTGGCCACTATCTTACCTACACTAAATTGTCCTGCCAACTTGGAGGCGTGAGCTTCTTTAATCAGTTGCAATCACTCGCCTTTAAGAACACACAACATATCTAGCTTCTAGAGTAACCTATCATGAAGATGTAATTAATTGTGTTGTCACCATTGTGCACGCGACTCTAAATTTGTAGCCTTTGAAACACCTCCTTGAAGTCCTCATCCTTTGAATATGCCTCTCTATATGAATCATGGGTGAATGGCTCCATCTGCACTAGAGTTCCCAAAGCTGCAATATTTGACGTGTGTGGTTTTGAAAGCATGTCAACCAACTTGTTTTTGTTTCCCTTCTTATACATGATCAATAAATGAAACTCTTATAAAAATCCCAGCCACTTGTAATGTGTTGTTTTCTATTACTTACTTTGGGCCTACAAATACTGTAATGAATAGTGATCTGCGTTGATTATTGTCTCCTTTCCCATCAGATAGTGTTTCCACTTATTCACAAATTGCATGAGGGAATATAGATCCCTTATCATAGGTAGGGTAGTTAAGATATGCCCCATGAAATACTTCAAAATGGTAGCATACAAGTCTTATCCCTACATCAATACCACTCCCATAGCATACCTAGTTGCATCTTTCACCACTTTGAAGGGTTATTTCAAGTTCGGTAATGCTAAACTTGGTGCTTTACTTATATTCTTCTTTAACTCCACAAAGGCCCTTTGTTTTTTCTTTCCCCACTAGAAACTCTTTCCACTTACTATTATGGCATGAAATGGTGCTTATATTGCTGAAAGTTAATGAATTTCCTCTGGTATTATGCTGCCCCAACAAAAATTCTAAGCTCAAAAACATTAGTAGGCAATGGCTACTTCATGGTGGACTCCATATTGGTATAATCTGCTTTATCTCTCTTTCAGCTATCACATACCCCATATACACCAAATATTGTTTGGGAAACTTTCCCTTCAAATCCACTTCTCAATTTTAAGAGAGGTCATTACTTTCCCTGGATGGCCAAAGAAATTCTTTCCTTGTTGTTAGGTTGGTCATTTGACAATTGTAATGAATGGATCATTTAATCAGTCTTTCCATCGATATTACTAATTGGGTAAATTATTACTCTCTGTATGAATTAAAATTCTCGAATGTGACGATAACATTGTGTAAAAATACTAAATAGTACAAGAACCATCAAGCATATTAAACAAATGCAAGTCTAGTTTTCCATAATAATTAGGCAAGAAATCATTGATAAAACAACAAAAAATAAATCAACAATTAAAGATGATGCATAGTTCCTCCAATATTTCAAATGTTTACTCTTACTACCATGCTCCTCTATTTGAATATTGGAAGATCCACCTTGGTCCCATATTAGTTTCAAGACATTCCATTGTCACATGAGGATAAGAATAGTCATAATTGTGACGAGTGCAACAATTTCAAGAATTGATGTGCCATTCAAGTTGCTAACAAAATATTCTTTAATCAGCTTCTGAGGGTTAAGGTAATTACTATAAGACTCTATTGAAATATTATGAAAATTGAATCATTGTATGATTCAAGGTGCATACAAGGCATCAATCTTACATAGCTCATGTCTAGAGAAGTGTCCTTAAGATCCTTGCAAATATTTTAGACACCATGGTTGATAAGGTTTCTTTTGTTGGCCTTGTTGTAATGGCGTTGATGTCAACAGTGGCATAGCTTGCATGTATCTAATGAGATGTAGTGTATTGGAAGTAGCATAACTTGTAGGTGTCTAATGCAGTAGAATTATTTTGGTATATAGCCCTGATGTATTAGTCTTGAATTGATCCCAAAAAAAAATCATGAATCACATTCCATTATCTTTTCATGCTACATATTAGTTAATATTTACGCTTGGTGATCCCCTATTCTTTGCATAAATTACACATATTGCTCACTATGAGTCTGCATAAATGGTAGTGCACATTGAAAATAAAGTTTCCCAGTCCGATGCCAAAAAAAAATCGAGTTTTGTTCTGATTAGACATCCATGTTTGAATTTCATGAGTAATCAATGAGTGATGTGATGTTCTTAAATGTTGAAACCTTGTTTCTGATGTGAGGCCATAAAGTAGTCTGATGTGCCTCCTTCGAGGCCATGATCTGAGGTGTAAGGTGATCAATATGATTTTTTTTTCGTAATGTGTGCAATGAAGGCATATTCTGGGAGGTTCACATCTGGTTAATTGTAATTGTGGATGAAAAATTAGATACATTGGTATGCATAACATAATTAATGACCTCCCGCAATAAGTGATACGTGCAAGAAGCAAGATATAATCTTTTTGTGAGAAGGAAAATGCATATGTATTGTTTTCTTTTTGGCAGTTAGTGATTTAGAAGAAGTGTGAAACTATTCGAACTCTTTTGTGGCCGCATAGTGCATTAGTTAATTAATAATGTATTAGTAATGTGTTTTATATGGCAATGTGGTCTTGATTTCTAAACACGATTTGGAGAAGTGGATTGGTTGGTTGGGTAAGTTTGATTGATCCATATAAAACTTGCTATGATTTTTCTGGTGCCTAAATATTGTTGAAAAAAGATATTGGTGGGATTATCCTAATTTTGAGAAATACAAGAACTAGTTGGAGTGTGGCTGGTTTGTAGTCTTAATTATTGATTGGTGAACTTATTGTTATATATGCATTAGATCACTGCATCATATGAATAGTGGAATGAATAGGCATAAGTGTTGTTGCTATATTGGAGACATTTCCTATTATTGTTGAGTTAGTGTTGCTAGTTGACCTTCAAGGGTGTTGGACTTTAATGAATTTACTACTGAATATTAGAATGTTGTTAATAAGTATTGTTGGAGGTGTCTGCTTCGTACCTGCAATTTAATATCAGTAGCAATTTCTATGAGGTACTGAGCTCATAAAGTTTAATTGTGAGGAAGTTATAGCTCATACAATGATCAAAATATAGTAGAGTATTTGATTGTATAGTGTGGATGCTTGTATCTTGCTGAGTATGATACTAATGATGAATTGATATTGAAAGGCCAAGGTAGGCTGGTGATAAAGTTTTGTTGGTGTAAACAAGTGTTTGATGAAACACCAAACTACAAGTGTTTATTTAATTCCAAACGTTTGAGGGAAAGTATATTCACTATCTTGTAGGTTTTAACCCTGTACAGAAATTACCTGCATACGAATTCTTAAACAAAGAAAATAAACAATGCGAGAGCATAACCCATAAAACACATATGCACAGAGAGTTTTCCCTGGATCCCAAAACCGGGACTACCAGCTTGATTTTTCATTATGTTCCTTTCAATGTTACAATACATATTTATACATGCCGAAGCATCCAATACCATGGACCGAAAACCATCGCGTCCAAAAAACATGTGCAAAAATCATGCACAAAACCATAGGTGGGTCCGCCCAACCTAACATATGGTCCAAAACCAAAATTTTCCAGGGCGCTGCCACAGACCCCATAAAGTGGGGTTACGGGTGCCCTTCAAACCCCCTATTAACTACGTGGAAAGAATATAACACAACCCAACATATCTTTAAATGTCTCTTTCATATCAAGGAAAGGTAGTCTTTAAGATGATGGTTAGATCCCTTTTCAAAAATGCCTTATGAAGTCAATGCTACTAATGCTTGTTTCAATATGAATTGTGGCTATTAGAATTATCATTATTGTGGAGCGCTACTACATACATGATGAGATTGTGTGTTGTTATTGACTTGATTGGTCAAAAGTGTCTCTACTAGAGGTTGGTCTTCAAGGACTTTTTACTGTGAAATGATGATAATGCTAATGAAGATTGTGTGACCAAATTTGCTCAATGTTTATAATAAAGAGATCAATGTTTGTTGATGTATTCAAGATGTTGTGAAGTATGCAATATGGATTTCTTATTCTATTTGAGGATGTATTCAAATTTTTAGTTGTTGATACTTGATTGTTGCCCAAATGTTTGAGGAATCTAGGGTTTGTGTTGTTGGTTGATATCTAGGATTGAATTATTTGCTAAGACATTTATTGTCAAAGTTTTTCTTCACAAATAAATGCTATGATGGTGCCTAATGTTGATAATGTGATACTGCTATGTTAAATAATTTGTTGTAGATGAAAGAGTATATAGTTATGTTGTTGTTGATGAAGATCACTTGAAGTCAAAATTGGATTATTGGTTTTGCTAGGGCTTGGATGTTATTTAGGATTCAAAGTTTTCGTTGCATAAATTGTTGGATCATTGATGTATTAAATAGTAGATTTGAAGTTAGAAAATTTTCTTGGGTTTGTATTGCAAAGATGTGTTATAACTAGTATGTTGATGATTATTTATGAAACTTTTGTTTTCCAAAGTGATTGTTAAGCAAGAGACTGTTGACTATCTACTCAGATATTGAGGTGCTAATGACAAGGACTAATATTGGCCTAAATATAGTATTGTGACAATGCTACTACTCAGTTGGAGCATTTGTGCACTAATAATGATATGGTATATCAGTATGTTTTAATTGGTGAAGATCAGGTGTTGAATTGGTCTACTATATGGTGTTAGAATCAGATTATTGTTGTTGCCAGGGTTTGAATGTTGAGTTAGCATTTGCATTGCAATTAGTGTTAGTATGCTAATGATTGCAACTTTTTCTTGCAGAAGTGATTGTTGAACTAGTGATGATGAGATTGTTTATGATATATGACGTCTAAAGCGTTGAACTATTGATGAGGGTTTTTTCTGATGATAGGAATAGTCATTGTACTTAAAAGCCTAACTTTGTGATGGTGTGCTAGAATTTTCTAATGACAGGGCATGTTGTTACCATGGGATATTAATGATGTATATGAGGCCTAATGATTGTTCTCATTGAGATTGAAGTTCTATTCCTTCTTACTACTAATGGTGTGTTGAACAGTGGAAAGATTTGATGAAGGGTTTGTACTAGTTTTGAATTTGTGCTAAAGGGAATGGATCCAATTTGAAAATGGATGAAATGGAGGTCCACATTGAATTTGGGGGTTGTTGCCTCTAGTTGGTTGCTGCTAACAAAATGATATGAGGGAGTAGGTGCTTCTTGCTATTGGGTGCCAGTGAAAGAGTGAAAGGGAGCAGGTGCTTCCTACTAGTGGGTGCTAACAAAACAATGAAAGGGAGTATGTGCTTCATGTTTGTGGGTGACATAAAATCAATACGGGGTGATGGGTGCTTCTTTCTCGTGGGTGCCCACAAAATAGTGCCAGGGAGTGGGTACTTCCTATAACGGGTATCAGCAAAACTTTGTAAGGAAGTGGGTGCTTCTTATTGGTCGATTCCAGTGAATTGATGTAAGTAGAGATTGAAGATTAAGTAAATAAGAAGTATGGTGGTTTTCTCGCTTTATAGGTTCCCACCTAAAATCCGTGTGTTCATGTATATGATGTTTATAGATTGATTGTATACTTTATTTGATGATGTTTTAATAATCACTACACATCTGAAAGTTTAAATTTGTAATAATTCCTAAAATATTGATTCGTGTCCCCTCTCAATATTTCTAGCAATTGGTATCACAAAATGTCCTTCATAAATTAGTTTAAAAATTGGAAGGAGATCTAATGAATTATGGAAAATAAAAGGAAGAGAAGGAATAAAACATCTCATAAGAAGAAGGAAATTCATATGAAGGATTGTGACTATTCAAGTAATGTATCAGATGTAGTGGCAGTATCAACAGTTGTCAGAAAAGAGCAATTAGAAGCTGAACAAATCATTTCAGAAAACATGGTGTTAGGTCCCTATAATACTAGTGTATTCCACTTATTTTTATTGTTAGTGTAGCCCCTTATTTTTATTGTTGTTCCCATGTATCCCCCATGTTGTTATTATTGTTCCCCATAGAATTCTACTATTATTATTATTGTGCCCTTACATTATTATTGTTATATAGGCTCTGTTTATATTGGGACCGTTTAGACTCCTATATATACCAAGGAGGTTTTTTCATTTGTATAATCCAAGAATTGTTCATTTATGTAATGTAAAGGAGGTTTACCCCTAAAAGAGGCTAATTTTTAAGTCGTTGATCTATCTTTTCCTCCATTTTGTAAGTTGGTCGCATAACATTTGGTTTCAGAGCTTTGGATTCTAGGGTTTTGCTTCTTCAAAAAGGTCATCTTGGTATTTTTTATATAACATTTTTTCTAAAAGGCTTCATAAGCTAAAATTGAAACCACGTGGAGACAAAATAGTTGTGAACTTCATGTATGAATTTTAGATCTTTATTCATTGTATTTTAGGAGATATGATATGAGGAAGTTAGGGTTTTTGTAGGATCCATAATTCAATATCAAACAGGTGATCTAGGGAAAATAGTAATATATTTCTCTCTAAGCATCAGACTTGAATTTCATAAAAAGTAGCTGAAATTACACAGCCTGTAGTTTTTTGTATATCATTTTCAGGGCCGAAGGTCAAAACAGTGACACACAGCACTCCATACAAGTTCGCTCTTCTGAACTAGTCAATAATCATGTCATCATGGGAGATTGGGCATAACATTTTCTTAAAGAATCCAATCTCGGTATGGATTATGGGGTTGGAAAGAAGATTGACAGGAATACCACAAGAAAAGAATTTATACCTTGGAGATCCGAAATTACAGAGATAAAACAATTTCAATATCAAGCTTCTAAAAAAACAAGAAAAATGCGTGTAATTTTTTAAAATTTTGCATAACTTTTGTTTGAAAAATAAGTTTGAAGTGATTCAAAGGGCATAGAGAAGAATAGATATCGTTGTTTGATTCCAAAATTCTTTGAAACAAAAAATGGACACACTTAGTAATCAACCAGAAATCTCTTCTATGACACATGAAGAAGAGGAAGAAATGCAACATGATATGTCAAAATTACAAGACCAAGTGCAACAAATTTCACTCTCACAAAGAGTAACCAAAAATGAATTGGAGGCAATGTTGAATGTTAATATGGATGGTTTAAAAGGGAACATGAACACTTTAGAATAAAAAATGGAAGGTTCGAAGGATGGCTTAATATCATAAATGGAAGGTTTGAAGGAAGGTTTGATAAAGTTGCTAAAAGTAATGCTTCCTAATGGCAACAAGCTATTCCATGAAACTCATGATGAGAACACAAGGAATATTAATAATTATTTTTGAGACCCTAACTTTGGGTTGAATACCTACCACATTCCAAAGACCGATATGAGGAATTTTGATGGCAAGGATCCGATAACATGGATACTACAGATGGAGCAATATTTTGATCTACATGATGTGAAACCTTAATAAAAGGTACACATTGCATATTTATGTTTAGAACCCAATCATTTTGTATGGTATAGATGGATTTTTTCTCATAAACCACTTTTCACCTGGTCAATTTTTATGGAGGAAATGATAGCACATTATGAAGATACAAAGAGAAACACCTTATTTAGCCAATTGATAAATCTCAAACAAAAGGGTTCAATGAAGTAGCAAATTGAAGACCTATAAAATTTGAATTAAAAGGAGCATAGGATTGATGTCTTCATAGGGACTTTAAAGGATAACATCCAACATGTAGTTTTACTTTGGGAACTTGACTCATTCGAGAAGGCATTCAGGGTGGCAAGAAAAGTTGAAAACAAAATTATGGAAACAAGGAAGTCTACCACTCACAACTATAAAGATGGAAATGTTGCTTCTCCTAGTCTTCCACAACCAACAAGGTTGACACCACAAATATTGGAGGGAAAAAGAGGAAAAGGTATTTGTTACAGTTGTGATAGAAAATACACTAAAGGTCATAACTGTGTTGAGAAGAAATTATTCAACATATATTATGAAGAGGAGGAAGAAAAGGAACAAGAAACATCAAAAGAGGAGGACATACACCAAGAACCAACCCCAGAGAAAGAAGAAATGAATCTAAACATATATTGTAATGCATTGGAAGGAATTACCACTCCTCAAACTCTCAAGATAGAAGGATGTATCAAGAAGAAAAAGGTAATAGTTATGATTGATTCAGGTAGTACCCATATCTTTATTCATTGTAAGATAGCCAAGGAATTGAATTTCTTCCTTTATCTAGCACCAAAATATCAAGTGATGGTTGTAAATGGAGGAACTAAAAATTGATTTGGAAAGTGCCATAATATCATGGGGGAATATGTATTGAATAGTCCAATTCTTTCCATTCCAATGTGTGGTTCTAGTGTTGTACTAGGAGTCCAATGGTTACAATCTTTGAGGATTATAGCTTTTAATTTTCAAGAACTTTTCTTGGATTTTTTTTGGGAAGGAAAGGAAGTTGAATTAAGGGGTATCGCAAGGAAAACAAGAAAGATAATCAACTCTAATGGCAGGAAAAAACTTGTAAAGAAATAAAAACGGGGCGTAATTGCACAATTATGCTCACTAGAGGTTCAAACATCGAAATCATCTATTTCTCCAGATCCCCAAAATGTCTTCGACAATCATTCCAAGGTATTTGAGACTCCCAAAGGCCTCCCACCTATTCGTAATCAGGATCATGCTATTCATTTGGTTCCAGAAAGTGTTCCTCCAAACATCAGACCTTACATATATCCTTATGCCCAAAAGAGTGAAATGGAACATATGGTTGTAGAAATGCTAGAGGCTGGTATAATTCAACCTAGTCAAAGTTCTTTCTCTACTCCAGTAGTATTGGTGCACAAGAAGGACGGATCATGGTGTATATTTCCATATTATAGGGAGCTCAACAAGCTCACTATTAAATACAGATTTCCCATTCCTATCATTGATGAATTATTGGATGAATTACATGGAGCAATTTACTTCACCAAGTTGGACCTTTGTTCAAAATATCATCAAATTAGAATGAAGATTGAAGATATTGCCAAAACAGCACTCAAAACTCATGAGAGTCATTATGAATTTTTGGTCATGCCTTTTGGCCTTAAGGATGCACCTTCCACATTTCAAGGTTTGATGAATTCCATTTTCAGACCCTTCCTTAAATTGTGTTGGTATTTTTTGATGATATAATAATCTACAACAAGTCTTGAAAGGATCATCTTCAACAAGATGATAGGGTGCTCAAACTATTGGAGGAGAAACAATTATATGCAAAAACCTCCAAATGTTTCTTTGGAGTACAAGAGGTGGAATATTTGGGTCATATTGTATCTCATCAGGGTGTTAAGGTGGACCGTAACAAAAGTAAAGCCATTAAGGAATTGAAAACCCCAACATCTATAAAGCATCTTCGTGGATTTCTCAGGTTGATAAGGTATTATCACAAGTTTGTTAAGAATTATGGGAGAATAACAACACCTCTAACAACATTACTAAAGAAAGATGCATTTTCTTGGACTCTAGAAGTAACTAAGGTCTTTGAACATCTTAAAGAGGCAATGTGCCAAGCACCAGTCGTAGTTACGCCAGACTTCATAAAGGCCTTTATTATGGAATGTGATGCCCCTGGAAATGGAATTGGTGTTGTTTTAATGCAAGAAGGAAGACCCATTTCTTTTTAAAGTCGTCCAATCAAAGGAACATATTTACACAAACCTATTTATGAGAAGGAAATGTTAGCAATACTACATGCACTAAAGCAATGATGACCTTACCTAATGAAAAGACACTTCAAGGTAAACACAGATCATGATAGTCTTAAATACTTTTTGGAAAAAATATTATCTTCATAAGAGCAACAAAAATGGGTGACAAATTTGTTGGGTTATGAATTTGAAATCATCTACAAAAAATGGAAGCAAAATGTTGTTGCGGATGCACTCTCAAGAAAGGATGAGGATGTGGAAACATTGCTTTGTTCCATTTCTATTATCCAACCTGATTAGATAACTGAAGCAAGGGATGAATGGAAGAATGACGAATAGGTGTGGACACTCATTCAAAAGTTGCAGAAAGACCCCAATACATCTGATACATTTAGCTGGAAAAATGTTTCATTATGGTACAAAGATCACTTATATCTTTGGGGATGACCTTAAATATGATATTTAGAAGTTTGTAGCAGAATGTTTGGTTTGCCAACAAAATAAAGTTAAGACTATTAAGAACCCGATTCTTTTACAACCTTTAACCATTCCAAGTCAGTCTTAGGAGGAGGTCTCAATGGATTTTATCACAGGTTTACCCAAGTCTAAAGTAAAGAGTGTCATCAAGGTGGTAGTTGATAGACTTACCAAGTATGCACAGTATTGCGCCTTACCTCATCCTTTTATAGCTAGTATAGTTGCTACTGCATTTATTTAAACAATTCAAAAGATACATGGAAACCCAAAGATTGTTGTGAGTGACAGAGATCCCATTTTCACTAGAAATTTTTGGACAAAATTATTTTCTTGTCTTGGTACTCAATTAGCTCATAGCTCATCTTATCATCCTCAATCTGACGGGACAATTAATATAGTAAACAAATGCTTGGAAGGATATCTTGGTTGCTTTTTATTTGATAAAAAAACATAGTGGGTCAAGTGGTCACCTCTAGCTGAATGGTGGTATAAAACTTCCTTCCATATTGTAGCAAAAATGACCCCATTTATGAAACTTCATGGATATCATCTACCATCCATAACATCATCTTTAATAGAAGATTCTAAGGTTCAAGTAGTGGAAGATCACATTGAGCATCAAAAACAAGTTCTCCAACTCTTAAAGGATAACCTCACTCTGGCGCAAAATTGAATGAAATAACAGGAATATCAACATCATAGTGAATGAAGTTTGGATGTAGGCAATTGAGTATTTTTATAGCTACAACCATACAAACAAATGTCCCTCAAGTAAGCTAAGAAGGATAATAAATTATCACCCAAGTACTATGGTCCTTACAAGGTGTTGCAAAATATTGGTACTATGGCATACAAATTGGAGTTGTCTGCATGTTCCCAAGTACACCCATTTTGCCATGTTTCATGCTTAAATAAGGTTATTGGCGACAAGCTCCCAATTCAAACGATGTTGCTAGTGTAACAACCTTGTTGAAAATTCTATGTAATAATGTAAATAAAGGAAAAATAAGACCAGGGGAAAGGGACATGTATTCCAAGCTAAATGTTGGGCAATGATATCATAGTGGGCATCATTGGATGTGTGTTTTGGCTAAGGAAATTTGGAAAAGCCTAAGGCGAAGGCACTAAAAGGGAAAAAATACATTTTTGGCACATTTATTTATGAAAATAAAGGAAATTAGGTGAAAAGGAAGGTAAAAGGTCACAAGTTTCATGTGAGGAGGAAATTGAAGGAAAATAATAGAAAATGAAGAAATTAGAGGCCTCATTCATAAAAAGGCTTATGAGGATCAGTTGGTAGGCTTGGTCAGTGTAACCTTTTGTCAGTTCAAGTTTGGATCTCTCTCATTATTCTCTCTCTCTCACTCTTGGACACTTACAATTTTATTGGAGCACTCTAGCTTTGGAGCAAGAAAGGAAAAGTAAGATAGGGGAAAGGAAGGAAAGAAAGGATCAAGGAAAGGAAAGCAGGATCAAGCAAATTCGACAGGAATACTTGCAACTAAATTTTTCATGTGTGATTTCCTAGCTGGTTTGGTCATGCATGGATTTTCATGTTGGTGTATGGCTTTGTTGCTGTCGGTGGCATCATTTTGCTGGGTTATGACAGTGGTTTCTAGCTTAGCTTTAACTTTTTCTAGATGCCATGGTATGTTGGAATGTTTATCACAATTTTGAGCTTTGGTTTGTTGGATGGATTTTAGAGTTAGGGGCAGAGGTGGTATCAAGGTTCATTCCCAAAGGCCTAGGAATCCCTTGACTGGTTTTGGTGGGATACACAGTAAAGCCTATGGGAGAAGTCTTGGTTTAGGGCCTAGTGATCTGGGATTGGATTGTGGTAAATCCTAAGAGACAAAGAGACGCAAAATTCCTCAAGGATATTGATGGATTCCATATGGCATTCCATGTTCGGTTCGGTTGTGATCGGAGCACCGGTTTTGGTGTGATCGTGTTTTGGTGAGGGTGGAGGTGGTTTAACCTTTGGATTCCCTTGGTTGCTCTTGGATTGGTTGTTCTATGAGATCCCACATTCATGCTTGGAATATGGCAGGGGGGTGATTGGATAAAAGAGAGAATTGGTTTATCCATTTCTACAGTCGGGAGGTACGTGGAAGTCCCGAGCCTGGTCAAATTTTCCTACGATTAATAAAAGCCAATTTCTCTTACTTTTACACTGATTTATATATGGATTTAATGACTATCATATCTCTGATATTTATACAATTTTATGCTGGTTATAAGCATTAAATGACTAGTTTATGTCATGGTTATTTCATGTATTTACATGTAATTGTTAAATGGATGGATTCAACACCTAATTGATAATATAATAGCTCAATGGAGAAGTAGGTGATCCTTTTGGTTATGTTTCATAAGTTATTTCAATCATTCATGCTCTCTCTTGTATCCTAGACCTGTAGGTTGCATTCGTGTCGAGTGTTTGACATAATGTCAGTCCCGGTTGGGGATGCTCAGGCATAGTCCCGAGGATGATTTTTGATTTATCAACATTGTTATCATGTATTTGATGGATTATGAAGGTTGTAGAAAGTCCTGGGCAGAGGCTGAAATTCTGGGCTAGAAAAGTGGCTCAAATATTGGGGTTGTTAGCATAGGTATGTTGAGAAAAGTCCACAGCCACTGGAACATAGGCCTATGAGAGAGACTTTGGGTTGTTGGATGTTATCATGCCTATAGCATGAGAGAGACTAGGTGTTAAAAGGCTTAAATCATCAGTGGGACTCAGGGATAGGATGTTTGAGTGGATGACTTGTCTCATGAGGGTGTTGTTGCTGATGTGGATGGGGTTGTTTGATATGTTCCGTTGGTTCCATTTCCTTAAGGTCACCAAGGAAGTTGAATTCCTTATAGTAGCTTCTCTTGTCACATGTTTACCCTGACTTGTCAGTTTGTTAGGTGGACCTAGGAGGAGGGGGTGTTATAGATTTGTATTAGAGCGGGTTGCACTCTCTTTGGGTCATATCTGATACTACATATTGCTACTAGAGTGTGGCTGCGCTCTCCTTGGGTGAATGTGTTGGTCATGCATGCATGTTAGTTGCATGTGTGTTTCTTACACTTTCATTCCATGTGCTTGTTGTATTACGTAATGATTGGTCATGATGGTAGTAAGGTTATCATGAGGAACTTGATGTTGATTTTATGGATTGCATCATCAGAAGTATATAATTGGTTACATGATTATATGCATCTTGATTACATCCTTGTATGGTAGGTTTCATTGTTGATATGTTTGATTACATGTATCAGTCTTGTAGGTTGGTTACAAGAATTAATCGCTTATGATCGTACATGTGGTAATCTGTATGAGTAGTTGATTAGACATTGCTTATGCATGTCGATGGTTGCATGTGGCAATGTGTACAATGGAGGAATGGTTGTTGTCATGCATGAGGTCATGATTTTTGTAGTTGATATGGTCATGGATTGTTGGCTGGAATCTAACTAGAATGATGTGTATATGGTTGGTACTCATGTGTTATATGTAGTTGTCATGCATGTATGGTCTTGGTTATAACTATGCATGAATAGTAGGTCAAACATGACGGTGGCAGTACAAACATGTGAAAGGTAACTAGAAAATGTAAAGTAAATGGATATGAGGTGTTGGATGCCTTATCTATGTTGGAAAAGATTGTTCTAAATGTTGTGCATGTTGTGCGTGAATAAAGGAAGTTCGCTTAACCTAGACCTTATGTTATCTGGTAATTATTTTATGATCATGAGTATGTTGATGTTTATATATATATATATATATATATATATATATATATATATATTCATGTATGTTGTTGTCAGACAGGATGATGATTGTTTTATGTTAATGATTATATATGTATGTATGTATCTATCTATGTCACAATTTGACAAGGTTGTCAGGGATCGTTCTTATGGAGGAATGATTTATTATGCAAGTGAATGGCATGAAGAGATTCTTGCTTCATGAGGAATCAAGTGGGGATAGTAACCTGAAAAATATACAAGGTCAGTATCATATGGTTATGAGTTGATATTATGTGATTATATTATGTCTATGTTATGGATAGGTTATACTGAGGGATACAACAACAAAATGAAAGTAGTGTGGTCTACGACATGCTAGGACAAGCATGGATAAGACACTGGAAGCAAGGTTTCTTGGTAAAGATAGTATGGTTTTAGATGTGTGGTACTATTTCTATGAACATGTTTCATATGTGATGTTATGTGCATGTAGTGTTGTGCAAATATTTCATATGAAGTGCTAGGTATAGATGGTGCCATGTAGATGTTAGATATGCAGTGTTGTGTACAAATGGTGCTATGTGCATGTTGGATATGTAGTGTTGTGTACAAATGGTGCTATGTGCATGTTGGATATGCAATGCTATGTATAGGTGGTGTTGCGTTCATGTTGCACATATGGCGCTATGTATGTATGGTGTTGTGAGCATGATTGTAAAAGTGGTGATGTGTGCGTGGGGTGTTGTGTACATGTTGTACAAGTGGCACTATGTGTAGGTGGTGTTGTATACATGTCGTGCATATGGCACTATGTACATATGGTGACGTGTACATGTCGTGTGTGTGGTACATGTACATGTGGTATTGCGTACACGTTGTATAATGGTGCAATGTACATGTTGCGTTCGGTACACGTTGTGTAGGTGGTGTTGTGTACATGTGTATTATGCACACATTGTGTAGGTGGTTGTAGTGTACAAGTGGTATTATGTACATGTGGTATGTATTGACCAACCCTATAATTTTTTTTTTAAATTAATATACTAAAAATACAACCATAAGAAAATAACATTGGGAACTCAAAAATTATTAAGCATTATATAAAACTTTCCTGAATTTCACTTCATTGAACATATCATATAATTTACATGTTATTAAGTAAAACCATAATGAAGTCATATAAAAGAATATTATAACAACATAGGTACCATTCACTAGGAGGTGAGATTCAAACATGATTTTCCGCTATTTTCCCTGCTTTGTTGTTGGTCGCCTCCAAGTGTGAATGTCGACGTGCTTAATCCAAATACAATGACCCATCGGTTGACCTCACAGCCTACTCCTTGGGTACTCTCCTTCCCCGCGGACCCCCAAGATGCAATGGGGTTGTACAATGGAGGAATGTATTAACTAGTAGAGGAGAGCACTCTTTGGATCAGGAGTCCCCTCCCTAAAGTCCTCTACCTCACCAAATTCACTATAGCTCGTAGTCACTACTTTAACATAGTCTCATCCATCCAACAATAGGGTAAAGAAAAGTCTCTTTTCCCATGACCCGCCCTTTCTTTTATAGGAGTCCTCATAGGTAACACTTGGCATTTCATGCATAATTAATTATTTTTGATAATCCAATAGTTTGATTATTCACCCACCCATGTGTCACTCTCTCATCAAGGAGCTCCAAAATTATTTACTTAAGTTTTAATTTAAAAATAATATTTTTCCTCACCTCAACAAGATTCCTATTTCTTCTCCTAGTTGTCTCTTGATTGCCCTTTTTACTCCTGAATTTGTGTTCATTACTAAAGTCAAATGATAAGTCAAGATTTGATCCTGTATCTACTCCCTAATTTAACTCAAGTTATCTCTTGGATGGATATGCTTATGTTGGTTGTTGCCACATGGAGGTTCTCTAAATTTCTCTAAAATTTAATTTATTAATCTTATTTTAATTCACCATCCTCTTCTCT
Organism: Pinus tabuliformis; assembly: GCA_031772625.1. Taxonomy (NCBI): domain Eukaryota; kingdom Viridiplantae; phylum Streptophyta; class Pinopsida; order Pinales; family Pinaceae; genus Pinus; species Pinus tabuliformis. Next base: position 291,007,801 of record CM062810.1, read on the forward strand.
TAATTAGGTTTAACTATTTTAGGATTAATATTTATCCTTACATTCATGTCCCTCTTTCCCCTTTTTACCTAATTAAATTACATTATCTACCTAATATTTTCCAACATGGGAAGGGTAGAGTTTTAAGGTAAAATATTTTATTTCTTCCTATGATCCTCTTAACACAAGTTTTATTCTTGATTTAATTACCTCGGTTTCTAACATCATTTACCCTTGATTTGAATGTACCAGGTTTTCATATCTTGATTATATTTATTAATTTATTTATTTTTAATGATTCCAAGGGTGCCAAGTTTGATCGTGCCCTTCAAGAACTTCCCTTGAAGTTACAAGGGTGTCGCGCCTAACAATTTATTTGTGATGCCAAGGGTGCCAAGTTGGTCGTGCCCTTCAAGAAATTCCCTTGAAGTTCCAAGGCTGCCACCCCACTTTCCCTTATAGCATTCAATGGCTACAAGGGGAAAGTATAGGTGCAACGATAGAGACCACTATCATCTCTTATGTTTCCTGCTATAGTGAAACTATTGGTGTCGGGGATCAAGGAATCTGCCTTGGTTCATACCCCCCAGTAAAATCCTCATGAGTGACCCAACTTTGGGACCTGCTCCCATGACATCGTGATCTTCAAGGCGAAGGTGTTTCAACCTTTCCATCCCAAGTCACGACGAGAGTGCTAGTGGGTGAGACCAGGGACATTGTCCCACCGCTCGCATGCAATTCCATCTAATTGTACAACCCCATCACCCATATGTGAGTCATTCTTCCAAACAACTAATTCATGCCTACAACCACTAACATATCATCAGAATATAGATAAAAATATATAGAAGGTTTCAAAATTGACTTAGAATTTCAAAGACAAAATATAAATTTTCTTCAAACCAGGTGCCGTCAATTCATCATATGCAAGTGCCTCTGGTGGTTTCCTTCCATACTCAATAATCATCAGTAACAAGGTTTTGAGTGTTAGTCATTGTCATAATAGCATCATCAACATTGCCTAGTCATTCACATCATTGTTCATTGTGAACCAGAACTATTACAAGTAGGTAACATAGGGGACACATCCATCATGGCTATCATCATCAAACTACATATCCATCAAAGCTATCAACATCGTAATATCAATAGTAAACATACCTATCCATCAAAGCTATCATCATCATGATATCAATAGACAACATACATATCCTTTACTGCTATCATCATCATAAATTCAATAGAGACCAAACATAACCAATCATAATAATATCAATAGAGAACATGCATAACCATTAATGCTACAATCGTCATAATACTAATAGATAACATACATAACCATTAATGTTATCTTCATCATAATATAAATGGAGAACATACATAAACATCACAACTACTAATATCACAACCACTAATAATAGAGTCATGTGTCCGGATCCTCAACTTGAGGTCCTGAAAGAATAATGTGTGGGCCTTAGGGCTAAATAAATGTTAATGTCATGTCACTATCAATCAAATAGAGTGGGGCACTACATACACCCCCTCTTAATAATAGAATTCGTCTTGAAGTCCTTGGAATATGTAAGGAAAATGGTGACGCATCTCCTCCACGTCCTCCCAAGTAGATGAACTAGGACTCTAGTTGTCCCACTAGAACTTAACCTAGTCCACTAACCATCATCTAAGATGCAAGGTTTTCTGGTCCAGTATGCGAACTGGTTCGACCATTACTATTCCCTCGTCTGAAACCTGCAAATGACCTAAGTCAATAACATGCGAAGGATCTGAAATATAATGACACAAAACAAAAATATTCAACACATCATGTATACCCGCTAAAGATGGAGGTAAAGTAAGTCTATATGCCACCAACCCTTTCCTTTCTAATATTTCAAAAGGTCCCACAAATCGTGGAGATAATTTTTCTCCCTTTCCAAATCTTATAGAGATTTTTCGGGGCCTTACTCTCAGGAACACCCTATCTCCCACTTCATAACTTCGGTCTACCCAATGAGCATCAACATAGCTCTTTTGTCGATCTTGTGCTTCTTTTAGCCTCCCCCTAATCATTGTCATTTGTTCTTCCATCTCTTGCACCACTTCTGGTCCTATTAATACTCGGTCCTCTAGTTTGTTCCAACTGAGAGTTGTTATGCAAGTATTCCATACAAGAACTCAAATGGCACCATCTTGATGGAACTCTGATAGCTATTATTGTAAGAAAATTCCATGAGGGGTAAAAAATCCTCCCATCTCTTTTTTTGGTCCATCACATACATCCAAAGCATGTCTTCGAGGATTTGATTAGTCCTCTCTATTTGCCCATATGTATCAGGGTGATAAGAAGTGCTGAAGTTCAACTGGGTTCCCAAGGCTTCTTGGAAACTGGTCCAAAACCTTCCTTTAAACACTTCTCCTCTATCAAATATGATCTTCCTAGGCACTCCATCTAATCTCATAATATCATCAATAAAAACTCTAGCTATTTCTGGTGCCTTATATGTAATCTTAACTAGTATGAAATGGGCACTCTTGGTCAACATGTCCACCACTACAAATATGGAATCATTTCTTCTTGAGGTCATTGGTAGTCCCACAATGAATTCCATTAATATAACTTCCCATTTAGATTTTGGTATCTCATGGGGTTGCAATAATCCTGCTAGATGTCTGTGTTCAGCTTTTACTCGTTGACACTCTAGGCATCTTGCTACCAAGTTTACGATGTCCTTCTTCATACCTTTCCAAAAGAAGAGTGGTTTCAATTCCGCACTCATCTTCTTAACAGTAGGGTGTGCTATGTATACTGCGCGATGTGCTTTATTCAAGATTAATTGGCGTATATCTTCATTCAGTTGTACATATATCCTTCCCCAAAATCATATTAGCCCATCATTATCAAGGGAGTATTATTCATATTTTGGGACCCTCATTTCATCCTCCCTCAAACGTTTGCTAAAATTCTGATACCAGGTGTCTTTAAATTGTAAATCAAGCAGTTTCTCCATCAAATTCATCTTTAAGGGAATCACTTAAAATATCCAAGGCCTCCTACTTAAAGCATCAACCACCCTATTTATTGTTCCTTTTATGTAAGTTATATCAAAATCATATTCACTAATTTTCTCAGACCATCGTCTTTGTCTTGCATTTAAGTGGTGTTGAGTGAATATGTGTTGTAGCCCACAATGGTCAGTCCTAAGATCAAACTTCCTTCCTAGAAGGTAGTGTCCCCAAATCTTTAGTGTATAAACAATTACTTCCATTTCTATATTATGGGTTGCGTAGTTTTCTTCATGGGTTCTAAGTTTCCTTGATGCATAAGCTATTATTCTTCCTTATTGCATCAAAACACAACCCAACCCTTCTTTGGAGGCATCAGTGCAAACCAAAAATTCTTGTTCCATATCTGACACCTTCAAAATTGGTGTTTTCATTAATAGCACATTTAACCTTTGGAATGCCTATTCACATTTTTCAGTCCAAATGAAATTTTTGTTCTTTCTCTGGAGCTCGGTAATGGGGCTTGCTATCTTCAAAAACCCTTCGACAAATCTACAATAATACCCTGCCATGCCCATGAAACTTCGTATTTCATGAACATTGGTTGGTGTTGGCCATTCCATGATGGGCTCGATATTTACCGCGTCTACTATGATACCATCCCCAAAGTTAATGTGCCCACGATAATGAATCTTGGTTTGGTAAAGGGAACACTTTGACAACATTCGTATAATTGGTTTTCTCTAAGACATTGTAAAACTATCCTCAAGTGATCATCATGCTTTTCTAGGGTCTTTGAGTAGATCAAAATGTCATTGATAAAGACTTGTACAAATTTTTCTAAGTAATCCCAAAATACTCTATTCATCAAACTCATGAAAACACCTAGGGCATTTGTCAGTCCAAAGGGTAAAACTACAAATTCATAATGCCCAAATATTGTCTTAAAGGTTGTCTTTGGGATATATTCTTCCTTGATTCTGAACTGATGATATCCCAACCTCAGATCTATCTTTGAAAACATAGTTTCCCCCTCATTTTATCAAACAAGTCATCTATCCTTGGCAGAGGGTATTGATTCTTTATCATCACTTTGTTCAACTAGTGGTAGTCAATGCACATTCGCTAAGACCCATCCTTCTTCTTAACGAAAATCACAGGGGTTCCCCACGGAGATATGCTAGGTCATATGAAACCAAAGTCCAATAGTTCCTTTAATTGGATTTGAAATTCCTTTAGCTTTGGAGCTGACATATGATAGCATGCCTTTCCAATAGGCTCAGTTCCTAGTTTAAGGTCGATGCTGAAATCAATTTCCCTTTTTGGGGTAGCCCGGGTAGTTCTTTGGGAAATACATCCTTAAATTCAACAAGAAATGGATGTTTATCAAGGTTTCTAGAATCACCTTTATCATTTAGAGCTAACAATGAGAACATTGACATCCCTTTCGCTTATATTTCATTACTTGTATGGAGGAGATGAACCTTACGGACACCCCTCGGTTATTTTCCCTTAATGATTTTATTTGGCCGTCACCATCTGTGAAATGTAGAATCTTGTCTTTGCAGTATAGGATTTCCTCATGTCGTTCCAACCAAACCATTCTTATAACTACGTCATATACTCCTAAAATTGTAGAGTACAAGGATACCTTGGTCTTACATACACCCAGGTCCACCTCACAATCCTTTAACATCCTTCCTACGTTTATTTTCATACCACATGCCATTTCTACATGTCTAAATTCATATTGTGCAATTGCTTTATGTTTAATCCTTGATAATCCATTTAGAGAAATAAAGGAATCAATAGCTCCTGGATCTAATAAAATGACAAAACTCATACCATCAATATTACCTGAGGTTTCCAACACAGTGGAATGGTGTTCGACCTGGCAATTGTTAACCACTCCATGGATGCAATGAGCCTTCCCCAGACCCCCCATCATAGTTTTATTCTTTGTTGAATTGATATTACCTATCTTTTGAGGGAAATTCCTCTCGTAGTGAGGACCTCCACAAGTCCAACACCCCCTCTTAGGAGCTTGGCTCCTACTATCAACTGAACCAAGAGTTGGCCTGGAACTCTGTTGGAAAGAGCCATATTGTTAGCATTGGTGTTGAGGAGGTGTGACTTGGTGTTGTCGCATAGGCCGGTGCTATTGTGATTGATGCGTTTGTTGAGGTAACCTGTACAAATGCTGAGTTGGATGCCTATATGGTGTTCTTTGATTTCTTGTTGACCACTTCTGATGATTTAGGACAGGACCCCTTTGCAAATTTCTACATTCCATACTGTTTCCACTTGGTACTCCTGATCCTATTGGCCTTGTTGACTTACTAGGTCCACTATTCATGATCTCCTCCTTTGCAATGATTTCCCGCTGAACTGCCTCGTGCAAGGTGCGAGGCATTAAGATTCTAACCTTGGCCCAAATGTTAACATTTAGTCCATACACAAATTTGTTCACCTTGAGATTTTATGTGTTTAAGTGAGGGGCATAACGGAGTAATTCCATGAAACGAGCCTCATACTCTGGTAGTGAGTGACTCCCTTGCTTTAATGCATTGAATTCATTTAGTTGCCTCTCAAGGAACTCCTCTAATAGGTAACGTTCTCTAAATTTTTCTTCAAATAGTTCCCAAGTTACTTCTGATATATCCATCCCCAATTGGGTTAATAATGTCTTCCACCAAAGTAGTGGGTTTCCCTTTAGCTGCAATATACCCATCTTTGCCTTCATACTTGAGGTGTAATCTCTCAGGGTAAAGCACATAGCCATGTTTTCTAACCATGCCTCTGCAAATTGACCGTCTGTGGACCCCCAAAACTCTGGAGATTTTACTTTTTTGAAATCTCAACGTACATCATTTCTTGTAGTTTTTTGGGGTACTTTGTTTTGTATGACAAGTCCTCCATGCTCTCATTCCAAATGATTTATTAATGCCTCAGACATGTGTTGGAATGATCTCATTGAGTTCAATACTTCTCCAGCTGGTATCTGTTTTGGTGTTGTGATGTTTTCCCCATCATTGGGTGGGAAGGTAGGAGTCAATTGTTGTGGTGGCACCATATTGCGCCCTTTAGTTGCCCCACTTCTTCTTGTACCTCTTCTAACCATGGTTCACCAATGAATCTTGCCACAATTTAAAACGAATTTTCCTTATAAGATAAAAATAAATAAATAGAAATCAGATAAAAATCATAACCAACCTCAATGGTTATATAATTTATTGTTATGTTTATATACTTCCATAGGAAAAATTTATACATTTATAAGTTCTCAATTATATAATTCTCCTACCAATTTCAAACATTCCTATAAGATTTAATCCAAAGAATACCATCAATCTACTCAAATAGTATGCTTAGACTACATCATATCAGGTAAATGGTAGAGGTGGTTGGTAGCATTATCATAACATAAACTGAGAATGTGCTTAGTAAAAAGACATAAAATATGTTTCTAGTGTTTTATGATTTTATGAGCTTAGCTATCAATAAACACAAAATATTGGATGTTGAAATTGGCCATATTGAATGGTGACGACATATGCAACCACTTCACATTCAAATAGAATAAGTTGGAACACCCTTTTAGGTTGAGGGGAGTTAACTCCTATCATATCAAGACTATTTCATATCACCACTTGGTTTTGCATGGTGCCATTGATCTCATACTTCCATTTAGCATGAAAATATTAGATGCCCATAAATTATAAAACTATAAGATTAGAGTTGTTAAGATCCCACATTTTATTCATTTTTTTTTGTACAAATCTTTGTGAGAATGAGCATTTATTATTTTGGTTTGTACTCAATATGTGATAAATTTCATTAAAAAGTGTGTGTGTGTGTGTTTTTTAAAATCAAAATATTGCTCACCAATTTTGTGAAATTACCTGTCATATATTACTTATACATTATAAAATTAAAAAAGAAACTTATATAATGAACACAATATCGATAAATACCAATACTCACTCAAAAAAAAAAATACCACTCTCCTTTTTTCGGTCTCAAAAGAAATTCAACATGATAATCCATATTTAGTTAGAAGTTACCAAGTCAACGAAAATTTAGTTAGGAATTTAGCAAGTCAACGAAAATCTCAGTGTGGTGAGTTGAATAAAGAGGGGTCTGTAACGTAATGTTGATTTTTTTTTTTTTGAATATGTTTTTAAACATAATATTTCTAGATAATACTTTTCACTATTTTCAAACATAGAATTTAGAAAATTGGCAGATTCATTGCTTTTCAAATTCTTCGGGCACGTGGAAAATAATCTCCCACCACTGGCGACAACAAACTGTGACTCTCGTGTGTTAAAATTTACGTGGATCCCGCTAACTGCAAATTGACCATTGGAACTTCAATGGAATCAACACATCTAATACAACCCTTCATTGGGGATCACCGAGCTGCAGTTCCAAACTATAGCGGAGCTAGAATTAATGCTCATCTTCTCTAGAAATGCTCAACTATGATTCTTGATGTGACTATAACTTTTAATATCTTCATAATTGTAGTCCATTCCATGGTAATCTTTTTGTTCGCTGCTCTAATCTAGAGATTTGATTACCTCATAATTTGTATGGCACATATCACTTTTCAGATTTCTGATATTAAACTATAATTTAGGCACAAAACTGTGTTCTATTTTCCAGGAATATTGGCCTTGACTAGTCTACCAATATAGCACTTTTGATCCTTAAAAATGCTACTCGACTCTTCTCACTGTTATGATTATTTCAGTTTTACACTATAGCTAGGAATAGACTTATGAACATAACAAAAACATTGTAATAGGAGTCTCCAGTCCTCTTTTTAGAGTGACTGTAGCTTTCTGTCAAGCCTTCTAGCCAGGCCATATAAGGAATTTAAGTACTCCAGTCCTCTTTTAATAACAAAAGATCCTTTTGCTGGCTTAAGATGACTCCTTCTAGTCTACACAAGATGAGTTTTGGTCACCCTCATATATGCTTATAATCCTATACTCTTATATTTCTAAAATGGATGAATTTATCTTCTAGGCCCTCTCTCTTTCATAGTGATATCATACCCAAATGATTTCAAATTCTCTTGGGTTATGATGCTAAAGATGTTGAATTCAGACCTTTGGTGTGTCACTGTGCCTCTTATTGCAATCTGTTATAACCTCCGAACCTATGAGATGTTGATAAGCCTCTTTACTCCAATTTCAGGACTCTAAGATACTATATTTTCAATCTGAAAAATTTTGTTTGGGGGTAGACTTATTTATATGCTATTCATACTTATGATTGTTTTCAAACTTTAGAAATTCATATATGTAAAGCTTTAGATAGATTGAAATCTTCATGATCACAGGAACCTTGATACAATTATATATATATATATATATATATATATATATATATAGATATAGATATAGATATATTGTCCTTATCATAGAAGCCTGTCTTATGAGGAAGATGCTTAGAAAATTAATTTATCCATTCAATCCTGCTCTCAACCTTCAAACTAATCATAAAGGAGACAAGAACAATCACATTTTTCAACTACATAAATTTTGGTAAGCTTTAAAAGCGCCATGGGTAGAACCTTATAAGAAATGACCAAGCCTCAGTTTAGATCCAGTTGAATCTCAGGTCTGTGTAGAAGAGGGTTTAAGGGATTGCGTGATATCACACTGTAAGATTCAAATTTAATTGTGATTTTATTTATAATGCAGTCAGGCCAAGACAAAAATGTAGTGCCTCCAATAGCTGTAGCAGAAGGAAAATGAAACGATTCGAGTGGCATTGCTGAAGTTATGGGACATTGATGCACGTGAATACTGCCAACATTTATGAGACTGCTCCATTTTTAGGTTCATAAAGATGGTTTTCTTGAAGGGCCAAGTGGTCAAGTTTGGCTTGTAACAGTGCACCGTACAAACATAGGAATGGATTTTGAACGAGGCTGGCAAACTTTTGTGTCTAATCATTCATTTAGAATAAACTTTTGTAAACTGTTATCTCATATCGCATTTATAGAGAGGAAATTTTCAAATGGAAAGACGTAATAAAAGACAAGTGACTGTTCAAAGTAAACCACGCAAGGAAGTTGAAATGGTGATATTCAATGCTAAAATCAAAATGAAAGAGTAAAATAAAGCTGACTTGTTGAAAGGATAATATTCAATGTTAAAATCAGAAATCAAGAGTAAAATAAACTGAGTTTTTGAAGTTACTCCTTTTGAACTCTGTGATCTTAGTCTTAGTCCATTGTATGGTTCTGGGCCAAGTTATAGGTTTGGAATCTTGGAGACTTTTGTTTATCTTTACTTCTGCAATATGTCCATTCAAATCCACTGTGTTGATTACTTTATAGACCAAGTCAACCCCCCCTGAATAGATATGAGTGCTCGTTCCTTGAGTTTGATTAGTTTTTTTTCTCTTTTTTTTTCAACTAGATAACACTGGTATTAATATTCCACATAATGATAAAAGTCATGAAGATGATGAAGTTCAGGTTTTAGAGAGCACCATATAGTACTTTTATGGGAAGAATTCCATGCAAATTAAGAGTACAAGAAAGAAGGCACAAAATTCTTCAAGTAACAAACATGACACTTTACATAATTATCCATAATTATCAGAGTTCCAAAGAGGCATTGGACATCAAAGGAAATCTAGTCAAACTGCACTCATCAACGACAGACTATCTAAAGGGAGAAAAGGAATACGACTTTCCTAAAAATCAGCCAATTTTCATTGATTCTGAAGAGGAGTCAATTCCACAAACATGGACAGTAGATGGTTTGAAGAAGTATGAGGTGGAAGCAGATAGTTGGGATAAACCCTTGTGCCATAGACGAAAGGCATAGAAGAAACTTCAGGAGGAATGGTTTAAATGAATACTTCATTCTTCGCTAGATGGAAGGCCAAAACTTCCTTGACAATAGTCCATTACCAAACAAGTTGTAGAGATATATCATCTAATTTACATGTTATTAACTAAAACCATAATGAAGTCATACAAAATAATATTATAACAACATAGGTACCGTTCACCAGGAGATGAGATTCAAACTTGACTTGCCGCTATTTTCCCTCCTTTCTTGTCGGTTGCCTCCAAGTTTGAATGTCAACATGCTTAATCAGAATGCAATAACCCATCAGTTGACCTCTCAGCTTACTCCTTGGGCACTCTCCTTCCCGCGGACCCCTAAGTTGCAATGGGGTTGTACAATGGAGGAATGTATTAACTGGTAGAGGAGAGCACTCTTTGGCTCAAGAATCCCCTCTCTAAAGTCCTCTACCTCACCAAACTCACTATTGCTCATAGTCATTACTCTGACATAGTCGCATCCATCCAACAATAGGGTAAAGAAAAGTCCCTTCTCCCATGGCCTATCGTTTCTTTTATAGGAGTCCTCATAGGTGACACATGGCATTTCATGCATAATTAATTATTTTTTATAATCCAATATTTTGATTATTCACACACCCATGTGTCCACTCTCTCATCAAGGATCTCCAAAATTATTTACTTAAATTTTAATTTAAAAATAATATTTTTCCTAACCTCAACAAGATTCATATTTATTCTCCTAGTTGTCTCTTGATCCCCCTTCTTACTCCTTAATTTGTGTTCATTACTAAAGTCAATTGATAAGTCAATATTTGATCCCCTATATACTCCCTAATTTAACTCAAGTTATCTCTTAGATGGATATTCTTATGTTGGTTGTTTTCACATGGAGGTTCTCTAAATTTCTCTAAAATTTATTTTATTAATCTTATTTTAACTCATCATCCTCTTCTCTTAATTAGGTTTAACTATTTTAGGATTAATATTTATCCTTACATTTATGTCCCTCTTTCCCCTTTTTACCTAATTAAATTACATTATATACCTAATATTTTCCACCATGGGAAGGGTAGAGTTTTTAAGGTAAAATATTTTATCTCTTCCTATCATCCTCTTAACCCAAGTTTTATTCTTGATTTAACTACGTCTATTTCTAACATCATTTACCCTTGATGTGAATTTACCTGGTTTTCATATCTTGATTATATTTATTAATTTATTTATTTTTAATGATTCCAAGGTTGCCAAGTTTGATCGTTCCCTTCAAGAAATTCCCTTGAAGTTCTAAGGGTGCCACACCACTTTCCCTTCAAGCATTCAGTGGCTACAAGGGGAAAGTATAGGTGCAACGATAGAGACCACTATCATCTCTTATGTTGCCTACTATAGTGAGACTAATGGTGTCAGGGATCAAGGAATCTACCTTGATGCGTGCCCCCCGGTAAAATCCTCATGAGTGACCCAACTTTAGGACTTGCCCCCATGACATCGTGATATTCAAGGTGAAGGTGTTTCAACCTTTCCAGCCCAAGTCAAGGCAAGAGTGCTAGTGGGTGGGATAAGGGACACTGTACCACCCCTCCCATGTAGTTCCATCCAATTGTACAACCTCGTCACCCATATGTGAGTCATTCGGCCAAGCAACTAATCTGTGTCTGCAACCACTAACATATCATCAGAATATAGATAAACAAATATAGTAGGTTTCAAAATTGACTTATAATTTCAAAGATAAAATATAAATTTTAATCAAACCAAGTGTCATCAACTCGTCATATGCGAGTGCCTCTGGCGGTTTCCTACCATACTCAATAATCATTAGTAACAAGGTTTCTCAGTGTTAGTCATTATCATAATAGCATCATCAACATCACCTAGTCATTCACATCATTGTTCATTGTGAGCCAAAACTATTGCAAATAGGTAACATAGGGGACACATCCATCATGGTTATCATCATCATAATACATATCCATCAAAGCTATCAACATCATAATATCAATAAAAACATACCTATCCATCAAAGCTATCATCATCATGATTTCAATAGATAGCATACATATCCTTTACTGCTATCATCATCATAAATTCAATAGAGACCAAACATAACCATTTATGCTACAATCATCATAATATCAATAGAGAACATGCATAACCATTAATGTTGTTGGTTTGTTGGGGCCTGACCTAGGTTCAGAGTTAATTAGCCAAACAAATCCCTGGAGCGCAGACTGAGGTCTCACTCAAAGTAGTATGGGGGGGTGCTAGAACCAGGATTCCGCACCCTTGAGATGTCTAAGAGGTTGAATTGGACCAATTGTTAGTCCCTTCGTGCAATTCCCTGTCCCTCACGCCCTGATATACTTTCCTTCGTGCAGACCTAACCAGGGGCTTTGGGGCTTCAGCGCTACTAGAGCAACGTTATGCACTATTCCCCTAAATTACACTCGAGATCTTACTTACCTTCATACACCAGTTAGTTATCTTCGCGTAAATAGATGCCGTGTGTTATATTTATTTATACAGCACATTCATATAATTTTGCACAACAAATAAACAATGAACTTGCAAATTATACCCAATAATACATAAAGCAGTAAAAGATACACAGAAATATGGTAAAACTTCTCTTTATTAATTTTTCCCATGGTTACAAACTCGTCCTACCCTGTGCACTCAGCTGCAGGGGTCTGCACACTCAGCTACAGACTACTAGGCCTCTGCGCATTCAGTTGCAGAGCCTTCTCCTACTCTACGATCCAAGACACACTTTACACTTTGACTCAATCTCTTAGACTCATCCTGCTTCTATTCTATTCATTCCTTTGCTATGTTCTACACTTAGAGCCTTGCTCTATTTATATAATCCCATGGTCTGCGGACCATGGGTAGGTCTATCAAGCCGACATTACATTACAAAAACAAGGGTGGACAACCCTGTGACTCTATTACGACTTCGCGCTCCACGCCCACAAATCGTAGAGCCTTTACAATGGACTTGGTCAAAACTTGGGCTTTAAGCCCCAAAACATGCCTTGGGGGGATCCCATGCCCAATAGGCCCCCAACAAAAACATCATGACTTGCCCTTGAGTCACTCTATCGGTGCGGAGATTTCGCGTGGAGTCCCTCCAACTCTGTTCGAACTACTGCAAGGTTAGCAACGCACTGAGCGGTTGCCTACTGAATCTCCTATACTTGCTTCTCCGAGACTGCGGTGTCGGAGTTGCTACCCTTAACATGTTCCTACGTCCCCTGCATTTGTGCGAGCTTGCCTTCAATTGTTGCTGTGATGGTGAAGGCCTCATCGATCTAAGGCTGAATGCGTGCCTTAAGGACTACTTCTTTGTGTCATGATGCATCCACCTGTTCTTTTAGAGCTTTGGCCTGTTGCATTCCCGTGAGCCTTTGAGTGAGGGCCACTGTCTGTGTGGTCCCTTTGATGTTGTCTTACTGCTGCTGGAGCTCACGCGCCTCTATCTCTAAGCGTTGGATGTTGGGGTCCTCCTACAGATTCGTGAGGACCTCAAATGACTCCTCCAACATTCTGGTGTAGTCCCTTACTGCACTACTGATCTCTTCCAGCCCTAATGTAATAGCGTTGGTGTGTTGTTCTCTTACTTCTAGAGGGGGGGATGGTTGCGCCTTTAACCGCAGCTTTGCTATCTGAAGGTTCAACTCTAGTTGAACCTTAGTCATTTCTTCTCATGCCTTGTGCACCCCTGCTACTAGCCTATGGATCATTTGACAGGCTTCTTCCATTACCTATACTAGTTGCCTATTCTGCGACACCACTTCATCATGCTGCAAGCTCAACTACTCCATGTTGATCTTTTGCTCACTTAGTACTTGCAGTGTGTGGCTCTCCCTAGCCCGCAGTTCTACAGTAATCCCATCCTGTAGAACGTATAGCGTCTCCTGTGGGAGTGCAACCATGTTGATCCCGATACCTTTTAGTGTGCTAATTATAGGCCTGTCAGCCTCATTTGTTGTCACCAGTGCCCCTTCCGGAAACACTATTGTATTTGTTGTCCAAGCACACAGCATCTGCTCCATTGCAGTTGTCCCTATTGTGAGGCTGGTTGAAAGGGTACCAGCCTAAGGTGTGTGCACCTGCAACTCTTGCAGCTACACTCTAAGGGCTCCCAACACAATCTAGTTCTCCTACGCAAAGTTCTGGAGGACCTCGGAGGTCACATTGCGCACCGTCTCGCTGATGTCGTGCAGATCACCCTTAGTAAGGGTGATTGGGTCAATAGACAATTTTGATGCCTTGACCTTCTTGCGCAGCCCCGTCTTCTCACTCGGGCACTGGTGGTTCAGCTGTGCTAACGCAGTTTATGGGTCCACGTTGCCCTCCTCTTCCTCTGTTTCTTGCCCATGAGAAGGCGATTTCTAGCCCTTGCGCACCTTCTCGGTTGCCTCTTGTGCTGTTGTTGCTACGGTGGCCTTTTTCTATTCTGTTGCTATCTGTGCAGCATCCCGCGCCTCCTGTGCTTTTGCTGTCATTGTTTCTTGCTTTCTCTTATATGCTAACTACACCATCCGCAGTTTGGCCTCCTCTTTATTCTTTTGTGCCGTATACTTCTCTATTGCCGCAATGTCTAGGGCGTGCCACTTCGGCAACCATGTCTCCAGTACATCAAAAATTACATCATCCGTGGCTACAAAGGGTAGCTCTCTCCATTTCTTGGCCAGGTCCTTGTGCACTTTGATATATATGTTGTGGAGGTCCACATTAAATTCTGTAAAAATCTGCAGGTTGTTGTAGACAGTGGGTGATAATTGCGGTTTGCAATTAATCCGCATTCTAATGTTCCTTTCCATGAACACCCAGAATATCTTACTGTCGCGGATCCGATTCGTGTCCTTCATGGCCCATAGCGAGGCATACTTCATGGCCTCCGACAGGTCCCTATAAATGGTGGGGAACTGATTGTCGTCCGGCAATTCCTCTGCTATGAGCACTATGGACAGTAGAAGTCATGCATAGTGGAACATTTTTCCTTGTTCCTGGGCCTCCTGACAATTTTCCAGGAACTCCTTGCATAGGAACTTGGACTAGTTAAACTAGACCCCCTCCGCGCACTGCTCAGCAAGTGCCACCACTGACACAAGTACCTCATCCGCATGAAACTTGTGCATAACTTTACTTGCCAGTATTTGGGTCACCACTTTAACTTCTTTTTTGTTGATGCTACATATGGCTGATGAGCCCCAAAAATGGACAATTATTTGGGCTCATTCAACCTCCTAATTTGACTTAATCCACCATTCTCATTAGTTTATTGCATGTTTTGATTATATTTATGTTAATAGAGTGAATTTGGTTAGTCATTATGCCAACAAGTCCAATGGGTGCTTTGTGTAGCCTTTTTGGTCAACTTGGAGACAAAATTGAAGGTCTTAACGAGCACTTGGCAGCCAAATTCGTGGGAGAACAAGCTAGAGGATTTGTAGGAAGGTGTCCCCCTCATTTATGGGCCCTTACCTCGAATTCTCCACCATCAGCTCGGAGTTCAAGGGCCACCGAATCCATCAGCACAAGGGCAGCCAAGCAAGTCAAGTAGGACTGCTATTAACTCCAATTTTTGGGCAGTCGAGTCCCTAAATTTTAGGAGGACTGTTGGGTCCTCAAATTGTATAAATAAGAGGGCTTAAGACCTCATTTCAGTTAGTCAATTTGGTTAGCTAGTTAGCCAGTAGATAGTAGCCAGTAGTTAGTCATTTCATAGCTTTGTTGCAGTCATTTTGTAATTCGATTTTTATGCAATAGACTAGCTTTGCTTTCAGCTCATGTTCAAGTTCTTCTTATGGACAGTTTTGATGTAACTCTTCATTTCTTGATCAATAAAGATGAATCCAGCTTTGCACCAGCTCTAAATCTCTCTTAGGAGGCTACAGCTCTTGGGGTTGGGCCCATCTCAAGCGCCCAATACCTCCTTTGATTATCTTTATGTGTTTTTGCTGCATTCTTAGAATAAAATCTGCTATTTAGATCTAGATCTTGTTTTTATTTCGTTTGTTTTTTTGATGAGTAAAATAGCTTCTTATGCTCAGATTTAGTTGATAGTTTGTTAACCGAAAAAGCTTCAAGAAAAGGGCCAACAAACATCTGTGGTTTCACCTCTCCCTCAGTGGGATCAGGAGTTGTGACTAAGATGACTTTGCTGCCCACAAAAACACTGATTTTGCTTTGCCATGCAATCACTAGTGTTTGATTTTCATGTGTAGAAGTTGGTTACAAGTTCAAACTTTCATTTGCTTATTTGCATGAGTTAAAATACATGGTTTCATTGCAGGTCACACTTCTGTTCATTCTCTTTACTAACAGCTAGCAAATTAGGTCAACGTAACTAGGTCTTTGAATTCATAAGTCTTTGTTGGTTCAGATTGGAAAAACGACTTGCAGAGCACCTGTACCACTCCTTCATCTGCTTATTCTCCATCAGCACCATCCACTCCACCCTCTACTTAGAACCCTTGCTTCACGTTTGCCATTCGCTCCCAAAACCCTAATTTTTGTGCAACATTGCTTCACTCTCCCTTGAACAAATCGAACCATCCTCGCCATTCCTTAGCTCCATCCATCAGTTCCTAGGCCACTTCAGACCCCTATCCTACCTCCATATCCACTCATGCATCTTCCCTCACTCACCCATGCTCCAAAATCCCATTTCGAAACATCCTGTAGAAGAATTGCAGAACATCCTGTAGAAACCCCTGCAGACTTCCTGTAGAAGTTCATAAACACGGTTGCATGGCATCCAGACTTTGTGAAACTCTCTGAAAGGATGTTAGGGACCCCTTAGACCCTCACTGAACCTTCCCAACCTTTTCCAAGCATTTCTCCTCCTTGATCCACCTCTGCACAGTCCAAAAATGGTTAGAAGCATATGCATGATAATTCCAACAACTTAATCAAAAATACAAAAAGATGTTTTCTTCAGATAGTAATAACTTAGACACATGCATTTTACCTTCATAGAAGTAATGGAATCTCTTTCAGTAGTTTGCATTCCCATCTTTGCATAAGTAGGACTAGCTGGTAGAATTAGGGTTTGCTAGGGTTTGCGTTTCTTTTTGGCTTTCAGTTTCTTTCCGCAAGTAGATTAGCTTCCTTTGAGTTAGCTTTCATCCATTAGTTAAAAAGCTTCTTCTAAGAGCTCATAGAAGTTGGCTTAAGCCCCTAGCAGACTTGTGCCAGCTGACCAAGTGACAGCTGCGGCAAGAGCTAGTACTTGTGCATACAGCACCGTCGCTTCCAAGTTTGTTACGAACTACCGGGTTGATAAAATTAAAGAAGGGAGTTCCAGGAGTTGTAGCATTATTGCTACAATACTGGAGCCCACCATCTTTTTGGCGCCGTTGCCGGGGAAGCGGCAGAGTACTGGTGATTATTGCTATTCTTCTATTTTCTACTACAACCTTCTGCTAAGTAGTTTATTTCATTTCCATTATGCAATTTCATTTATGCAAAAGTAGATTAGCATTTCTTGCTTTCATAGATTAGCATTTCAATTCCGCAATTTCATTTCTGCAAGCGTAGATTAGCATTTCAATTCCGCAATTTCATTTCTGCAAGCGTAGATTAGCATTTCAATTCCGCAAGCGTAGCCTAGCATTTCCTTCCTGCAATTTCATTTGTGCAAAATAGATTAGTCCTTTCATGCTTTCATTTCAATTCCGCATTTTCATTTCAACAAGATAGTTAGTTGCAGTTCAATCTATTTCAGTTTTGCATGTAGAAGTAGAAAAAAGCAAAAATCAACCAAAAAGATTTCATTTCATGTCTTGTAGGAGTAGAGATAAGTTAGAAAAATGATTGCACAACCCCCCACTGCTTCACACAGCCAACATTATCTCTTCTTCGATGGCTGTGATTAAAGAACCCCTGGGTGGACATCAAGGCATATTTAAAGAACCTCTAGGGGAGAAGAAGAAGAAAACATTCCTCTGGAGTGAATGGCTACAAGCAGAAATGTTGGGAGCAGTCCCTTATCCAAAGATGAATTTGCAAATCAGCTGGAAGATTTCAAGAGTGATATGAGGCAGTTTCTTGCCATGCAACTGGATACCTTGCGGATCCAAAAGAAGCAAGAGCAAGTCAAGAGGGCTTTGGCCATTTTTTGTCCTAGATGCACTAGAAAGCATCCTTGGAACGAATGTCCAATGCACTCCCTAGAAGTGTGTTTCATCTGTGAAGAATACCATCCTACAGATCAGTGCCCTTCCTTACCCAGAATCAAAGCTACATATCAAAGAGCCAAAGGAACCACTGAATCACTCTATTATATGAACCAAAGGAGGCCGCATGGACCTAGATCTTACCAGCAGGAGCTTCAAGGGACACCTGAGACCTATTATGACCCCTACCAAGCCACTTTCATGCCTTCTTGGGGTCCCCCTGCTCATCCTTCCTGGTTCACACCTCCTCCTTGTTCCTTCATAGATCCATATTATGCCCAACCAGTTGCTCATTCATTTCACTCTTATGCTCAGCCACAGCCTCAGTGGAATGCACCTTATCAGGAGTGGAGGCCCCAGTACAACTCTCATCCCGCTCATTTTCCTCCACCACCTGCTCATCCACAACCATCGCCTCCTCCTCCACCAAGGCAACCCCAAATGCCTACCCAACCACAATGTCATCCATCTCCATCTCAATTTCACATCCCCACTCAACTACCTGTACCACCATCTCCAAACCCACACATTGGAGCAGCTCAACCCAATTACAAAGCTGAGGCACATGTGCAAATGACTCCTTTTGAGCTCAATGATGTTCACCAAAGCTCAGGAAGAGTGTTGCAAAAGAGAGAATCTATTGACAACATTGAAGGACCAAAGGAAAAAGAAGATCCCAGAGAGGAGATCAAAGAACCATGGGCTGCACTTGATGAAGAGAAGAGATCAAAATCAGAGATCGAGAGAGTTCCTTCATGGTTACCATCAAATCTTCCATGTACTCAAGAGAAAGATCAGCAAAAAGAGGAAGATGAGAAGGTCATGATAGAAGGTGACATGAAGAATGATCCAGATCAGCAAAAGGACCATGGATATCAAAGCTATATTGAGATATGGTTTCAGACAGTCACTAAGTTGCAGCAGTACTCTCCTCCTCAGCTATGTTTTGTACTTTCAAAGTCAGATCCTTTCGTCTCTGAAATTTGGATAGTTGTCAAAGCATGCATTCCGAGCCTTCACATCATCTTGTCTCTAATCTCGATGTGCACATGGCTCCATTGGAAGTATTCTTATACTTGAAAATGATTTTGTTTTTCAAGTAGGGTAGGGTAGAAAAAAAGATAAAAAAAAAAAAAAAAAGAGAAAAAAATGAAAAATAAGAAGAAAAATAAAAATCTAAGGTGAAAACCTCCTTGGAGGCGCCTTAGATTGGCTCATTGATTGAAAACCTCCATGAGGCGGTCAATGGGTTGGAAAAAAAAGAGAAAAGGAAATAAGATCCCTGGGTGAAAACCTCCCTTGGAGGCGCCCAAGGCAGGCAATTAGGGTGAAAACCTCCATGAGGCGCCCTAGTTGTTTTTCAAAAAAAAGAGAAAAAGAAAAAGAAAAATAAAGCTAATCTCCATTGAATAATTTCATGTTGCAGCAGTGACATTGCAGGTTGCAAGAAGGATGTTTCATGACAGAAGGAGCACTCAAATCAAGGTCAAAGGAATTTTCTTGTGCCTTCTACAGGAAGCTCTGTATTTCTATAGGAAACATCCTGTAGAACCTTTGGACGAGCCAAATCCAATTTCAAAAGTGAATCTAATGGTGGGAATCTGTTGATCAGGCCTACAAGCACTTGTGTGTCCATCCCTTGCCTCTCTCCATCATTTTTTTCACCTCATTGTGCTTCTCATTGTGCTTCTACAGGAACTTCCTGTAGAAATTGTGGGAAACTAGACATGTATTCCAAAAAGTGGTTTGGTGAACATTGTAGCTTCCTCAACGGTTCAGAAGCCCTCATGCAATCTTCCAACTCCTCCTCCATCATCTCCATACCTGCATCACAGCCCAAGCTCAGTTTTCCCTTCCATGCAAACACATGCAAAGTGCCTTGAAGCAAAAAGACCTAGAACAAAATTTGTTTTTGCCATAACTTGAAAACCATGCATCCATTTGACAAACCGTTTTATGGGGAATTGTACAAGGGTGATGGCAACATGCTTGATCAGTTTCAGCCAATTCTGGTGCACGGTTTCCAAGAAATCAGCCTTCATCACCATCATCCATTTTTGCATTTTCTCCATATCCGTGCATTCGTTTCAAAACCTGTTTCATGGGGATATGCATGTGAGTAATGGTAACCTACCCAAGCAGTTTCAGCCGATTCCGATGCACGGTTTCCGAGAAATTGAGCTCTGAAATCTTCAGCCATTTTCCATTTTTCTCAAAATCCGTGCATCCATTGATCACGATTTTGCTATGGGAGATGCATAATGATGATAGAAACATGGTCAGCAAGTTTCAGATCGATCCACTTTGCCGTTTGGGAGAAATGGCGAAAACGAGTTCTGGTTTTGTGACCATGCAGCAGCAGCAGCTTGAAGGTGCAGATCTGAACGTGAAAACAACTGCATGCAGCTCAGATCCGGCCAGAGGACACCTGCACAAGGAAAAGCAATCAAAAATCATCAGCCACGCCCTCATGCAACCAAGGAATACAAGCATGCAGCAGCAGAACATGAGCATGCAGCAGCAAAAAGCTTCACAAGCAGCCGTTTGACTTTAGATACGTGACTAAACCTTGTTCTTCTATTACATGAATCTGATCTAAGCATTGCATGAACGAATGAGATGGGTGGATTCAGCCAAGAAGAGAGCCATATTCAATTGCACTCATCAAGGCAAAAATCACGCAGCATGATCAGTCATTCACGTGAAAAAAACACAGTTAGTGTCAGCTGCTTGAACTCCAGTGCAGCGGATCAAGAAGAAAACATACAGTTCATAAGTAGAACATGCAGTTCACGATAGCCTAACTGTCTGCATGGCCAACACATGTCTCTGCCACCTCACTCCAAAAATCACGCAGAAATCTGAGCGCTCAGCTGAAACTCATAGACTGCTGTTAACTTGCACTTGCATCATGTTTAACTCGAAGTATACATCCTCTGCTTCCACAATCGACTTAACCTATCGTCCTTCGCTGAGTTTCCTACCTGGTTCGAATTTCACTCGTGCATCGGGCTCACTCAAAGGCAGAATCACGTTCTATAGGAAACGGGTGGGGTCTTCTACAGGAAAGTGCAGCAGAGTCTTCCAGAGCAGAGAAGCCTAAGGTTCTTCATCTAGTTTGAAGCTTGAAGAAAGCTCTGAGATCCGACACCATTGTGGAATAAATCCAGTAGCAATAGCAGGCCATGGAGTCAGAAACGAAAACTCCAGAGTTCACTGGTGGTCAGGAGATCGCAACTTTTCTTGTCTCATATGGACTACTGCCCAAGGTTTGGGAGGAGTCTCTTCATGCAAGCAATTCAGAGGGCTTAAGTCCCCATTGGATATCTTCCGATTTCAACAGTGGTATCTGATAATTGGGTTCAAACTTCGGACAAATGAATTGGGGTACTTACAGATGTATAGCAGAACAAACTAGCAGCTTTGAATTTAAACATTGGCAATTCATAAATCTGCTATGGTCTGGAGAGCACAATTGTCTTATTAATGATCTCAATATGTTCGTCAGTCTAAGATAAAAACATATGGAGAACATATAACTTTCGTGTTCTCAGTTTCCACTTGTTCATGCCATGTGAGTGAAAATAGATGCTAGCTGAAAACTTAGAAGTTAGCAATGCATGCAGAAAACTTAGAAGTCAGCAATGCCTGGTGAACCTATACATGGGCGTGAAGGCTTGATTTCGTAGAGTGTTTGTTAACTTGTGCAATTTATGTCATCCTCTGTAGCAAAAGAAAAATTGTTACAAGTTTTGGCTTCATCAAATCCTCACTGCAATTAGGTCTTTAAGGTCAAGATACCTTTCTGTTTACAAATAAGCAAATCTCCAGTCTCACATAGATGAAGGTTTGTGATGAATCTATTTGAAATATGGTCAAATCAGTAGCAATAATTAGCTTCCAATTGATATGGCATGATGGTTATTCTGTCCATCCACATCATGCAGAAAAAATTTGTGTGAGGACTCATGATTATAGCTGGCCACCTTCACCTGTCCAGTTAACCTCCCCAACGCTGCATAGATTATCTTGGGTTCTTGGTGTTATATATCTGCTACGATAAATGCACGCCTCTTGATCTTTAGCACAATCCAAGTCCATCCAGATTCCTTGTTCACCCATTGTAATTCAGAGCAGAAACTTGAATGAGACAAGGAGGAGAGATTATAGGAGATAGATCCTCCTCATTAAATCCTCACTCATTCAAATATTACTCCATCAAATCACACTAGCTCAGAGTTACAAGCAACAAGCAGTGAGGAAGAAGAGCAGGAAGGAGGAGAAGATGAAGGCTGCCACAGCCCAGCTAAAAGGAAAATCGCCCACAGCCAAGCAAGATACAGTGGTGCTGTCTGTTTCTACAGGAAGACAGAGGATTGTTTGTATAGGAAGCCAGCGAACTGTTTCTACAGGAAGTTTGAAAAGAGGGAAGCCAAAGGAGGAATCGGCCGAGATGTTAGCCAAAGAAGCCACCAGGGCTATCAAAGATGAGGAGAGAGATTGGTTGCTCAGAGGATGAGCAACACTTTCAGTAGGGGGGTGATGATGAGCCCCAAAAATGGACAATTATTTGGGCTCATTCAACCTCCTAATTTGACTTAATCCACCATTCTCATTAGTTTATTGCATGTTTTGATTATATTTATGTTAATAGAGTGAATTTGGTTAGTCATTATGCCAACAAGTCTAATGGGTGCTTTGTGTAGCCTTTTTGGTCAACTTGGAGACAAAATTGAAGGTCTTAATGAGCACTTGGCAGCCAAATTCGTGGGAGAACAAGCTAGAGGATTTGTAGGAAGGTGTCCCCCTCATTTATGGGCCCTTACCTCGAATTCTCCACCATCAGCTCAGAGTTCAAGGGCCACCGAATCCATCAGCACAAGGGCAGCCAAGCAAGTCAAGTAGGACTGCTATTAACTCCAAGTTTTGGGCAGCCGAGTCCCTAAATTTTAGGAGGACTGTTGGGTCCTCATATTGTATAAATAAGAGGGCTTAAGACCTCATTTCAGTTAGTCAATTTGGTTAGCTAGTTAGCCAGTAGATAGTAGCCAGTAGTTAGTCATTTCATAGCTTTGTTGCAGTCATTTTGTAATTCGATTTTTATGCAATAGACTAGCTTTGCTTTCAGCTCATGTTCAAGTTCTTCTTGTGGACAGTTTTGATGTAACTCTTCATTTCTTGATCAATAAAGATGAATCCAGCTTTGCACCAGCTCTAAATCTCTCTTAGGAGGTTACAGCTCTTGGGGTTGGGCCCATCTCAAGCGCCCAATACCTCCTTTGATTATCTTTATGTGTTTTTGCTGCATTCTTAGAATAAAATCTGCTATTTAGATCTAGATCTTGCTTTTATTTCGTTTGTTTTTTTGATGAGTAAAATAGCTTCTTATGCTCAGATTTAGTTGATAGTTTGTTAACAGAAAAAGCTGCAAGAAAAGGGCCAACAAACATCTGTGGTTTCACCTCTCCCTCAGTGGGATCAGGAGCTGTGACTAAGATGACTTTGCTGCCCACAAAAACACTGATTTTGCTTTGCCATGCAATCACTAGTGTTTGATTTTCATGTGTAGAAGTTGGTTACAAGTTCAAACTTTCATTTGCTTATTTTCATGAGTTAAAATACATGGTTTCATTGCAGGTCACACTTCTGTTCATTCTCTTTACTAATAGCTAGCAAATTAGGTCAACGTAACTAGGTCTTTGAATTCATAAGTCTTTGTTGGTTCAGATTGGAAAAACGACTTGCAGAGCACCTGTACCACTCCTTCATCTGCTTATTCTCCATCAGCACCATCCACTCCACCCTCTACTTAGAACCCTTGCTTCACATTTGCCATTCGCTCCCAAAACCCTAATTTTTGTGCAACATTGCTTCACTCTCCCTTGAACAAATCGAACCATCCTCGCCATTCCTTAGCTCCATCCATCAGTTCCTAGGCCACTTCAGACCCCTATCCTACCTCCATATCCACTCATGCATCTTCCCTCACTCACCCATGCTCCAAAATCCCATTTCGAAACATCTTGTAGAAGAATTGTAGAACATCCTGTAGAAACCCCTGCAGACTTCCTGTAGAAGTTCATAAACACGGTTGCATGACATCCAAACTTTGTGAAACTCTCTGAAAGGATGTTAGGGACCCCTTAGACCCTCACTGAACCTTCCCAACCTTTTCCAAGCATTTCTCCTCCTTGATCCACCTCTGCACAGTCCAAAAATTGTTAGAAGCATATGCATGATAATTCCAACAACTTAATCAAAAATACAAAAAGATGTTTTCTTCAGATAGTAATAACTTAGACACATGCATTTTACCTTCATAGAAGTAACGACATCTCTTTCAGTAGTTTGCATTCCCATCTTTGCATCAGTAGGACTAGCTGGTAGAATTAGGGTTTGCTAGGGTTTGCGTTTCTTTTTGGCTTTCAGTTTCTTTCCGCAAGTAGATTAGCTTCCTTTGAGTTAGCTTTCGTCCATCAGTTAAAAAGCTTCTTCTAAGAGCTCATAGAAGTTGGCTTAAGCCCCTAGCGGACTTGTGCCAGCTGACCAAGTGACAGCTGCGGCAAGAGCTAGTACTTGTGCATACAACACCGTCGCTTCCAAGTTTGTTACGAACTACCGGGTTGATAAAATTAAAGAAGGGAGTTCCAGGAGTTGTAGCATTATTGCTACAATACTGGAGCCCACCAATGGCGTAGCCCCTTTTCTTCTTCTCCAGTTTATATTTCTTCTTCATGTCCTCCACGATGGCCAAGTAACTACTCTTCCCCTCCGAGATGTTTGCAGGGTCCTCTCCTTTGCATGGAAGCCAGGTAATGTGGTGAATTAAGTGGTCCGTGATGGGGATGGGCTCCTCCAGCCACAAACACCCACCATGCACCAGGCAGAGCAACTTCCTGATGATGAAAATTTTTATTAGGGTGCGGTGGAAATGCAACACCCAGAGTAGGTTTAGTAACCCTGCATTTTCCACTTTGTGTAACCACTTTCGTGGCTCCAATTCGGTAATCCCCACCGCGGTGTTCTCCTTGGGCTTCATGATCTGTGTGGTCACTAGGTGAGGGAACTTCTCGTGGTTAGCAAGATCCCAATCTTCAAATTTCAAGCTAGGCACCCGTCTCAGGTGCATGTCCTCAAAAATGATGTCATCTGAGAGGAGCAGAGTTTGGAGAGAGCTCTTGCTCTTGTCGAGATCCTTGGGAACTTTTGCCTTCCCCTTTCGCAGGGGGATATAGGCGGGCAGATTTGTTGGAGGGTGCAAAAGCTTAGTTTCTACCTCCATGCCTTTGTCCTTGTCCTCTTCAACGATCAGGTCCTCTAGGTCTTCCACCTCCTCGTCGGTTTCCAAGTTAATGGCTTTCCCTTTCTCCTCCATTTTTAACCTAGTGCGCAACGAGTTTTGTGGGGACATCCGCACAAGAATCATCAATTGTTTGTCTTTCTTTGGCCTTGGCGTGCGTGGTGATTTAGGGATTTCTGCCATAATCCCGACACCTTCAGGAGCATCCCCCACAGCCAAGGCCTGCACGGACTCTTCAACGGTCATCTATGCAATTTCCCTAACTTCTTGTGACGCTACCATATTGCTAGTCCAGGAATCTTTCAATCACGTAATCCGGGGCTCAATCAATGCTTGGCACAGGGCAAACAGATTTCGGCTCAGGATACTCAAGGCATACAATAGCTCAATTTGAAAATGACTAGGTGTTGTTTGCTGGGAAGCCCTTTGTAATTCATAACACCTTTTGAATTTGAATTCGACCATTCCCCCCAAATCCAGTTCATTAATGCTCTCTTGGTGGCATATTTTCCCAAATATTGCCCATAAATCATGTCTTAAATGCCTGTCGCTCACTCCATTTGGTCTCAAGTTGAGCATCACATCGTGAATAATGACTCCAATGGTCACTTTCCAGCCAACATGTGTGGCAGTGCAGCCCCACTTGTGCGGTTGCGAACCTTGTGACACTTTACTCCTATGCGTAGCTCCAACATCACGCAGCTCCCAGGAAGAGTAGTTTATAGTCTCGTGCCTCCTTTCAACTACTTGGAGTGCTAAGACTATACTTCCCCCAACTAGTTAGGTGGCCGCACCACCTGTATAGGGTTTCATCTGGTCATCCATCACTTTTCCTGGAAAATACCCACCTTTTATTGTTACTGGCGGCGTCGCGCACTTTATCATCTGCAGTGCGCCACCATGGTTGATTTGTTAGTAATATGCGGTCCAAGCCAAGGCATCAGACTAATCAATTCATGGTGATAGCCCCCAATTTTTCAACATGATCGTGCACACCGTGTTTTATCACCCTGGTCTTCTTATAAAGAAAATCTTCCTTTATCTCATCCTCAAGCTTCTTGATTGCCGCTTCCACCAAAGGGATTTTCTCCCTTAATCACACCCTATCTTTCATAAGTTATTGGAGCCCAGGGTCACCTTGTCAAATTTCCTCATCAAGTCCAAAGTATTCTTCTTCATTTAGCTACGCTACCCCTTCTTCCAAGGTTCCGCAAATTGTCATAGCTACCGATGCTGCCATGCACAGACTAGGAATTTTATGCTCTATGGGGATTACAGGGTTCACACCATACTCCAACCTTGGAGGCACCTGTGCCATCAATTTCTTGCACGTGTTCCTATAAGCCCACAGAACTGCTGGTATGCGTAGGTCCCAGTCAGTCCGCTGCACATTGTGGACCTTGTTCAGTGCTTCGCATACTTCATTAAAGGCTTATGTGTGGATAACCGTCTGCGCACTTGGTCTTTCCATACTCTATGGTTCCATCCGGTGAGGTCGTTCATGGCATTGCCTCGCTTGCACATGCTTACTGACCATGTCTCCTAACGTGAAGACTGTGTGCATTCGTGCAGGTTTCCTACCATATGTCTGTATCCATATGGATAGGTGGGTGCACGGACTGTTTCGTCCAACAATTTTGTCTAGTAATCGCATTTGAGGCCTCCCAAATCGTATGCGCATCGTTCTCCTACATTCACACCAGTCCCCGAAGCTTCCTTGGTGTGTACCTCACCACCTTGTAGGCATAGCGCACAGAACCTATTTCAAAGCTTCGAAACATTATTGTTCCAACACTTCTCTTTAAAATCTGTTCAGGAAGTCATCCACCTCACTTAACCCATCATACATAGTCAGATCCCTTACATCCATTGATACGCAGCGCAGTGATATCGTCATTAATTTATAGTTCAGCGTGGTTACCTCGTGTAACTGGTTCTACCATCATTCTATCTCCTCGTCAGTATCCGAGGTGCAGGAGCTTTCACGCTCCCATGAGATTCATCCATCCATAGTTAGATTCACCGAGTCTTGTTCTCATGTGGTTATCTTGTAGATGCAATGCAAATCGTCATCACTGTCTTAGTCGCGCACTGGATCCGTGTAGCGTGATCCTTCTACAGGGTCCAAAGGTACAACTACGCGCAAAGACTTTTTCTCAAAAATCATCTTGCACTTCTTTAGATTTATCACCCCATTCTTATCAGTGGCCGAATCTATTCCTAATAACGCGGAGTAGGGTTTTCTGTCATAAAAAATCTCTATTACTTCGAAGTCTGCTAGCGTGCTTGCTCCTTAGATATCCACTGTGATTCCCTGAAATCTCCCCATAGGTAGTATCTTTTGTTGGTTCTCCATTTGCAGTTGGATAGGAGACCATTACAGCGTAGGCCTTCCCATGTGCTCCCATGTTTGCTTCGGCAAAACATTCATGTCTGAACCTAGGTCCAAAATCACTTGGTCCATCTCATATTCCCCAATCTGCACAACCAATCTCATTTCCTTTCTTGTTCGCATTGTATGCTTTTCGAGCTTCTAGACTATGCGTGGTTCTCTTGGCGCAACCCCAACACATCTATTTATGAGTTCCTGTAGTCCCTTTACAGTGTTCTTGTCGCACAACAACTTCATGCATATTTCGAGGAACATTGTGAGCATCAAAGGGTCCATTTCCGACTCTGGTATTTCTTTTCTTCCTGAAGTGGAGGCATTAGCGAAGCTCTTCTTGGCTTCCATGAAGGTTTCCTTAGCACGCTCCAAATCAAACTCTAGTTCTTTCATTGGAGCCTTGCGAACCCACGTACTCTCTTCAACCTGCTTGCCTTTGTCATCCCCTGTCATGATTCCATTTTGGAGCACAATATTCACATTAGGGTCTTCCTTGCATGGCTTACACCTCATCATTTGCAAGTTTTGAGTCGGGGAGGTTGGAGTGCTCCTTTTTCATGAAACCTCACTATCAATGTGGGAAAATCCTCCATCTCATGATCAAACAATGTACAATACAAGCATGATGGCTGCGTTGGATTCATACAATTGCGGGCATAATGTCCTAGCCCTCCACAATTGTAACATATCAGTTGTCTGCGACCTCTTCCAGGTCCTCCTCCACCT
The DNA here is from genome assembly GCA_031772625.1 of Pinus tabuliformis. Taxonomy (NCBI): domain Eukaryota; kingdom Viridiplantae; phylum Streptophyta; class Pinopsida; order Pinales; family Pinaceae; genus Pinus; species Pinus tabuliformis. The sequence continues at coordinate 291,036,219 of CM062810.1, forward strand.
CGGCCTCGTCCGTGCCCCTAAAATCTGGTTCGTGCCATCCCTGCATTTTGGTCAAGGGGTCGCATTTTGGCCTGAACTGTGTAGGTAGGAGTCTGATCCATCATCAGCTCATAACTTCTATAGGTGCGCTCATCATGTCTCACTAATCTACAAAAATTACAGAACAACTACTGGGAATTCTGCGTGTACTTCTGTAATAAATGGCAGTTATCTATAGCATGCTTTCCTCCTATTTGACAAATCACGCAACATAATGCAGGCACCGTGCTCGGTTCTGATTGTTCCTCCAGTCTCAATGGCATTTATCCTCCTCCTGCGAGGTAATTCACAAACACCCAACAATGGTCCTTGTCGTGTCCCTGACCCTTGCACTTTATGCACCATACCTCGTCGCGCACTTCTGGGTGAGCTGTCCTGTCTTGCTTCAGACTCTGCATCTCAAGGCACAATTTTTTCAACTGCACGTGAATCTGCTAAACTCCCAGGTTGGGATCCTGTATTGGGGTCTCGTGCAGTCTCATCGTGACCTCCAAGGCCTGGGCCTGAGTTGTTAGCCTCTATTGTGACAACGCGTTCCTTAGATGCTGCGTTAATGATGCTGCAAACCATTTGCGGAATTTTCCATCTGTCAACGTCATGTTAGCTTCGTAAATTGTGCACTTCAGTCTCAGATCCAACTCCCAAGGGGTCTCGCCTGGTAGCATTGTGATTTCCTTGAACCTAATGATCGACTGTGCCACTGACTTTGGCCTACTAAATTCTTTGTTTAGCACATTTTGGATATCCATGATCCCCACATTTGGATTGTCACTAGAATGCTTAATGTACCAGGTCAGTGCGCGATCTTGCAGAGCATTGACCAACGTCGCTTTCTTTATATTGTCATCCGTAACTCCCTGCACTTCCCATATAGCTTTTACCATGAACCAAAATTGGTGCAGATATTCCTTCCCTACTCCCTTGAACATTGGAAACTTTATCACGCTCACCATATTGACTCGTGGTGGTGACAGAGGTGGTATGGGCGAAGATGGGGGTGAAGATGGTGAAACCGGCAGTGGTGTGGGTGGGGGTGGTATGCGCAAAATCCTCTGCCTTATCAAATTGATCACACTTCTTGGTGAGACCTTCGCGAGCTCTTCCTCGTCCCCTCGTGGAGTTGAAATCAAGGGGCTAGTTTCTAGCTCCACACTACCTTCATTTCAATAGATTCTCCCACTTTGCATAGCCCCAAACATCAATTTATTTGCATAACCTGCTTTTCACACAGTAGCATTTTAATCCAAGTGTTCAAAGACTTAACGTACTTACCTCGCGGTCCCTTGAGGAAGCGTTGTTCTGCCTCGTTATAGCTGACTGAAGTATCTATCGGGAAGTCAGTGATGAATCCTCCTATAATTCAATCAAGCTAGTGATCAACAGCGCACGCGATCTTATCCTCTGATACTTCCAATCTACGTGCCAACTTTGGAGTCCACACAATAGGTCTGTTGAGCTTGCACCTTCCTTGGCTATCTGCTAGCTTCGCGATCCACTCGTATAGCTCAGTAGGGAAGGATGAGAAGAAAATTTCATGGATCTCTATGTATAAGTAGAAGTATAACCACTCTTCTTTTGATAGTTGCGGATACCTGTTCTCCTGTGCCACGAACTCGTGAATATTCCTATCCAACCAATCCTCAATTCCTTTCTTAGTTGGATTCCAGTGATACGACATTAGGCATCTCTATGCAGATCCCGGTCCTGGCAATGGAACCATTTGTTGGCTTGTCGGTGCCTGACCCAGGTTCGGAGTTAATTAGCCAAAAAAATCCCTCTACTACTGGCCCTCTCGGCAACAGTCCACGGAGCGCGGACTGAGGTCTCACCCGAAGTAGTATGGGGGGGTGGGGTACTGGAACCAAGTTTCCACACCCTTAAGATGTCTGAGAGGTTGAATTGGTCCAACTATTAGTCCCTTCACATAGGTTACTTCACGCACTTCCCTGTCCCTCGCGTCCTGATATGATTGCCTTCGTTCAGCGCTAACCAGGGGCTGTGGGGCTGCCACGCTGTTGGAGTAGCGTTCTGTGTTATTCCCCTATATTACAACCGAGATCTTACTTACCTTCTTACAACATTTAGTTATCTTCATGTAAACGGATGCCTTGTGTTATATTTATTTATACAACACATTCATATAAGTTTGCGCAGCAAATAAACAGTAAATTTTCAAATTATACCCAATAATACATAAAGCAGTAAAAGATACATAGAAATATGGTAAAACTTCTCTTTATTAATTATTCCAATGGTTACAGACTCTTCCTACCCTGTGCACTCAACTGCAGGGGTCCGCGCACTCAACTACGGAAAACTAGGCCTCTGCACACTCAGTTGCAGAGCCTTCTCCTACTCTATGACCCAAGACACACTTTACACTTCGACTCAATCTCTTAGACTCATCTTGCTTTTATTCTATTCATTCCTTTGCTATCTTCTACACATAGAGCCTCGCTCTATTTATACAATCCCATGGTTCGCGGACCATGGGTAGGTCTATCAAGCTGGCATTACATCACAAAAACAAGGGTGGACAACCCTGTGACTCTATTATGACTTCGTGCTTTGTGCCCACAAATTGCAGAGCTTTTACAATGGACTTGGTCAAAACTTGGGCTTTAAGCCCCAAAACATGCCTTGGGGGGATTCCATGCCCAACAAATGCTATAATCATCATAATACTAATAGATAACATACATAACCATTAATGTTATCTTCATCATAATATCAATGGAGAACATACATAAACATCACAACTACTAATATCATAACTACTAATAATAGAGTCATGTGTCTGGATCCTCAACCTGAGGTCCTCAAAGAATAACGTGTGGGCCTTAGTGCTAAATAAATGTTAATGTCATATCACTGTCAGTCAACTGGAGTGGGGCACTACATCGTACATATAGGATTGGTGTAGATGCATGTATTGCATGGTGTTGTATGACGTGTGTAGCTGTATGTGCGTGACGTACACTATGTGTATGTGCACATCGTTCAGGAGAGGGCACAAGGTGTTTTTCTGGTGTGGCAACCAATCTAGAGTGTGTACATAATAAAGATAAAGGTAGAAGATAAGGATTTATGAAAGGATAAGTATCAACATTTTATTTCTTTTTTGTTTATTCATGTGATTTATGACTATGGTATATGATGATTACATGTGATCTATAATTTTGGTTTATGATGGTTACATTTGATTTATGATTTTGATCTATGATGGTTGTATTTTGAGCTAATGTGATGTGATATGTTTGTATATGATGATTTGGTCAAAGATGCTATTTTGACATGTTGTGATAGGAAGCAAACATGATTGCAAGTGGACCTTATTGATGAACTACCAATGAGGTATGATTTGAGGTTATTTCAATTTATTTGAATCTAATGGAAATTATGTGCTTGGAATAGGTATGTGTGAACATGCCTGTTTGGGTGGTTGAAATCGACTGTAAGAATTGGCAGCAACAACAAAATAAATTGGAACATGCACAATATGATGGTAGGATACTTCAGGAGCAGGGCCATTGTGGGACACTGGTACCCAATAGTATCCATTGATTTCCATGAACATGCTATCACTGGTATGATGGTTGAGGCAGGTAGATGCCTTGGTTTTTTGATCTTCCAATGCGAGGAAGCCTTTCCAAGGGATGGATCGCCTGGGATAGGGGATTCTAGGGAACTTGGAAGGTGAGTGTCTGCACGAAAGGGGGTGACCAGATTTCCCGAGGGACTGTGTAGCAAAGAAGGGAAGGTCGCAGATGTATAGGTTTTGGTCATTAGTATTACCAGATGGAATTAGATGCACATTGGGAGTGTACCCTCGAACAATGAGACGGTAAGTGTTCACTAAGGGGACAAGTGGCGTGGGATTATAATGCTGTACATTGGATGCAACTTTGACTATGACAATGGATTTTGGACTTCCAAGGAAGGAGGTGAATCCTAGTATTACTTTGATGGTGGAGGTGTGATCCTCTAGATTCCCTTATTGATTGATACAAGCATCATATCCTTTTATTTGTTGTTTTAGCAAATGTGCATATGTGTATATGTGGTTATTATAAATATTGAAATGAGTTGTGTTATAAAGCTCCAATATGTAGTATGGTTATTATATTGTCATCTTCTCATGATGTTTTGATTTTGAGTAGGGATTTGATCGTAATATTGCAATGAGCTAAGTTATGAAGCTCCATGCACAGTATGTTTGCTTTTCAATGGTCTTGTTAAGGTCTTGGTGTGGTTTAACACCAAGGATGGTGTTCCCCAAGGGGGAGGGTTCTATAACAACGTTGGTGAAAATTCTATGTAATAATGTAAATAAATGCAAAATATGACCACGGGAAAAGGACATGTATTCCAAGCTGAATGTTGGGCAAAGATATCCTAGTGGGCATCATTGGATGTGTGTTTTGGCTAAGGAAAATTGGCAAAGGCTAAGGCAAAAGAATTAAAAGGAAAGAAGGCATTTTTGGCACATTTATTATGAAAATAAAGGAAATTAGGAGAAAAGGAAGGTAAAAGGTCACAAGTTGCATGTGAGGATGAAATTGAAGGAAGATCACAGAAAATGAAGAACTTAGAGGCCTCATTCATAAAAAGGCTTCTGACGATCAGTTGGAAGGCTTGGTCAGTGTAATCTTTTGTCAGTTCAAGTTTGGAGCTCTCTCATTATTCTCTCTCTCTCTCTCTCACTCTTGGTCACTTAAAGTTTTCTTGGAGCACTCTAGCTTTGGAGCATGAAATGAAAAGCAAGCAAGGGTAAAGGAAGGAAAGCAAGGGTCAAGGACAGGAAAGCAGGATCAAGCAGCTTCAACATGAATACTTACAAGTAACCTTTTGCATGTGTGATTTCATAGCTGGTTTGAACATGCATGGATTTGCATGTTGGTGTATGGTTCTCTTGTTGTCAGTGGCATGGTTTTACTGGGTGATGACAATGGTTTTTAGCCTAGCCTTGCTTTTTTTCGAATGTCATGGTATGTTGGGATTTTTATCTTGGTTTTGAGCTTTGGTTTGACAGATGGATTTCGGAATCAGTGGCGGAGGTGGTCTCAAGGTTCATTCCCAAATGCCTAGGAATCCATTGACTAGTTTTGGCGGAATACACGGTAAAGCCTATGGGAGAAGTCTCAGTTTAGGGCCTAGTGATCTGAGATTGGATTGCGGTAAATCATGAGATACAAAGAGATGAAAAATTCCTCAAGGATAGTGATGGATTTCAGATGGCTTTCCAAGTTTTGTTCGGTTGTGATCGGAGCACTGGTTTTGGTGTGATCATGTTTTGGTGAGGTTGGAGGTGGTTTAACCTTTGGATTCCATTTCTTGTTCTTAGATTGGTTGTTCTATGAGATCCCACATTCATGCTAGGAATATGGCACAGGGGTGACTAGATGAAAGAGAGATTTGGTTCAACCATGTCTATGGTCGGGTGGTACGTGGAAGTCCCGAACCTGGTCAAATTTTCCTACGATTAATAAAAGCTAATTTCTCTTACTTTTGTATTGATTTATATATGGATTTAATGGCTATCAGATCTATGATATTTATATGGTTTTATACTGTTATAAGCATGGTTACATGACTAGTTTATGTCATGGTTATTTCATGTATTTACTTGTAATTGTTAAATGGATGGATTCAACACCTAATTGATGATATAATAGTTCAATGGAGAAGGAGGTGATCCTTCTAGTTATGTTTCATAATTTATTTCAGTCATTTATGCTCTGTCTTGTATCCTAAACCTATAGGTTGCATTGATGCCAAGTGTTTGACAGAATTCCAGTCTCAGTTGGGGATGCTTAGTCCTAATCTTGAGGTTGATTTTGATTTATCAACATTGTTATCATGTCTTTGATGGATTCTGAAGGTTGTAGCAAGTTTTGGGAAGAGGCCGACATTCTAGGCTAGAAAAGTGGCTCAAACATCGGGGTTGCTTGCATAGGTCTACTGAGAAAATTCCATAGTCACTAGCACATAGGCCTATGAGAACGAATTTCGATTGTTGGAAAATGCCATGCCTATAGCATGAGAGTGACTCTGGGTTAAAAGGCTTAAATCATCAGTGGGACTCAGGGATAAGATTTTTGAGTGGTTGACATGTCTTCTGAGGGTGTTTTTTTATGTGCATGGGTTTGTTTGATATGTTTTGTCGATTCCATTTCCTTAAGGTCACTAAGGAGGTTGAATCCATTATAGTAGCCTCTCCCATCGCATGTTTAGTCCAGCTGGCCAGTTTCTTGGGTTGACCTAGGATTAGGGGGTGTTATAGCTAGAACTTGACGAAGAAGGAAAAATCATAGTTGAACCTGAATCGGTCATAAAAAACAAGAACCTAACAACTATGGAATTGATTAATTTTAGAGTATCTCATTAAGTGGAAGAAATTACATGTTGAATATTCCACATGGTAGGATGATAATTTTATACAGAAGCATCTGAAACTACTAAAGCATTGAGGACATCACTTTTTTGAAGTAGAGGGGAATGTTAGGTCCCTATAATACTAGTGTATTCCCCTTATTGTTATTGTTAGTGTAGGCCCCCTATTGTTATTCTTGTTCCCTTACATTATTATTGTTACGTAGGCTCTAATTATATTGTGACCCCTTAGACTCTTATATATACCAGGGATGCCTTATCATTTGTATCATCTAAGAATTGTTCATTTATGTAATGTAAATGAGGTTTCCCCCTCAAAGAGGCTAATTTTTAAGTCATTGATCTATCTTTTACTCTATTTTGTGAGTTGGTTGCATAACACATGGACCATTAAGGCATGCTTATGCTCAATGATGAAACTATCAGGTATAGAAAGAGAGGATGAAATCGAGATTAATATCTCTTGGATTTTATGTTTGGAATTTAGTGTCTAATGACTATTACTAAAAATTCCCCATTAAGTCAAGAATTTCAGTGGAATGATATGGCTATGAATGCAATTTTTTGTAGTGTACCTGACTCATAATTTGAGAATATTATGCATTATGAAACTGCAAAGGATATATGGGAGAAGCTACAAGCTCTCCATGAAGTAACTAAAAATGAAACCAATGTAGATGAAGAATAAGTTCAATCACCAGGTAATTTTGTATTTTGTAAATTTATAAGATAGGCCATATTAATTATTCCTATTATGAAAGGCATGATAATGATCAAGAGCATAAGAATGGGGAAGCATTCAATGTATATGAAGAAGAAAATCATAATCTATCATAAAATGAGTGTGGCCATGCAAAATAGTCAATTCCTTTAATGTCAAATGGTGCTTTAGATTCAGAAGAAGAAAGGTTAGGAAGTGAGTTTGATCTCATAATTAAACTTGTCTATGCCTTAGAAAATATTAAGAGTATCAAGGGAAAGTTGTAGGTATATGTGATCAAGGATCATGATGTGGATGAATTAGAGAAGAATGTAATAGTCCTACAAGCCTAGCTAGAATAATTTATGCGAGTCAATAAAATACTGAGTAGACAACTTAATGAAAAGGAAAGTCATTGTGAAGAACTTGAATTTGAAATCATCTCGCAGAGGAATGATATGTAAAATACAAATGAACATAACAAGAAGTTACTCCAAATATTTGATAGCAAAGAGCATGAGCTTAAAGAACAAATTATCAGGTTGAGAATTTAGTTAGAAGAGGCAACAATAGTTCAAGAAGCAATGAGTAATCAACTAAAAGAAAGAGAGGATCACTGTGAGAAATTAAAAATAGAGGTTGTCACATTAAGAAGTAGTTTAGAAGAAAAGGTCAAATAGTTGAAACTTCAATATAGTTCCAATATCTTGGATAATTTTCTTAGCTACCAAAGGTCTCCCTCCATCAAAATAGGTCTTGGTTTTCATGAAATGTTTAAGGGAGAATCCAACTCATAGGTATGTGCAGGTAGTCTCTAAGACAATGAGGAAACATCTGAGAACTGTAGTAAAGAAACAAGCAACAACATGATACAAAAAGAGAGTAATGAAATTAAGTAGTGGAACCAAAAACCAAGGATAATGACTTGTCTAAGAAGACCATTTTCTCTCAAGAATGAGCATGGCAGAAAATCAAGCTTCCAAAGCAGGACCAATAATTCCTTTTATCCTTTGATGGATGATGTTCATTGCTTTATCTACCAAACTACGGACACATTGTAGACGATTGTAGAAGTAGATTGTTCAGACCTGACAATAATATTATGAAGAATAAAAAGGTTTCTCAATCAAGCAGTCAAGGAAGAACATTTTCCGCAAGAATATCATCAGTTCCGAGGTATACAAGTCTCTTTCATGGTAATTGTTTTTCTTGTAATTTTTTTGGACATAAGGCTATAGAATACAATGGAGATGAAAGTAATATAAGGTGAAAATCATGTATGTACAATATTTTTATAAGACATGATTCTTTTGCCCCCTTCTCTGGTCACATAAGATGTTGTGCTTGCAATAGTCCTGGACACATGGCAAAGGAGTGTAGGAGTAAGTTAATGAGTTCTTTAAGACAATTCAAACAAGTGAAAGAACCTACTCAGAATGTGAAATTGATTAATGAATCAAAGGAGGACCCATTTAACAAAAATATAGAAGAAGATGCCTCTATCAGAAGTCAACATACCAAAGTGTGGAATAAAAAGGAAGAGCAACAAGTGAAGTGCAACATAGTATTGTGTGTGCTAGAAGAATATGATCACTCGTACATAGACAATGGATTTTCTAATCACATGATTTCATATAAGAGTAGATATATCTATTTAAGGAAAACCAAAGGTGGCAACATTATCCTTGGAAATAATGCACCAAACAAGGTGACATAGAAAGGTAGAACCAACCTTGATGTTAAAAATACAAATGTTTCTAATGTCTTATTGGTAAAAGGGTTAAATAAAAACATTCTAAGTGCGGGTCAAATGACTGATAGAGGACATGTAGCCATATTCAATTCAAGAGGATGAAAAATTATAGAATAAGAAACTGGAAATGTAATAACTAAAGGAACTAGAACTCCAGATAAGGTATATGTGTTGAAGAGAAGTAAATGAGGAAATAAGAGATTGAAGGAACTATCTTTGTCATATTTTGAATAAACAATGCGAGGATCATTTGCATTCCATTAGTTCCTAGTATACACATAAGGAGCAATGCATAAGATAGAGATAACAAAGATTGGCATAGTCTTAGGGGGAGCATAATACAACATCTAAAAGAAAAGAAGATATCAAGAAGCGTAGTGCATAAGCTTAGGGGGAGTTTCACATAAGAAAAAGATAAAAATTAGTAGCACATAGACAATAGACATAGGATAACGTTGATAGTCATATGATTTCAAGTATTGGATAAAATTGTCAATAAAGATAACATATGTTAGGAGTATACCCCACATCAAAGGAATGGATCAAAAAATACAAGGAAAATTATTTGGTATTGTTTAACATTGATATCACATTATTTTGTAGTAACCCCAAGAGTTAAGTGTGGAATTTATGGTTTCTAATGATTAATTTATAGGTGTGTCACATGTTTAGGGGGCGTAAGTGTTTTGATTGATAGCCATTGTTATTTCCTAACATTGGTAGCCTATGACTACACTTCATTGATTAATAATTCACAAATACATGAAAAATAGATATACCTTCATTGCTCGAGATACAGATTAACCTTGTAAGGACATGAAATAGGTGAAGGAAAGGGGTAAAAAGTGGGTAAAAAGTAGGCAAATTTAGCAACCAACAGATTCCCTGTTACTTGGTGATATGGCCGAGAGGCCTAAAACCAATGAACAATTATTACTTTTGTAAAAAAAATAGTTGTTTTGTTCTTAGTTTGTTATAGACATCATTTTGAAACTTTTGCTATATAAAATCCTCATTTTTATGAGGGGAGGGATCTTTGGAATGAAGGGGGAACTATTGTATCTATGAACAAATAATTTCCTTTTTAGTTGTGACTATGGTATGAATACCAATGCAAGTTTATAGTTTTGATTCGATTCACTCTATTTCTTGATTTGTTTCCCTTCCATGGTCATGTAGTTATTTTGTTTAATCTTTTGCTTTACGAAATCTATGATTTGTTTGTTAGATGGTTTGATTCTCTGGAAAGCAATTCCTTCATTTGCATTTCTTTGTTGATTATTTGCACCTGTTCATATTTATTGTAACTTTATAGAAAAAACACATTCTTCTTTAGTGACTAGTGCTCTAGGAAGAATATATCGATTTTCAATATTCATTTACCTGGATGATTATCATGTTTTATGTGATATGATTCTTTATATAATCTTGTTACAATGTTATTATAACATGAGTTAATTATGCTTTTTTTCTATTAATTATGTTTAGGTGACTAATTGGTTTTATTAATTGGCCATTGATGAAGATATATGATCATTTAAAGCAATATCACTTATTGTTGTTCCTTTCTTTGTATAAGTCTTATCCAAGCAAGAGTTAGAAAGTATTAGAATAAATAATTATTTTTTTATTTCCTTCCTTAATGTAAAAACTAGAAACAAAAGAGAGTAATATTGGGTTTATCTTCTAGAATAAGTTTCTTGTATTGTGACAGTTGCTTGTTCTGATTTTAATTACATTAAGAAGTGAACTAATTAATATTTTTTAAAATTAGGAACATAATTTAGTTTGCACATCTGAATATAATTTGCAATTGGTTTATAATACTAACATTATTTCTTTTTGAGCTAATTACAGTATGTTCTAGCCTTATTCTATTACTGTATCATAATGTTGTAAATATTGTATGATATCCTAACCTTGTAATATTAGTAACTATATTGTTTATTTTAATTTTAATTTATAAATAGATTATAGTTTACTTACAGTGAAGTGATAGTCCTTTCTATTTTTTTTTATTCAATCAAGGCTATTATGTTTCACTTATTAAAATATGACTTAATTATAGTAATATAATTTAGGGTATATATAATTGAGGTTAGTGTAGGATAATTTTAGTTTAGAGTATGATTAGGGTTAGTCTTTTTTTGGATTCAACCCTTCTTCAGAAGAAAGGATCCAAGACTAACGAATTTGTTAAACCCGTTGAGAGTAGTTATCCCTAACGACTTGGTTTGTTAAAGGGCCTCAGTTCGGGCTACACCTCCTTTTTTGACTTAGGCATGCAAATGCCCACGTCAAAAAAATGGCACTAGAAGTAGGGAAAATTAGACTCTAAATGGAAAAAGGAAGTCACAAAAGTCAAATCACAAGGACCCCACTTATCACTAGGAGTCACAATAACCCTCCTCCAACCGATACTCCTCAAATTTCTCACCCACAAGTTGAAGAAACAAACACGAAAATTTGACCTTATTCTCAAGTATAAATTGAACAATTTTTAGAAAGGTCGCGTGAAGTTATTTCACGAACACATGAAAGAATTGAGAAGATTTCTTCTCTTCAAAGAAATTTTTCTTGTAACCTTGTAACACCTCTCAATTTGAGCTTGAAAAATTCTTCCATGGTCGAGCACCCCGTTGCTTCTTCCCAAATTGCTAGTAGAGTTAATGATTGACTGCAAGATATTCTTATAGGAAAATTAGTTTATATTTCAGAAATACCTAATAGAGAACTAATATTTTTTGGAGGATCATATTCTCCACCTTCTCCAGTGAGTTCTCCTTCATCTGAAGGAAGTTCTTCTAGTGAATAAATTTCCTCATACTCATTAAAATCAGAGGGATCTCCCTGAGTGGAATATAACCAGGGACATCATGAAAATGATCAAAATGACCCTACTACTTGTTGGCTAGACCAAGAATCATGTTGTGGTTTTATCAGGTATACAACATCCCCTTCCAAGAAATCCTTGTAAATTTTTGCCTAAGATGGATCCCAATTCAAAACGTCATGCTGAAGATCATATGGAAGCTTTTATGCTTGCTATCAGGAAAAAGCACATTTTTCATGAGGATATTTTATGCAGATGGATCCCATGCACATTCAAGGGAAAAGCCACTACATGGTATTTTTCTCAACCTCCCTGAAGCATAGTATCATGGGCACAATTTGAGTCTACATTTGTGGAGAAATTCAAAGATGATAAACCACCTTAAATTATGGTCAATGAATTGTCTAATATGAAAATGAAAAATAAGGAAAAGTTCAAGGAATTTAATGTTAGGTTTCCTCCATTAAAAATTAAAATCCCTACTGATTCTTTGCCTCCTAAAAACCCTATTATTTCTTACTATATTAATGCTCTGCTTCATGATATAGTTGTATGGGTTAAGAGGGCTCAAAATCCCACTCTCTAGACATTCTTTGAAGAGGCCTTAAAAGTATAAAAATACATTCTCAACCTTAAACCAAGCATTGATAAACCATATGATTCTATTTATACCTCAGGGACAAAAAAATAAAATTCCAAGCAGTCTACTAGTTAAAAGGACCAATCATCCTTAGATTTAGAAGCCTTCAAAAGGTCATAAATTTTTTTTCTAATGAAATAATTTACCTCAAGAAGGGTAACACTGAAAGACCATCCAATACGGAAAATTTAAAATAGTCTTTTATGAAATCACTCGCTCATAAACCACCTCCCCTTAACAATGGTCTAAACACTGAGGGATTGGAAAGCATTTAACAAGCCTTGACATCCAACTTCAAATAAATTCTTTAAAATAATGAAATAGAGGAGGATGAGCCTAACGATGAAGACAAGGATGAAATTCAACCTCTTGGTTTTTCATTGAATGTTTATGATGAATATTATGCTTCTGTCTGTGCATATACCCAATGTAAAGCACTAGCTAAAATCCAAACCCAACCTAAATTTGATAAAAACACAAATAAACAACCACCTAGTATCTAAAAGACCACAATGCCAGAAATTGAATATGATCCAATAGCTGATATTAAAAGGATCAAGGATAATATATCCTTGTATGAGTTTTGAAAGATCCCTACAATACAAAAAAAGTTCAGCAACACATTGCTAACTCGAGGACTCCTCCAGGAAAGGATGTAGCCACCTTTAATAAATCTATTTTGGAAAATGTTCAAAGTCTAAGATGTCATGCAAATAGTCCTGGTACTAAAAAAAAATTAGGCTCCCACCATTTTTGTTAACTTTTCAAATTTTTAATAAAAATGTTCATAATTGTATGATTGATACAAGAGCATCGTCAAATGTGATTCCGCGTTATGTCTGTAAGAAGATAAACACTTAAATGAAACCTTCAGATGTAAAAATTGTACAAGTTAACAAAAAAAGAATCAAGGTTGTTGATGATGTTTTAATCAGATTCTCAGAAGATAGCAGAGTCCATCAAATCATAGATATTGTAATCATTGATATTCTTGAAGTGTATGGATTATTTCTAAGCAGGGATTGGCTGCAACATCTTAAATGTTTTATGGGCACGGATTTAAAACAGTTATATCTCGCCTAGGAAGGGGAACCTAATAAAGTCATAATTAATAGGGAGACATACATGAAACACATAACTATTGATCTTAATGATACAAATGAACCAGTGAAAGTAATTGATTTTCTAGCCATTGACTCTTTCTTTGGTAATTTTGTTGATGATTTTTCTACAATTTATAATTTAGAGAATCAATTATATTTAGAAAAAGTCAAAACAATAGCTACTATTGATCATAAAATGATTAGTATCAGTAGTATCTCAAAATTTGATAAATCTGACATTTGTTCATTCTATTTTGATGGCTCTATGTCCAAAGAAGGGACCAGTGCATGATGTATGCTTTTGGACCCAAAAGGTAATAAGATTTTTATTGCATGCAAATTATAATTTCAATGTACTAGCAATGTCACAAAAATATGAAGCTTTGATTCAAGGGCTCCACAAAGGTCTTGACCTCAGGGTTATGTGTTTAAAACTTTATGGTGACTCTGAGATAATTGTTAGACAAGTAAAGAACTCAAGTAATTTCTTTTCATCTCACTTGAAGGCCTACCAATTTCCGGTGTGGGATTTGACATCAGAATTTTTAGCTTTTAATATTTAGTTTGTACCTAGAACTGTAAATCAGGAAGCAAATCTATTAGCTAATGTTGCTTCAAGATTAATTCCTGTTGAAATTTTTTGAGCCTAATTCATTTTCTATTGAATTACTTTTTAGACCTTCCACATCAAACATTCTTACTAATTGGCATGTGCTTGATGATGATAAAAAATAATTAATTTTGTGCACATGGAAGTCATGTTCAATGATGTGATTATTGCCAAAATTGCACATGAAGAGAACCTACGAGATTTTTCGCAGATCGACAAACAATGTTCATTTGATGAGCTCCTCGAGATGGTAAAACTGATCCACAAATATGTTGTGATATTGGATCATTTATATGATTTACATGATAGGTTTAAAAAGGCAAAAAATTGTAAAACTAAATAGCTCTATCATGGGAATAGAAGTTATAAACCTAGGAACTAGGGAAAATCCACAATGTGTTAATTTAGGAGTTAACTATTCTCCCAAGGAAAGGTCAAATTTTATTAGTTTGTTCATGAAATACAAAGATGTATTATCTTATATGTATGATGATCTCAAGACCTTTCATCCAAATACCATGAAACACATTATCCCTTTAAAGCCCCATACCAAACCCTTTCAGCAGAAACTTAGGAAAATGCACCCAAATCTCGAGTCTGTAGTTAAACAAGAGCTTAATAAACTCCTAGCAACTAAAATTATTTTTCTAGTACAACACACTCAGTAGGTTGCAATTGTAATGTCTGTTAGGAAAAAGAATGGTGATATCCTTCTTTGTGTAGATTTCATAAATTTGAATAAGGCCTCTAAAAAGGACCATTATCCAGTCCCACCCATAGAACAAATATTTTAGCGTTTCTTAGGCTCTGAGATGTTGTCCTTTTTGGATGGTTTCTCATGGTATAATAAAATTATGGTAGTACTTACCGATCAACTTAAGACTGCATTTAGATCTCCTTGGGGTTCATTTCCTATAGGAAAATTCCCTTTGGGCTCATCAACGTTAGATCAACCTTCCAAAGGGCAATGTACATCACCTTTAAAGGGCTTATTAATGAAT
Source organism: Pinus tabuliformis (assembly GCA_031772625.1). Classification (NCBI taxonomy): domain Eukaryota; kingdom Viridiplantae; phylum Streptophyta; class Pinopsida; order Pinales; family Pinaceae; genus Pinus; species Pinus tabuliformis. The sequence continues at coordinate 291,051,291 of CM062810.1, forward strand.
TTGTGGTTATATACCTAGACGATGTCATTGTTTTATCAAAACATAAGTTTGACCATCTGCCACATTTGAAAAATGTGTTTGAAATATGTAGAAAATTAGGAATCTCCCTGAATCCAAAAAAGCATATTTTTGTTGTTACTAAACGGAAACGTTTAGGATGCATTATCTCAGAAGATGGGATTATGATTGATCATGAGAGAACATAGGCTATAGATTCCTTAATTCCTCCTAATTCTAAAAAGGTTGTGCAATCTCTTATGGGAAAAATCAATTTTGTAAGATGCTTCATCCCTAGATTTTCAAAATTTGTCAAACCCCTTCAAGACTTAATAAAAGAGACTATTTTTATTTATATGGGGAGAACCTCAAAAATAGGCTTTCAACACTATCAATAAAGCTATTGTAGAATAACTTTCTCTCATTAGTCCTGGCTTCTCTAAAGAGTTGCTTTTGTACACATTTTCTTTGAATTCAGCTTATGCTACTGCTCTTATACAAAAAGTTGATTTCAATACATAAATCCTTGTTGCTTTTAGGGGATTCACTTTCAAAGGAGTAGAATTAAATTATGAAATGGTGGAAAAATAATAATTTGTAGTATATAAAGCAGCTAAACATTTTCAATTTCATTAATTTAAATATAAGACAAAAGTGATAGTTGTGTACCCTGCCATTAGGAACTTGTTTATTCAAAAGGAACTTAGAGAGAAGAGGGCTCATTGGATGACAACATTGTAATAATTTCACCTTGAGATCAAACCTGCTCAAATTATCAAAGGTCAGGTTCTTTGCAGATTAGCTACTGAATCTATTTCTTCTCCTGGTGATAATATTAATTTTGCTCATGATTCATCTCCTGATAATGAAGTATTCTTTATGCATGTTGAAATTTTGTGTCAAGATTGTGATTCCAATTCATGGTATTCATACATAAGGCTTTATTTGAAGAATGGTACAATTCACTTTCATGTTAAGTCGACTTAGAGAAGAGAATTAATACTAAAATCAGCCTCATATCAACTCATTAATAATGTTCTTTTTAGAAAGAATTACGATGGGGTGCTACTTCATTGCCTTGAGTAGGAATATGCCCCCAAAATACTTCAATAACTTCATTATGGTTCTACTGGTGGTCACTTTGGCTGTGTTATCATTGCTCACAAGGTGTTAAGGCCAGTAGGATATTATTGACCAAGCTTATTTATAGATGCCCATACCCCAGTGAGAAATGTGAAACTTGCCAAAAAGCTACTGGTAGGCTAAAGAAACCTACCTTTCCCTTACAACCCATTTCTATTGAGGATCCTTTTCAACAATGGGGTTTAGATGTAATCAGACCTGTCAATCCTTCCTCAGCCCAACAACATAAATACATTATAACAACTATATATTATTTTACAAGATGGGTTGAGGCATCACCTATGCGTGTAGTAAACATTATTCAAGTTGTTAATTTCCTTGAAACTTGTATTATTACACATTTTGGTGTTCCTAAATCTTTGTTATTTGATAATGCATCATATTTCTCATCATATGAATTATATGCATATGCCATAGAAAATGGAATAAATAACAAGTATTCAACAAATTATTATCCACAAGGAAATGGCCTTGTTGAATCTTCGAGTAAAAATTTACTAAAAATTCTCAAGAGAAAAAGATCATAAAATAAAAAATACTAGCATATCACATTATTCAATGCATTGTAGGTTGATAGGGTCACCCCAAAATCCACCATTGGCAACTCCCTCCTTTTCCTTGTTTATGGTAGAGAATATATCCTGCCTCCTCACATTTTTCTTCCTTATTTTTAGTTATCCCAAAGTGATCAGGAGATTAAATCATCAGCCATGGAAAACATAATTAATGATTTATTAAAATTGGAAGAAGAGAGATAGAAATATAAAACCAAATTTGACTATCATCGAGTGTAGATCAAGCTTTGGTTTGACAGTAAATCTTCTTCTAGTAGGAACCTTGAGGTTGGTGATCTAGCTTTAAAATAGGATAAGGCTCACAAGGATAAGGGAGAGCATACCAAGTTCCAAAATTTATGGTTGGGACCTTTGATTGTTACATAAAAGATTGGACTCAACAAATTTCGACTAAAAAACTTGGAAGGCCAATCTAAATAACTCACTGTCAATTTCCAGCTTTTGATGATCTATGTTTAGAGACACTTGTGCATACTTATTTTATGCTTCATCATGTTTTTCTTTTACTTATCTTTGGTGTGTTGTTATTTTTTGTTTCATTCCATAGTTAATCTGTTTAGGACATTTTTATTCATCACATTAATTGTTGTATCATATTTTAATTATTGAAATATTTGTTTTCAACTTGATCTCAATCTGTAATATCCAACTCAAAGGTAGTCTTCCATTTACTGTGAATAGTTATAGGAACTCTTTAATTTCACTTGTGTTCATATGAAATCAATGTTTCAGAATAAGCAAATTATCTTCTAACAATTGTGTCTTATAAAATTTGTGAACTCAAACTTGTCATGCCATCCAACCTCTTAAGGAGCAAATTTTCCTACCCATCAATTAAGTATTTAGTAATATTCTTCAGAGTGTAATTAAAAAATATAAATTATTAATTGGAAGATAGGAGGTCTCATCATGAGTCAACCTACCATGATCATGGGTCCTAACAAAAGTTACATTACCACTTCCAGTCACCAAGCTAGGGAAATCGCTTGCAATTAAAAAATAAATTAAAAATAAAAAGAAGAGAAGAAGAATATCTAACTTGTTTAATATTGTTAGCTTTGAATTTATTTCTAATGGATGGGATACTAGCACATCTAGGTTTAAAAGGTAACCCTGCTAAGGCTATGAACGTCTGTTGGTAGCAGTGGTTCTACTTGTTGTATTGAAGTTAGATTTTTACTAACTTTCCAAATTTTTGTTTATTATTTTCATCTGTTATATTTTTAGATTCTTTTGAATATGCATTGAAATTATTTTATATCTTGTAAAAAGAAAAAAGTCAATGATATTCACCTATGTTCACTTGCAGATTGACCTGAAATAAATCTAGCTTCAGTATGCAATATGTAACTCTGGTTCCTTCTAATATTTTATTATGTTCCATGGCAGAGATAACGGGTTCAACTTAGTAAGCCACAAATTGTTTGCAGGCTAAACATATCCCCCTCATTTGTTGACAAATGATATGGGCCCCTCCCTTTCTCTTTCATGATTTGGATTGATTTGGATATATAGTGAGAAATTTATTTCATTTTTCTGATAGATTGCATGATATGTCTTTGATTATTTACTACTTATTATTTTCTTCTTAGTAATGGAGATGTACATTTTCATTTGGTTTTGATGAAAATAAAAAAATTATTGGCATGGGTCTGAAAAGAAAATAAGTTACCAAAGGCTTATTATGTTCTTTCGCATTTCAACATTTGCAACAACAACAAAAAAGGTCGCTACAAAATTAACATTTTGTAGCAACCTTAATCATTATTAAGGGATTCATGCTTTAAATGATTTTATTTTTTAAGTTCTTATCCTTTTATGTCAACTGTATCATGTTTATGCTCCATCATTGACACCTTTGGTTAAACAAATCTTGCATGTCTTTATCAATGTTGAAACCCCGCACTTGATGCATATATTGACATCAAGTTGTATGTGTGTATTATTATTAAATAGGGTTTTAATACCAAATGTGGACCTATGCCTATGACTATGGTTTTGCGATATATCTGGTTGCATTCTCTCGAACTGATAAATAAATCATTTTGAACTTATGGTGATCCCCAACTAGCCTCACAGTAATCTATGTCAAGGACTAGAACATTGGATCACTTCCACCTGGGCTAATCTAACAATCACCCTAACTCTTACATGTTATTATCATACCACTTCATACTAGGGTTTTTATTATTCATTTTTCAGGATGAATGATAAGGTTTTTTCGAGGAAATCCACCTCTAACTTTGTTATTCTCTTCTTTGTTTTTCTTTGTCAAGGTCATGGATTAGAGTTTCAAAGGTTTCTTCTTGCTACATGTTTTCCATCTGGTTTTTCCTTTAGCCTAACTTTACAAACTTTGGGTGTTTAGAAATGGCACTAGTTACTCGAACCAAAGCCATTGGTATAAATATTCTTGAGGTTTATGAAGAATTTGTCAATCTGTTTCGCAGTGCCAACTGGTTTGACTTTCTACAATTTTTTCAAGTGTATAACCAAGGTGTGGTTGAGGCCTTTTTTGTTTCATTTGATGGCCATTATGCCAAAGTGGTAGATATAGAGATGATTATATACGTCGATTTCAAAGCTAAGGTGACAAACTTTCCTGTTGATGGTGAAATTTGGTAGAAGAACCAGAGGGTTCATGACATTCTTTGAGGAAGTTGTTGCTGAAGAAATATTATGCTTATGATATAAAAGGTATGCCAATAAACTATTTGAAACCTAAATAGAGGAATGTGGTTTTTTGTTTGCGTATATATATATAACCTACAAGGGATTTTACAGTCTATTTTATGTATCACATACAGCTATTAATGGTCTTTTTGGGTTATAAATTGAATTTTCCTCATTTCCTACATAGGAGTTTGGTCAAATGTCTTATAACTACCAAAAGCAATGCTAGAACACAAAAAAATCTCTTATCAATCATTATCTTATTGCCATCTTGGTAAAATTTCAACTGGTTGAGTTAGGAGAGGATTTTGATTTATTTTTGACATAGAATCATTTCAATAAAACCTCGCCTTCTATGGAAATGGATTCCTAAACATCCTCAAAGACTAGCTTTGTTCAAAATAATCCTCCATGCTCCCATGTACATGATGCTATGCACTCGGATAATCTTGAGTTTAGTCCTGAAACCCCTATGTGATTTTCAGAAGAGGATAGGTCCTTGAAGCCTGAAACTATTCCTATTTGTCGAAGCCCTCGAAATACTCCTATTGGGAAGGACAGGGTGGAACAAAAGTTTACAAGAAGGGGAAAATCGAATATTTCCAAGATTAAACCCTAGTCTAAAGTTCCTACCTCGGAACCTGCATCTGAAAATATAGAGAGTCTGCAAAAACAATATGATTCTCATATCAAAGATAAATTAATTAAAATGAGAATGTCTAGGCTACAAAGCAATAAACACATGGTTTCTTCTGATAATAATTGTGTCGATATTGAGACTAATATAGAGACCAAGCAACGTTATATCCTAATGATGTATGTTAATGAGTGGTGCCAGTCGATTTTTTTAACTTAGGAGATTACGAGAAGAAAAAATGGAGCAAGTCAGAGTTAGGGTTTCACTGTGTGGCTCTGTGGGATTTGGATCAATAGCAATGTTCAGTCCTTTGGAGGGATTGCATGACAACCAAGGATCTGAGGCATCTAGTCTCTGGAGGTCTCAAAATTTTGGTTGGGCATATGTTGAACTTCCAAAATGGGCGTGGACAATCTATATTTTGGAACGCAAGGGTTCTGGGGCTTATAGAAAAAGGAAACCATGGTCCTATGGCAGTTTCTACACTCAGGGCAACAAAAATGATATCATTCAGATGCATGCACTTCATCATTCTCCTCTTGCCCGTAGGAGATGGCACACCCTATAAGGACTGGTTAAATAAGGATGTTGGGACATATCATGTGTGGATGCATTTGGTGAATCTGAGGAAGGTGGTGGCAGAAGCGTATACAGTGGACAGAGCCCCCACTAATCCTTGGTTCTGCTCTTTAGGACTCCTCTGCGGTCACCATATCACTTTTGGGGTTGAGAACATGAGCAAACAAACTTCATGTCGCTCAGATATGAAGAGATACTGGTTTCTTGGCACTGATGTGGTGGTGGGACTTTCGCTACACCCAAACCAACTCGATCCCACTAACTTGAATGGGAGAATACCAGAAATGGATAATTTGGGCACAAAAATTATTGGAACAGAAGTCAAAAAGGATAAATGCACTTTGTTCCTAGATATCCACACCATCATATGCTCCCCCAATCCAGATATGGATCAAGCACAGAGATTTGGCTCTGCTGGGGTGGCCCTTTTATCGAACTACTCCAACTTTCACGCTATACAACACTCAATGCCATATGGGATATCTGTAACAGAATGGTCCCTCGACAGCAAGACGGACAATGGCTCCCAGAATCCGGTAACCCCCCTTCACTTTCAAATCTTTCTTAAAACCCTTGCTGGGAATTCTTTATTAGTCTAAGTAAATTTAACAGACATAGTCATGCAACTGAAACAAAACATCACGCAAAATGTTGGATACCCTGCTCATATGCAGAATTTGATATTTTGGGGCAGAAAATTACAGGATAACCAAACCTTGAAGGATTATCACATCCAATTAGCATCCTCCATAACTCTAAAGCTGAGACTAAGAGGTGGTCTTGCGGCCTCCAGTAAAATAAATAATGTAGGAGGAGGTAATGGGAGAAATACATCGAAAATCATAGAAACAAAATAGAAGCATATAAATGGAGGACTCTCCTTCAAAAACATCCTACAAGGAAAAAACACAGATTTAGAACCAACAAAACAGGTAGGTACTACCCCTAGTCCATACATAGTGGAGCAACTAAACTACGCTCTAGAACTAAATATAGAAAAGCCAGAGACAGATGAGGATTGTGCTACATTTGAATCACAGGCCATTATTTGTAATTTCAATTGTTTCTGGCCAAAACCAGTTCATTGCTTTCATTGGAATTTTACCAATTGGACAGTACAATGTGAAATACACCTCTGCTCCAAAGGGTTCCTTCATTGTAAAATTCCCAACATCGGATGCAAGAGATATTATCCTATAGGAAGGACCATGGTTCTAGGGATAAACAGGCCTATTCATCACACCTTGGTTTCCATAATTTGATGCAAACACCATTCTTTTTACCAGCATGTCGGTTTGGGTCCGGTTACACAATCTCCACCTACATTTCTGGGACAATACTGTCCTAATAGGTATCACCAAAATAAGACCTTGATAGGCTGCTTTTCAGACTATCTCAGTGTAACTATTTCAAACCAATATTTTAGCTAAGGCTTAGCCTCCTCAGCCTGAGAGGGCTCTCTCAAGGGTTAATGATATTGATTAATGATAATATAGATGGATAACTCTATCTTGGTTTTGTGTGTTTGTAGGTTGAAAAGATGAAGGCTTGCTACCATTGGGCTATGAAGTCAACAAGTCAATAAATTCAGTGGCAAGGTTTCTTGACATGAAAGCTGAGACAACTAGGGTTCTTAAAAAAAGACAATTCACTCAATAACATAGGTCAAAATAGTCATTCCATTACTAAAGGAAGTCAGCGCATAGGGTTATGAATTCTGAGTAATAGTAATGAGATCTACTGTTGATGGTTCAAAGGTGGTTTACTCACAAGATTAAGAAAAAACACAGTCATCTCATTACTAAAGGAAGTCAGAGCATAAGATTATGAATTCTGAGTAATAGGAATGAGATCTACTTCTCAACACATTCATTCCATTACTAAAATAAATCAGAGCACATGGTTGTGAATTCTGAATAATAGCAATGTAATATAGTGCGGGTGGTTCAAAGATAAAACACAGTCATCTTATTGTTAAAGGAAGTCATAGCATTAGATTATGAATTCTAAGTATTAACAATAAGATCTAATACAAGTAATTAAAATAACATATAGATCAAGAAAGGATTAAACCCTATATAAACTCAGTTCTGTTTAAGAAAACCTCTCTGTATTATTGATTGTATTCCTTCACATAAAGTAGTAGCTGGGCCAAAAAGTCTCCAACCCTTTGCTAATTCGACCTCTTGCTTCATATATAGCTTTAAGAACTTGGATTCTATGATCCACCATCAGAGGAATTCGAATTCCTATCCTAGACACCTATTCTAACCATAAAACAGGCTTATTAATTACAAAATGATAACTTGACTGTCTTTGAAGAGTCCTAATTCAAGTAGGACTAGAACTCCTAAATATACTTCTAATAACCTTATCTAGTCTTCAATTAATCCTTTTGCCACCTACAACCTCATGATGTCAAATTTGGTGATGTCTCCAGCCTTGTTATGAACCCTGTTGTTCCATGACCTAACTACACTAAAAACTAGGAAATCTGTTTTCTGCAATTATGACTTTACCTTTATTGATGATCTTCAAACCATCTTGCTAGAAATTTTGACTTTTTGAGACAAGTGACATGTGTTATCACTTCCATAGAACCATTCCCTTCCACTGCTTTGTTCATCTCTGCTGTAGCTGACCTTCAGACTTTGTTAGTTGAATTTCAAAATCTTCAATTTGCCTCTTTAGCCCTAAAAAACAGTTGTTGAGATAGAGCTTTTATCTCCTTATCCAAAATGTATTTTGAGAAACTGAAGGAGGCTTTTGGAAAAAATGATTTCTTGAACAAAAACCTCTCTTGGGTTTTTGCAATACCTCTCCTATTTCCCAGAAATTGTCTTTGAACATCATGTATAAAAGTGGAAAATTCTGATTTCTGAAAATATGGCTTCAAAGAAAGCCTTGTATCTCCCAACTGGTAACACTTATGAAAAAATTGATATAGGTTATTGTAGTTGGAGATTTTATGAAGAGAAAATTCCTTCAAAATTCCAAAATACTTTTTCATGTGGCCAGAAACTGATCTTGAAAAAGATTGCTAAAACTAGAAAACAGAGTTCCTCTCAACAGTTTCATACCGCAAGTTAAACCATCAATTTCTCCCACCTCATACTGAATTTGAAGAAACTGAAAGATTTTTTTGTAGTGTAGTATGTTAGGAATAAAAAACTCTTTCACTTTTCAGGGACGAGTTTTCAATTTCTTAGGAATCCCCTTGGAAGTTGACTACTAAAAACAAGGAGACAGAGTTCATCCTTTTTAGGGTTTCATCCTTATGCCTGTCTTTGAATCCTTCTGCGAACAAAATTGACCCTTTAAGACATGTGACATGTGTTCTATCATCCCTGGAACCTTGTTCTTCCACCTGTACAAAAAAAAACAAGCCCCTGAAGGAGCATAAAGAAGGTTGGTTTGGCTGCACTACAAAACTGTCTATTGTTTTCGTAGCGCAGAATTTTGCCTTTGTACATATCTTTTAACCCTTTAGTTTTTCCTGCCTTGAGTCTTAAATTTTCATTGGTGATCCCTTCACACTCTCTAGCAGCATCATCCTCCAAAAAACCATATGTTTCTTCCCTTTGAAATTTTTAGCAAAATACCAAAACTGCACCTACAATAGTTTCGTAGCGCATCTAGTGTAAATTCAGGGTTTTGCGCTACGAAAACGACTATATAGTTTCGTAGCACATTTTTTTTTTTTTTTTAAATGGCTAAACACATGATTTTCAAAACATGATATGGGACCCATAAAGTGTAAAACAAGGTTGTTGAACTTTATTTGATGATGGAAATGAGACTCTAACCCTATGACTTAGACTCTAAAAACATAAAAATGACTTAACCCTTATCTAACACTATGACTTAGGAACAAATATAAAATGTCCAAGTTTAGAGAATTTTTGGGTGATAATAGTGGCTCCACCAGGGATAGTGTGCCCCATTGGTACACTAAGAACCGATAGCTCTAGTGCTGCTATCCATCCTTCAGAATAAAACTCTGAAATTCTGGTCAATCTGCTCCCCAAGCTTTAATGATTTCTGCAAGAAGGACTCAAACTGCACCTACTAATAAAAAAAAAATGCTCATTCAACCTACCTTGAGCTTATTCACACACTCCTACCTACCCTATCAACTGCAATCTCCATTTGTAGCTCAAGGAACATAAAACTTCCAATGAAGCCAGTCATTGATCTAATCTGACACTTGAATCTCTTGGCTATGCTTGAAGCAAAAATAAACATGATACTGAAATAACCAAGGTAACATGAGATATATCTGATCTTCATAATGGAAATATAGTTGGAAATATGGACTATAGAACCTTTCCATGTAGCCAGCTATAGGATCAAAAAACACATGGTCAGTTTGATGTTTCTTGTGATATTCTGCAGCTTTGGACAACTCACCAATACTCTGATCATCTACATAAGGCTTTAGTTGTGTGCTCAAACTGCTCCTCAAATTGATTTTCAAAAATAATGTATTCTTCCTCAATCTCAAAAGAGAAAGGAAGCAACACCCTCTATTTGTATTCTACCATAGGAAGCTTTTGAAAAGTATGATCATGATCATGAAGACTATGATTGAATTTGACCCTCTAAACCTTTAATGTATTTCTCAATGTTCTTAGCAACTTCATCCAAAAATTTCATCTTATCTTCTATCTTGCACTCAAATGATTTTAGATAAGAAGACAAGAACAATAAAAATTTTCATCTATTTCTTCATTAATATGATCATCATTCCATTGTTTGGAACCTTGAATTGAAGGAGAATTTGTTGCCAACTCTGTTCTGTCTATCCATTCCTCCAAAAACATAAGCCAAAAGTCTACAAATGACTTAATAGATTTGACAAGAAAGCTTTCAATCCACTATTTACATTTCCCTTGAAATGAATCATAGAACAACATAATACAAACATCCTCATGTTTGACTCTAAGAAGCTCAGTAAAATCATAGAAATCTGATATATGCTTCAAAGTTAAACTCAAATCTTCTCCATTGAATTTTGGACCATTCCTTAAAAAATATGTATCCTTGGGAAAATGATTTGGGAAACCATGAATTTCTGAAAATTTTATACATACATACCTTGAAACAAGAATGGCAGCATCTGAGTTCTTCATAAGTTCAGTAGAATCACCATAAATCTATGAAATTTGAATTCTTCAACAATGGAGTCATCAAGGTAGTTTTGCAGCCTTCAAAAGATTCTTGAGCTCCTGCTACCTTCAGAATTTCAGCTTCTTGATTTGGGGAATGAGTAATCTTTAGACTCCCGTCAGACACACCAAAATGTTATCACCAAAATAGGAACCTGGTAGGCTGCTGATCAGACTATCTCAGTGTAACTATTTCAAACCAATCTTTTAGCTAAGGCTTAGCCTCCTCAACCTGAGAGGGCTCTCTCAAGGGTTAATGATATTGATTAATGATAATATATATGCCTAACTCTATCTTGGTTTTGTGTGTTTGTAGGTTGAAAAGATGAAGGCTTGCTACCATTGGGCTATGGAGTCAACAAGTCAATAAATTCAGTGGCAAGGTTTCTTGACATGAAAGCTGAGATAAATAAGGTTCTTAAAGAAAGACAATTCACTCAATAACATAGGTCAAAATAGTCATTCCATTACTAAATGAAGTCAAAGCATAGGGTTATGAATTCTGAGTAATAGTGATGAAATCTATTGCTGATGGTTCAAAGGTGGTTTACTCACAAGATTTAGAAAAAACACAGTCATCTCATTACTAAAGGAAGTCAAAGCATAAGATTATGAGTTATGAGTAATAGCAATGATATCTACTACTCAACACAATCATTCCATTACTGAAAGAAATCAGAGCACATGGTTGTGAATTCTGAATAATAGCAATGTAATCTAGTGCTAGTGGTTCAAAGATAAAACACAGTCATCTTATTGTTAAAGGAAGTCATAGCATTAGATTATGAATTCTGAGTATTAACAATAAGATCTACTACAAGTAATCAAAATAACATATAAATCAAGAAAGGATTAAACCCTGTCTAAACTCAGTTTTGTTCAAGAAAGCCTCCCTGTATTACTGATTGTATTCCTTCACATAAAGCAGCAGCTGGGCCAAAAAGTATCCAACCCTTTGCTAATTCGACCTCTTGCTTCATATATAGCTTTACAACCTTGGATTCTATGATCCACCATCAAAGGAATTCGAATTCCTATCCTAGACACCTATTCTAACCATAAAACAGGCTTATTAATTACAAAATGACAGCTTGACTGTCTTTGAAGAGTCCTAATTCAAGTAGGACTAAAACTCCTAAATATACTTCTAACAACCTTATCTAGTCTTCAATTAATCCTTTGCCACCTGCAACCTCATGAGGTCGAATTTGGTGATGTCTCCAACCTTGTTATGAACCCTGTTATTCCATGACCTAACTGCCCTGAAAACCAGGAAATCTGTTTTCTGCAATTATGACTTTACCTTTATTGATGATCTTCAAACCATCTTGCTGGAAATTTTTAATTTTTGAGACAAGTGACATGTGTTATCACTTCCATAGAATTGTTCCCTTCCACTGCTTTGTTCATCACTGCTGTAGTTGACCTTCAGACTTTGTTAGTTGAATTTCAAAATCTTCAATTTGCCTCTTCAACATTGAAAAATAGGTGTTTAGACAGAGATTTTATCTCCTTATCCAAAATTTATTTTACGAAAAGGAATGAGGCTTTTGGAAACCATTCCATCTTGAAGAAAAACCTCTCTTGGTTTTTTACAATACCTCTTCTACCACCCATAAACTGTCTTTGAACATCATGTATAAAAGTGGAAAATTCTGATTTCTGAAAATATGGCTTCAAAGAAAGCCTTGTATCTCCCAACTGGTAACACTTATGAAAATAGTGATATAGGTTATTGTAGTTATAGATTTTATGAAGAGAAACCTCCTTCATAATTCCAAAATACGTTTGTATGTGGCCAGAAACTGATCTTGAAAAATACTGCTAAAACTAGAAAACAGAGTTCCTCTCAGCAGTTTCGTAGTGCAAGTTAAACCATCAATTTCTCCCACCTCATGCTAAATTTGAAGAAACTGAAAGAGGTTTTTGTATTTAAGTCTATTAGGAATAAAATCATATTTCACTTTTCAGAAATGAGTTTTCAATTGCTCAAGAATACCCTTGGAAGTTGACTGCTAAAAACAAGGAGACAAAGTTCCTCCTTTTTAGGGTTTCATCCTTATGCTTGTCTTTGAATCCTTCTGCTAACAAAATTGACCCTTTAAGACATGTGACATGTGTTATATCATCCCTGGAAACTTTCTCTTCAACCTGTACAAAAAAAACAAGCCCTTGAAGGAGCATAAAGAAGGTTGATTTGGCTACGCTGCAAAACTGTCTATTGTTTTCATAGCGCAAAATTTTTCCTTTGTACATATCTTTTAACCCTTTAGCTTTTCCTGCCTTGAGTCTTAAATTTTCATTGGTGATCTCTTCACACCCTCTAGTAGCATCATCCTCCAAAAAACCATCTGTTTCTTCCCTTTGAAATTTTAGCAAAATACCAAAACTGCACCTACAGCAATTTCGTAGCGCATCTAGTGTAAATTCAAGGTTTTGTGCTACGAAAACGACTAGACAGTTTCATAGCGCGTTTATTTTTTTGTTTTAATGGCTAAACACATGACTTTCAAAACATGATATGGGACCCATAAAGTGTAAAACAAGGTTTTTGAACTTTATTTGATGATGGAAATGAGACTCCAACCCTATGACTTAGACTCTAAAAACATAAAAATGACTTAACCCCTATCTAACACTATGACTTAGGAACAAATGTAAACTGTCCAAGTTTAGAGAATTTTTGGGTGATAACAGGGAACATCATTGGGAAATTCATCAAGATAGATACCCAAAGTTTGGAGGAAAGGGTCTTCACTTTCGCATGAATATGTGTGGAAATAGATCTCATCAAAGGCTACCGGATTGCATACAACTGATCCACAGCCAATGGAATTGGACTCATCTTTTAGATTATTAGAACACAAATTTCAGATGTTGAATTTGTTGGTAGACAGGGCACCTTCAGAATATGTGTCCTGAGGCCAAGAAAGACACCTGAAGGAAGAAGAAGAATGGGAAACAACCCAATGGATGGAAATTCCCCCCACCTAAGTCTGAAGAGGAGGAGGACGAAGCAGAGGTGGAACCCTCACCCAATGGGAACAACCAGAAAACTCATGTGCCACAAACATAGGGGGAAACCTCACAAGGCCCAACTGAACCACATAAAATTTTGGTATAACCAACAATGATACTAGAAGAAAAGGATAACAAAAAAACGTATACACACATCAGACAGTCCAGATTCAGACAAGGACAATGCAAGACCAGAAGTTGGAAATCATCTGTCTCTTGTCCCTTCTGTGCTTTCTCAAGGGGAATGACACAAGGTAGAGAAAAAGAAAGGGATAAAATCGTAACCTTTCTCCCCATATGTAATTATTTTGATTTTGTATGTTTCTGATTATCATCAGTCACGGCCTTGAGGGTGCTATGTTTCTCAGCAAATGCAACATGTAATTTTGTTTTCATGAATAAAATTACGACTTTTTCCTTGGAAAAAAATATAGAGACCAAGACTAAAAATGCTAAGCCATAATATTTAAGCAATTGTCATATCCTTGATAAGGTGAATGACACTACGGAAGTAGATAACAGAGTTGATAAAGATGCCTCAGAGGCCTTGATGGATATCTATTGGCATGAGAAATTTCTTTATATTATTTCAAAGATTAATCGTTGGATTACACTACTCACCATGAAAAATGAGATACTCATATCTTCTTGTAAACTTAATGAAACCCCCAGAAAACATAATTCTACTAGTTCAGTCAATAAGTCACAGGTATCTAATGCTCAGAGCATAGTCAAATCCTCCAATGTTAAGGTCATAATCTCTCCAGAACCTAATGATGCTAAATAAAGGTATTTTGTTAGTAACTTGCAATTGTTGGAAGTGATGAGGTATTCTTGTTTTGATGTTTATTTTGTAAAATAAAAAATAAGGTTGTTACAGAATCTCAGATTCTATAACAACCCTATTCATATAATTTTTCTATCTTTATAACTTTTTTTTTTTTTTTTTTTTTTTTTTTTTTTTTTTTTTTCTGGTGATTGTGTTGGATAGATTTGATGTAGCATAACTCCATTTTTTTTCTTTTGAAGATGACATCGAAGGATCTCTTGTTAGTTTATCTTCTTGATTCCCTGTTACTTGGTGATATAACTGAAAGGCCTAAAAATAATGAATATTTATTATTTTTTTAAAGAAATAGTTTTTTGTTTTAGTTTGTTATATACATCATTTTGAAACTTTTGTTATATAAACACCTCATTTTTATGAGAGGAGGGATCTCTAGAACAAAGAGGGAACTATTGTCTCTTTGAACAAAGAAGTGTCTTTTTAATTGTGATTGTGGGATGAATATCAATGCAAGTTTATAGTTTTGCTTTGATTCACTCTATTTCTTATTTCATTTCCCTTCCATGGTCATGGAGTTATTTTATTTAATATTTTGATTTACAAAATCTATTTGTTTGTTAGATGGTTTGATTCTCTAGAAAGCAAGCAATTCATTTGCATTTCTTTGTTGTTTATCTGCACCTATTTAAATTTATTGTAACTTTATAGAAAACCGATCATTCTTCATCAGTGATTTGTGTTCGAAGAAGAATATATTGATTTTCAATATTCATTTACATGTATTATTATCATGTTATCTATGATATCATTCCTTATATAAGTATGTTACAACAAGTGATAATTGTGTTTTTTTTCTATTAATTATGTTTCAGTAACTAATTGGTTTTATTCATTGGTCATTGACAAAGATATAAGATCATTTAAGGCCATATCACTTATTGTTGTTCCTTTCTTTGTTTAAGTATTTGCCAAGCAAGAGTTATAAAGTATTAGAATCGATAATTGGTTTTTATTTCCTTCCTTAATGTAAAAGCTAGAAAGAAAACAAAGTAATACTATGTTTATCTTCAAGAATAAGTTTGTGTATTGTCACAGTCACTTGTTCTGATTTTAATTACATTAAGAAATGAATTAATAGATTTTGTTTTTAAATTAGGAACAAAAATTAGCTTTCACATCTAAATATACTTTGCAATTGGTTTAGAACATTATCATTCTTTCTTTTTGAGCTAGTTACAGTATGTTCTAGCCTTATTCTAGTATTGTATCATAATGTTTAAATATTGTAGGATATTCTAACCTTGTAACATTGGTAATTATATTGTTTATTTTAATTCTAATTTATAAATAGAATATATAAATTACAATTCCTTATATGTTATATTTTACTTATAGTGAAGTGATAGTCCTTGCTATTGGTTTATATTCAATCAAGGTTGTCACGTTTCACTTATTAAAATATGACTTACGTATAGTAATATAATTTAGGATATAGATAATTTAGGCTAGTGTAGGATACTTTTAGTTTAGAGTAGGATTAGGATAAGTATTTTTTTGGATTCAATCCTTCTTTGGAAGAAAGGATCCAGGGCCAATGGAGTTTTAAACCTATCAAGGGTAATTATCCCAAATGGCTTGGGTTGTCAAAGAGCCTCAATCTGGGCTACACCTCCTTTATTGGCTTAGGTGTGCAAATGCCCGCATCAACATTATCCAAATTTTAAATCCAACTTTATGGATATGTTTGTTTTCCCAATATCTTCTTACTGACTTCTTTTTTGTCCTAATCAAAGCTTTGGCTACAAAGTTGCACCTCCTAGAAGTGAATTTATACCTTATTTTTACCCTTTACTATTTTGGTTATAACTCCCTCATATTGGGTCTATTTGTAGTGTCCAGCCTTAGAAAGGTTAGTTTTGTGACACTTAGAGAGGGTGATTTTGATGTAATGATATAATATTATGCATGACAGACTTATGTACATGCTTATATGCTATATACCTAGTTTGGGTCACCTGGTTGCTATGTGCTTATGATAATATCTATGGTTGTGTGTATAAGAACTAATTTTGGTTAAGAGAATATTATCGATGTTTTCTCTTTTGGTATCCTAGTTTGGACATAGGTGTATGACATGGATGGTGATTCAGGATTGAGACACATAGATCCATGGATGATCATGGTTATGTGGAACATATGGTTAATTATGATTTATGGATGATATATGATTTGTATGATTATATATGCATAATCTTGTACTAAGAAGGATGTGGCAAGGGACCTAGTTATTTGCAAACAAGGATGCTCAAATTATAAATGATTGTGGAAGTCATGATACATGATTTGTATGATTATATATGCTTAATCTTGTATTGAGAAAGATGTGGCACGGAACATGGTTATTTCCAAACAAGGATGCTTAAATTATAAATTATTATGGAAGTCATGATACATTATTTGTATGATTATATATGTTTAATCTTGTATTGAGAAGGATGTGATAGGGGACATGGTTATTTGCAAACAAAGATGTTCAAATTATAAATGGTTGCAAAATTCATTTCTCCATAACAAAAATGATTGTGGAAATCATGCACAATCTTTGGTAAAATGTGAACAAGTTAATTATGAAATTCATTGATTCCTTTGATCTATGAGATTTTGATGTGTGCAGGTCTTGGAACAATGCCTTACCAATGAACCATTAGATGGGTATGAGCTCACAATCAGTACCTTAAGGTGAAGCATGGAGTTTCAAAGTGGAGTAGATGAAAAGCCATGGAAATTAGGGCGTGAAGTCTTAAATCCATGAAACATAAATACGTGGAGTCTTGGATATATAATAAAAGGATGAGGGTGCAAAGTCCTAAATCCATGAAAGATAAAGACGTGGAGTTTTGGATTTATAATAAAATGATTGGGATGCGGAGTCCTAAATATTTAAAAGATCAAGGTGTGGAATCTTGGATCCTTGGAGTAGATCAGGGCACAAAGTCCTCAATCTACTAAGGCACAAAGATGTATGCAATAGGGATGTGGAATCCCTATTCTCTGGAAGAAAATACCACTCGTGGAAAACTCAAGGATGAATTTCCTTAATAAAATTTCATTTCTGACAATTTTGGAGTGACTTTCTAAAAATAGAAAGTCATGTCTAGCATCTCAAGTATGACTTTCCAAAAATAGTAAATCACCTTCAATCAATTGGTAATCAAGTATAGTTGAAGGAAAATCACTTAAATTATCATTAATTAATCCTAATAGTTCAATCTCAACTTAATCCTCAATATTATTAATATTATTATTATCTTTTATGAGACTATGATATTATTATTAAAATGGAATTACAAGTCACCTTCATCTCCTCAATCACTTCACACCTCTGTCCTTGATGACTCTCATGACTCTATGTAAATCCCTCTCTTTTAATAATACATTACACTCTCTTTTATGCGCTCATCAAGGAATGGCATATTCCTCTTAAACGCATTAAAGCCTGTTGACCCTCAATTTTGGTCATTTTTGCCTATCCTAAACCCATTCATTTACCACCATATTCCATCATATTCCACTTAAATATGCTTCATTTTACTCTTAATTTTCATATTCACGTAACTAAATTAAGTTTTTCAATTTTTAGATTTTTTTGTAAAAATTGGGTTTTAAGAGTAAATTTGGATTACATTAAAAATTCCCGTAATAGCTCCATTAAAGTCATATGTGCAGGACACCTGGGTGAGATATGAGTGCATATTTGGAAATCTTGGGAACCACAGATGAAGAAACACCTATTGGGTCAGTCAAATTGAGCAAAAACAAGACCGATCAATGCTAGTCAAACTTTACCTATCTTTCAGGAATCCCGAGTAAAAAGGGGCATATTTCTTATTTTGTGGGATTTTCCCCGATTTTGTGAACCAAACTTGATGATTTCGACCTGTATGGGTGGATTAGAATTGATAAGGCTATTAGATCCATTATAGCAAAGTTTTTTTATGATTTTCTTATTTCAACAGAGTTTATGGACCATTCAAAGGTGTAATTTTAGTGTAATTTTGTATTAAGATTATTGGATACTTTTGAGATAATTTGAAGAATCATTTCTATTGTTCTATTTTCTCTTCATGTTGTGGATGATTTATTAAGTTAGTTGTAGCTGAAGAGTTCTTTAGGTGTACAAGGCAAGGTTGGAGGGCCCCCATACCAAGTTAAGTACACTTTGGTTAAATTTTGTATAAATTAGCATAGTTTTGATTCAATATTTCTTGTTTCAATTTTATGATTCAGTTACTTAGATGTGTTAAGATTTATGTATGATTTTTGGATGATTTTTTTTTTTAAATCTAGTTTTCATACGAAAGGACAACCAAAGATTTAAGTTAAATTCTCTTTCTATCAAATTATAAATCACAACTAAAAATCATCCTTTTGCATTTCCTGAATTGTTTCTTGAATTTCAGTTTATGATTTGATGCAATGGTAATGTTGTTGGAGTAGAACTGTGAGGAAGAACAAGCAGGACCTGCTAATTTAGGAGCCTCTTCTCCTGCTTTCTATAAATCACAAACTACTTCTCTTTAGTTTCTCTTCTTCAGGACAATACCGTGGGGAAGGACAGCCAAGACCTGCTAAGTTAGGAGCCTCTTCCTTCACTTACTACATCTTGAATCATAGGCTTTTTAGTTTCTTTAAAACTTAGGACTTGTTTTTAATATGCATTTCCCTTAACCTTTGAGCCTTGCCTTCTAAAATTGACTTTATCTGAAATCCATATACTTTGGACGTGCTTCCAAGTCTACAAACCCGGATTGAAAAGTAAAATACCTGCATTAGTTTACTTAGTAAATTGACTTGAAAAAGCCTTGTCGTAAAATATTCCTCTTATGCTCTCTTTAATGCATAAGTTACACTCTCCTTAACTAAGGCATGCATACCTCTCCTTAATGGCATGAGTTACACTCCTCTAAATGGAATACAAGGCATGCATATTACTCCTCCTTTATGACAAGAATTTGTTTGTCCTGCTATATATGTGTCTCATGTATTCTCACTTAAGGGGGGAGAGGTGAATGGTGATACCAATAGTTTGAGAGATTTGAAGAAGATTGTGAGAGGGATAAATTTGGAGAGTTTCCAATGCTAATCTAAATTACTAAGTATCTCTATCCAATCGAGTTGAAATGAGTAGTATTGAGAGGAAGTACAACTTATCTTCCTCATCTTGCCTTGTATATCTCTCTACTGCTATATTTTGGTATTGCTTGTAAGCTCTTACAGCTCAGGGGTTCTAGGGGGAGAAGTTCTCCTTGGATATGGTTGGGTGGAAAACTGGATGGTTCAATTAAGTTGGTTAAGGAATCAGGGATGGAGTATGATTTCAGTTATTGGAATTGAATATGACATCAAGTATATGTTTAATTTCCTTGAAATTTTAGCATAATATTAGAATAAGGAATTGTATAAATTTTAATTTTTTGTGAGCATGTAACTTTGGTTTAAGCTTATGTTATCTAGAAGCTTATTTTCTAAGTTGAGAATGAATACTAAGAGTAGTCTATATGTATGGATGCTTATACTTCAAGTTGGAAATATTATTGGTATAGTTTATTGTACTAACCATGGTATTGTAGCAAACTAAGGAAGAAAATCCAAATATTCCTAATTGTAATTATAATGAAGAATTGCAAAAGAGGCTGATTAAGAGTTTTATGACTTATGGCTTTGTGTTTTTTTAATTGAAATAGGTAATTAGATGCATTTTAGAAAGGATTCCAGGGTATGTTTGCAAGTTGTTTAACAAAATATGTGAATGAGTAATGTTATCAATTTATTTATGCATGAATAAGTACTAACTTACAACTTACAATAGAAGTAAGAAAATAGACATGTACCCAAAATTTCCCTGAAGGAATTATAGAATCATCCCTTAAAAGAACATGAAAAAATAACAACAAATAAAATATGGTTTGGAAGATCAAAGGATTGAGGTAAGTTTGAGGTAAATTTCAGTTATGGTTTATGTTTCATATTCTTGTCAATAATTCAATGTTTTGTGATTCAAGTTTTTGTTATAATACTATTAGAATTTTGATAGAAAGCCTTAATGGCAATAACATTTAGGGCTGCCATGTGTTTGTCAAATTGTAGCAATGGTTGCAATAAGCTTGTCAAATTATGTCAAAGGAATTAGTTTGTGGGTTGTAAAATATTTCAAGAAATCATATGGTGGATTTTACAAATGTGTGAATTCAATGAACATATCTCAGTAGCATAAATTTGAGTTTTCTTTCCTCATATAGAGTTGTAGATGAAAGTTTGCATTCCATGTGTTTGACAAAAGTCATAAATTAGACATTAAGGATATAATTTTTGGTTGTTTTAAAGAATTGCATACCTGTGCATCTTGGATGTGATTCAGCCCTACATCAGGGGGTATATGTGCCAATAGAACCTATAACCCCCCATTTGATTCCAAGAAAACACTCTTCAGAACCCAGATCGTAAATCTGGGCGATTTTGTAGATTATTGTCGCCAACTGTGTGTGTTTGTTCTTGATTTATTGGTGAAGGATTAAGATGATTTAATTAATGTCATAATATGTCAATATTTGAAGTTTTAATTTATGAATTTTATGATTTAAATAGGCTAAGTAAGAATCTTATATTCATGTTGCTAATGGTTGTCAAAATTGTCTTAAGAGATGATGGCCACCAAGTGTTTGACAAAATGCCTCAAAGGTTGTATATTGTATGCTTGCAAATTGCTTGTCATAATGCTTCAATGGTTGTAACTATTTACATTTATGAATTTTCTGTAAAAAAATCTTAACTAAAATTAGGATTTGTAACCAATTTGTTTTGGAATGTCAATGAATATGCGTGATAAGCCCACTGAGTTAAAATTTTTGCTGATAAAGTCAAATTTGGGTAAGTGATTTGTTGTAATGTCAACTTACATATGAATTCATAATTATTGGATACCACTCCTATAGAAGATGAATTATCCTTTTAAGTAAAGAATTAATAAGAATGTTATTTAAAATAAAATCAAATTAGTCACTCTTGAACACATTTATTTGCAACAGAAGTAAATGATTGGCTTGTTGGAAATTGTGGCTCGTAAAGTTTGATATTTATTCATCCCACTAAATACTCTTTCTTTGAAATATGATTTTTGAGCTTGTGAATCAAGTGATGGTTTTTGTTTGGTAGTTTGGATTTGGGGTTTGATTGAAACATTGGCTTTGGGCTTGTCTTGGGATTTGGAAACAAAAAAAAAATCACATTTTGAGTCTTAGTCTTTAATGTTTCTCTATAATATTGATGGTTGGTAAGGTGGGATTTTACACCATTTCATAGTTGTTATATGTCATTCAAAAAATCTCTTGAAGCTCTTTCCTTTAAGCTAAATATATTATGTGTACCAATGGTACACACAAATATAATTGGTCTTTTCTACTTGAATTCATTGTTTATAACCTCAAAAGCGCCCTCTAAAGTCACTTTATGGACCTTGGATAAAAATGTGTCCTTTTGATTTAGGATTATTTTAATAATGTCTTATTCACCTAGGATTAATCCTTTCATTACTTACATTTTATCCCCCCTTTCATGTTTATTGAGTCTTATCCCCCCATATTCTCATATCTGACTTGGTTTGCAATAACGATGTATTTTATTAATATGCATGTCATTCCATATTTACAAAACTAGGATCTTTGGTCCCAAAACATACTAAAATAGGCACACTTAGCCTAAAACACATGTGTACATGGGCATACTAGCCTCAAAATATTCTTGGACATATGTACATCATACATAGGGGTTATCCTAGGGTTGTTACCTTTAGTGAAAATGATAGAATGACATGTGTTATCCTTTTATTTTTTCTTCTCATTATTTTCCACATAATGATGACATGACCATGCCTTCTTAACACATGCCACAATGATGTGGTTGTAGATATCACATCAAAGATTTGGATGATAAAAATAAAACCTTAGATTATGGAATAATTACAACTTTCTAAGTGATTAATATATCCCATAGGGGTGGTAAGGAATACTTTATGGATGCCACGCCCAATCCAGGATATGAGGCCACTAAAGAGAAGGATATTAGGGTTCATGACACTCATTGAACCTAATGGATCTAGGGTTCAACCAATAAAATCATCAAAATTAATCCAGATAGCCATCCAACTAGCCTAGCCAGGAAAATCCATTCAACCGCCACTAAACATGATAAATCCAATGATTTAGGGATGTTATTCCTTGTGGTTCTCTTCGGTGCATGTAGAATGAGTCCAACTTTCTATCTTCATTTAAGACAATCCAACACTATTTTTTATTCGCCCTTGAACATTAAATATTCAACAATCAATAGATAATGGGAATGGTTTCTAATCAACCCAAATCTCTATGATTCCTTTGCATCCTTCTTCCATCCTCTCTCTTGTTCAAAATATTCTCTTCCTCAACTATCCTTAATCATTTATGGGTTCAAGTTATAGTCTTTAGTATGAGAATTCAACATAGGAATGCATAAATTAATGTCTAAAGGGATGAATGAAGGGGAATGAAATAATATATTGGTCAATTCAAATTTTGTATGAAGGGAGGAAATGTAAAAGAATGGTTCAAATTTAAATGGTGATAATGTCTCTTTCACTTCCCCTAACTAGTACTCAATCCCCATGTTCTCATCATTATGGAAGGTGGACAACCCACCAACTACTACATGCATTGAATAATTAGTGGTTGGGGCTTTCAACAAGGTGCATGGTGAAAAGAAGAAGGAAAGGATGCTTGGGAAATATTTGTCTCCCCCTTGGACCCCTCTCCTCTTACCTTTTAATGTAGTACTCATCACCTTTATCATTCTCTTAAAAATCCTTGAACATTATATTAATTTTTGAAATAATATTTCCACATCTTGAAAGCACCATGGTAAGTCCACCTCATTGTCTATTGAAAGCTATTTATAAAAACTGCATGCCTAAATATTCACTAATTAGACCTTAGCCTTGAACTCCACAATAAGAATTATTACAAACTATTTATATCATTTACACATGGTGTCATTTTTTTCCAAGAAAAATATCATGAGGAAAATCTTTGGGCATTTTCTCTCATTTCATGGATGGTACCCAAGGTAAACATAAATTCTTCAAGGCATGAGGCTAGGTCAATGTCATAACTTGAAGCCATTACAAAAATATAATGATTAATAGTTCAACATTTCACTTGTAATAATTGAACTTGGTGAAGTGGATAACACTCCACATCTAAACCACATGAAGTCATTCTATAATATCATCATATATATTTATTTTCAATTTTTACAAAATTCAATGCAAAATATTAAAAATTCAAACTAAGGTATTACCTAAAATCCTTTGATATTTTATATATTTAATTGTGTTTAATAATTTTAATAGTATTTTTAAAATTTTATAATATTTCTATATAAATAAAAATTAATTAATAAAAATTTTAGAAGTATTCATTTGCTACTCCAATTATAAATATGTAAGCTATGTATTTGTTATGATAATATGTTTTACGATGTAAAAAATGTTTTTGGCTTATTATTACAATAGGATTTATGAAAACATAATAATTACAAATTCAATTATAAAATTTCACGCCAATATTAAATAATTTGAGCAACTAATTTTAAACCTTGTATTTAATAATTTTTGTGATATAAATATGGTCTATAACCAAAGGATTATAATTTATGTGATAATGAAAAGGACTATACTATTACACAGACTTATAATATGAAGATATGAATGATTTTAATATTCAAACAAGGGGGGTTGCGCAGCAGCTAGTCCATACCCTAAGTTGCAACAATTGTTTATTCTGTAGACTAAGTAGTTGTTGGTTCAATAGTTGAAGCACCGGTAGATCTAGGAGAAATAGTAGATCTAGTGGAACAAGCACCAGTAACAATAGTCAATATAGTAGCCTAAGCAACACCTATTGAACCAGCAACATCACTAGTTGTTGAGTTTGATCCAGTTGATCCATCAGTAGAATTATCAAAGGCAGAGGCATAGGCACAAGTAGCACAGAAAGAAAAAACATGAATTTGAAGGTAAGATTGCAAAAATGTACAATTTACAGATCAATAATAAGCATATGAAGGTGTTTCTTTTCTGTTTTTGAGATTGAATATTACATTTATAACTTGAATTGTAATCTAGACAAACATGTTCATGAAGCACAATCCTTCCTTGAGTGAAGAAATTTTGATACTAGATTGAAATCATATTGATTGTTACTGAATAGATGGTTGGTCAGGAGCTCCTTCTAATGTCTGTTCCACTATAGGGTGAAAACCTGTTAAGGCCAATCAAAACGTACAAATATTTGAAACAAGGAAGTTGAGAGTTATATTCCTTACCTGAGGCATAGGAAGCTAGTAAATTTGCTTAGAAAGGACTTCGTTCAAGAGCTTTACAGATCCCATTATAGGTGCAAGTGCAGATCTAGTCCGAGGCAAAGTCAGTAGGTTGGTGCTTGTCACATCAATGTAGGTCCGTGATTGTCACATCAATGGAGATACACCGGCAAAGATAGTTGTTGTAGATCCAGTTAAGATCTGTGCTATGAACCATTTTATTCGAAAGGACACCATGCAAGAGCTTTTACAATAGCCTGTTTTATAAGAACTTGTGATTTTAGAGGGACAAATTGTTGCAGCTTGTGAATTCAGAGGGACAACGTGTTGCAACCGATAGTATCATGGTTTGCCTACTACATGAAGTATGTTGTAGCTTCGGTTAAGCTTTGTGCTATGAATCACCATGGAAATACAAATTCAATTTACTACAACTTCCTACTCATCCAATAAGAAATCAAAGACCATAACTCCTCTATTTTTGCATTGATATGAAAACATAAAATTGACTAAGCAACAATTTTTCATAGCTTGGAGGAGCAGTGCAAGTGATCAATAATGCTCGAGGGAACGCAAATATGGAATCAGCAGCAAATGAACTTGTAAAATAAGCAACAATGATTAAACTAAAGAACTTTTCTAGGACAAGAGCTAGGTGAGATTTGTACTACTTCCAGGCTACCAACAACATGTTAGTGCTATAGATTTGACACTGAACAATCCTTGTACTTCCTACTCATCCAATAAGAAATCAAAAACCATAACTCCTCATAATTGATAGGGCTACTTTTATATTTAGTTCTTGTTTCTTTAAGTGAAGGGAAGAAAAAAAAGAAAAGAGGAGATTCTATTTTTGCATTGATATGAAAACATAAAATTGACTAAGTAACAATTTTTCATAGCTTAGAGGAGCAAATAGAACATGACTAACATGGAGGCACAGTTCATCATGATTACTGTCCTACAAATTTAATTTCCAATGGCTTTGTGCATAGAAAGAAATAATTCAATCTCAGCCATAATGCTACAAGGAATGCTTGTACCGTACATAGATTGTTCTATCAAATCCTTTCCTACAAATTGAATTTCCAATGGCTTTGTGCATAGAAGAAAATAATTCAATCTCAGCCATAATACTAGAGGTTAGTCAAAGGTACAAATGAAATTCAGAATGGCACCAAAATGAGGGCTATTTAAGGACTTCTTATTCGTTATGTTATAATTGAACCAATTCTCTTATTATCCAGCCAAAATCATTCAGACACTACGACACTGATAGAGGGATCTAGAGATAGACAGGAGACTCAATTCTTACAAGTATCTAAATATAGTGTAGCTCAAGTAGTAACTTTGCAATTGGTTTTCAGTAAGCAAATATTACATACTCAGTATCATGCCATCATGCTTAGATTTTGTATATCAAAGAAGAAAAAGTCCAACTTACAATTGTGAAGAGATTCTTAGTATCATGACATACTGAACTGCAGGATCCCACCTTGCTCCTTGGTCCCAAAGTTCAGATTGAGGACAAAGACACTAAAAGTCTTTGAAGTTTGTTGCAGATTGCAAAAGTTTCACTCTCAATACATTTGCAAAATGCCAACCTATTCTGTCAACTATTCTAGGGTCTTGGCTTGATATGCCATATGGGAACAAGCCTATGAACATCAGGAAATCCTCATGACCATTTCTGTCTATAAGAAAGAATGATTAAACTATAAGTGAACTCTCCATATGGTCATTAGACACATGTAAGAAGAAAGAAGTGAGTGCTCGAAGTGATTTGGTGCATATATGACACAGTTTCTATTGGATAAACTACCATAATCATGCTAAAGAATAGGAAGTAATTGTTGTGTACCTTTGGAAGTCGAAATGTGTACTAAGTTGTCCAGACTGCCAATGTGGACATCCAGTGAATAGGTTCAGTAAAAGACATTCAAGAAAAAAGGTATTGATGATTAGTGCATAAATTGATGATTAGTGTGCTAGATTAATGAAATAGTGAATTTCTTTAAAGCTGTAATTAATGAGAACTATTCTAACAAGATATTTTTGAGGAAAACTGCGCTGCAGAATTCAACACAGTAACCAGAGCACTCTGTTATAAAGAAAGATGCATAATTCTTGATGTAAAGGTAAGGTCCTATAGCTACATGAACAAAAAGAAGGTGCATGTATGGCAGAATCTACTGCAGACATTTAGTATTCATCCTGAGGTGATTTGCAGCAGAATGAAAATGTTATAGGGTGTCTACCTTATTTTGTAATGATGTTCTTTGAATACTTTTTCATTTACAAATAGTAGAAGAAAGGATATATTTCCATATCACTACCCAAGAGTATCCTAGAATGGCCAACATCTTTAAGACTATTTTAATTTTTTATTTGTGTGATCAAAGGTAAACCAACAATAAGGGAAGAAGCGCTTACACCCGCAACACTCATGGAGGCTACACTGTTATACAAAGCCACAAAAGACTTGAAGCTTTTGGGTCGCTATGAAAGATTCAGTAGCTAATATGGAATAGTACCTTATATTACTAGTGTTACTCTTATAGAAGCTTCCTATGATTGGTCTAGACTTTAATACTTTGATTACTTCCAACCTTAAACTTGGAGACTTTGACAAGGAATAGAACTTATTTATCGACTTCTAGGAGAAGATTTTCCAGAAGGATACCTAAAGAGGGACTATACATCCATATCTAGTGTAGATAGCACAATCTATGTCCTCGCTCTGCTCAACAAACATGCTCCCCTCGACTTTTCGAATGAC
This sequence comes from Pinus tabuliformis, assembly GCA_031772625.1. Taxonomy (NCBI): domain Eukaryota; kingdom Viridiplantae; phylum Streptophyta; class Pinopsida; order Pinales; family Pinaceae; genus Pinus; species Pinus tabuliformis. The sequence continues at coordinate 291,079,057 of CM062810.1, forward strand.
TTAGAGATGGGTAGGACTTCCTTTACTCACCCATTCCATGCATAAAAGAGTATGGGTTTTTCAAATGAATGAGTAAACCAAAGAATAGAACCTCGACCGTTACTACCCAATATTACTAGTTCCAGGGTGAGTAAACAAATGAGAATAGTTTTTAACCACTGGTTGATTCCAGGATTGTGCTTGTGGAGCTTCCTGCTAGCTGGTCTCCTCAAATGCTAGAGGCGTGGGCCGTTTCATCTATGAATATTAGCAACAGCAAGAGGAGGAGAAATGATATATAAGCTATCCATATGAGTGCTTTAAGGCTTCTAGTTCTAGCTTTAAGGTAAGGCTAGAGCGTGTAGTCCTTGGCTAGGGATTAAAGACAAGTAGGCCCTATAAAAGCAAACGACCCTGGCTTGACTTTAAGGCTTCTAGTGAAAGCTTTCAGGGTATTATACTCGATCAATAAAGAGGCACAGTCTATTAAGGCTTGTTTCCATGGAAGGAAATGGACCCCCACTTTCTATATCTGGCTTGAATGGAACTATAGTAGTCCATAGGGCTAATACTTCATTAGCTAGTCCAGTTCATAGGGCTTGAATTCTACTGACTAGATCTTCTTTATTCCTAATAATGACCTAGATGAATCTCAGTTTATGGAATTTTGAACAGGTTAAACATAAGGATTGCATTCTTTTCACTGGGGCAAAACTGTGCAAGAGATTTGCAGGACATGCAATTGTTCGAAGAAAAAATGGAACCTTATCAGGAAAAATATGCCACGAATGACTTCTTTGTTCAGTGGGTTTCTAGATTATGGCAAGCTCCAACTTATACAAATAAGAGAGAATATTATGGGCATCACATAGTCAAAACCTAACACCTATATGATAAACACTTAAATGCTTCCACAATGACTTACGATAGAGATGACTGTAGAATAACTTAGTGGCTCCAGTTTCTTGAATAACTTGGAGAATATCGATGTCACGTAAGAAGTCCTGTAGGTCCCGCGGTGCCCTTTTCTGTGTCATAATAATAATCGCCTCCTCATGCACTTTTGATGTTGGTTGTTGTTGTGGTGGTGCCCTGGCCAGATGTCAGATCAACCATCGAATTATAAAAAGAGTTTATAGAACTACATCAGATAAAAATAAGTCTCCCACACTGCAATCTCACAATATTCTACCATTGTTTCTCTGGTAGCTATAATACTAAAAACTTCAAACCAACTTTGCAGTAATAAGAATTAGCTGAAAGTTAAGGTCCACAAAATCATTAAAGTTCTTTAAAAAAATATAAGAATAAAAAGACTTCCATGGACCATGTGGTCCCTCCCATGAGCATCACGTGCCTCAACTTCTTCTCCATAACATAACATGCAAGGCGTAAACCACACCACTTAACATTGCATCATGGTAATACGTTTGCTCATATGTCAATATGTTAATATAGGAGAAAGGATAATCCAACTGCAGTGGACTCCTTGTCCATAATGTTAGTGTTGGTATCTTCATCCCTCCATCAGTGATCAAATTCTCTTGTTGCATTGCATGTTAGGTGTCTCACTCGATCAACTGCATTCCATTAGGGTCATGGATCATCTGATGGTAGTGGCATATTATACATTTTCCCTCATGTTCTTTACCCGTTGGCCCATTTTCATACATCTAGATCATTTGCAGTCATTTTTTGTCTTTAAATTTACAAAAGTCATTTTTAGGGTTTTAGGTCTCATTAGGTCTAGGGTTTTGTCATTAAGGTCTTGTCGACGCTCAATAACGGTCAGCAGGTGCATGAGGAGGTCAAATAAAATCTCAGCAACAATAATTTCAATAATCACATGCTCAGTGGTTGATTTCTCCTCAAAACCCTGTTTTGAGGAAAAACAGAGTTTCTATGTTTTCATGTACAAATTTGATGTAATTTCATTTTTTCCCATATGTAATAATTTCAGAGGTAGCCCTGGTCACCTTGCCAAGACTCTACAACTCCACCACCTGCAAAAGAAACAAAAAGTCAAAGCATTCAGTCCATCAAAGGCAAAAATTAAAGCAAACTACCCAAAAACAAAGTTTTAAAAAACAAATGAAAGTCAAACATTAGCAAAGTGGGTTTTCTTGAATGAAAAATTAAAGCCACTGCAATATAAATTGTTTTCAATATAAAGGAGGCTCATTTGTGTCTACAAGTGAAGGAGAGCAAGTGTATTTGTGTTTCAAAACCCAAGAGAACAATTTTTGTGCCAAAACAAGGAAAATTGCAAGCGCGACACACCTGGGTTAGAGCGCGGCGCACCAGGCACTAGTTCACAGTGTAATTTTACAAGGGGCGCAGCGCACAGAGCCAGCGTGGAACACTTGTGGGGTGGCGCGGCGCATAGGTCTACAAGGCCTAAAAGTGCTCACAACTTCCTCCAAACTCTCAAAATTGCTAAATTCTCCATTGTCCAAGTAATTTGATGCTCCCTCATGGCCAATGAATGAGTTTGTCTCAGTATTCTTGGTGATTTAATAGGGAAATATTGAAACCCTAGTTCCTTGTAGTTTGTTAAAAAAAACGTTGCATAGGGTTTACATATTGCATTTTTTGCTGCTAAATCCCACTCCTATCATTTTAACTCCCTCACTCCCTCACTTCATTTTCTCCCTCCCTTTTCATTCATATTTACCCATTCCATATTCCCCATATCCCTAAACTACTAACCCTAAATCCCTAATCCCACTATCCCAAACCCTAGTCAAATATCCCTAAACCCTAATTGTTATCCCAAACCCTAAGTATCATTCCTTAAACCCTTCTATTCCCCAAAAACCTATTAGCAGCATTCCAAAAACCCTCATACACATTCCCTCTGCAGTCCCTCATAAATTCATATCTTTGGCAAAAAAAACCTATTCACACCATAAAATCTCTTCATACTCCTCTAAGAAAACCCAAGCCATTGGAAAACATGGAGTCACATTCTTCCTATGACAGAAATGAGGAAATAGTCGATGACTCTTCTAGAGAAATTCATGCACCAAGGAGGCCTCATAAGAGTGGAAAACATAACTGGGAGGTGCCTACTTCGCTTGCCGAGCTTTTGGCCTGTCCTCTTGCTATCACATGCTTTCAATATCAATCTTGTTATCAGTTTTGTGAGATGGTGGAAAGAATCAAATACCACCATGAGCTGGCCAGATTGTTTTTGCTCCATCTTCACAATGGCCAAGTCACTTTGGCAGGTGTGACATTCACCTTGACACCTGAGACTATCGCTCAAGCAACCGGTATTCTGAATGTAGGTGAGAAATGGAATAAGGGGCAGCTGGTAGACAGAGATCACTATGAGCCTTATATCAAGGCTAGTTTCCAGAGACATGTTAGTAGAGTTTTCCCATTCAAGTACCTACAGGACACATATGCTCCCTTGATGAAACTCATAATTAAATATTTCACCTGTGAGGGTAGATTTTCTCGTCTGTACACCTATCATATCAGACAGTTGCTGCACTTTACTAGGGTGAGGATGATGAACCTCCCCTATTTCATTTGCTGGAATATTGAGAAGATGACCACCTTAGTGCAAAGGAAGCCTTCTCATCAGTAATATAACAACATCTATCACTTTGCACTAATCAAAATTGTGGTTTTGCATCAGCTTGGTTTACTGAATGTTTCATGGGATGATTTCATCTCACATGAGGTCTTCACTGGTCATCAAGTGCCCCCATCAGTTTTTCATGAGGCAGGGAAGCCTTCACATCAGCAGGATGTTCATGAGACACAAACCACTAGTGTGCCAGTTTTTGTCACATACCAAAAGGGCACTAGAAGATTGTTTGCAGTAGCAAAATGAGTACTATCTCCACCCGAGGTGGAAGGGGTCTCGTTTCCTCCATCAGCAGAGCAGGTATAGGACAAGGGTAAGAAGCCATTGCATGATGAGGGACCTTCAAGAGGTCAAGAGGCAGATTTCATTCTTATTCAGGATGATGACACTGATTTGAGCTCAAAGCTCAAAGAGATCATTCAGGAGCAGCAAGATGACATTCATCATTTGTCCCTCAACCTGGAAAGAGCCAAATGGATAATCAATTATTTGGAGCAGAGGAACAAATAACTTGAGGATCAACAAACCATCATGGAGCTCAAAAACATAAAGGCAAACTGGCAAGCTGCCAAGAGGAGGAAGATCAAGTTGACAACACTTGAACAAGAAATTCAAGCTGATCGTGAATCTTGGCTTGAGAGGACAAATTTGCACTTGGAGAGGATGCTAGAGAAGGCCAACAGAGATACAAAGATGTTGAGGCACATGGCATACCACTACTTGGCGAGAAACAAGGTGTGCAAAGCGAGAATCAGGATTTTGAAGGCCAAGTTGAAGAAAGGCATGAGGAAGAGAAAAGAGCAAGATAGACTCCAGATCTTGGCTGAGGCTTCCTTAGCCCAGCACAGCACGTAATGAGGAACACTCAGCGAGAAACTTTTTGCAAATTTTGAAATTTTGGCCTAAAAAACAGGTTTTTCTACCTGGTGCGCTGCGCCACTTGACGCGCGCTTTTGCTACAGACTTAATTTTGGGGAAAAATCAGCATTTTTTGATTCTTCATGGAAAAGTATGAATTCGCTCACATGGCCAAGAAATTTTGACAGGTTTTGAGCTTCCAAAAAGGTCAAAAACACCTCAAAAATGACCTTTCTACCCCTTTTTGGACACACAGGAAGCAGTGTTGGGAGAACTTATTTTTGGAGGGGAAAATGAAGACCAAATTCAGAAATTCAACTTGTTCTAGAAGGTAGATAGGCAGATCTTTCCAACAAGCCCACTTGGAGAAAATTTGGTGCACGGGAAGGCCTCCAAAATAAGCTCTAAAGTAGCGCAACGCACAGGATTAGGAGCATGGCGCATAGGATAAAATTTTCTCATTTTGGCCAAAAAACTCTGTTTTTCGCCTAGTTTCTTCATAGTTTGACTTTTATCTTTCTAATAGTCAAACTCATGATGTAATTTAACGTGAATTGATGGATTTTGATGTAATTATGCTAAATTTTCACTCATAGATGTAGATACATCATGAAAATGTAGTTTGCAACTAAATGAATCAATTTCCTAGGTTTTAGAGGCATGTTGTTCCACTGCCTACTTTTCAGTTCTTAGTTTAGATCTTGTTGAAACAGCTCCTAAACTCATGAATTCGACCCCTAGATCCTAGCATGAGTTGTTTTATGCCTATATCTAGTAGTTTTTTAGTAATTTGTAAAGGTTGGACTCTTGTGAATGCTTTGAGCATTATTGTACATTCACCTCTACAGTTTGGCAAAGGAATAGACTAGGGTTTGTAGCACTTTGTGGGATTCTTGTGGCAACTTGATTTGGTATTGTTTCTCCTTCTGTAATTGCAAGTTTATATGTGTTTATGTATGCCATCATCTCTCTCTATTCATCTTAACTAAATGAAACAAGGATAAAGGTCGAATTCATTGGAGTTGTAGTGCTCTACCTAGGGTTTTGTTTAGTTATTTATGTTTTCAGCTATTTGAAGAGGATCCCTGAGACTTTCATGCCCTCTCCAACTCCTCACTAGTCTAAAAGCTCTCCAACTCACTCAATTTGAAGTGCTAAACCATTTGCCTATCTCGCCACATAGAGATCTCTGCAAGACTGTGTCCATTCCCCAGACCCAAATATTCCTTTCACATTTGAGCCAACAAACCAACATTAAACTCAATCAAACTCCTATGAGTATATACCTAGCCTAAAATCAGTCTTTACATTAGTCATCTTAAACCTCATTGATCATATTTTCCTAAAATTGACAAGGAAAGAGCCATCTCCCGACCTGGTAGGGCTAGCTACCAGGTTAAGCGTGGTTTGATGTTACCCTAGATCCTGCCTTTCTCAGCCTAAGGTAGATTTAGGCCCTAAAACATAACATAACATGCAGAGCATAAATCACACCACTTAACATTGTATCATGGTAATACTGTTGGAAATAATACTCAGAGAGGGGGTGAATCAGTATTTACAACAATAACTTTTTCTTTTCCATAATCAACTTTATATACACTACTTCAGTGAACGGAACTTGCATGTGCATGCAATTGTTCTTAAGGTAACCAGCATATATCCAATGAACTTATGATTCAGCTAATTCATTATATGCTGATCTTTAATCAGTGTATCAATACTTTATTAAACATTAAATAGTAACCATGCACAGTAATAACAAAATAAATCATCACACATAAGCGATACACATGAACACCAAGATTTAAGGTGGAAACCCAATGTGGGTGAAAACCACCTGTTGTTGTTGTCTCTATCTTCTTTTAATAATAAGAAAATCTATTTACAATCTTGTACTGGTGCAGACTCATACCAGTACATAGGCACCCACCTACAAAAGGCTACAACCTTCTCTCGTTCTCTAACTTCTTCTGGAAGGGAGCTACAACCCCTTAGTTCTTGTACTAGCTGATATATTTACTAGTATGTAGGCTTCAACCTACAGAAGGCTACAACCTTCACTCATTCTCTAGTTTCCACTAGAAGGGAGCTCCAACCCCTGATCAAATCACCAGCCACTATTGGTAGGAAGCTTTAACTTCCTCACTGAAGGCTCCAACCCTCAGTATCCTCCAGGCACCACATTTCATAATTTTTCACACTGGATGCTACTGGTACACAACAACACTATATGTAGGTCACATTTCATCAACTTTTCACACTGGACCCATTAGTAACATTGAAGCTCAAATTCAATCACCATTACAATACATCCATCAAATACATCTGCATCAACCAATCACTGAAACTAAATCATCAATCTATGATATAACTGAAACCCAATCATCAATATCTGAATCAATCAATCACTAAAACCTCTGACATAAAACAATCACTGAACAACTGAATCAAACAATCACTGAACCTTTGACACAACTGAATCAACCATTCATTCAAACTTAATCAAATTCAACCAATCAACTGGAATAGATAGATCACTTAACCAGTGCACAGATTTGAACCCAGAACACTGCATCATCTTTCAGAACTAGTTGTAACCTTAAAACCATGCATCAGAATGTATACGCTACTTAGCTGAACCCAAACTGCGTGTATATGCTACTTCCATTAATAAAACTTGCGTATACCTTCAAAACTACTACAAATATAAACTTTTGAATCAAGTCTGTACGAACCAGAAATATGCTGAACATCTACTGTTAGCCTACAGAGCTTTACACAGGCAACAACAGAGATCATTTCTTCTCACTTATACAATCAATCAATCAAATACCAACCTCCTTAAGTATTCAATTTTATGTTCAGATCTAAGAAGACTTCATTGGCAGACAACAGTAAAACAACATCACTGATATGATAGATTAGTCATCCTTGAACATCAAGCTTTTCTTTTGCATACGCTACTTGAAGAGCTGAACCAGCGTGTATATGCATCTTCACCAAAGTGAACTAGCGTATAGATCTGCAAATACTTACTTATAACTTCGCTGCAATTACTGACTTCAGAAATACCCAAATCATCACATATAAAGGATAAAACATGTGTTGGCAATCAGATCTAGCTCATCCATTATCAGATCACATCATGATAAGTCATTATGATCTTGATCCATCATTAGATCTCATCCATCATCAAATGTTCAAGTTCCTATTTAGTCTATATCAAGCAAAGCATTAGAAACCCATAACATGCATATTTAATTTTGATATAACACTTCATAAGATATACATTACTTGTGTCATTATCCCTTTGATCTTCTCCTCCTTATATACTTATATCCTTTGTCAATACTTTGGACCAAAACCACTTTGGACCAATGCCTTGGACCAAATACTTAGGGTCAATACCTTGGACCAAATACCTTGGACCAATACCCTTGGTTTTCCAACATGTACACGCTTTTCCTCCTGAGAGAGTGCATGTATACGTATACACTCTTTTTGTTCTGTGGACCAGCGCGTATACGTTTTTTTGACTAAGTGGACCTACATATACTTCTTAAACTGCTTTACATCAACCTTTTCCTTTACATTCTTTATTCTGATCAGTAGACCTAAGTTCCATCTTCCTGTTCTTCTATACCAATGTCCTGTTACTTCTGAATAGACCTGCTACACTATAATTTGCCATATTACTTCTGAAATGATTCCTTTGAACTTCCATGCATTCTGTCATATCTGATATCTCTCCTGTAGATTCATCTAGTTACCATATACAAGTGAGTTGTTCTGCTACAAGTGGGTTGCCATCAAGTACAACACATGTATCATAATGCCAAAAATCTCCCCCTTTGGACTTGATGGTAACCATGTTGGTGTTGGTTACTGCACGCTGTAGAAACTATTAGAGATAACAAGCAACACCAAAATACTCTCCCCCTTTGACATCAAGGACAAATGGTGGACCAAGATATTCTCCTCCTTTGATATCAAGGGTAAATGACTGACCAAAATGAATAATTTCATATTTGAACAACTAAATATGAACATTGATCATGCTACCCCTAGGCACATTTTGAATTCTCTAATTAAACTCCCCCTTTGTACATGCTGAGATGCACTATACTATCCATTCTCCCCCTGAGCACATGCAAATTCTACAAATATATTTTCTAAAAGAATAACATGACTCTATAACTCAACTATGTGAGTATGACCTTCCTATCACCAATGACTCATACATACATCAATATGCCAACCAAGTGGGGATATACCAAATTTGACTCATCTACCCAACCAAGTGGAGATTTACCAATTGTTTATACATGACTGAAATATAGCAATTATTACATCATCCTTCCCATGCATAGTGGGGGTAAAAATTACATCATATGACCAAAAAGGACTCATTAAAATACTATGACAGATAGAGACATATTGTGGGCCTTTATATGACCTTTACATCAAATGATATACATGACATTTATAACAAAGACCAAATATCTAAACAAGACCATGATAGTCATCAGCAACTATCATACACCATATATGATTTGCTCCATAAGCATCTGTTAGCAACATCCAGACCAGCAACCTGTATATGTCCATCATTAGTTCCCAAGATATGACAATGTAAATATCATCAACCTATGATAAAGTATGCCGCATATAGATATCAACTCATCCTCTTGATCTTATCAAGATCAACTTGCTCTGTTTCCTTAGTAGAAAAAGCCTTATCATAACCTTCCATGAATCAACTATGCATATGTCATATCTCCAAGCAGTAACATAAAAACATATCATATGTATGTGAAAACACCATAGTCATCATCTATGATCATAACATCATCAACAAGAACTGCATGATCTTTCCACAAGAACCCTCAATATATCAACCATGTATCATCACTAGGGAACATCCCACATCAGATAAGCATCAACCATGATAATCAACATATGTGAGTATCAAGCCTATCATCATAAAGTAAGAAGTCATCATCATTATGTGACTAAGTAAGCCATGTCTCCGAATATCCATGTCTTCAAATAGCTATGTCTTCATGAGACCTGCAATAACACCATTCTCTTGGCCAACCAACAATATTTATCAATATGCAACTTAAGTAATCATCCATGTATCCAACATAATGTGTATCCATCAAAGAGATAGAAATATGTATCTAGCAAACCATGAGCTCATAGTCATTTGTCAAGCTTTCTTGATACCAACTACAATCCTCAACCATGTGAGAGCCAAGAACTATAGGAATCCTGCATCATAACTGCACCATATGAAATTTATGCATCTTTGAAGGCATGATGACAACATAAAAGAAATGAGTGACTCATCATCAAATAATGAAGTTGTGTACTCAAGATTTGTACTTCTCCTTGTCCTTATGAAGATCACCATGTATATGTATTGTATGCATCATCAAAAGGTCATCCACTATCATCCATAAATCTGATCTGAATAACAACTATGTATCCCCAAGCAATACAAGTATCATCTGAGACTTTATCATAGGCAACTCATAATTGCAACATAGCATGATGTATCATTTAAACACTTCAACAACATAAGTACCAAAGACTTATGAACATAATGCCAACAATGCATTATTAGAAGCATAGCATATTCTCCCCCTGAACCTGTGCCAACTATTTACTATCAGATCTGATCATTGCATATATTAGTAAGGATCATCATCAACTAGTTATATATCAAGTCATCAACAACTTATGAGGGTCAAAATCACTTCTACATATCATCAACAGACTATAATCATCATCAATCAGAACAAAAAAGATGATTGATAATTGACTGAACCATATCAGACCCCTTTTCTTGAGTCTATCCCACAGCTTCTTCATCAAACCAACATATATGCGACTGTGTAGCTTCGAACTCACGTATATACGCAACTGTGTAGCTTCGAACTCACGTATATACGCGACTTGTCTTCATGATAACTGCGTATGAGAATTAGAACACTGAAATTTCATACTCTCAGTTTCTCTTGAGTTTGTTTTGTCTGTATACTGAGCTATGCCACATATTTCTGGTTGTACTTCCTTCTTCTTCCATACCTTGAAGTGTGATGATGTTTGCTCCTTTTGGTATGTTGGTCGAATTCTCCTACATTCTTTTGCTATATGCCCAAACTTGTTACAAGCATAACATCTTATATGTTTCATATTCCCTCTATAGCAGTTAATGGCTTTGTGACCAAACATATTGCAAGAAAAACAATATCCCTTAAAGTACCTAGAAGTTGATGATCTTTCTGTGTGACTGTTATTAGCTTGAACCATTCTACTTCTGATTCTCGCTGCAACATGTCCAAAATTATGACATATAAAACATTCAACATTATTAATCAAAGGAAAGAAACAATTAACACTTCCATAGTCTCTGCTTCCGTCAAGGGTATAGACATATTTATCTAGCCTTGTTTTTGTAGCAGAGCTAGTTATGACGGAGGCCAGAGATAGGGAAAATCGCAGCTCACCAACAATAACACCCTGATTGTGTTGATTTGCCATTTCAGTTCGGTGACCTGACCTTAACCTGCCTCAGGGTTCTTCCCCCTGCAATAGGGGTGTGCCCTCCCTATGATTTGGCCCCTCCACGTGTAAACCTCCTGGTCTGCTGGGTAGGGAGGGTTTACTTGCCCAGAATGTCGATTCAGTTTCAAGAATGCATGCATCCCTACACCTGTTACACCTCTAATACCTACACATGTACGTTGTAATCCCTACACTTGTAATCATGTAGGTGCTCCATGCAACTACCTGCGACATAGCCAATAAACCAAATAAACATAGCCAATCCATGCAACTACCTACAACCATAGCAACTCAAATTAATGTTAACATTAGTTCCCTAGTGCAAAACATTTCAAAAGAGTGAATTGTCTAAACCCATAATATCATATATTCCATCCTCTTTTGCCTCGGGAAGAGGCCAAATAAGACGGTGAAGTTGAATGAGAAGGGAAATAACAAATATGAAAGAAAAAAACTTCGAAAATTGAAAACCAACTAATGTGAAATACCATCAAACCAATTACTATAGTCCCATATCATTGCCAAATGAGAGGGACTAATAACGTGTAAAAAGCATTTGAAAAACCCTAAAACATATGAATTAATTAATTATGATAAAAAAATATACCCCAAGAGCTTTCCTTAATTAACCTAGGAAATTCTTTATCATTATGAAAAGCATTTGATACTTTAAATAATAACGTTTGATATATTTAATTCTTAATAGAAATTATTGAATTAAAAAAGTAAAAAATTGGAAAGTACTGGTATACACGTCATAAGGGTTTTGAAATCTAATAATTATGTATATATACTTTGTTGTTAGTATATAATTATGAGTAAAATTAATAATGAAATAAGTAATAATTACGCTGATAGGTATATTTATTAATTTTCATTAATTTTCATAATTATAAGACTTTATAATAATATAGCTCTTTTCATTATTATATGAATTATTTTCCTTTAAGTTATAGAGAATATTTTTAAATTCATAAAAATCATGTTTTAAAATAGTTATTCAAATTATTTAATATTGATGTATAATTTTATAGTTGAATTTGTAATTATGTTGATATACATATCTATCTTAGAATAATATTTCCACAATTTTATTTTAATTATCAATAATTATTAGGTGGGTGGTAGAATATTCTTAATAGAAAACACAAATCAAAGGCTGTCATTTATTTTCAAATTAATTATTCCATTTTTCCCCTTTTAATTAAACTCATTAATTAAAAAAAATGGTGTATTAACAAGTGCAATATGAAAAGATTTATGGTTTTTTGAGCACATGGTATTGATAAGCCATGGTATTGGCCCATCGTTTTGTAACAAAACCTATTTACAAATTAAGGATCTCTATGATAAAATGGGGTAATATCATGGTTAAGAGGCTTGTTACATGTTATTTTAAGTGTATATATATTAACTTTAATAGTAATTAATTTTATCAGTAATAATAATAATAATAATAAATAAATAAATAAATAAGTTATAATTTAGTTAATTTTTATGATTTTTTTAATTTTGGCAACTTGAGATGGCTGATCAAGTAAGTATTTCGATGCTTACATTTACCAACCATTTAGTTAATATGGTTGCATTAGTTATCATGTTTTCATAAATCCTAGTTATGCTAATAGTCATGTCTATTTTGGAATAAGACTTCTAGAATTATAATTTAATTATCAATAATTATTAGTTGAATGGTAGGGATTTAACCTCACTAAATATTCTAGAATATTCATTGTAGTATGCACAAATCAAAGGTTGAGATTTATTTCCAAAGTAGTCATGTCCTTTTAGGTCTTTTAATTGAATTGATTAATTAAAAATAATACCATATGAACAAGTGTCATATGAAATGAGTTATGGTTTTTTGGGCATTTGGTATTGATAAGCCATGGTATTGTAACAAAACTTATTTATGGACTGAGAATCTTCATGATAAAGTGGGATTGAATCTCATGCTTAATAATCTTGTTACATGTTTTTTTTTTTTAAATATGTATGATTAACTTATATATCAATTAATAATAATAATAATAATAATAATTCACCCAATTTTTATGTTGATTGAAATAGAGCTTTGAAATTTTTAATTTTGTTATAACCTCCATGGAATATTTTAACATATTCTTAGTAACATACACAAATCAAAGATTGAGATTTATCTCCAAAATAGTTACATCCTTCCCAGCTCCCTTTTTAATTAAATTTCCTAATTAAAGAAAAATGTCATATGAGCTAGTGCAATATGAAGTGAGTTATAGTTTTTTTGGCATGTGGTGTTAATAAAGCATGGTTTTGACCCATAATATTGTAACAAAGCTTATTTACACATTAAGAATATTTGTGCTAAAGTTGGGGTAAACATCCATGGATAAGAATCTTGTTCATGTTTTTGAAATGTATATATGTTTAACATTTATATACATAGTTATTAAAATAATAGTAATAATTTAAAATAAGCTATAATTTAATTAATTTTTATGATTTTTTAATTTTAGCAATGTGAGATGTATTACAAAGTGTTTTGATGTCTATTATAAATTCATTCTTATCCGCACTTACCAACCATTTAATTTATATGATTGTTATTTGATATTTTCACTTTTAAAATTTGATTTTATTTTTTTGACATAGAAATTAGTATTTTTTTAATCCAATTTTGTAATTTGGAATTTGATATGGACAAATTTGGGACTAGATTTTACATTTCCTAAATTCCAATTTTAAACTTTAAAAACACCATTTTATACTTATTTTCAAAAGGACTTTTAAATTATTACAATTTCAATGAAGTAATTGTTACTTAATTTTTTTTACAATTACAACCAACCTAGATCCATGTTACTTACAAATGTATAAAAGAGATCAAATCATTAATGGATTAATGGTGGATGTCTCACATGAGGGTGGCACTGGGAGGAATGATCTTGGACTTCGGTGAACAAGTAGAATCATAGTTTGCATGGGGATTGGGAATGAACAAAAATAATAATGTCGATTATAGAAAGAGAAAAAAATTAATTACAATTTCAGTTTATGATGATTCAATGGCAGTCATTCACAAATTACAAAAAGCAAAAGGAAGTTAAACCAAAGATCCACCTCCAATTCTACAACATGTCTTACTACAACTTCAATAGTTTGAACAAGTAGAGTTTTTTCACATATATTGACACCTCAATTCTTTAACGGATTCCCTGACCAATCAAGGAGTGTAACTGGAAGAAGATAAATTGCTATTAGATCAAATTTGGACTAGTTTTTCCCTAATCCCATGATTAAAACTAATTTATGTTATTTTTCCAAATGATTTTCCAAAAGGCCTACATAGTCGAACAATCGAATTAAATTTTATTGTGGATCTCATTCACATGGTTGTAATATTTAAAATTCACTGCCTCATGTTTCCATTATGATTAAAATGTTGTCCTTGATGACAACCTACTTGATAAAGATGTCAACATGATGGTAGCAGGATGATTATATAGGTTGGTACAGTTGTGACAGAGATAATGGACAAAGAAATATCAGTTCAGAGACAAAGGGATGATAAAGGTGAAGTTTAGGAAAGTATGTGTGGGTCCTGTGAAGAAATATCACGTACATAAGCAGGTATGGTGAAGCAAAGTCGCGTACATATTCCACACCATCTTAATTGGAATACCAAGGGTCTTTACCATGGTATTGGCCCATAGTATTGAGTGTGACAATGGATATTTGATCTCGTCAAAGAATACCATCGACATTACTAAGGTATTGGCCAAGGATTATACTATATAAGGAGACAGAGATCAAGTGTTAGAGTGTGCATGTGATGAATTATTTATGAATGTGTTGACTTTGTTGGACCCACCAACATGTCAGGGGATCCCCCTGGTAAGAAGTCTGAACGAGACCTCAGATCGTTTGGTGTAGGAGTCCTAGCAGTGGGTCGTATGGTATCGCCTTGATCGCAGTTGATTGCAGAGATACGTAAGATGTCCTTGTTGGTAGCAAGGGTGTGACATGCGTAGAAAGCCAAGGAAGGGGCATGAATGGTTCTAACACACGGAAAATGAGGTGAGTGCACCCCTTGGAAACTTGTGGAAGCACACGGCTTGGAAGGGGACACATGAGCGAAGACGCATCACAAACTAGAAAGCAAGTAAGCTAACAATCCAAAGTGATGGTTAAACCAATAGCACATATCAGTAAGATTCATACATACATACAGAAAGAGTCCATACATGCATGCGTAAGCAAACAGATACACATATTATTAGAATAATCAAGATAGTTGAAATACAATAACAACATATGCATGAAACGTGTTGGCTTTGTTATATTAAGAGTGAAAGTTCCAATCATACAGTACAACATGACCAACCAGTAGTCCTAGTAGCAGGATGTTATAGTCATTTTTGTCTGCTCCTCTAAAGAGGTGTACTAGCTCTGCATTGTGGAGAAGCCAAGCCTCGTTACAATACTCTCCAAGCTTTCTCTAAGATACTCCTATCAGAAGCTTGGCTGACCAAAAGCCTCTACAATGATTTATGAGGTACTATAAATAGCAAAGGGTGGGGTGACCCTTGATATTCCCCTTTGTGATTGTTCACCTACCCTCATGACTCTTCAACTAATCTATGACTGTTACATTCAACTATCAACACTCAGACTTTCAATTTACAAGACGTTACATCCAATCTGCACATGTACCCATGTGAGACAAAATAGGCTTGAGAAAGCCATGCAAGACATCACTAAGGCTCAGACAGTTGTGGGAAGACAAACTCTTCAACATCCTTGTGATGATTGACGGTGGCAGACTGATGCCAAGCTTGGTCATCCGTGATGGTGTTCGTGTGCTCAAAACTGACATCGTCCTGAAAGAGAACTCTTGCCTCCATTGCATTCGGGTACACTAATATGGATCCTCTGTCAAACTCATCTGGTAACATGTGCATCATCGTCTTAAGTGCAGCTGGACTACCAACATACTGATGCATAGTGTCTGTTCTGATCTCCAAGTGTGTGTTGGTGACCATGTGCATCAACTTTTCAAAATACATGTTCAACTCCAATCAGACTTGCTTCTTGTCTTTGCCTCAGTGAGTGTGCCAAATGGGTGGGATCGCATGCGTGTGCACAATGACATCCATGCTCTTAAACACCCTTACATACGATTAATAACATTTCTCACCCTGTCTGCTCCATGCTAATTGTTGGATGAGTCCATAACCTATATGGGCATAGTTTCTTCAGTCTGTGCATGTTGCGCCTCCTGTTGTACATGTTCTTGCTACAACTCCTTCTCCCATCTGTGCAACTCCTGTTCTTCCTTGAGTTTCCGCTTCAGCACCTGCAACTCTTTCTCTATTTCTCTCTCTACCTTCATGCGATCCTCTTGTCGCGCTATCACCTCATAGCCTCAATCTCCAAATCTTCTTTCATCACAAGTGGATCTACTTGAACTTGCAACTTTGCTCCACCTCTACGCTATCAACCACCTTCCTCTTGCATTTTTCGATGCAGGTCTGCTACCTTCTGTTGTTGTTGATGGTGATTCTCGTTGTGATGTCGTTGCCATTTCATCTTGATATCCTTATCCATGAATAATTTGATGTCTTCATAGATAGGCAAGTTCATAGACACTTGATTGACTACATCCCCAGTTGCGCTCTCAATGATGTCTTTGACTCTGCTCTCCTGAAAGCCATTACACCTATGCTACTAAGAGGCAGACGAACACATGTGATACCTAGAGACATAGCAACACTCATGGCAAGAAATATGTTAGTTGAAAACCAAAACAAATTGGAGGACTGACATGCAACATACCTATGTGACTATCTGTGAAGATTGTGCAATTTTCATCGGGAGGCTGGGAGACTGATTGCCAACACTGCACAAGGCATATTCCGGGCTATCAGGAGATTGATTGACTACTAGAACTGCACAATGAACAGTCTAGTCTGGCCTGTTGAGGATTGAAACTGCACAATGCACAATTTCAGTCAGCAATGACATGCAAACCAGCAAATTGTATTGCGTAGTTTCTGGGCTAGCAAGGCACTACCTCCCATAATTGCGCAATGCAAGCCTGGAATTCAGTAATGGTTTAGACTTGTGTAATTTCTGGAGGGAAGGAAGAGCCCTCACTTCTAGAAATGTGCAATGATAGCCAGGCAAGGCAAGGTCCAGGCCAAAGCAGCTCATACCCTCTGACAGGCGACTAAAAACATGAGAAGTCTGAATGCATGGTAATGCTGAGTGTAAACAAGTGTGAATGATCATGCATGCAAATAGTAAGTGTAGGATTCATAAAACAGGAAAGCATGAATGTGTGTGAAGCGGGTCGCCGCAATGACGACCGTTGGTGTAAAAACATTGTTATGCATGCGACAATAGTGAGATGCAATCAAAAATTGAAATGGTGCTTCTACAAGCTAACATACGTCAAAATGAAAGCAAGTGCTTGTTGAAATCAAGCAGACATCACTTACACAAAGTGAAACACAAAAGTGACAGAAACACAGCACAAGACCTGAGAAGCATACTTGCCCTGAAATAGCTAAGCTAAAAGTGTTGAAGACTCCTAGATATAATGTGGGATGTCAGAGCTGCAATATCAATGTGAGCATTGAGCTTTGTAGTGTCCGGTTCATAAGTTTTGATAAGATCAAGGTTATGATGCGCATGCCACAAATCTAGGAAAGAGTGAAACTTGGCAAAAGGCTTCTAAAATGATCTTTGCATGTAACCTATAGCTACTAAAAATAGGTCCCTAAATCCAGGGATGCCTTTTGCATGCTGCCTTTTTCCATTTCAGAGAAAGCAGCCCATGCATGAAAATCAGTTTTGCTCGGTCCCGGAGGGAACCAGTCAACCCTAAAGGCACATGCATCGATCTGCGAGCTTGGGATGGAAATTTGTGCAGTTTCTAGGCTAAGATGGGTTGGTCGTCCTTGAGGGATTATGCAATTTCTGGGGTCAATAGGTGACTGTCGTCGAAACTTGCGCAATTTCTAGGTTGAGTTGTAGTACTGAGCCAGATTGCGTAGTTTTCTCAAGGAATCATGTTTGACTGTTCTGCGCAATTTTTGGAGCTTAGTAAGCTATCTAGCATTTTTGCACAATTTTTGGGCTAAGGCCCAGTGCTAGGTCAGATTGCGGAGTTTTCTGAAGGAGGACTGCCTGATTGTTCTACGCAATTCTAGAGCCTAGTAGGCTGCCCAGTTGATTTGCACAATTTTTAAAGGGAAGGCTAGTTCCCCTCCAGAATTACGCAATTTTCTAGGGGAGTTCTCATCCAGCAAACAGCCTAAGTCCAGAATGTCAACCTGCGGGAGGGAGATAAACAAGCTGACATGCACAGAATGACATGCCACTGAAACTCAACTGAAGCCTAAGTACTTGACAGTGCAAGACATAGTGCTAAGGATGGTTTGTAGGGAGGCTTCAAAATGAAGCTAAGGCAAAATTTTGGAGGGTGGTTGTAGCCGTTACAAGAAAATGACTTATTTTGAAAAAAAGTGTACACCAGGGAGCATGAAGATCGATAAGATATGTTAGATCTTAAATGAATACATATTGGATAATATGTTTATGGTTTGATAGATTTGTGATGATGTGTGTTTGTAACAGTTTATATGTCGAGATTTGGGTTTGACATATGTTGTGTTGTGTAGCGAAGGTATGACTCAGTGATTACAGATCTGTACGTTGGTATGCCATTGAGAAGTCACGTTCATATGCGTATCTTCCTTTGGGTAATCGCATATACATTTTGTGAAAAGTTCAGAATTTGTATGTAGGTGTCAAGTATGAAAAGCGCATACATACGCGGAAATTCTTTGTAAAATTCACATACATTTGTTAGGGCTTTGCAGTATGAGCTATTAATGATGTCTGATTTGTTCTGTTATGTTTGTTTTTGTCTATCGATGATGTCTCTCTCATGATAATCTGTGTTTGACAGTTCTAGTTGGGTTGAATTGTTTATGGGATGATATCTTGACTAGGGATGATGCTACTGTGTGGTGATATGTATCTCGTTAAGTGATCTGTGATGGGTTCAATGATTGATTTCAGTGTGACAGTGACTTAGACTCAATTGTTCAGTATTTTGATATTTGTACGCAGGTCCTCCTAAGGAGAAGCGTGTACATATGCGGTTATGCTATAGAATAATATCGTATATATTCTAGCATATGGTTGATCAGGGTGTGTAGTAGTAATAGTTGGTTTATGTGATGGGTAACAATGTTGGCTTGGTATTATTGATGAGTAGCTATGCATTGATATGATCTATCATGGAAAAATTTGATCTAGTTGTATTGATTGATTAAGATTTAGTGATTGATTTGATGATTCAATTAGTTCAATGATTGAGTGATTTGATACAGTGATTGGTTCCAGAATTGTTATTTGATATTGGGCGTAAATGATGAAAGTGGGTCCAGTCTGAAAACATGATGAAAAGTGGTCTATGATGTTATGAGTCAGGTGGATCCAGTATGAAATATTATGAAACATGGTCTACAAAGGTGTTAAGGGTTGGAGCCTTTAGTGAGAGAGTCAAAGATTCCTTCCAGTGGTAGATAGTAAATCTATTCAGGGGGTATGATCTCCCTTGTGGTGGGTGCTGATAAATGAGATCAGGAGTTTGGAGCTTCCTTCCAGTGGTTGTTGGAGAACGAGAGAAGGTTGTAGCCTTTTGTAGGTGGGTGACTGCGTATTAGTATGAGTATGCGTCAATACAAGATTGTACAATGTTTTCCTTTATAATAAAAGATGAAGACAAATACAATGACAACGATGGTTTCTCCCACATTGGGTTTCCACCTAAACATCATGGTGTCCTCATGTATTGTTGTGTTGCTTATGTGTGATGGTTTATTATGTTCTTACTGCTCATGGTTACTATTTAATTAAAGGCTAATTCAAAAGTTTAAGTGAGTTTTAAAATACTGATTCACCCCCTCTCAGTGTTTTTCCCAACACCTAGTGCAGTTTAATCCCCAAAAGATTTCATATTAATCCCCAAAAGATTTCATATTAATACAGGGGTCTAATAATATGAAAAAAAATGTACCCTCATTTTATCTACCTCAACACCTGACACCTTGAGGTAATGCCTCATAATATGCTATACGGTTTAAAATTACCTTCTTTTTCTTCTAAGCCTATAAAAGTTTCATCGTATTATTTTCTTATAATTCAGTGACATTCTTAATATTACTTATTGTATGTTTAAATTATAAATAATACTAAGTTAATTTGAGTGTTTTAAATTTTGATTTATATAAAGCTTTTAATGAAAAATATTATATTAGATTAACATATTTAAAATTAAAATAATTTTAAATCAAACTAATCTCAAATTTATGAAATATTGTGAGAGCAAATTTTTGAATTTGTAAATTTTTATTTTATATTCAAAATTAAAAAAATAATAATAAAATAATTCTTTAAATTTAATATAAATCTAAATTATTCTAAAATTATAAAGCTAATATATTTTATAAATCTAAACTAATATATAATTATAGGGTTAATCTATTTTATAAATATAAACTAATATATAATTATAGAGTTAAAATATATTTTATAAATCTAAACTCATCCATAATTATAGGGTTAATATATTTTTCCATTCATATCACTCTATCTAGTTATGTTGTTCAATGCACTTAAAAAGTACATTTGTTGTGATGTTAATAATCAACATCCTAAAGACAGCAGTATGGTGTATTTAAACATTTGTCAGGAATAGGTATTGAGTATTTGAATTTGTCACAGGGTCAGGAATAGGTATTGAGTATTTGAATTTGTCAGTGTCAAGAATAGGTATGGAGTATTTGAATGTTTCACTATTTAAAGTTAAACATTTGACAGAGTGTCAGGAATGAGTATGGTGTATTTGAATGTTTCATTATTAAAGTTAAACATTTGGTACAGAGTGTCAGGAATTGTATAGCATGGATTTCACATGTTGATGTTAGAAAGTGATACCTATATACAATGAGAGATTGAGTGAGAAGTGGATCCAAATATAATAATATTCTTTAAAACAATAAATTCCATATTTTCTAGAAATACATTCTGTTTGAAGATCTCTGATATTTTCAAATGAATTCCATATGATGAGGTTTGCTTTTTCTGCTATTTGGTCGCCATGAATGCTGATGGGTGGAGAATTCCGTGATCACTAAGAATTTAAAGTCAAATATAATTCTTCCAGATGGATTATGTGGAAGAATTTAAAGTCACATATCATTCTTCCAGAGAGATTATGTGTTGTTGGCTTGTAATTGGTTGCTGGGAAATCGCCCGTGTGTTCAAATGATAATCACTCATCATTGCTCCTGCGGCAGATTCAATTATGGTTTTATAGACTTCGTGCATAAAAGTTATTACAATTATCTTCAATGAATGTTCAATGGATGAGACGAGATCTACCTCTTCACAATAAATTTTATTATTTGGTAAATAAAAATATTTTTAATTATTATGTTGTACAAATTATTTTAGATTTTGGAATATTTTTGAAATCTAAAGTTTTATATTTTTTAAACAACTCATTATTTTTGTTGTATTTATTATTATTTAATTTAAACGGCTTCTCACATATATCGCATATACGGTTTACCTTGATTTGAAATGCTCGTACATTTAGCATATACAGTTTACCGTGGCTTCATGTGTAACTTCAACTAAATATAGATCTATCTTAACTTTTTACATATACAATTTAAGATGACTTGAGATGTTTATAACATATTGTGCATATACAACTTAGGGCGGCTTGATATGTAACTTTATTTAAGCATGAATTTATTTTAACTTTGGATCTATAGAGGTTCAATAGGGATCAAAATTCTCGAGATTCAAATCTCTTTTTTGAGTGGAAAACATGAAGAAAGATTTACACCTCAAGAAATTTGAGACTTGGTAGATCTAATTTTTTTTTTTAAATATTATTTGTATTTGATTAAATTTGACATTTTTATATATCTAAAGATTGTATAGTCTTTTTAATACAATATGCATAACATTAATGATATATACAAATAGATAATTAGATAATCTAATAAAAATGTTTATTGTAAATATTGAATTTTTATCTGATTATTAATTAAATTTAAATAAGAAGTTTTGAAATATAATTGTTATAAATACGAATCATTATTTTAATTTATATGGTCACATGAACCTTTATCTATTTTATTGAGTAGGCGGTATAGGGTAAATGTGTAAGTGTAATATAAGAAAGTTTGTCAACATTTTTACATTTTGGTTCGATATGTTGAATTTATATTAATATGTTAAATTTATAAAAGGTAAAAGATTTGTAAACATTGCTCAATTAAATAATGATAAAATGTTAAAACTAATATAGAACCCAATATGGGCTAGATGTTGCACTGGCGCTGTAAAATGTTAAAAGTAATAAAAATAATAAAATTCATTTTTTTATGTCGTAATTTTGTTTTTATTCATAAAATTATTAATAACTTTTTAGATAAAAGAAAATCATAATATACATATCACATTAAAATATATAACATATAAATAGTAGCTATAAGTTAAGATCCATTTACCTTATAAATTAAAATAATGATTATCTAACCATATGTAAATTTAATTAATAAGCACATAAAAACATTAATACTTACAATAAACTTACAATATAATAATATTTTTAACCATGGATATTCATGCCCACTTTACCATAGATATTATTAACTTGTAAATAGACTTTGTTATAATACCATGGACCAATACCATAGCTCACCAATACCACATGCCCAAAAATCATCTCTCATTTCACAATCAAAATATTTTATAATTACTTTTGAGATATATCTAAACCCTCTATCACATTAAATTATATAAGATATAAATAATAGCTATAAATTAAGATCCATTTCACCATATAAATTAAAATAATAATTTTGTAATGATATTTAACTTTCATTAATAACCACATAAAAGCTTAATACTTACAATATAATATGATTTTTAATCATGGGTATTCACCCTCATTTTCCTATCGATTTTATTAACTTGTAAATATGTTTTGTTATAATACCTTGGGCTAATATCATTGCTCATCAATACCATATACCCAAAAACCATCTCTCATTTCTCAATCAAAATATATTATATTTTTTCTAATTTAATTTTGGTCCATTTTTGCATGAAGAGGCACTCTCCAACCCAATTTAGAAGAGATGTTGTAATGCCTTGTTATGTTATGTTATCAAAACATTTTGACTTGGTTAAATTACATAAAAACCAAAATAAAAGTAAACAAATAAAATTATCAATTAAAATTATTAATTAAAACATTTTGGCTAAATGAAATAACACAAAAATAAAAATTAAATAAAAAAATAAAAATTAATAAAATTATTAATTAACTTTTAATTATTAATAGTCAAATCAGCTTAGATCCATCTTAACTATGGATCTATCTGTTGGACACCTAATCCTCTAAGGGTTGGTGTGGAATGTAAACACTCAAAGGGAGTCCAAGAGACCACTTGGTATATGGCAACCAAGGGTCATCAGAATGTATTATAAATGTATATCATGAATAATAGGAGACCACTTGGTATATGGAAACCAAGGGTCATTTGAGTGTATTATAAATGTATATCATGAATAATAGATGCATCTAATGCTGATCAAATTTCCCGTGGTGCAAACCTCTTTTTCAAGTGGATCAAAGAGAGGTGGGATAAAAGAGTAAAAACCTCATATAGTCAAGGAGAGTCCATTAGGCATGGAGTCCTAAAAGATTGAGCACAAACTCAGACATTTACTAAATATCTTTGATATTTGTTATTCTATAAAACACATTTGAATAAGATTATAATGGTTAAACAACAAGGCACAATTTAGTCATATGAAATCAAGGAAACAATCAATAGATGTAGAGGGATAATACAAACAACCTATTCATCATAATCTCAGTATTAAACATAAATTTGTTGGGAGAATTGAAGGAAGTTGATCCTTAGCTTAACCTCTTAGGAAAATCATATAATTGTAATTAATGTTCAACTGAAATAGAGAGAAAAGAGGTGCATATTAAAAGGTAGCTTAACACAAAAAATAAAGAAGAAAATTGAGCTATATTTTATTCTAGTTCATGAATCGAAGAGAAACCCTTTGGATTGGAGAAATTTACAAAATACATAGGTCCATTGGGCTTAAAAAAGGCACATCCATCAAGCTACCACCCTCTCCTATGAGTGCCAAAATCCCCCTTTACAATGAGACTCTCTCGATTTATTATACAGAATTTTACAATAAAAAGTAAGTTGTGTGAGGCGACTTTATATGAAGAAAAGCAACAACAATTGGATAAAGGTTGGAAACTACTAGTTTTTGGTTTATAAAATCAAAAATTGTTGGGGAAAAAATCAAGGAGCATATCTGATAAAGGAATCCCATTTCACCAACATTTAAAGATAATATTTTCTAAATATTAAGCTATGACACTACTTTGCCAGATATCTTTCCATCTTACTCTTTTATATCAACCTTTGTTGAAATCCAAGTTGAAAGATACCCATAAACATGGTCTTCCACAATTTGCCAAATATGAAAACCAAAGTGCCATATATGTTACAAACTCTGTAAAACTAATGTTGAGAAAGGGAGAAGGTCGTGGAGGCGGCGTAGTGGTAAGGTCGACCTCGTCATGACGGACCGGTCTTGTGTTCGATCCCGAGCAAGGTCGGTGCTCGTCGTGCGAATAGTAACCGAACCGGGCCAAGCCCACTACCTTCTTTACCGATTCACCATGTGGTTAAAAAAAAAAAAATGTTGAGAAAGGGAGAATAGTGTATCTTGGTAGCCTCTGTCCCTACATTGATACAATGTTAAATAATGGCCTCTTACTTAGAGGGTGAATTTCGAGTCGCCAAATTCTCACCTTTTTCACCATTCAGTGCACCCATTTTCAGCGATTTTATCATACTCCTTTAACCATCTATTACCCATATTGTAATTCTTTGTGAATATATCAGAATAATAGTTGAAGTAGTTAATTATCACTAATTTCATTTATTTTTGATGAATTAGAAAGGATGATTGTTGGTTTTACTAATGATGGTTTTCCTAGCTTGGTTATTGTAATATCTATGCAGCCTATAGGGTTATCAAGTCTCACTGTAGTTGCCAGACGCACATGATAGTTCAACTTTCAGTAGCATATAAATTTTGATTATCAGAAGTGCAGAATGGCAAAGTTATAGGAAGTCATTATTTAGGTAGTTACACAAGGGTTTGTACGTGTTTTTAGTTAGCAAATGTCCTGTAGTTGACTACTAATGGCACGATTGTCGGTTGAGATATTTCCCCAAGTCAGTGGAAATCACGACATGGGTTTTGTTTCTGGCATTGGCAACATTATTTCATGTTATTCAGATTACACCCAGGTTGATTCTAGAAGCCTCCAAGTCGAGATTAATAATTCAGAAAACTCAGGTAAGATAGAATGGAGTCATCAACGTCAGGTGCAATTTATGACCAAAAGGAGTAGAATTTGGAAAATCCAAAACATGGGTTTTGTTGAAGACATCCCTGGTTAGGTTAATCTTAAAAATTTCCTCTAAAAGATGCGTAGATTGAGAGATATTTGTGGTTCTTTCAAAGGGTAATTTCTAGTTGTGACCATTGACCAACTATGCCTAAATTGAGTAACCAGCTAATAGATCAAACCAGATCAAGTTATTTCCATATGGTTCCATGTCAAATAAAAATTATGTCATGATATATTGATCTAGGAATGTATCAAAGACAATCTTTTTTAAAATAATCATGATTTTACATTTCTAGGAGAAGTGGTCTCAATTCACTTTGATATTTCCTTATGTAAATATTTGGGTAAAAGATAGGAGTGGAAAAAGAGTTTAGGAAAAAAGGAAAATTGTTTAGATGGGGAAGTTTCGTGAGGTGACCTTATATTCTATAATTTTTGGTTGAGTAATAAAAACATTTTGCTACTAATTAGTTTCTGAGTTTCTTTCATCTTCCTATACTGCTCCAAGTTAGGAAGGGCCAATTTTCCTAGGTTGCAATTATAGAGTTAATTAGTGTTGGTAGATATTATTTTATTTATTTTTAGTTATATCAAATCTAAGTATCTTTAGTTTGTGTTCTTGTAATTTTCATATTTTTGTTTTAGACTTGATCTACTAGTTTAATTCCTACAATTTCTAGATTCTTGTGTGCCTATCTGGTGTGGTTTTCAGGGCCATAGTGTGAGGATTTATTAACCCAGGGAACCCAACAAATGATTGAAAGGAAACTAGGCTCATACCTACGACTCCTGTGTGTTTATTTTGGTTATGTGTTGAGTGTTTTCGATGTTGTAAGGGTTGTTGAACCTTTTGGATGCCTCTATGATGCTAATAATTGATTGTACTAAAATTTATTAAAGAAAATAATTTCAATTTTATGGTATGCAAGCAGTGAATCCATGTCCAATATAACCCTTGTAAGATTTTTTCTGAAAGCCCTTATTTAATTTTAGCATAGAACATAAACCAATTGAAATTAATTCTACATATATGTTGTTGACACCTTGTCAGATTTTGAGCTACCAGTCAATAATTTAACGAATAACAATTTAAGTAATCAAATTTCCCAACAACGACCACCTGACCATTATGTAGGACTGTTATGTTTTGAAAGGTAATGTCCCACCAAATGAAACCTTTCTTAGTGGGAACAAACTTAATGATAAAAATAGGTGAGCTTCCCCCAATTCTCTTACTCCTTGTGACCACCATGACATCCTTTCCATCTTGAGCAATGATCACATCAAATTTCATACTATCAAGTGTGGCTTGAAGGATCTTCTAGTCATTGGAAAATAAACCATCTTCAATGAAATAATAACTCAAAAATAATTCAACACCAAGTCGTGCACTTCTTCCATGAGATTAGGAATCAATTAAAAGACATTAATTGTTCACTATAGGGCTTCACTATTCTCTAAGTATCAATAGCAATAAATCAGTAGAATTGATTATGTAACCCAATTTGGAGCCATAGAGAACCAATCTCTTGGATGTGCTTAGCAGGACCACATTTATCCCTGGAGCTCAATTGTACAAGCCACACAAGTTGTACCTTTTTTCTTATACTAAGCTCAACCCATTGTTTTCTAGTAATTTGTTATAACCTCAAACCCATTGCAATTGATAATTCCTAGTCGAGTTGGTTTCGTATTCAATTGTTGAACACCCTACATTGTTTCCCATCAACTCCTTAAGATTATTTTTTGGTGGAGAACTATGGTTTTCATGCCCTCTCGCTCAAAGAAGAAAGGTGGTTTTGGGGGGGCCTTAGATGGTTTTATAAATTGTTTTGGAGGGGGGTGTTATTTCCCTTTAAATGCCATGTATGATGGCATTATACCACCAGCGAAAAAAAAATTTGACCACTCCCTCCCTTCCCCGCACGTTAAACATCGAGCATGCATGGGGGGTCGAAATCAATAATAGTCATCGATTTTGATCATGAGGATGTTTGTGTGCCTTCAACTAGGCGTGTTGACTTTTTCAACATGTAGTTCAATGTGCCAATATTCTTTATACTCCATGATCTTGCAAATAATAATTGTGCCAACAAGGGGAGTGTTGTACATGAAATATAGAGGATTTTTTCATATAGAGACCAAATTTGAGGTCTTCAGGGAAGAGAGTGCATGTAGTTTAATTATCCTACCATAAATCCTGAATGATAATTCATTATAGGTTTTCTAGGCCATATATAACTGAATATGTATTGTACTAT
Source organism: Pinus tabuliformis (assembly GCA_031772625.1). Lineage (NCBI taxonomy): Eukaryota > Viridiplantae > Streptophyta > Pinopsida > Pinales > Pinaceae > Pinus > Pinus tabuliformis. Next base: position 291,106,862 of record CM062810.1, read on the forward strand.
GATGTGATAACCTGGTTGTTGGTTTGTAGTTGTTTGAGGACTCCAATTAGAAGAATTAACAACAATGAGAATGTGCATACCATTATCACTCCTCGTCCTTCTAAGAAAATAATAATAAAAGAGAGAAAGCCACGTTGTAGACTGACAAGATGAGAAACCATCATTCTAGGAATTCCTCTGCTTGATTGAGAGAGCGATTTTGTGTTACATATGGCTCCATATGGGGATAACATATCCCTATGAGAGGCTAAGAACTATAAACTAATGTGGCTTGATCTTCTACATTCTAAAACTGAGTGTTGCACATGCCTACACCTATAAATGTCTGAATCTACACTCATACACTTTATAACTCTTTCCTCTGACCTATAAACATTGTTTATTCACAAACTTGAACTAAAAACAAACAAAACTTAAATGCTCTAAGATTGATCTTATTTATACACAAAGTCATACTCTAATCAATTGTAGTTTCATTTATCAAGTAAAATGAAATTTCCAATTGAACCATACAAGAAATTGGCTTACTAAGCCACATTCTTTCATACTTGTGCCCCTTTGGATGAATAACAACATAACGTCTTAAAACTCAAAACAAAAGTAGAACACAAGATGAAGGTGTCATGCATGCCGTAAAAATGATAAAATATTTGCACTAATGAAGCCATCTAAATATTTTGTTATTAAATTGTGAAACTTGTGAGGAACAATGCTTTCATGATCATCAAATAACTCTACTTCTGGTTCAAGATAGGTGAGCTACCTTTGGGTAAACCTTTACCTTATTGCTTCAAGAAAAGAAAATTATTTACCATCATTTGATAATAAAAAAATTACCAAGATATGCCGATATAATTCAGTGTTCAAACTTTCATGCATATCTTCTAAGAAGACATTGACCTAGTAAGAAAAATTTGGAGACTTTTTTATTCGCTCTTCCTCTATTAAAACTTTTTAAAAGAATAGGAGTTGCCATAATTTTTTTCTTTTGTTGGGTGTAGTATAGGGTATACAAATGGACCAAAATTTAATCTCAATCTAGGGTCCATGGACTTTGATACGCAGCACTAGAAATGCTAGTGAAATATTTCAGCAACCTTAAAAAATAAACCCTAATTTGTCTAGAAACTGCTCACACCTTGAGTTCCTACACTTGTTCTAATCCTGCACTCAAGAGAATTCATTAGAAATGAAATCCTAATTGTTACAAACACTAATCCTACAAATACCAGCAATTGAAAGAAAACCCTAATTATTAGCAATAAATGAGAAAAACTCTAATTACTAGAAATCAAAGAACAAACCCTAGTTGTTGATAAATTTGGACAACAAACACTAATTATTCATAATTGAAAAGAAAACACAACTATTGGCATGCAGGGAGCTAATCCTAGCTAGTGGAAATGAAAGATAAAACCCTAACTATAAAAAAATGCAAACCCTGACTACTAATTAGTTGGAAACCTGAGAATTTGACTATTCATTAATTTAGCAATTCCAAAGGAAAAACTGCCTCACAATGATTGAAAACTAAAACAATTAAATCCTAGACAATCCATGAATGCAAGACAAATTCCCTCACACAAAACTCAATCAACCAAGCCTAATAGGTTGCTATGCACAATGTTATTGAAAATTCTCTGTGCAAATCCAAAATGAAGAACAAGTTCCAAATCTATTCTGTGGCAAGATAGTTTTAATTCAAATGCACTAACCATACCTCAAGAAATGCTTCCACTCAGATTTAATACTAATAACATAAACTTGCATTCAACATCAAAGTTCCATAAATCAATAAGTTGATTACCAATTCTGGAAATGATAAAAGAAATAGACACAAGGGATTTGTATCAAAAGAGAAACTTTGTAATCTTCCAAGTCTTCAAACAAATATGCATTTACAGAGATAAATTATAAAATTTTAACTTATCAATTAAAATCCCTTTATTACAAATCAATCCCTTGACTGTAGTCTTGTGGAAAAAACATTGAAGAGATGAGACAAAGTACATCAGGTTAAAATACATCGTTTGTAAACCTTAGATCATGAGCCAATAACATACATGTACTCTCTTAAGATTCACAAAAGTTAACAAATCGTAAGATGGGAATATGACCACTGTTAACAAGTCTTAATTCGATTCTCACTCAGATCATGGTGAAACCCAATGTATTCAGTCAATAAACATCAAGCTTGGCATAGATCTGAGATCATTTCAAGTCATTATTCAACACGGGGTTACCAAATATGAATGGACTTGTAGTGTTGGGTTTATAACTCAACAAAGGGCACAAATCAAGGTAGATTTATTTCTCTTATGTCATAAATTTGACAAAGAGCTTCAAATATTACGAGATCAAATGAACCTATGTAATAATAATTCGACCAGTGCAACCAGAAGTGAAATCCTTATGAAATAGAGTACATGCTAATACAATCACTGCAATATGTGCGTGAATTATATACTAAAACTCATGAATAAGTCTCACACATTAATCAATTGTAAGACTGTCTTATAAACATGATTCCTATTATACCAATGATCCAGGTGGCTCCAGAGATACTCAAAATCTAGAAATAACTCAAAAATAAAAGTCCTCAGATCAAAGTGAAACTATGACTGGATCGTAGTGCGTGTCTCCTTGATTCCAACAATGCAAACGATACTCAAATTTGAGTTTGTATGGTCAAGTTATGGCTGGTCAAAGTTTTGGTCAAACTTGGCCAAGTCGTAGGCTTAACGAGGCAACAAATTGACTGAAACCTGACACATGGAATCCGTCCACTAGAACGGGCATATTTGTCGAATGGTTAATTTTCCCAATAACCCTTATTTTTGGCAAAATTAAAAACGGCTAATTATTTTTGTAAAAAATAAAAAAAATATTAAAATATGGGTGGCATGCTACTAGCCCTGGCATCATTCTATCAACATATTGAATGGGGTGGCAAACAATCAAACCTTTCCACCCCCAACACAACTGTATGCCACCTTATACAAAAGAATAACAAATGGCAGGTAGGCCACCCTCCGGTAGACTCGCTCCACCAAACAAATACCATATATAAATATAGTGTGAGGTTGGTAGTGTTCCAACCTGCCCGACCCATGTGCGTTGGCCCCTGCAAGTAGCCCCATTTATATTAACTTGCAACAAACACCATTTGAAACATTACCAAGTTGCCCAACCAAACGCCAACTCTAAAACGGTGCATTCATTGTGGTTAACACGCTTAACGGTTATAAAAAAATCATTGGTTCAAAAATTACAATGCGCCAAACTATTGGGTGGTCGTGGGCAGGGTTTGACACCGGCACTGCGCGCCCAAGTGGACATCTACACCAACGGGACAACAACCATTCCTTTGTAAACTCCGCCAACCACTTTGTATTTAACCTCGTCCATTTTTCCCAATGGACCGGTGGGAGCCCAATAGTGGATAATGGAGTGGAACCATGATTTGTAGAGATGTGGAACCATGAACAGGTAATATACCTAGATGATGAAAAAATTCCCTTAAAGGTCTAGAGGTGCTAATACCAGGATTTGTCAAGCTTATAGTCATTTTTGCACGTTTTCTCGCTAGGAGTCCAACTGTTCATTCAGAATCTCCATCTGAGCAACATAAATGTGGGTGTCTGGAAACAAGGAATATTTGGAGAATCTTGTGGAATCTTAAATATTCCCTTGGAGGCTGATTTTTTATCGAAGTAGAATGGTGCCAACTTCATAGTCAATTTTCACAAAATTTCGTAGGGAACACAATCATGTGCTTAGAATATTCATTTGAGAAGCGGATTTTTTGGCCATCTTCATGAAGGAATCTTGGGGGAACCTTCAAGATGCCTGAGGGTCCAAAATTTGACGGTGTCAGAAAGGGTCAAAGTTTATAGTCATTTGACATGATTTCGCACCAAAAATTCAGCGGTGATGTTTGTTTCAGGAGATGAGATTTTTATTTTTCGTCCATCTCCAAAAGTGGAGGTATATGATGTAGTTATGTCGTGATTTTCTTCTAATTCTCTGAGATGGTATTTTTCTTGTTGAGATCCCTATTATAATTATGTTGAGGGATACTTGTATGCCACTTCTTATGAGATTTTATTAGCTTTTCATGCTAAAGGAAGACCCATTTGAGTGAGAGTTCTTATAGGGAGAACGTCTTGTGGAGAGACATGTCACTCTTGTTGAGGGGATTTTCCCATATGATTGAGAGTTCCTGAGAACGTCTAGTGGAGAGAAACGCCACTCTGGTTGAGGGTATTAATCCTTGTAATGACGAAGAACATGTCATGTACGTCATCATCATTTGCAACATTAATGAAGCAGACCCCCCACTCTTGACACTAGGGCCTGAAGATGTAACCCACATTGGGTGAACTCCATTATCAATGTGTTTGTGTTCTTTGATTTGATTTTCATCATTATATTTCATCTTCTTTACAGTATGCACATGTGCATTTTCATACTCTTTTATATGCAATTCCATTAACATCATAGAAGTACAATATCTTGGACAATTTGGGTAGCTGAAGAGATCCGGATCAAGTTTGGTATCATACTGGTCTTCTCGCTGATGTGAATTGTGAGTGTGACTGATTGAACGTGAAACAAGAAGGAAAATGGAGGATGACAGAGATATGTATGAGACCTTCCTCAGGATGTCAAAAATGGTAGACATAATGTATTCATCTTATGGGGAGAAGATGGGAAGATAGGAACAACAGAAGGAAAGAGTAGAGAATGATTCTCCATCTACCCCTTGAGTGTACATTCATCTTCTCATCATTCAAATGAGGAGATTAGTCAGAGCCTTCAAGTAGAGAATGTTGAATTGAGGATACTTCTACCAGAAGAGAAAGAGGAGAATCAAATACTACAACTTCAGTTACAAGCCAAAAAACAGGCGTTGGAAAAATTGAAACGCAACGAAGGCTTAGTGAAGCCATCATCACCTATTTTAGAATCGAAACCTGAGGTAAATAATGTTGATCATTCTTCAGTTTCATTTTCGCATGACACTATTTATGTTGGAAATATGGAGGTACCCATTTTAGGAACTAGCATGAGACTCCTTACCAAGATGGGGTATATAAGGAGGAGGACATGGTGTTAATGGCCAAGGAATGACTCAACCATTGGAGGCAGTACAAAGACCTCAATTTGCAAGTTTGGGATACATTGAAGGAGAGTGCTCAAAGACTTTAGAAGCTTCCAAGACATTATTGAAACCGTTGAGAAATGAGAATGATGGGAACACATCACCATCCTCCCATGATAGTGCACATCATGAAGGGAGAGCTAAGGCAAGCTATCATTGCCATGATTGCACCAGAGACAGTCAAGAGAGGAATAAACAGTCTCAGGATTCTAGAGTTCATTTTGATTACAAGCATGTTGTTAATAATTAAACAAAATCATGGCATAGAAAACCATGTAGTTTTTGTGGTTTACATAACCATGTGGTGAGTGCTGGAAGAGAATGGAAGCAAGCAAGAGGATGAGTCCCTGCATCAGGGAAAGAAGAAGGTAAAGCAGATCTAGAGGAAGAATACTTTGTGTAGTAATTGCAATAGAAGTGGACATCAAAGATCCACATGTTGGAGGATCCATCTAGAGCAGTGTCTTAAGGACAAATCACCCATGCAGGAACCAGTTGGAAAATTTGTTCAACAAGCGAATCCGCCACATTCCTCGTGGTTCACTTTGATGAGTAAGAGATGGTTTTACTAGTTATAGTAGCTTTTCATGGCCACATATTTTAAATCATGAGTTGTAATATAAATGTAAAAGTGATGATATGTTTTCCATCGCTTATTAAAGCAACAATGATGTTTTGGGCCTTTATTGATAGTTGGGGTATTGATTTCTATTATGATGTAAACTTGACCAAAGAGTGTGTCATATAAGATCTTGGAAAGTATGGGGATTCTTGGATCATGATTGGTTACATCATTGAGGATGCAATTTGAAAATATGTACTACAAGTTTGCAGAGGATGCAGGTGTCGCCTTATCACTTATGCCTCTAAATAATAAGGGTGAAGGAGAAGGAAGTGGGGCTTATCAAGACACTTGTGGTGCAGATAATGTACACATCAGTTGCAGATTATGTTCATGCTTTTGGAGGACCAAAATCCCCCTAGTGGGGAGGAATGATCCATGCAGCTCCAGAGATGCGCAAAATCCAAAAATAACTCAAAACTCAATGTCCTCATATTGATGTGAAACTAGGACTAGATCATAGTGATCGTTTCCCTTATTCCAACTGTGTGAACGACACTCAAATCTGAGTTCGTATGGTCAAGTTATGGTTGGTCAAACTTGGCCAAGTGGCAGGGTTAACGAGGCAAGAAATTGACCAATATCTGACACATGGAATCTGACCACTGGAATGGGTGAATTTGTCGAATGGTTAATTTTCCCAATAACCCTTATTTTCGGTGAAATTAAAATGCCCAATTTGTTTTATAAAAAAAAAAGAAATATTAAAATAGGGGTGGTGAGTTGCTACCCTCGGCATTGTTCTATCAACAAATTGAATGGGGTGGCAAGCGGTCAAACCCCGCCACCCCCAACACAATTGTATGCCACATTATCTAAAAAAATAACAAGTTGTGGGTGAGCCACCCGATGGCAGACCCACCCCACCAAACAAATACCATACACAAATATAGTTTGGGATCAGCCCCCATGGGCAGCGACATTTATATTAACTACCAACAAACATCATCTGAAATATTACCTAGTCACCCAACCAAGCGCCAACTCCAAAATGGTGTATCTACCACAATTAACACGCCTAACAATTATAAAAAAGAATCGTCGGTTCAAAAATTACAATGCGCCAAATTGTTGGGTGGTCGTAGGCGGGGTTTCACCTTGAGCCTCGCGCGCCCAAGTGGACACCTACACCAATGGCCTAACGACCATTCCTTTGTAAACTCCACCAGCTACTTTGTATTTAACCTCGTCCATTTTTCCCAGCAGACTGACAGAAGCCCAATGGTGGAGAGCAAAGAAGAACCATGATTTGCATAGATGTGGAACCATGAACAGGGAATATACCCAAATGTTGAAAAGATTCCCTGATATGGCTAGAGGTGCCAGGGACAGAATTTATCAAGCTTAGAGTCATTTTTGCACGTTTTCTCATGAAGAGTCCAATGGTGTATTCAGAATCTCCATCTAAGCAATAGAAATGTAGGTGTCCGGCAACAAGGAATCTTTAGAGAATCTTATGGAATCTTAAAGATTCCCTTGGACATTGATGTTTGACTGAGATAGAATGGTTCCAATTTCATTGTTATTTTCCACATAATTTCACAGGGAGCATAACGGTGTGCTTGTAATCTTCATCTGAGCAGCGAAATTTTTGGCCATCTTCATGAAGGAATCTTGGGGAATCTTCAAGATGCCCGAGGGTCCAGAATTTGACAGTGTCAGAAAGGGAAAAAGTTTATAGTCATTTGATGCAATTTCGCGCCAAGAATTTAGCGGTGATGTTTGTTTCAGCAGCTGAGCTTTATATTTTTCGGCCATCTCCGAAAGTGGAGGTATATGATGCAATTATGTCATGCTTTTCTTCTGATTTGTTGAGATGATGTTTTTCTTGTTGAGATCCCTGTTATCATTATGTTGATGGATACCTGTATGCCACATCTTGTGAGATTTTATTAGCTTGTCATGCTGAAGGAAAACCCATTTGAGTGAGAGTTCTTATAGGGAGAACGTCTTGTGGAGAGACATGCCACTCTTATTGAGAGGATTTTCCCATATGAGAGAGAGTTTATGAGAACTTCTCATGGAGAGACACGTCACTCTGGTTGAGGGTATTCATCCTTGTAATGACAAATAACATACCATTTACATCATCATCATTTGCAGCATTAATGAAGTGGCCTCCCCACTCTTAATGGCAAGGCCTGGAGACGTAACCCACACTGGGTGGACTCTGTTATCAGTGTGTTTGTGTTCTTTGATTTGATGGCCGTCATTATGTTTCATCTTCTTTACAATATGCACATGTGGAGTTTCATACTCTTTTATATGCAATTATGCTAACATCATAGAAGTAAAAGACCTTGGATAATTCTGGTAGTTGATTGATCCAGATCCCTGAAGAGTTATATATTATAACTCATATGGAAGAATTAAAACATCATTTCAGAAAAAAACCATGTTCGGTTTTTCTCGGAGGAGTGCCAATACATCAAACCCCCAAATTGGTGCAGAAATTGTTGCTGGTGCAGGAACAAGTCAATGAAGGATAAGTGTGCCTTTGACTATCAGATAGGCTCCAAAATAGTCTCGAACATGTGCTCATACCATCATATAGCATTGGCCTCTATGGAAAACTCGAATGGTAAAGCGGTCCACATATACTTTAATTCTGGTGCAGGATCTTTATGGAGTGTAGGAACTACATAAACTTGTATTAGTGACTTACGATACACATAAAATTCAGAAAACATAAATGAATGAAGGAATTTGATTAAAAATACACATTGGACCCAATTCTTCACTGTTGTGTCAAGATCATAAGGCAGTGCATTATAAAAGAGTCATAATTGGTGAAACAAAGAGGTAAAATACAATATCGTGGGGGTAAGAAGATGTATTAAATATAACAATTCCAAGACTTGACAAATTATGTTCCCATATGTCTATAAAAATATTCCAGAAGCTGGTAATAGAATTTATGGATTTAGGAGGCAAGTTGTTAACCCAACTTCTACGAGTTTCTTCTAATGAATCACAAAGCATCCTCATGTACACATCTTCATATTCAATCTCGAGGAAATTAACAAAATGTTTAAAACTTGAGAGGTTTTTTTCTACTTTTCTTTGATCATATCCGTTGAAGTGTGGGAACATCTAAAAAATATATTCATCTTTAGGAAAAGGGTTAAGTAAACTAGGAATGTCTTTGAAATCCATAGATGCATACCTTAAACTAATCAGAGCAGCAATTGTGTTCACCATTTAGATCCAGTGAAGTTTCCAATGGGTTTTCGGACCATGGAGTTTCCAAGTGAATGGTATGCAACCAATATCCAATTTCCAATATTTTCTCACAATTAAGAAGTATAATTGTCCTTTGTTAAATACCCATGGGAAGATATCTTCATGTCTTTGTTCCTCGGAAATGGCATAAGATGTTGTAACTCGAGATGGTTCGTAGCTACTAGGAACTATGTCAGGGTAACAACAAACTTGATTTAGGCCCAAACTAACCCTTGATCTAGAGGGGGCCCCCTTAGTGAAATAAATGGATGTCTATTTTCACTAGATAATAGTTCGTAAATTTGATACAGTGGCCAGATTTAGATGATAGAATTATGGTGGACTGGGTTGAGAATAAGGATAGTAGAGAGTAAGGATAACACAATAAAAATCTTAGATAGTAAAATGAGAGACCATTGGCCATGGAGTCCTAAAAGATAGAGCACAAGGCTAATATGTGAAAGGTGGAGGAACATAAGAAGAGAAATAACAAACTCAAATATTCACTAAATATCTTTGATATTTGTTATTATAGAGAATACACTGAAATAAAATTCTAATGGTTAAACAATAGGGCACAATTTAGTCATATCAAATCACGACAACAATCAATATATGTAGAGGGGTAATACAAACAACCTATTCACATTATAATGTTAGTAATAAACATAACTTTGTTGGTGAATTAAGGGAAATTGATCCTCAACTTCTCTCAAGAATTTCATGTAACTATAATTAATACTCAACTAAAATAAGAGGAAGAGAGGTGAATTTTGACAAGTAGCTTAACACATAAAATAATGAAGAAAACTTAGCTCTATTTTATTTTGGGTTATGAATCCAAAAGAAATCCTCTGGATCTGAGAAATTAATAGAATTCAAAGGCCCATTGGGCTTAGAAAAAGGCATAGCCTTCAGACTTCCAACCTCTCCCCTCAGTGCCAAAATCTCCATTTACAATGAGCCTCTCTTGACTTATACAAAATTTTACAACAAAAAGTAAGTCGTGTGAGGCAACTTTCTAGGCAAAAGCAACAAAAATTTCTTAAAGGCTAGTGACTACTAATTTTTGGTCTATAAAACTAGACTTTGTTAGGTAAAAAATCAAGGAGCATATCAAATAAATGAATCCCATTTTGCCAACATTTAATGATAATAGTTTTTTTATCTTAATCTGTGAGACTCTTTTGCCATATATCTCTCCAACCGAATCCTTTATCATCCTTTGTTGAAATCCAAGTTGCAATATACCCATAAAAATGGCCTTCCATGGCTTTTCCAAACATGAAAACCACAATTCAATAGATGTCATAAACTTTGTAAAATTTTCATTGAGAAATGTCAAGGAGCATATCTTGGTAACCTCTGATGCTACATTGATACAATGTCGAATAGTTTCCTCTTACTCAGAGGGCTACCACATAATCATTATGTGGGCCCATTATGTTTTGAATGATAATGGCCCACCCAATGGATCATTTCCCAACAACAACAACAAACCTAATGATAAAAATTGGTGAGATTCCCCCAACGTTCTTACTCTCAGTGACCATTGTGACATCCTTTCCATCTTGAGAAATGATCACATCAACATTCCCACCACTAGGCATGGCTTGAAGGAGCTTATGGTGATATAAAAATAATCAGTAAGGGAAAACCATCTTCAATGAAACCATATATTGAAAAGAATTCAACACCAAGTTGTGCACTTCTTCAATGAGATTAGAAATTAGTTAAAAGGAACTGATTGTCCACTAAAGGGTTTCATTGTTTTCAAATTATCAATATGAATAAATCAATGATAATTATTATTTATCTTGGGTTTGAGCAAGAGAGAAGTATTCAGTTGGATGTGCTCAACAGTACCACCTGTATTCCTTTAACTCAATTTTACAAGCCACACAAGTTGTAACTATTTTATTGTATTAAGCTCAAACCAGTCTTTGCAAGTAATTTGTTACGACCTTGAACCCATTAAAAATATAATTTTGAGTTGATTTGATTTCTTAGGTTCATTGTTAAAGACCCTACATGTTTCCCCTCAAATCCTTAAGATTATTTTTTGGGGGTGAACTATGGTTTTCATGTTGTTCCACCCTAAGAAGGAAGGCAATTTCGGGGGGGTCGTGGATGATTTTGTAAACCACCAGGGGGGGTGGGGTGGGGGATATATCCATTTGATTTCCACATATGATGATGGTATACCACCAGCCGAAAAAAGTTGTACCCCCGCTCACATTAAACATCGAACATGCGGGGGGGGTGTGAAAAATCAATCATAGCCATCTATTTTTATCATGAGGATGTTTGTGCGCGTTCAAATAGGATTGTTGAATTTTTAAACATGTATTTCAATGTTTTGATCTAATTTATGCTCCATGACCTTTCCAGTAACAATTTTGGCAACAAGCTAAGCACTGTACAAGTGTGGAGGATTTTTTCATATAGCTACCAAATTTGAGGTCTGAAAGGAAAGACAACACATGCACTTTACTTATCTTGCCATAAATCTTGAACAATAGATTCACTATAGGTTTACCAACCCACATATAACCAAATATGTTTTGTTTAATGATGTCATAACCTGGTTGCTGGTTTGTAGTTGTTTGAAGGAATATTATTGGAAGAGTTAACAACCATGAGAGTGTGCATGCCATTATCACTCCTCATCCTTCTAAATAAATGTTAATAAAAGAGTGTGTTAGCACTTAGAAATTTTCTCTTGGTTGTAGGAGAGAAGTTTCCAAGGTAACCTATTCACTCCAACTTGTAGATTGAACGCTAGCCCCTTCAATCCAAAGAGGGCTCTCTCTGACGTTTACGTTGTGGCTATATATTTAGATAAGTTTTGACGATGTAGGGTTTGGTTAGGCCTGAAATCAATAGCTCATTGGGTGATCGAGTCAAATATCTAAGTTTAGATAGGTTTACCAAGATAGTTGGTTGTCTAATCAGGATTGATAAAGGAAAGGTGGATAACAGATCCTAGACCTTTGCCATTTGTTGTAGATAGATGAAGAATAAGAAGAAAAGTTCACCACTATAGGGGATGAAAAATGAATCCTAAGGTGGCTTTAGAAGATTGGGATGGGAACCTTTGGAAACTTAACTCAAAGAACCAAGAACATAATGATTTCTGAATTAATTTATCATTTCCAAACATTCAGAGGGAATGCAGTTATGAGATTATTTAAGGAGAAATTGAAAAACACAGAGATACACACTAAAATCCACTATCTCATGAATATTTACATCACTGGTTAGAATCTACTGATCTTGGCAAATGAAATAATTGAAGCATTCAAAACGCACAAACAATGACTATAATTTTCATAAAATCCAACCCTTTCTTAATATTCTTGATGAAATATATAGAAAATACAATAGATTTCAGCTCCTTGAAGTATGGTAGCAATAATTACAAAATTCTTAAATAATATTTGAGAGTTTAATTGAAAAAAATCACCTAAATCCTACCCTCTGAGCTATTCAGATCACTAATCTGGTACATAATCCCTAGTCAAAACAGAGTACAAGGTTATTATACGCTCTTGCTACTAGTATGCTTGAAGAATAATGAGCTATCTGCTTCTAGATAGGATATGGAATGATCTACTTCTTTTTAGGCCTAATCTCTAAAGCTAGAATCGTATTACCTCCTTTTAGCCAACTGATGCATGAACCAGGAAATGGTGCCAAAACTATGTAATTGTATGCCTTCTTTATTTCTTGTTTTCCTCATGTTGACTCGTACTCCTTAGGCCAAAAAAAATATCTGATATATTACCACATTATACTCAACATAATTATTGCTTGATTATTTAACCATGGTAAACCCAAATTTTAAATATCTATTAGGGTTTGGTGCAACAAAGTTAGTGTTTACTGTAAAAAAAACTAGGGTTTATACTATGCTCTGCCCCTGGAGTCAATTGATCACTTCCCTATGTCCTTTGCAAATTGATAAAGGATTTACAACTTATCTTGACTCATCACCCTCCTAGTTAGATTTTGTGAGATTTTATCATATTTTAGGGTTTTTCCTTTGTTCTTCTTAGCATACTCTGTTTTTCTTAGCCTTTTCTTACTTTTTGAAGTCTGCTCTATTTTTTCTTCTTCATCAAGGATGATGACTATTTCTTTGTACTTAGTATTCATTTTTTCTTTGAAGTTCAACCTCATCTTGTTAGTAGGCCGAGTGTGAGGCCTTTTTCCCAAAACCCTAACTATCTCAGCTTCCTCATTTTTTGTTTTAATTTTCTTCTTACCCTTTTTGCTCTTTGATATTTCCTGTTTTATTTCCTCCTCCTCTACTAAATTTCTTTGTTGGCTTCTTTGGCTTCTATTCCTTCCTTCATAAACCTCAACCTCAACCTCTGGAATTTTCACAGGGACCTCCTCATGTCTTTCAACCTGGGGTTGGCTAGATTCTCCTTTGGTCTCATGAGATACAACTGAGGAGAAACTCTGTTTTGGCCTCTTTTTTATCTTCTAAGTACAGGTACGTTTGGGTTCCTTTGTCTCATTTGCCTTAATTCTTCCACTTTATTATTCAACTCATGGGTATATAAAATCTTAATAAGATTGTGATGGAAAATATCATGATCTTGTAATTCAGGTCTCTTCCTTTCCTTAGTGCACATTTTCAACAAATTTTGATGTAGGAAGTATGGAAAATTCATTTTCCTAAAACCTGCTAAGTGACAAAGAAACCTCATGTGATATAGGTAAGCTTTGGAATACCTACCTTCACAAGTGAAGAAAAGTTGGACAGTTCTAAGTGTAGTAGCCCATTGAGGTTTCAAATTTCCTTGGAGGGCCCCTACATCCTTGTCTTGATTTTGACAGTCTTCTTTCAGGAAGAAATGCAAATCCACGTTCATCAACCTTTGTTTCTTGAACCACCTTTCACCTTCTGTTGGAAAACCTGTTGCTTCAGTAATCGACTCTTCTGTGATATGGAACTGTAATGTCCTGATTCTAGTTGTATTACCATCGAAATAGAAGACAAAATCATGGCACCAACTGAGTTTGTACCCATTAAAACTTTGAAATATTGGTTCCCAACCTGCACCTTTGAAAATATCAAGCATTTCAGGGTACACTTCGAAGTACATTCCATCAGGTTCGAACCTCTTCACATGATCAGAAAAACTCACTTTTCCAAGATCCAAGAGCTGCAACACCTTCATTGACCTTGCAATAACTTAACGGGGCACTTCAAAACAACTAACCCTCTTTCTGCACTGGAAAACAACAAATCTGGGTTTGCTGGAAAAATTATTTTTAGGCAAAACAAAGTAAACTAGGGTTTGGTTTAAAATGGCTCAAATGGGCTCAAAACTGTTGGAAAATGTCACATCATGCAGGGGGAGGACCATTATTTTATAAACCACCACTTGGATGCTTAGAAAATATGACTTAACAGGTCAGAAATTGAGTTTTGATTTTTTTTGAAAAGCACTATGAAAACATTTCGTAGCGTCGCACTACGAAAACATTTCATAGCGCTACCCGATTTTTTTCTACAGGTCAAATCATAAATTGAAACTTTGCATAAACATAGGGTTAGGAAAAAGGGTTTAAATGACACATTTCCCTAGGTTTGGCCAACCTTATAATGAATACAACACCCCCCTTTTCATGATTATGACTTGCAAAAATATAGATTGACATCCCTGACTTGACATGAAGGTGTAAACCTGATGCTAACAGTTGGCTCCATCAGGGATACTGTCTACCCAAGACGTAGTAAGAACATGTAGACCATGTGCCTAATCCATTGGGTAAACTTTTGAAATCTACAAATGTAAATCTGCTTTATTTTGGAAAGTAAATATTTATAAATGGCTTAATTAAACTATTCAAATGAAATTTCTGTAAAGCATGACAACCCCTCATCAGGTACTTATGGCCTTCACCTCGAGCTTCAAATCCTTCAAAGTGGCTTTCCAATCCTGCAAACCGCTCTGAACATGTATATGTACAATGAATTGTGATAATGACATTTTCTCAAACCAAGAAATGTTTAAGGAAATGTCCATTGACTAGACCTCCACTCAATAGTACTCCATTTAAGTCCTTCAAAAGGGAACAATTCTTACCTCTTAAAGTAGAAATCCTATAAGGCCCTTTCCATAAATGGTCAAATTTTCCATGTTTCCCTTTTTCCTCAAATCTTGCATCCCATTTTAGGTCTCAATCTTGGACCTTGAAGTTATCCTCTTTGACCTTCTAATCATGAATTTATTTTATTTTATCCTGAAACATCTAAGAGTGTTGATGTAATTTCTCTCTTAATTCATGTACTTCAATAAGTTGATTAGTCCTTCTTTGAAAACCATCAAGTTCTGCATCATGTTCCTGCAACAATCGCACCACTAGTAGTCTTAATGAAACTCGAAAAATTGCTTCTATGTCATAGACTAATTGAAATGGTGATGTACCAATGGACTTTTTGATGTTGATCCTATCTACCCATAGTGCAAACTTCAATTTGGTTTGCCAAGCCTTCTTGTTCTCTTCTAACAACTTTTTGATAATTCTGGCTAAAATTTTGTTGGATAATTTAGTTAATCCATTACACTGAGGGTAATAGGTTGTAGAATGATTCAAAGTGACATGATAGTTATCATAGAATTTGACCATTTTCTAAGATTTGAAAAACTAAGAATTATCTATTATAATTTTTATAGGGCAGCCAAACCTTGAAAATATACTCTCTAAGAACTAAATCACTACACTATCTATAGCCTACCTTGTATGAATAGCTTCAATCCATTTGGTAAAATAGCCTGTGGCAGTCAATATCCATCTATGTTGTCTTGAAGGATGTGGGTTAATTTCTCCAATAAAGTCCAATCCGCACTATTGAAATGGGGTTTTAGCTGAGATTGGTTTCCAAGGTACGAATAGTAACTTGGTTTTTACCTAAAAAAATGGCACTCAAAACATGTTGTAACTTCTCTATGTACTTCTACAAAAATGGTTGGCCAATAGTAGCCTTCCCTGAGGATTTTATTGGCAGTGGCTCTTTGGTAGTGATGCCCTCCATGCACTCCTTGATGACATTCTTTAACCACCTATTTTGTTTCAAATTCAACAAGATAGTTCAAAAGGATCCCTATTGGATCTTTCCAAAACAAGTAACCATCAATACAACAAAACTGATGAGGCTCATCAATGGATAAAATATTTGGACCTTAATGCACCTCCATCTTACTAAAATCAACTCATCTCATAATTCTTTATATGTTTTAATTATATTTTTCTTAATGAGATGAGTAAAAGTAAGATGTCATGTTTAGTGGTCTAATGTGCATTGATTGCAGGTTTTGGGAGAAAATTGTGGCTAATTAGGGTGCAGGAACTTGAATAACATAAGAAGGATAGATTACAGGAGATAGGATCTCCCTCCTTAACTCCTCACTCACTCGAGGATCCCTCAATCAAATCACACCAACTCGGAGTTGCAAGCAGCTGAGTCATGAGGATCATTAGCAGCCAAGCCAGTGACAATTAAGAACCAATTTATCTCAAGATTGGGAGCCAAGCCTCGCTAGATTTAAGGAAGTTGTTGGCAACTTTAGTTGTATAAGAAAAGAGGCCTAGGACCTCATTAGGATTCATATTTTTTGTGCAAGATAGCTAAGCAATTTTTGAGTTGAAGGATTGTGACCAAACACTTTTATGTATTTTTGATATGTTAATGAAAATGAGCAGCATTCCCTTGATCAAGCACTGAGTTGACTTAGAGGGCTGAAGCTCTTGGGTTAGGGCCCAACCCTAGCAACAAAGATTCCTCTTGTTGTATATGTATGTTTAGGCTTGTACTCATAGTTAGTTGCTACACTGATTTATGTGTTGTTAATTTGTAAGTATTGGTATGTTTTATTAGTTTTCTTCCATTTGTGGACAGTTCTAACATTAGCATTATAGAGATATAATATTAAAAAAAACCTAACAGAAAGTGGATATTACCTCATTTGAAACATTTCCCATTCAGCCCAAAAAAGATAGAATTCTGGTTTCTTATGAAATTTAGGGTAGTCTGCTAATTAGGTCATCATCTTTTAGTTTTAGAAGATAGGTTGAAATTTACATTTATGATATCTTAGGTCTTGCATTGATTTCATGTTGCTTTCACAATGGTTTCAAGCATTCCCATGCATGAACTTGGCAGATAAGTGATGAAAATTTTGTTCCCTTCTATTTGAGTAAACCCTTCTTGTTTTGAGATGAATTTATGGATAAATGCCAAAAATGATGTATATGTCATAGGGGTTTCTACATTGCAGGAAGACCTCATATCATCAGCCTCAGTCGAACCATATCCACCCATGATCGCGAAAAGCCACTAAGGTCTCAATTCGAATTATTGTGTTACAAGGAAAACTTGCCATGCTCATTGAGAAAATCCAACCATCATAAAGCTTTGGCTTGAGTTCTGAGTGCGTGCCTATCACTCCCTAGCATTATTCCCTCCTTACTCACCTTTTCCAAGCTCCATCCCACCTTTTAAACCACTCCCTATGCTTTTGGCCTGTTCCTATAGGAAAACAGGGGATCCTGTAGGTGAACTAGGACATCTTGTAGACATCCTGTAGGAAAACCTGTAGTGGCCTATTTTGAGCACAAATTGTGAAAAAAACATCACTAAAGCTAGGAGTAGACCCCTGCTTGCCTTCCAATCCATCTGAACCATTGCACTCATCTCCCTCCACACCTATCTCACCTGCCATGCAACCAAGAAGGATTATCATTTACATTTTTACAAAAGGATAAAGAGAGAAAGGTATTTATATTTATTCATGCATACAATAGTTAAGTGTTTGTTTAGATTAGAATTCATGCTTAGACTAGTTAAGACTTCACATGTGTTAAATTAGAGCTATTTTGCAAGAAAGGTACGTTAACAAATAGCTAGATGAGTTATTGTGTTTTTGTAGGCATTTCTTTCAGTCTTTCATCACTGTAGTAAGTAGAATTTCAATTCTCTCAATTCGGGTAAAATTCTCCTTTCTAAATTGGTAATCAGACTTCTTCTAATCAATAGAAGGCTAGTTTGAGAAACCCTAGTGGTCTATCACCCTAGTTCAGCAGTGAAAAAGAGTGGACCCATTACATCTATTTGTGTATACAACACTATCACCTCCAAGTTTTTATGAGCCCCAGGATGATGAAGTAAAGTTGGTAGCCCCAGGAGTTGCAACATCCTTGCTGCAATACTAGTGCTCATCACTTTTTGGCTATGTTTCCAAAGAGGTGTCTGAGTATATGTTATTTCTTCTTTCTTTCTTCCATTTCTTATCTCTTTCATTCTTCTATTAGTTCCATTCTGCAAAGTAGTTGTAAGCTGGTTTGCTTTCCTTTCCATTTTTCAATTGATTCCATTCAGCAGTTAGTTTCAATTCAATTTTTCTTTTCAATTTTGCAATCAGTCTTAAAGCTTTAAAAACAAAACAAAAACACTCCTTTCATGCCTTGTAGTAATAGAGATAACTTAGGAAAATTTCTACCAAATACCCTCACCACTTTAAACATCCAACCTTCCCTCTTCTTCGGTGGCTGTGAATTAGAGGACCCCTTAGGTGAACAACCAAATATTTTTGAAGAGCCTATAGGGGAAGAAGAAGAAACCATTCTAGTTGGCATAATGGCTTAAAATAGAAATGAAAGGGGAGATAGGGAAAGAATTGAGGGTGATTTTCGCATCAAAGAAACTAATGGGGATGCCAAGATGAAAAACATAACCCCCTCTGCTCTTCCTTACTTCCATGGCTTGACCTTAGAAGATCCAGATACTTTTTTGTTCAAATTTGTAGTCATATGCAAAACTTATGATTACACCTCTGATGATTAGAAGTTGAAATTATTCCCATCCATTCTCAAGGATGCATCCCTACACTTGTTCATGGTTTTATCTGGGGATATTATCACCACCTTGGCTTAGATGCAAGTCCAAAGATACCAAAGAGGAAATTTTTAGAATGACTTTGGGACATGATGAGTCATTAGAGGATCATGAGGAAAGATTCCAGCTTAGATATAAAAGGGCTAGGTGCACACTTGATCCTGAGTCACTTAAGTTAGTCCTTCTCAAGGGGATCGAGGAAGATCTCCTAGAAATCCTAAACTTGCTATCAGGAGGGGACATCTACAAGCTACCCTATGATGATATCAATATTGGTTTCAAGAATCATTCTAGGGCAGCTGGAAAAAGGGGTAGGGTTAGTCAAATACTAGCCAACTCATCCTCTTCCAACACATCTATAAAAAGTGAAATTGGGAACATGTTGGAATATTTTAAGAGTGAAATGATGCAAACCCTTGCCCTGCAGATGGACACTATGCAAATCAAGAGGAAGCAGGAGGAAGTAGAGAGAGAATTAGCCATCTTCTGCCCTAGATGCATAAGGTGGAACCCTAGGAATGAATTTCCACTGAACCTTGTAGAAATCTGCTTGGTCTGTGAGGAAAACCACTCCACAGACAAGTTCCCTTCTCTGCCTGGACTAAAATTTGTGTATCAGGGAACTGAAGGGGTGACTGAACAACTCTGCTACATAAATCAAAGGAGGCCTCATGGGCCTCAACCATACCAGCAGGGCATGCAAGGGTCATCCTATTCATATTACAACCCTAATAAAAACACATTCATTACCTCTTGCTGCCCCCCTGCTCATCCCTCCTAGTCTACACCTTCTCCCTGGTATTTTGCACCTCAATACCATTCCTAATCGGCCAACCAACCATTTCATCCATATACTCCTCCACAACCTCAATGGAATGCACCACCCCAGGGGTGGAGGCCCCCATACAACAATGCTCTAGCTCTTTTGCCTTCCCCTCCATCTCAACCACATCTTTTACACCCTGCTCCACCTAAATAATCTCAGATTCCTGCCCAACCAAACCCGAACCTGAACAACAAATAGGCACAACAGGTCTACAATGGAGAGACATCCTACCCTGCTTATGCTATGGAAATTCATGAAATTAACCTTAGGCTTGGGAGAGTGCTTCCAGATAACCAACCTCCATCTCCACCTAGGGAGAGTGAGGAGGAAAGAGAGGAAAGTATGCCTAGATTAAATCCACCACCCTTTCCTAAAGGATTAACCCATCCAATCCAGCATACCCTAGAACAGACTAAACTTCTGGGTGAGTTGAAAAATCTATGTGTCAAAATCCCACTTCTCCAAGCTATTAAAGATGTACCCATTTACAACAAGCTGATTAAAGAGAAGTTTTTCAAACATCCAAGAAGGTGAAGAAGAGACACCCCTACCATTAATGTCAATTGATAGTTGTTAGACTTAATGTTTGGGTGGGTAATTTTCCCAAAGTATTTAGACCCTGGGATCCCTGTAGTAGATGTACACATCGATGGCACCATTTCCCCCCATACCTTGATTGATCTTGGGGATGACATCAATGTAATGACTAAGGACACTATGCTCAAGCTGAATCTTGAGGAATCATTAAGGAAGACCACAATAGTCTTTCAGCTTGCAAACGAATCCATAGTATCCCCTAAGGGGATTGTTGAGGATATGATGGCCTCCATTGATTCCTCGGAATACCCTGCAGACTTCTTAGTTCTCCAACCTAAGACCAAATTTAATAGTTATCCTCTCATCCTTGGGAGGCCTTGGTTAGCCACTGCCAATGCCTACATAAGCTACAGGGCTACAAATATGACTATAAAAATGGACATCTATCCAAGTAGTTGGTATGTACCTTCCTGCTCAACCATTTGTAGAACATGACTTACCTTTATGGCTAGAAGAGGAGGAAGAAGATGAAGTCTACTCCTCCCAAATCTATACCCTAGAAACTTCCATAAGAGGAGGAAAACCTGATGAAGATGATTGGATTGAACACATCGAGCACCAGTATTACATCAAGGATTCTGCAACTCCTAGGGCTACCAACTTTACTTCATCAACTGGGGGTTCATACAAACTTGGAGGTGACAGTGTTCTTGGTTGCATGGCCGGTGAGATAGGTGTGGAGGGAGATGAGTGAAATGGTTCATATGGCTTGGAAGGAAATCAGGGGTCTACTCCTAGCTTTAGTGATGTTATTTTCACAATTCAGGCTCAAAACAGGCCACTACAGGTTTTCCTACAGGATGTCTATAGGATGTCCTAGTTCACCTACATGATCCCATGTTTTCCTACAGGAACATGCTGAAAGCATAGGGAGTGGTTTAAAAGGTGGGATGGAGCTTGGAAAAGGTGAGTAAGGAGGGAATAAGGCAAGGGAGTGGTAGGCACTCACTCAGAACTCAAGCCAAAGATTTATGATGGTTGGATTTTCTCAATGAGCATGGCAAGTTTTCCTTGTAAAATGATAATTTGAATTGAGACCTTAGTGGATTTTGGTGATCATGGGTGGATATGGTTAGGATGAGGCTGATGATATGAGGTCTTCCTGCAATGTAGAAACCCATGCAACATATACATCATTTTTGGAATTTATCCATAAATTTATCTCAAAATAAGAAGGGTTTACTTAAATAGAATAAAACGGAATTTTCATCACTTATTTGCCAATTTCATGCATGGGAATGCTTGAAACCGTTGTGAAAGCAACATGAAATCAATGCAAGACCTAAGATATTAGAAATTTCAATTGCAACCTATCTTCTAAAACTGAAAGATGATGACCTAATTAGCAGAAAACCCTAAATTTCATAAGAAACCAGAATTCTGTCTTTTTGGGCTGAATGGGAAATGTTCCTCAAGACATGATCCCTGGAAGGGAGAAATGAGGTAAGATCCACTTTTTGTAAGCCTTTTTTGAATATTTTCTTATCTCTATAATGCTACTGTTAGAACTATCCACAAATGGAAGCAAACTAATAAAACATACCAGTACTTGCAAATTAACAACACATAAATCAGTGTAGCAACTAACTATGAGTACAAGCCTAAACATACATATACAACAAGAGGAACCTCTATTGCTACGGTTGGGACCTAACCCAAGAGCTTCAGCCCTTTGAGTCAACTCAGTGTTGGATCAAGGGAATGTTGCTCATTTTCATTAACATATCAAAAATACATAAAATTGTTTGGTCACAATCCTTCAACTCGCAAACTGCTTAACTATCTTGCACAAAACGTCCGAATCCTAATGAGGCCCTAGGCCCCTTTATTTTTATAACTAAAGTTGCCAACAAATTCCTTAAATCTAGGGAGGTTTGGCTCCCAATCTTGAGATCAACTAGTTCTTAACTATCACTGGCTTGGTTGCCAATGATCCTCATGACTCAGCAACTTGGAACTCCGAGTTGGTGTGATTTGATTGAGGGATATTCAAGTGAGCGAGGAGTTAAGTAGGGAGATCTTATCTCCTATAATCTCTCCTTCTTGTCTCATTTGCATTCCTGCACCCTAATTAGCCACAATTTTCTCCCAAAACTTGCAATCAATGCACATTAGACCACTAGACATGACATATTACTTTTACTCATTTCATTAAGAAAAATATAATTAAAACATGTGAAAAATTATGAGAAGAGTTGATTCTAGTAAGCTGGAGTTGCATTAAGGTCCATATATTTTACCCATTGATGAGCCTCATAAAAAAATTGGCACTTTTAAGCTTCAAAGACCGTGCTAAGTAACCATCAGATCTATTGTGAGAAATTGTCTAGTGGAATATCCATGGAATTTTATAGATCATTTGGTATCAAATCAGGCTTCTTTGGGTATTTTGTGGAGATTGTAGGGATCAATATCGATGGGGCTGAAAAATCGTAAAACCATAATCATGGTCGATGAATCTGTAAACAAACGTTATGATCCTACGCAAATGAGGTTTTCGCGTCTCGAACAACAAGTTGCAGATATAAACCACAATGTAAACCTCTTCGTGGTGGCCCTAAGCAATGAGTTGGGGATATTTGGAGAAGATGGGGGTTCGAATGCAGAGGAAACATTAGATAAGAGATCAGGAGATCGGGAAGACACAGAGAACCAACCAAAGAAATAACCCAGAAAATATCAACTTAGTTCGTGTGTCGTGTATCAATCCCTATTAAATGGAAGCAAAAGTCAATATCAATTTGTGCCATGGCAAGATCGATGCTCTAAAGCGGAACCATTGGTTTCAGCAACTAGAAGTTTATTTTAACGTCCATCAGATCGAGGAAGGGAGAAAGATCTCATGCACACTGTTGAAATTAGAAGGCCATGCACTGACTTGGTGGGAGATCCACACTGAAACCCTGAGGTTGGAGGGAGAACCTCTAGAGACTAAGTGGGAGGATTTCAAAACCCTCATTAAGTCACAATTTTATCCCATCAGGTACATGGAGGATCAGTGGATCCGATGGCATTACTTTAGGAAAAAGTTGGCCCAAAGCATGTAGGTGTTCACCATAAAATTCGGGAAGATGGCTCTAATGTTGGGTATCTCTCCAAAGAACCCAGATGTACTCCTTAATTATTTTGGGGGTATGTACCGCCATCTTTGTGAGTAAGTGTGTTGGGTCCCTATAATACTAGTGATTACCCCATTACTATTGTAGTTGTATCCCTTGTTAATATTGTTGTGCCCCTATTGTCCCCATATTGTTATTACTGTGCCCCATAGAATCCCTCTATTGTTATTTTTGTGGCTTTATATTATTATTGTTAGGTTGGTTGGGTTATATTGTGACTCCTTAGACTCCTATATATAGAAAGGAGGTTTTGTCATTTGAATCATCCAAGAATTGATCATTTGTGTAATGTAAAGGAGGTTTCCCCCTCGAAGAGGCTGAATTCTAAGGCGTTGATCTCTCTTTTCTATATTTCTGTGAGCTGGTTTCATAACATTTGGTATCAGAGCTTTGGATTCTAGGGTTTCGCTGCTCCAAATAGGTCATTGTGGCATTTTCACTATAACTTTTTTTCTGCGACGTTTCAGAAGCTAAAAAAAAAAACCCATTTGAGAAGAAATCGCACTGAATCTCGGGTCTGAATTTGAGAGGTTTTCACGCTATATTTGTGGAGATATGTTCTAAGGAAGTTGGTCTTTTTGCAGACTCTTGAATTACATTCCAAACAGGTGACCTGGGGAAAATTGTCATAACTGTCTCTCTGAGCATCGGATTGAAATTTCGTAAGAAGGTATAGAAAGAGGATGGACTGTAGTTTCTTGTATATATTGTTTTAGAGCCAAAGGTCGAAATAGTGACTCGTGGCACGTCGTACAAGTTCGCTCTATTGAACTAGTCTATAATCAAGTCATCTTGGGAGATTGTGCATAACTCTTCCTTGGAGAATCCAATTTGGTTGGACTGGTGGCATTGGAAAGAGGACACAAAGGGCTACTATAGGTCACAATTTCATAACTGGATGATCCGAAATTGCAGAGATACATCAGATTCAATATCAAGCTTCTACAAAGTGAAAAAAGGTGTGTAGTTTTTTTTTAATTTTTGCATAAGCTTGGTTTGAAAAATTAGTTTGAATCGGTAATTGATTCCCTGAGGAAAGAAAATGCAAACACCTAGTAATCAACCTGAAATCTCTAGCATGACTCATGAAGAAGAGGAAGAAATGCAACATGATATATCAAAATTACGAGACCAAGTGCAACAAGTGTCACTTGCACAAAAAGCAACAGAATCTAAGATGGATGGTTTAAGAAAAGATGTAGAAGCTAAGATGGATAGCATGGAAGCTAAGATGAATGGCATGGATGCTAAAATTGATGGCATGGATGATAAGATGGAAGAATTGAAGATAAATATGAATAAGTTGCTACAAGAAATGGTCACTAATGGTGAAAGGGTAGTAAAGGAAACTCATGATGAGAACAAAAGAAATGTTAATCATGATTCCATAGACTCTAATGTTGGATCGAAGACCCACCATATTCCAAAAATTGATATGAGGAAGTTTGATGGCAAGGATCCCACAACATGGATATTACAGATGGAGCAATTTTTCGATCTCAATAATGTGCAAAACACACAAAAGGTACGTATTGCAACTTTATATTTGGAACCAAATCAGTTTGTATGGTATCAATGGCTTTGCTATCGTAAACAAATTATCACTTGGGCAATTTTTACGGAAGAATTGACAGCACATTATGAGGATACAAAAAGCAACACTTTTTTTAGCCAATTGATAAGTCTCAAACAAAAGGGTTCAATAATGGAGCACATTGAGGAGTTCCAAAAATTGAACATAAGGGTAAAAAATATTCTAGAGGAGCATAGGATTGATGTGTTCATAGGGACTTTAAAGGATAATATCCAACATGATGTTCGCCTTTGGGAACCTGATTCATTAGAGAAGGCATTCAGGTTAGCAAGAAAAATGGAAAGCAAAATTATGGCAACCAGGAAGCATACCACTCACAACTATAAAGATGGAAGTGTTGTTGCCCCTAGTCTTCCACAACCTATAAGGTTGACACCACAACAATTGGAAGAAAAAAGAGCAAAAGGGCTTTGTTACAGTTGTGATAGAAAATACACTAAAGGTCATAAGTGTGCTGAGAAGAAATTATTCTACATAGATTGTGAAGAGGAAGAAGAAAAGGAGCAAGAAAGGTCAAAAGAAGAGGATATACTCCAGGAACAAAGCCTAGATAAAGAAGAAATGAATCCGACCATATCTTGTAATGCATTGGCGGGAATTACCACTCCTCAAACCATCAAGATAGAAGGACAAATCAAGAAGAAAAAGGTAATAGTGTTGATTGATTCAGGAAGTACCCACAATTTTATTCATTGTAAGGTAGCAAAAGAATTGAATTGCTTGTTATATCCAGCACCAGAGTGTCAAGTGATGGTTGCAAATGGAGGAACAATAAATTGCTCTGGAAAGTGCCATAATATCAAGCTATCCATGGGAGAATATGTATTGACTAGCCCAATGCTTTCCATTCCAATGGGAGGTGTTGATGTTGTACTAGGAGTCCAATGGCTACAATCCTTGGGTACAATAGCTTTTAATTTTCAAGAACTTTTCATAAAATTTTCTGTGGAAGGAAAGGAAGTTGAATTAAGGGGTATTGCAGGGAAACTGGGAAAGATAATCAGCTCTAACGGTATGACAAAGCTTCTAAAAAAGGAACAAAGAGGTGTAATTGCACAATTATGTTCGCTAGATGTTTCCACATTGGAATCATCTATTTCTCCAGATCTCCAAAATGTCTTGGACAATCATTCCAAGGTATTTGAGACTCCCAAAGGTCTCCCACCTATTTGTGATCATGATCATGCTATTCATCTGATTCCAGGAAGTGTTCCTCCAAACATCAGGCCGTACAGATATCCCTATGCCCAAAAGAGTGAAATTGAACGTATGGTTGCAGAAATGCTAGAGGCTGGTATAATTCAACCAAGTCAAAGTTCTTTCTCTGCTCCAGTAGTATTGGTGCACAAGAAGGATGGATCATGGCGCATGTGTCTGGATTATAGGGAGCTCAACAAGCTCACTATTAAAGATAAGTTTCCCATTCCTGTCATTGATGAATTAATGGATGAATTGCATGGATCAATTTACTTCACCAAGTTGGATCTTCGTTCAGGATATCATCAAATCAGAATGAAGACTGAAGACATTCTGAAAATAGCATTTAGAACTCATGAGGGTCATTATGAATTTTTGGTCATGCCTTTTGGCCTTACCAATGCACCTTCAACATTTCAAGGTTTGATGAATTCCATTTTCAAACCATTCCTTAGAAAATTTGTGTTAGTATTTTTTGATGATATACTAATCTACAACAAGTCTTGGAAGGATCATGTTGAACATGTTGACAGGGTGCTACAACTATTGGAGGAGAAACAATTATATGCAAAAAGATCCAAATGTTTCTTTGGAGTACAAGAGGTGGAATATCTGGGTCATATTGTATCTCATGAAGGAGTTAAGGTAGACCCTAGCAAAATTAAAGCCATTAAGGAATGGAAAATCCCCACATCCATAAAGCATCTGCGAGGATTTCTCGGGTTGACAGGGTATTATTGCAAGTTTGTTAAGAATTATGGGAGAATAGCAGCACCTCTAACAACATTATTGAAGAAAGATGCATTTTCATGGACTCCAAAAGCAACAAAGGCCTTCGAGCATCTTAAAGAGGCAATGTGCCAAGCACCGGTCTTAGCTACACCAGACTTCACAAAAACCTTTATTGTGGAATGTGATGCTTCAGGAAATGGAATTGGTGTTGTTTTAATGCAAGATGAAAGACCCATTTCTTTTGAAAGTTGTCCAATCAAGGGAAAGTTTTTACACAAAACTATTTATGAGAAGGAAATGTTGGCAATACTCCATGCACTTAAGAAATGGTGACCCTACCTAATGGGAAGACACTTCAAGGTAAAAACGGATCATGATAGCCTTAAATACTTTTTAGAACAAAGATTATCCTCTGAAGAGCAACAAAAGTGGGTCACAAAGATGTTGGGTTATGACTTTGAAATCATCTACAAAAAAGGGAAGCAAAATGTGGTGGCAGATGCACTCTCAAGAAAGGATGAGGATGTGGAAGCATTTTTGTGTGCCATTTCTATTATCCAACCAGATTGGATAAACGAAGCAAGGGAGGAATGGAAGAATGATGAAGAAGTGTGGGCACTTATTCGAAAGTTACAACAAGATTCCA
The DNA here is from genome assembly GCA_031772625.1 of Pinus tabuliformis. Taxonomy (NCBI): domain Eukaryota; kingdom Viridiplantae; phylum Streptophyta; class Pinopsida; order Pinales; family Pinaceae; genus Pinus; species Pinus tabuliformis. Next base: position 291,134,494 of record CM062810.1, read on the forward strand.
GTACATTTGATACATTTAGCTGGAAAAATGATTCGTTATGGTACAAAGATCGCTTATACCTCTGTAAGAATTCCCAGCTAAAACAAAAGATTCTTATGGAATTGCACACTTCTCCCTTAGGAGGGCACTCAGGATTTTTAAAAACTTACCACAGGGTTAAGAAGGAATTTTTTTGGGATGGCCTTAAATCAGATATTCAAAATTTTGTGGCGGAATGTTTGGTTTTCCAACAAAATAAAGTTGAAACAATTAAGACACCGGGTCTATTACAACCTTTATCCATTCCAAGCCAACGTTGGGAGGAGGTTTCAATGGATTTTATCACAGGTTTACCCAAGTCTAAGGGAAAGAGTGTCATCATGGTGGTAGTTGACAGACTTACCAAGTATGCACACTTTTGTGCATTATCACATCCATTTAAAGCCAGTACAGTTTCTACTTCATTTATGGAAACAATTCAAAAGCTACATGGAAACCCAAAGATTATTGTAAGTGACAGAGATCCCATTTTCATTGGAAATTTTTGGACAGAATTATTTTCTTGTCTTGGTACTCAGTTAGCTCATAGCTCATCTTATCATCCTCAATCTGATGGGCAAATTGAGATAGTAAACAAATGTTTGGAAGGATATCTTCGTTGCTTTGTATCTAATAAGCAGACACAATGGGTCAAATGGTTGCCTCTGGCTGAATGGTGGTATAACACTTCCTTCCATACAGCAACAAAAATGACCCCATTTATGGCACTTTATGGATATTAGCCACCATCCATCACATCATATTTAAGAGAAAATTCTAAGGTTCAAGCAGTGGAACATCACATCGAACATCAACAACAAGTCCTCCAACTCTTAAAGGATAACCTCATGTTGGCACAGAATAGAATGAAACAACAGGCAGATCAACATCGCAGCGAAAGAAGTTTTGATGTAGGTGATTGGGTATTCCTACAGCTACAACCATATAAGCAAATGTCCCTCAAGCAAGCTAAGAAGGATAATAAATTATCACCAAAGTATTATGGTCCATACAAGGTGTTACAAAAGATTGGTACTATGGAATACAAATTGGAGCTTCCTACAGCTTCTCGATTGCACCCAGTTTTCCATGTTTCATGTTTAAAGAAGGTTATAGGCGAAAAGCTCCCAGTTCAAACAATATTGCCAAAACTTGACGAGGAAGGAAAAATTAAATTAGAACCAGAAGCAGTGATAGAAACAAGAACTCGACAGTGACGAAATCGATCAATTTCGGAGTATCTTATCAAGTGGAAGCACTTATCCACTGAAGATTCCACATGGGAGGATGAGAATTTTATACAGAAGCATCCAGAACTACTCAAGCATTGAGGACAACACTTTTTTGAAGGAGAGGGGCATGTTGGGTCCCTATAATACTAGTGATTACCCCATTACTATTGTAGTTGTATCCCTTATTAATATTGTTGTGCCTCTATTGTCCCCATATTGTTATTACTGTGCCCCATAGAATCCCTCTATTGTTATTTTGTGGCTTTATATTATTATTTTTAGGTCGACTGGGTTATATTGTGACTCCTTAGACTCGTATATATAGAAAGGAGGTTTTGTCATTTGAATCATCCAAGAATTGCTCATTTGTGTAATGTAAAGGAGGTTGCCCCCTTGAAGAGGCTGAATTCTAAGGCGTTGATCTCTCTTTTCTTTCTTTCTGTGAGCTGGTTTCATAAAAAAGTGATGTTTTTTAAGAACAAATTGATGGATGAGGCTTGTGTAAAGGCACAATACCTGGAGAACATAGGCCCAAAGAGAGCACAATAAAGTGTATTGAAGCAGAAGGGGCAACAAAAAGCATCTAATGAGGGGAAAAAGAAGCAAAATGGGGGAAAATATAAGAAGATGGCAGCTACAACACACCAATGCAAAGATCCTAGCAACCACTGCAACATCGATGGCCATACAAAGGAAAATTGATGGAAATTGCATCCAAAGCTAAACCTAAAGAATAAGAAGAAAGATAACAAGAGGACGAAGCTCATGGCCACTAACTCGATCAACCAAGTTGAAAGCAACTTAGATGTGGATGAGAATATCATCTGTACATCAGTGTGGAAGGAGGTGAATCTAAGTAGCCTTCATCAATAAGAAGAGAAAGAAATGGCCAAACAAGTCCATATAAAGATACATGTCAAGAAGGAAAAGATTGATCCTTTGTTTGACTCGAGATCACAAGTGAATCTCATTGCAGTAGAGCTGGTCAATAAGTTGGGGTTGAAAGTTCGTGATCATTCAAATCCATATCCATTGGGATGGGTAAATAAGGATACATAGATGAAGGTAACAAAACAATGTAAAATTAGATTGGATATCAGTGATGATTTTATTGATGAAGTAGACATAGATTTTGTTCCCCTTGATGTATGACGAGTTGTGATTGGGAGTCCATACATGTACATGCATGCTGCAATATTCATGAGGAGAAATAACTAGTACAAACTCATCAAGGATGGGAAATAATTCATCATCAACACACACAAAGGAAAGTCAAAAAGCTCACTGGTAAGTGAAAACCAAGCCAAGAAATTGATCAACTCCAACAAGAAGTATATTTTATTTCTTTTAAGAGAAATTTAGTCTAAAGAGGAGTCAATAAGATGCAAGGCATCCTTGGAGTGGTGTACTATAAAACATAAATAAAAATTGGAGGAGTTCTTACAATCATACAAGGATGTTTTCTGAGAGCCTAAAGGGTTACCACCTAAGAGATAAATGGAGCATGAGATCTAGCTATTTCCATACTCCCTCCACATTACCAAATATTGGGTTGTACAGGTAGTCTACTATAGAAACAAGTGAGGTGAAGAAACAATTGCAATAGTTGTTGGAACAAGGTATCATTCGACCGAGTACATCACCATGTGGGTCACCCATCATCATTATGTTGAATAAAGATGGGACTTGGCAGATGTGTGTAGATTACAGGGCGTTGAACAAAATCACACTCAAGAACAAATACCACCTGCCTAGGATAGATGATCTGCTAGATCAGTTGTAGCAAGAAATGCACTTCACCAAGCTGGAATTGAAGTTTAGATATCACCAATTTCAAGTCAAAGATAAATATATAGGGAATACCACCTTCAAAACCAAGAAAGGTTTTTATGAGTGGTTAGTTATGCTATTTGGCCTATGTAATGCACCAACTACATTTATGAGATTAATGAATGATGTATTGCACCCTTTTATAGATTCATTGTTATTGTCTATTTGGATGATGATGATGATGATGATGATGGTTAACGTCCACTGAGACCAAATTGGTCTATCGGACCTACAATCTTCTTAATTTTTACTTGTCTGGCTCCTCGTCTTTCTTGGCGAGATTGGTGTTGTAGCTTTCTTTCTTTTCTCTACGGTCTTCCAACTTCCTTTGTCTTGCATCTCCTTCATCTCTTCTGGTTCTTGGGACATTGGTGTCTTAGCTTCGCGATCTATAGTCGGAGAAGTTTGGTTTAGGAGATTTGCTTTGTTGTTAAATGAAGATTTATTTTCTGCAGTATTCAAATCCTCATAACTGTTGATTTGTTGGGGCGGGCTTTCTCCTTGCTTGCTTTGAGAGTTGTTTCCTTCTTCCTTGATTTCTTGTGACTCAGAGTTTTCTCTAGAATATTCTTCTTTGATGACAGTGTAGTGTTCTTTTTGTGCTCCTTCCCACCATGTAGATCTGTGGTGGTTTTTTCTAGCAAAATTTTTCTCAGAGGCTTTTGGGCAATTTTTGGCTAGATGCCCCGTCTCAAAGCACGATCGACATCTGAAGAGGACACTTTCATAATCAAGCTTCTGGTTCCACACATAGTCTTTATTTGTTAGGTTTATTTCAGCTGGGAATCCGGCGCTGAAATCCATTTCCACACAGATGCGTGCATAGGTGGTTCTGGCATATTCCTCTGTTTCTGGGCACCTGCAGTAAAATTTCCCAATTGCATTTCTGATGGCTTTTAGCGAGGAGAGATTCCAGAGATGCAAGGGTAGGCTTGGCAATCTCACCCAAACTGGTGCTGAGGTTATCACTGCTGTAGAGGGATCGAATGATGGGTTCCATGGCTTCATGAATAGGCCTGATTTTTCCCAAAACCAAGGGCCAGAATCTAGAATACATTGTCTGCTTTCAGGATTTTCAAAATCTACTATAAAGAAACCTCTAGCACAGGGGTAGATATTAATTTCATCAGAAATGATAGGCTTCCATACCTCCGAGATCCAATTGTGGAGTTCTATAAGCCGCGGCCAAAAACCATTGAACCGGCAAATTAGGGCACTTTCGGAGAACTTCAAAGCTTCATCGAGTGAGTCCTGGACCATTTGGATAGTGGGAGCTGGGGCTTCACTCACGATATGGGCAAGAGATTGCCCTCCAGAGGCGGATGAGCCACCAGTTATTTTTGTGAAGCTCGGAGCCATATTTTACGCAGATCTACACCAGATCGAAAGCCAAATCGCAGATCTAGTCACTGTCGCAGATCAGTGGAGATCAAAAGTTCTTCCTCGCCACAGATCAAACCATGTAAGAATTTACCCTAGTCGCAGATCCGTAAAGATCTGAATTAGAGATAAGAACCGCACGAAGAAGAAAAACCGCAGTAAATACCAAAGCAGCCCTGGTATATTAATATGTAAGACTGTCCAGATCTTTACGCTGCAAATGCGACTTTAACACAAGGATATATGCCATAAGGAAGCCGTCGGGCTGGAAAGATGGCTACCGAATTAAATCGTGGGCAACAGAATAGAGGTGGCGAGATCAAATCCTTAGCTGAAATCTTGAGCAGCGGATGGAAATAGTAAAAAAGGGAGCTTCGCGGAAAATTACAGGTTAGCGGCCAAGCCCTTGCTAGGCGATGAAACCGTATCGCATAACCCTAATAACCGCAGATAAGAACCGCACAAAGAACCGCAGATTACAGGAAGAACCGCAGTGAGAATAGGAAGAACCGCACGAAGAACCGCAGATTACAGGAAGAACCGCAGTGAGAACCGCAGTGAGACTACACCGAAGAAGAGATCTGCGAGATCAGAAAGCAGATCTGCGAGATCTGCGAGCCACCGAAGCGAGATCTGCGAGCCACCGAAGCGAGATCTGCGAGCCACCGAAGAGATATACTGGTATTGTTAGCTCTGCTATGTACTTATGCATTTGGAGAACCAAATTACTACTGTGGCCGTGTGTTTTTTGCAAGAAACGAGCGCACAACTGTTCATTTTATCCTTCCCCCTTCATTTTCTTTATACCCTTATAACTTCCGCCACCCCTATTTTCCTCCATTTTCCTCTAAATTTCTTAATAAACCCCCGAAATCCATCGAAGCCCCATTTCAGTTTAGCCCCAAGTGCTAATGGTGTTAAACTCATATAGCCGCGTGCCTTGCAAAAGTGCTACCCACAGGGTATTTTCCCCCGTCATATCAATCAAAAGCACGTGCTTTTAGCTTAAGTCGTTCGATCATTTCCCGCGAGATCTGACGTTGTTCGCTTTCCCCGCTGTCGAGACCTGCACACCTGTTAGCCCGCGGGGAAAGCGGGTTCCCCGCCATCACGTCCGCCACGCATCACAATTCCATTGTGTCATGCCCCCGCATAAGGATACCACCTACCTCCCGTGAGCGGTGTGGGGAAACCACTTACTGCCCACATGTACGGCCTCCCACTCACTAATCATTGCGCAACTTCATTGCCCGATGACCGTTGGATCTCCCTGCCCGGGATCTGATGGCCTACAATCTCCCTGCGCATATACCTCCCGATAGCCTCCGTAAACTAATCTCCATTGTTGAATTACACGATCCGACGGCTCATGCTCCTCCATACGCGATTACTCCCGATAACCCCTGTAAGCCATCATAGCCATTCATCCGCGTGATCCAACGGCTGGTATTTATCTTCCTCCATGCTACCCATGGCCATAGCCTGTTCTCTACTGCAAAAGAGTGAAGGCGATTAGCTACCCTGTACCTGGCACAATTATTCCTCAACGACTGCATTCAACAGAAAGGATGGCCAAAGAAGGAAAGGACAACCTCAAGTAATTACGGGCATTTATCAGTCATGGAATGTCTTTTATTTCATACTCCAGCTGCTCAAGAAGGACAACAGAGTACCAGAAAGGGTCATTTTGTTCATTAAAACAATCAGATTGTATCAGAGACCCATGTCAAATAGTTAATGTGGTTGGTGGTCCATTATGACCCCTCCACGCATAGGATACCAGATATTTTTGTAATCAATCTCCATATATACCCAAAAAGAAGAGGTAATGAGGGTTGATAGATATTGTTTTGATGTAAAGTTCAACTTCTAGAGACTGTAACTACTGTGATACCTGCATCTTCTGGTCTTCATTTTCAGCTAATACAAGCTTATTTTGCTATTAATTGCTCACTTTCCACTTCTTCTTTGTTCCAGGCTGTGCCTGTTATGAATTTTTCATGTGCTCTTGATTTTTAGCATTAGAGGGGCTGTCATCCCACCTCTGTGTTAGAATTTAGCAAGTATTATTGAAGGTGTATGCAGGTTTCTATTGTCTTGGTGCCAGAGAGCTGTCATCCTATCTGTGCATTAGGAAATAGATTTACAGACCTTTTAACTGGTTGCAGCCGGCCATCACAGGGTCTTGTGCATCTGCTGGTGTGGTCAGTATTCTCCATGTTCACCTATTCCTTAAACTGTGAGTAATTGGTGGTCTAAAGCCTTGTAGTTTGGGGGTGTTCACCCATGTCTGGGGTTAAGCATAGTAGAAGTGGTTATTTGGCTTGATTATGCATCATTCCTTCCATTCATCCACCAGTTTACAACATTTTTGTTGAGTTTGTAATGTTCTCAAGCATCTCTGAGATACAACCTAGGAGAGTTTCTTGGGGTGATAACATTAATTGGCGCCGTTGCCGGGGAGAGGAGATTGAAGCTCAACTTCCCTGTGAGAACGACACAGTTCCAGATTTTGATGATAGACAAGGTCTGGGCACCTTTCAGGTTGTAATCATCTATCTGGCAACTCCACTGGAGGAAGACCAACCTTTGGCGACTCCACAGTATAGTCCTAGCTTAGTTTGTGAGACATACTCGAAGAAATCCTCAGAAATCACCAGCCGAACCAGTGCCTGACCCTGCGAGGACTGTCAAATCGAAGAAAGCATCACAAAAAGAGGCATCAGGATCAAGTAAGCCTAAGAAATCTCATGCATCTTTGAAAGATAAAGTTATAGCTGAAGATATACAGTTTGAAGATTTAGAACCCAACATTGTTAGTAAGGAAATTCCTTTAGAGATTAATACAACCCCTTGTTTAGTTAGTTCCCCTTTGGATCTCAGTCCAAAGAAAGTTTCCCATACAGTCCAGAACATCCCTTTGTCTTTGCCATCCATCACATTACTTCCTACCATTCATTCTGCCAGTGTCCTTCCACATATCCCAATCATGGCAGGCCAGCAAGCACCCACGAAGATAGAAAGAATTGTAGCTACCAGATATGGACCCTTGGTCTTGCCTATTCCTTTGAATCCTATGCCTGTGGGAGAATATCAGAAATATATGCCTAAGTTTACTGGTACAGAGGATGAGAGTTTTTGTCCAGAGCCTTGATGGAGAAGCCAGGAAGTGGTTTAGAGAATTACCCCAGAGATCTATAAAAGATATTGAAGCCTTAGATGATGCATTTTTGAAGCACTGGGGAGATAAAAAGGACTTGTTGTATTACCATACTGAGTTTGGTAACCTGAAGAGGGAAAATGGGGAATCTTTGCCTGATTTTAATAAAGATTCAACCGTATGTATAGTAAGATACCAGCTGAGGTAAAGCCTACCCCTACCTCTGCCAAACTCACTTATGCCAATGCTTTTGACTCTGATTTCTACCTATTATTGAGAGAAAGAAGATGTGCCACTCTAGCTGATATGCAGGATGCAACACTAGAGGTGGAATCCAATATTATGGCTGTAGAAAAGCTCAAAATTCAAGCTGACAGAAGGAGGTAGAGAGGTCAGGCTTCTACTTCCTCTGCATTATCCTCAGAGCCTAAATTAGACAAAATGACTAAGATGATAGAGTCATTGGCTACTGAAATTTCTAAGCTAAAGGTTGAGCAAAATTCAGGAAAAACAAGGCAGTAGAACACATTTGCTCCAAGAAATCCCAATCCATTCAGAAGAGCAAATGAGCAGTTACAAATAATTCAAAGGGGTGAAGAATCAAAAGAAGAACATAAAGTTAAAGCTCCTTTCCAAAATGTAGTCATGGAGGATGAACAGTTTGAAGATGAGGATGAAATTCACTGCATGGAAGATAAAGGCAGTGCTGCATTTTTTACATTGGCTGCGTATGAAGAATCATTGTTGCAGGAACAAGACAACCAAGAATGGGATAGGGAAGCTGTCCTACAAACTCAAGAGCAACGAAGATATAATTTGAGGTCAAATGCAAAAAATGTCAAAGAGAATCCTGCCCAAAGAGCTACTGTCCAAACAGAACCACAGAATATCAGACAGAGAAGACCAGCAGTTGATCCAGTCATCCTCAAAGCTCCAGTTCAAGAGGTAAGAGGTACTGATGAGTTACCTTCCTCTTTCAACTTAGAGTCAGAAGTTCAGAAGCTGAAAATATCTGTGCCTCTGGTAGAGTTGGTAAAGAGTGAAGTGTTTAGAAAACCTATCCTTGAAGCTCTTGAGCTGGAAACCACACAAACCTCCACTGACTCTGTCAATTTGCAAGATGGCAAGCCTGCCATTGTGCTCGGCCCTATGATTGAACCTACTGATAATAATTCTCCATCTTTTTATGTCTCCTTGACCATTCATGACAAAATCCCCCACAATTGCCTGCTAGATACAGGGGCCAGCCACAATTTAATGCCTAAAGCTGTTATGGAAGAGTTAGGCCTTGATATCACCAGACCCTATCATGATTTATTCTCTTTTGATTCAAGGAAAGTGAAATGCCTAGGATTAATCAAGGACCTGGCCATTAACCTAACTCAGCTGCCCATGAAGAGTATGATGATGGATATTGTGGTAGCAGATGTCCCTCCTAAGTTTGGCATGTTGTTGTCCAGAGGATGGATTAAGAGATTAGGTGGGACATTACAGAATGATCTATCTTATGCTACTGTCCCAGTTTTTGGAGGAGAAAGTAGGAGATTATACAGAGAAGCACAGTTGGCATATATCATCAGTGATGAGAAGAATCCTACTAATCATCCCATATATGCAGTGGACACTGATTTTGGAGCATGTATTCTCCAAATAGAAGAGTCTCAGAAGGCCTCAATGCAGCTCAGGAAACCAACAGTTCAGGCCGAAGAAGAGTAAGGAAGTCAGGTTTGGGAGATGTTCTTTGATGGAGCATGTTCCAGGGAGACTGCAGGAGTAGGGGTGGTGTTGATATCTCTAGAACAAGAAAGCACTCAGCCGTCTTTTAAGTTGGCTTTTCAAGTCACAAACAACATAGCAGAATATGAAGCTCTACTATTGGGCCTTAATGTAGCAAAAGACAGAGGAATCAAGAACATAAAGGTGTTTGGAGATGCTGATCTGATCATTCAGCAAGTAAATAAAACTTTTCAGGCAAAGCACCCAAGGCTAAAAGCATACAGAGATGAGGTATGGAGACTCAAAGATTCCTTTGAAAATTTCTGTATTTCTTATATCCCTAGAACCAAAAATTAGCTTGCTGATTCCCTTGCTGTGTCTGCTAGTCTGTTTATTCCTCCCATGCCTGCCATACTAGTTTATGAAGTCCAAATGAAGTATAGACCATCCTTGCCTGATAATGTCTAGCCTTGGAAAGTTTTTGAAGAAGATGATGAATTAAATAGGTTCCTTCAAGTTATTGATGAGTTTTCCGAAATTCAAATTGACCAAGAGAATCAAGCCTTGTTAGAAAGCCCCAAATCCCAGTGTAGAAATAAAATTGGTAAAAATAGCATTGTCCAGCTTCCTAGTAATCATATTCCGAAGGGTCTAATTCCTCTTGAAAGACTATTTGACCAAAATGATGTGCCTTACAAGGCTGCCAAAAAAGAAGATCAATCTGCAGTCTATAAGCATGATATAGGAAGTCTAGGTTAGCCTAGATACGTAAATTTGTCCACTCATCTATCTGCTGACCAAAGTTCTGAATACTGCAAATTAATGAAGCAATTTGCTGATGTGTTTGCCTGGGAGTATAGTGATCTGAAAACATATGATAAGAACATAATCCAACATAAAATCCCTCTGGAGAAAGACACTATTCCTTTCAAACAGAAGCTGAGACTGATAAATCCTATGCTTCTTCCTCTAATTGAAAAAGAAATTAAAAAATTGTTGGCTGCCAAGATTATAGTCCCTCTTAGATATTCAAAATGGGTAGCCAATCTAGTAGTGGTGAGGAAGAAAAATGGAGAAATCAGACTCTGTGTTGATTTCCGAAACTTAAATAAGTGCTCTAAGAAGGACAATTATCCTCTACCCAAGATGGAGCATTTGCTGCAGAAGGTCTCAGGAGCCAAAGTGATGTCTTTCTTGGACGGATTTTCAGGTTTTAATCAGATTGCTGTGCATCTAGATGATTAAGAGAAGACTGCATTTACCACTCCTTGGGGCACTTTTATGTATGCCAAGATGCATTTTGGATTGATGAATGCTGGAGCAACCTTTCAGAAAGCTATGGATATAGAATTTGTAGGAGAGAAGGATAAATTTGTCCTTATCTACCTTGATGACATAACAATATACTCGAGCATCCATCAAACACATTTGAAACATTTGAAAAAGGTGTTTTTGAAGTGCAGAAGGTTTGGAATTTTAGTCAATCCTAAAAAATCACAATTTTCTTTAGAAGAAGGCAAGCTGTTGGCACATATGGTTTCTGTTGCAGGTGTCCGGATTGATCCAGAAAGAGTAAAAGCAATACAGGCCTTGTCTATCCCAAGATCAAAGAAGGATATCCAGTCCTTTCTGGGCAAGATTAATTTTGTGAGGAGGTTTATACCAAATTTTGCAGAGCTGATGAAACATATTACCTCCATGTTGAAGAAAGGGTCAGAGGTCAGATGGATTAATACAACAAGAGAATCTTTTGAGTCTATTAAAAAAGCTATTATGGAGGCTCCCACTTTAATAAGTCTGGACTATAGCAAGGAGTTCCATATATTTTCATTTGCCTCTGAAGATACCATTACAACAGTTTTATTGCAAGCAGATGAAGAAGGTTTAGAGCATCTGGTGGCATTTTTCAGCAAAAACTTAAGGGATGTTGAACTAAGGTATGAAATTATTGAAAAACAAGCATATGCTCTTATCAAATCCTTGAAAGTTTTCAGAGTTTATATCTTGCATTCCAAGATAATTGCATATGTGCCCTCTGCTGCAATTAAAGATGTCTTAACACAACTTGACATTGATGGAAGAAGGGCTAAATGGATTGCAAAATTGATTGAATTTAATATAGAACTGAAGCCCACCAAGCTGGTCAAAGGTCAGGGTCTTTCCAAATTGTTAGTTGAGGAAAATTACAGATCTTTGGATATAGATTTCCTGTGCACAATTGCAGAAATCGGTCAAACAGATGAAGAAGAGGAAGCAGTTGAACTAGAGAGAAAGCAGTTAGTGGCCGAAAATCTAGCTTCTTGTGATTGGTATTCTGCAATAATTAATTTCTTGCTGAAGCTAGAAATCCCTTCAAGCTTTACTCAAAGTCAAGCTAGAACTATAAAGCTTAGGGCAGCTAAATATTGCATCAATGAAAATCTGCTCTATTGGAGGGATTCATCTGGAATGCTTTTGAGGTGTCTGGACAAAGAACAGTCAATAGAAGTCATGCAACAGTTTCATTCCAGCATGTGTGGAGGACACCATTATTGGAAAACCACTGCCCACAAAATCCTCAGAGATGGGTACTATTGCCCCACTTTATTTTCTGATGTATTTTCTTTTGTTAAATCTTGTGACAAGTGCCAAAGATTTGAAGGAAAACAAAAGTTGAAGTCCCTGCCCTTAAAACCAATACATGCAAATGGACCTTTTCAGCAGTGGGGCTTGGATTTCATTGGAGAAATCAATCCACATTCCAGTGGCCAGCACAGATGGATATTAGTAGCCACTGATTATTTCACTAAGTGGATTGAAGTAGTCCCTACCAGGAAGGATGATCATAATGTGGTCATGAAGTTTTTAATTGAAAATATCTTTACCAGATTTGGTTGTCCACACAAACTAGTCACAGACAATGCAGCAGCCTTCAGGGAAAAAGAATTGGTGGATATGTGTGATTCAATGGGTATTAAACTGGTTCATTCCACCTCATATTATCCTCAAGGAAATGGTCTGGCAGAATCCTCTAACAAAAGCTTGATAAGGATAATTAAGAAGCTATTAGAGGACAATAAGAAGAATTGGGATTCTAAGCTCAAGTATGCACTGTGGGCTGACAGAGTAACCATTAAGAAATCCACAGCCAATTCTCCATTCAGGCTGGTATATGGCACTGAAGCTGTATTCCCAATTCAATTAACTTTCCCTGTGGCAAAATTCCTTCAAGAAGAGCAGGATAAAGAAGAAGAAATTGTAAAAAGGATCACTGATTTAGCAAAAGTACATCAGATTAGAGAACAGCTGGTTGAAAAGGCTGCAACGCATCAGAAAAAGATCAAGGATGCTTTTGACAGGAAGACAAAATCAGATAATTTTCAGGTTGGAGACTTGGTGCTGAAATGGGATGAATTGAAGGAAACACAACCATGGGAAATTTGATGCTTTCTGGACAGGGCCTTTCATCATTTATCAGATTCAAGGGAACAACACCTTCATACTGAAAAGTATGGGAGGAGAAGCAGTGTTTGATGGCCCAGTTAATGGGCAGTTTTTGAAAGTTTATGTTGTTTAAGGTCCTTGGCCTTGAAAGTTGTAAATATTTTGTTTTTATAAGTTTTGTGTAGGCAAAATAGACTCCATGCCCAATGGAACACTAGGAATTTTATTATTTTGTTTTTCATCAGGAAGGCATTGATCTGCAGGTTCTTGAGACCTCACAGGGAGGATCTCATCCCCAGAAGGAGCCAGTGTTAGCTCTGCTATGTACTTATGCATTTGGAGAACCAAATTACTACTATGGCCGTGTGTTTTTTGCAAGAAAGGAGCTCGCAGCAGTTCATTTTATTCTTCCCCCTTCATTTGCTTTATACCCTTATAACTCCCGCCACCCCTGTTTTCCTCCGCTTTCCTCTAAATTTCTCAATAAACCCCCAAAATCCATCGGAGCCCCATTTCAGTTTAGCCCCAGGTGCTAATGGTGTTAAGCTCATATAGCCACGTGCCTTGCAAAAGCGCTACCCGCAAGGTCTTTTCCCCCGTCATATCAATCAAAAGCATGTGCTTTTAGCCTGAGCCCTCCGATCATTTCCCGTGAGATCTGACGTTGTTCGCTTTCCTCGCTGCTGAGATCTGCACACCTGTTAGCCCGTGGGGAAAGCAGGTTCCCTGTCGTCACATCCTCCACGCGTCACAGTTCCATTGCATCGGGCCCCCGCATACGGATACCACCTGCCTCCCGTGAGCGGTGCGGGAAAACTGCTTACTTCCCACACGTACGGCCTCCTGCTCGCTAATCATTATGCAACTTCATCACCCGATGACCGTTGGATCTCCCTGCCTGGGATCCAATGGCCTACAATATCCCCACGCATATACCTCCCGATAGCCTCCGTAAACTAATCTCCACCATTCAATTGCACGATCCGATGGCCCATGCTTCTCCATACGCAATTACTCCCGATAATCCCTGTAAGCCATCGTAGCCGTTCATCCGTGGGATCCAACGGCTGGTATTTATCTTCCTCCATGCTGCCCGTGGCCATAGCCTGTTCTCTGCTGCCGAAGAGCAAAGGCGATCAGCTACCCTGTACCTGGCATAGTTATTCCTCAACCACTGCATTCAACAAAAAGGATGGCCAAAGAAGGAAAGGACAACCTCGAGCAATTACGAGCATTTATCAGTCATGGAATGTCTTTTATTTCGTACTCTAGCTGCTCAAGAAGGACAACAAAGTACCAGAAAGGGTCATTTTGCTCATTAAAACAATCAGATTGTATTAGAGACCCATATCAAACAGTTAATGTGGTTGGTGGTCCATTATGACCCCTGCACGCATAGGATACCAGATATTTTTGTAATCAACCTCCATATATACCCAAAAAGAAGAGGTAATTAGGGTTGATGGATATTGTTTTGATGTAAAGTTCAACTTCTGGAGACTGTAACTACTATGATACCTGCAGCTTCTGGTCTTCATTTTTAGCTAATACAAGCTTCTTTTGTTGTTAATTGCTCACTTTCCACTTCTTCTTTGTTCTAGGCTGTGCCTGTTATGCATTTTTCATGTTCTCTTGATGTTTAGCATTAGAGGGGTTGTCATCCCACCTCTGTGTTAGAATTTAGCAAGTATTATTAAAGGTGTATGCAGGTTTCTGTTGTCTTGGTGCCAGAGAGCTGTCATCCTATCTGTGCATTAGGAAATAGATTTACAGACCTTTTAACTGGTTGCAGCCGGCCATCACAGGGTCCTGTGCATCTGCTGGTGTGGTCAATATTCTCCATGTTCACCTATTCCTTAAACTGTGAGTAATTGGTGGTCTAAAGCCTTGTAGTCTAGGGGTGTTCACCCATGTCTGGGGTTAAGCATAGTAGAAGTGGTTATTTGGCTTGATTGTGCATCATTCCTTCCATTCATCCACCATTTTACAGCATTTTTGTTGAGTTTGTCATGTTCTCGAGCATCTCTGAGATACAACCTAGGAGAGTTTCTTGGGGTGATAATAGGTATATAGAGCTACCTAGGAGGATTATATGTCACATTTGATGCAGGTGTTGGAAACATTGAAGAAGCAAAAACTACAAGAAAATCTCAAGAAGTGTGAGTTTGTGCAATAGTATTTGGCGTATCTAGAGTATGTGATCGATGGAGGAGAATAGAAGATATATACTTCCAGGATGTAGGCCATCATGAAATGGTTGGTTCCTACTAATGTTTTTGAAGTCAAGAGTTTCATTGGGGCAACACAGTACATGAAGAAGTTCATAGCCTCATTTTCAACAGTCACAACATCGCTCCACACCATAACAATAAATGGCAAGAGTTTCCAGTGGGGAAAAGGTTAGGAAAGGGCTTTCAAAGAGCTAAATAAGAAGATTAGCCAAGCACCAGTCCTAACATTACCAAAGTTGCAATGACCCTTTGAAGTGGAGACAAATGCTAGTGGGTATGCTATGGGAGTTGTTTTGATGCAGGGAGGAAGGCATGTATGCTACTATTCTGAAGTATTCCATGGGAAAGTCCTTAACTACCCTACCTATGACAAGTAGCTCTATGCGATGGTGCAAGATGTGAGGAAGTGGAAGCACTATCTGATGGGAAAGGAGATAGTAATCCACATAGATCACCAATCATTACAATACTTGCAGGCCATAGTAAGCTACAACAGACCAGACATTACAAGTGGATGGGGTTTTTATAGTAGCTTTATTTGGTGATCAAGTATAAGAAGGGAAGTAAAAAAAAGTTGGCCGAAATGCTTTTAAGGCCACCCAAATCAAATATCACAACTTTGGGGACTCTTATGCATGTGGAGCCATTCACCCATGATGCATACAGAGAGGCATATTCAGAAGATGAGGACTTCAAGGAGGTGTATCAACAGTTACAAAGTCAAAGTCATGTGCATGATGGCAATAGCACAGTTGACTACCATATCTAGGATGGGTTACTCTACAGGATGGATAAGCTATGTGTTTCTAAAGATGAGAGATTGCCACTGATCAGAGAGGCTCACACCTCCAAGGTTGCAGGGCACTTTGGTGTAGGGAAGACCATGACCAACTTGCAGAGGTATGTGTATTGGCCCAAGATGCAAGAGCGGGTAGCTAGATTCATAGGAGGATGCATGATTTATTGTACCAACAAGCCTAGCAACAAGAAACAGGGTCTATATCATCCCTTACCTATACCTACTCGCCCTTGGGAAAGCATTTCCACAGACTTTGTGGGAGTTTTACCAACAAACAGGAAGGGACATGACTATCTATTCATGGTAGTTGATAGGTTCAGCAAGATGTGTGATTTGATGCCTTGTAAAAAGACCATCAGTGAACAATAAGTAGCAAAGTTATTCTTTGGACAGGTTTGGGTGCATTATGGGATGCCAAGGAGCATCATTTCAGAATGGGATACAATATTTCTCAGTGCATTCTAGACTACATTGTGGGAGAAGATGGACACAAAGTTGAAGACATCTACAACATTCCATCCACAGAGATATGGGAAAACAAAAGTAGTCAATAAAATTTGGTGCAACTTCTCAGGGGATATAATCAGAAGCATCTGAAGATCTACGATGAAAATATGGTATATATACAACATTCTTACAATAGAGAAGTCCACACTTCTATAGGAAAGTCCCCATTTGAGACTTGTTTTGGATATTTTCCACGTTCACCCTTGGATATTGCATATGGGCAACAAGGAGGAGTGAGGTAATATCTTACAGGAGATTCTTTAAGGACTGAAAAATTTATAGAGAAGATCAGGTAGATCCATCTACAGGTACAATAAACACAACATAAATCGTAGGAGAAGCATAAGACTAGGCATGATTAGGACAAAATAAAGAAATTGTTCAAGGTGGGTGATAGAGTACAACTACAGTTGAACAAGGAGAGGATGCAGGGGTCTTGTAAGAAAATCAAGGCTCTCAAGTATGGTCCCTTTGAGATACTGGAAATGTAGGTGATAATTCCTATCAACTTAGTTTGCCACCATATATGCACATTTATTCAGTGTTAATGTGGAGAATCTGAAACTTTATGAGCCTTCCATGCTAGTTCAGGAAGAGGAAAAGGTCCTACCTTTTATGGAGGATGTGGCACCAGATGCTCTAGTATAGTTGACATAAGATACAATTTTGAAGAAGAGTTCCATAACTACAAGGCAAGGGCAACATGACCTTTGGCAAATTAGATTGAAGGGACACCTGAGAGAAGGTGGAGGAAAAACTTTCCTCCCCTCATTCAATATAATATTTTTGGGACCAAAAGCCTCCCAAAATGGGGAGGTCTGATATATATTGTATTATTATATTATTTTTCATCCATCTCAATGCATTTGGAGTGGAAAAAGTGGAGGAATCAACACACGATATCGTTTTTACCGACAAGATCCAGTTTGGTGAAACAAGGTCTGAAACCTTCTAAGAGCGTTTTGAGGCATCAAATGAATTTTTTTGGGGGTAAAAATTTGTCACTTTAGGTCTGAACCATCTCATTCTATTCTACACACCAATATATTTCCAACAACACAAGAAGCGTGTCAATTGGTGCCTCTATGCAAAAGTTATGCCACTCATAAGTTGACCTTCCCATTTTCACACTTATAGTTCCAGAGGATGTCATGCCAACCCCCATTATTCATGGAAAATGGGCTAGCCACATGATTATGATTTAATACTCTAGAAGAGTCTATATTGTAACTCTAGTTAATATTTTATGTAGTCAAATTAACCAATAGTAGGCTATCAGTTTGTGTTATAACTGGGCCACTAGGAGGAAGAGGAATTCCATTCTTTCAAGAGCATATTGTTCCATAACTAAGTAAAGATAGCCAGGAGAGATAGGATGTATAACACATAGAGAGGATCTGCTCACTATAGTGCCCATGATCCAAATACATTACTTCTTTGTACCTACAACCATATTTCCAAACAGAGAAAGAGAGCGAAGCAACCTCACCTTCTAGTTGGATTTTCTCCCGAAATGGTTTCCTAGAGAGAATATATTGTGTCTTCTGTGTGTGTCGAGCTTATTTTCTCATTCTATACTTTTCTACATAATTTATATTCACATGCATGCATTAATTACAGTTAAGTTTACAGATATTAAAGCTTAATAAAACTGTAATAATGTAGAATCTCATACTTTTAATATAATATTATCATATTTGTTGTGACAAACTATCTAGTGGAATATTCACGAAAGTTTATGGATCATCATCAAACATTGAAATTTGGAGGGTGCATTAGTAAGGCCAAAAGGCTTGACCAAAAATTCATAATGACCTTCATGAGTTTTGAATGTTGTATTCAGAATGTCTTTAGTCTTTAGTCTAATTTGTTGATATCGTGAATGAAGATCTCGCTTGGTGAAGTAAATTGCTCCATGTAATTCATCCAACAATTCATCAATGATGGGAATGGGATATTTATCTTTAATATTGAGCTTTTTGATCTCCCTATAATCCAGACACATATTCCATGATCCATCCTTCGTATGCACCAATACTACTAGAGCAAAGAAAGAGGCCTGATGTTTGGTGGAACGTTTCCTGGAATCAAGTGAATATCATGATCATGATCATAAATAGGCGAGAGGCCTTTGGGAGTCTCAAATAACTTGGAATGATTGTCCAATATTCTTTGGAGATCTGGAGAAATGGATGATTTCAACGTTTGAACATCTAGTGAGCATAATTATGCAATTATGCCTCATTGTTCTTTCTCCCAAAGATTTTTCATGCAATTAGAGTTGATTATCTACCCCATCTTACTTGTGATTCCCCCAAATTCAATTTCCTTTCCAGGAAAATTTCAAGATAAGTTCTTGAAAATTAAAAGCTATCGTCCCCAAAGACTGTAACTATTGAACTCCTAATACAACATCAACACCACCCAATCGAATGGAAAGAATTGGACTATTCGATACATATTCCCCCATGGTTAAATTCATATTATGACACTTCCCAGAGTAATTTGTATTTTCTCCATCTGTAACCATCAGTTGACACTTTGGTGTTGGATATAGAAAGAAATTCAATTCCTTATCTATCTTACAATGAATAAAATTATGGGTACTACTAGAGTCGATCAACACTATTACCTTTTTTTCTTGATATATCCTTCTATCTTGAGAATTTAAGGAGCTGTAACTCCTGCCAATTCATTATAAGATATGGTCAGATTCATTTATTCTATCTATAGGGTTGGTTTTTGGTATAGATCCTCTTATTTTGATGTTTATTCTTCCTTCTCTTCCTCCTCATCACAATCTATGTAAAATAATTTCTTCTCAGTACACTTAAGACCCTTATTGTATTTTCTTTCACAACTATAACAAAGCCCTTTTGCTCTTTTTTCCTCTAGTTGTTGTCGTGTCAACCTTGTAGGTTGTGGGAGGCTAGGAGAAACAACACTTCCATCCTTATAGTTGTGAGTGGTATACTTCCTTGTTGCCATAATTTTTCTTTCAATGTTTCCTGCCACCTTGAATGCCTTCTCCAATGAATCAGGTTCCCAAAGGAAAAACTCATGTTGGATGTTATCCTTTAAAGTCCCTATGAATACATCAATCCTATGCTCCTTTGGAATATCATTTACCTTGATATTCAATCTTTGGAAGTCCTCAATGTGCTCCACGATTGAACCATTTTGTTTGAGATTTATGAATTGGCTAAAGATGGTATTGATATTTGTATCCTCATAATGTGCTACCAATTCTTCCACAAAAAGTTTCAAAGTGAAAATTTATTTACGAGAAAAAATCCATCGATAGCACACATACTTATTTTGTTCTAAATATAAAGATGCAATGTGTACCTTTTGTGTGTGCAACACATCATGTAAATCAAACAATTGCTCCATCTGTAGTATCCATGTTACCGAATCCGTGCCATCAAATTTCCTCATGTCGATCTTTGGAATGTGGTGGGTCTTAAAGCAACATTGGAGTCTCTAAAATAATAATTCATATTCCTTTTTTCCTCATCATTATATTCATGGTTTACCTTTTCACCACTAGGAAGCCTTTCTTACAATAATTTTTTCAACCCTTCCAATTTAACATTCATCGTATCCATGTCTACTTTATGTTGGGTGTGGAGCCTGATTATCTTTTGTATCCAAAGGTTTTAGCTGGATGTATACCCCGGGAAGACTGTACACCCATCCATGCGGGGGGGGACTTGTCCCCCCCATGGGGGTCCGCGAGGGCTAATCCCCCCCCCCCAAGCTGGGGGGTCTGGGGGCCAGCGGTCCCCCAGTGGGGGTTCGGGGGCAGCGCTCCCAAAGCTAAAAATAGATGTAAAATTTCCTTGTAAAAGTCTAGTAATTTCTAGTCAATCTGAGCCGTTCATTAGGCGGATGATCTGACGGTAGAAGTTATGTTTAATTTAGGGTTTTTTTCCCTAGAAGGCAACCCCTCACTATATATGAGGGAATTGTATTGCATATATATATATATATATATATATATATATATATATATATATATATATATATATATATATATATATATATATATATATATATATATATATATATATGTATTCTGAGTGAGGAAGAGATAGGAGATTGAGAGCTAAGAGGGTGTTACAGCAGATCTACTGTAGGTTGTATCTCTTCAGTTTGTTGGATAATATAATAAAGAAGGACTGGCTGTTTCTCCGTGGACATAGCCCAAACTGGGTGAACCACGTATATCTGTGTCTCTCTTGTTTTATTCGTTTTCTGTGTTTATATTTCTGTAATATTTTATGTGTTCCATTGCTCCATAATATATAATTTTCTAACACTTTAAAAGCTCCCATATCTGATTTTAAACTTTCCATGTTGCCTTTTATTTTTTCTTCTAAACCATCCATCTTAGCTTCTAGTTAATTTTTTGTTACTCTTTGCTAGAGCAAAATATGATGCACTTGGTCTCGTAACTTTAACATATCACGTTGCATTTCTTCCTCTTCTTCATGCATCAGAGTAGAGAATTCTAGTTTCTTAATAGGTGTGTTCATTATTTCATTTCAAGGCATTTTGGAATCAAACAATGATATCTATGCTTCACTATGCCCTTTGAATCACTTCAAACTGATTTTTCAAACAAAAGTTGTGCAAAATTTAAAAAATACACACTTTTTTCTTACTTTTTAGGAGCTCGATATTGAAACAGTTATATATATATATATATATATATATATATATATATATATATATATATATATATATATATATATATATATATATATATATATATATATATATATATATATATATATACTCTAAGGTTCAAAATCTTGTGTTGTGGTAGCCTTCTGAGTATTCTTTCCAACCACACAATTCATATCGAGATTGGATTCTTCAAGTAAGTTTTATCCCTAATCTCCCACAATGACCTGATTATATATTGGTTCAGTAGAGTGAACTTGTATGGAATTCCACATGTCATAGTTTTGAACTTCAGCCTTGAAAATGATATACAAAAAACTAAATTCCGTTCATTTTTAGCCACCTTTTACGAAATTCAAATTTGATGCTCGAAGAGGAAGTTATGATGATTTTCCCTAGGTCACCTGTTTGAGATTGACTTCTAGATTCTACAAAAAAACGTAACTTCTTTTGACCATATCTCTGAAACTATAGAGAACCAAGATCTAAAATTTCTACATGAAATTCCTCAAGATTTCTACTCTACATGGTGTAAATTTCCGCTTCTGAGGCCTAACAGAACAAAATGTATAGAAAAAAAATCCAAGATGGCATGTTTTAAGCAACAAAATGCTAGAACCTAAAGCTATGATACCAAATGTTCTGCAACCAGATCACAAAACAGAAGAAAATATAGATTAAATACTTTAAAATCAATGTCTTCGAGGGGGGAATTTCCTTTACATCACATAAATGAACAATTATTTGATTATTCAAATGACAAGACCTCCTTTCTATATATAGGAGTCTAAGGGGTCACAATATAATTAGAGCCTAAATAAAAATAATAATGTAATGGCATAAAAATAATAATAGTGGGCTTCTATGGGGCACAACAATAACAATACGGGGGCTACATTAACAATAGCAATAAGGGGGCTACACTAACAATAAAAATAAGGGGACTACACTAGTATTATAAGGACCTAACAAATAGGATACATGTTGTAGAACTAGAATACTTATCACTAGTACAACCTTGAGTTTGAGTTTGACATACCAGTGGTTGGGGTTTTTTGTAAAAAGAATTGCAATAGAAGAGAGAGAAATTATAGACTAAGTAACCAAACTATTCATGGACTAGTCATGGTATCAATAAAATTAAAAGTAAAGAGAAAAGTTAGACCATTAAATGAAATTATGTAGGAGGTTACATTGTTAGACTAACAAAATCCATATTTTATTTAACCATAAACATCGTAGTCATAACAAAGGGTTCCATGGGCTTAGAGACAATTAATCAATATATCTACCTAAATTCAACCTCTAGCATTGGTATCATGGTATGATATTTATTTAGAAAATAATATTGAGAAACATGAAGATTAAGCCAGAGAATATGGAAAACAAATGGTATCCATCTCAAGGCATGAATAAGACAACCATATAAAAATAGTTTTGCATATGTATTATATAGAATGCAAGAAATGCAAACCTGGTGAGCTTATAACTAATAATAATTGGTTCATTAGAAAAAGGAGTGTTCGAAAGTGCTAACAATAACAATCCACCCCTCTTAAAAAAAAACAAAAAATTCCCTCCAAAATAAATAAATATATCAATGTTAAAAAAGGTATTGAAGTTGAAACTATAGATCTCACAAGAATCCATTGAATATCAAGAACATAAGCCATGTGAAGGCTAAAACCTCTAATTGGGAAGAGTGACCAAAAATTTAAAGTATATAGCTAAAAAAATTCAATTAACTTTCTTGAATTTTAAAGAAGAGGAGGTTTGTTTTTTAGTTGTAGAGGCACATGAAAAGAAAATATTAACAACCACCACATAAATGTTTTAAAAAAGTAGATGTTGGTGAAGAACGAGAACAAAGGCTTCAAACATAAAAAACCACCACAAACCATCAAATGAATAGTGAGGCCTGTTTTCTCACTAAGATGAATTTTTACAGACAATCTTAATCCCTACATTATTTGTCAACCCGAGATAAGTCTTTTATCTCAAGAGTGCCAACACAGTATATGTAGTGAATCTAGAGGTTATCTAATGATTAATTGTTGCAATCAATAATGGCTAATTCTTCAATTCAATTCACACAATTCTGAAAAGAACTATCTATGGAAGAAAGACTCTCAACACACTCTGCAATTCTATGCAACTTGTTCT
Organism: Pinus tabuliformis; assembly: GCA_031772625.1. Lineage (NCBI taxonomy): Eukaryota > Viridiplantae > Streptophyta > Pinopsida > Pinales > Pinaceae > Pinus > Pinus tabuliformis. The sequence continues at coordinate 291,157,642 of CM062810.1, forward strand.
GAAATCAATTGAAACTGAATGAAAATAAGAATTACACTTAGAATTGTTCAAATAAACTTAAGGCTAGTTGTATTTATCATGCTCTCTGAAGCATTTGATAAAGTCGGGAGTGGTTTTGATCTCTGCTAGTTTACCAGCCTTAATGGCCTTAACTTTTAATAGAGGTATCTTTCCATGAGAAATAAAGAATAATTTGTGGCAGGAGCTCGGCAAGATAGGGTGTCTGAATAAAGAGAGTAGACAGTCTCCATTTTCTCTCTAGCTTTTTGCAATTGCCCCTCTAATCTTTCAACCTTCTTTTGCTCAACCTTATACTGAGAAAATGTCTCATCTTTAGTCTTGGTAAGTGCTTAAAACTTCTTCCTTAACCCTTGATGTTCATGCAGAGGGACCACCTTTTCCTTGTGCTAAGCCAGTTCTTGGTGAACCATCAGTAACTCATTCTGCAATTTTCTGATGACGACCTCTCTTAGCAAGGGGGTGTAAAGGGGTGTTTCATCTATTTGAGCCTCTCCCTCCTGGGTCTCCGTAGGGTCAGTCTGCACAGCAAATTCAACTTCTTCTTCAATTATACAATCAACTCTAACATATTCTTCAACATCTATTTGGATAGTAGTGTCCGCAGTGGGGTGGTACGTTTGAGTTCCCTGCGAAAAGATACAGGGGTCCTCAGTTTGCATGACAGTGTCTTCTATCATAGCTGGCTCTAGGTTTCTTTTCGACAAACGACAAGAAACTCTGTCTGAGTCTCAGCATCCTTCCCAAAACATTGTTCTGTTTGCGTTCCTACAGTTTCCATTTCCACTTTCGATTTCCTAGTTCTGGTTTCCTCTTTTAACCAATATTTCAACTACCTAATTACTTGCTTCTATTTTTTGTACTTTCTAAGCCTAGCTCTGTAGGACTTCTCTACTCTAGTGCCTTCGTATGAAGCTGCGTTATCATCTACTTCCTATACAGGCTATACTATGTCATCATTAGGGATGTTCCCAATTGGAACTGTGTCTTCTGGTGGAATTTCTCCTTCCAACTTGTTATTATTATGTATTTCATTTTTAGGAGATCCCAATGCAATGGTATCTCCTAAACAATTATCATTCCCATGGTCTTCTCCTTGGTAGGCCTCATCCGCAGGGGACTTCGAAAAGGGAGTCTCACTTGGTTGTTTGGCGTCTCTCAAGCTTTCATCCTCAGGGTTTCTTTCTGCTGGGGGGTCCACTGGACCGATGCCTACTGTTTGAGTTTCTTTTCTATTGTCTTCTCCTTCATGTACCTTGGCTTCGAGGGGTGTTTCCATAGCAGGCATTGAATCCCTCTGTTTCTCCATGGCATCAGTGCATGGCTAGGTTTTCTCATGACCAGGGATATCAGCAGGGGTCGACTGGTCAGGGGTACAATTCTGTTTTTCAATGCTCCCTAGATGTTCCCTACCTTCGGTAAACACTCCCATGCTTCCCAATACCCTGGCCACTTCCTCCTCATAGTCTTCCAAAGGAGGGTCTTGCGGACTAAAAGGAGGTGTGCGGGATGGTCTAGATTCCTCTGCTTGGATTAGGATGCGTTGTTGGGCTTTCACTCGCACAGAGCGCCTACACTTAGCTGATTCTAAGGGTGGAGAGAGACTCTTTCTCTTTAGTATTCTCTTTGGGCCTGGGGTTATTGGCCCTTGCTGCTCTATTTCTGCATTTTTCGGAGGTGGAGCCAAGGTAGGATTTATGATATTGCCCCATGTTAATTGTTTTTGGGCCAATCTATTTGTGATAATCAATTTAATTAACCCATGATGGCTGACTACACTATGTGGGCTGTTAGTTGTCCTTACTTGTCGGGCGACATCGCGGAATAGGGAATTCAGATAAAATGGTAAATTAAATGAAATAATTTGCTTTAAAATGGCTACAAGTTTCAGTTGTTAGGGCTTTACCACATCATGTCGGCCATCGCAGGTGATGTATCTTTGGACGATGAATGTCAATTCTTGCCACGGTTGCTACAACCCTGAAGGATGAATTCCTTTCCCTGTTCGTACCAACCGCTCACCTGGGTCCTGGAATGCTTCAATTGCGTTGTATAAAAGGATGCATTTATCTGCCCATTTCGCCCCTTCTGCTAGAAGTTCAGTGACTTCGGCTAGGACTTCTTCAGAAACCATCATGCTTATACCTTTTACCACTGTACTACCGTTCTACAGGTTTTGGAGAAATTCCAACATTAGCTCTTCATGAAATCCTTGCAATCTGTTTAAATATTACAACTAGCTAGCGCGTTCAAGGATTTTGCGAGCTTGATCTGACACCATCAGTACTGGAGGTTCACTTCGGATCATTCTTCCACCCATGGCTGCTACACTTGAGGCTAGTTCTACAATTGTGTTTTACCCCTATAATTCAAAACAACAACAATGTATATTACAACAATTAATAGGGAAATGACGCTACTTGGAAAATTATTATCGTTTTTAGTTAAGTCATTCATCTTGTCAGCCATACTTAACGCAGAATCGTAGGTTTGCATGCCCGCCATAATGGCTGTCATTCTTCGTCCAATCGGAATTTCCGACTAATTATTACACATTCATGCTCATCATGCAGTTCGTACTCCGAAGGTAATCTGAATTATTGTCACACAGTTATCCATAACTGTGATATGTGCTGTGCATACATAGGCCATCCCCCCTCTGATGAGAAAAGGGTGTCCACATCCTTTCAGCACGCGAAAATCAAGCAAATAGACTAATGCGAAATAAATGCTGACAACCAATCTAAAAACACAAAACGCAAATCAGTAAAGCATTTAAGCAATATTCGTCATCAGATATGAATTGGCCAAATTAAATAAAAACATCAATTTTAAGTCACTATGTCAAAGATCTTTACCATGAGCAGAATTAATCACATTAGCATAATCGGCGGTATGTGTTTAATGACTATCATTTAATGATCGAACGTATGGAATATAATGAATATAGATTAAAGTCACCATGCTATTCGGCTTGTAAAAGTGCTACCTAAATGGAAATTCTCATTAGAAATAAATTCATAGGTGATAAGAGGTAGATGACATATGGCAATATAAGATGATACTCCAATACCACAAACACAACCATTGCTACCAATAGGCATTTATAGCCTCGGTAGGGTTGCTTTTTAACTCCGCCAAATGAGCCAGAGTCCTTATTACAGTTAATTCTTGTTTTCCTTGTCATAAAGAGACCACTATGCTGGCATGGTGACCAGATAACCATAGTGCCACTCACCAGGGTGTAACAAAGTGATCAGGCTGGCTCGTGATGAGACCCCCTATTCTTTTGACATATTAATTATCAAGAAGGTCATTGCCTTGGTTTGGTAGCCAAATTGGAATGTCACCTGTTACATCCTTATGATCATGGTAGGCTGGCTCGTGATGAGACCCCCTGTCCTCTTTAGACAGTGTTTTAAGCATTTTGATATTTTATTTTTCTTTTGGAATTCTTATTCTAGAAAAAGGGAGGAACATTTGCTCCTTAAGAGTCAGGGATGGTGTAAGAAGTGAAAACATGCCAATGAAAGTGTTATTATCTTATCCCCTTTATCATTATATCAATGAGTTTTATCCATTTGGGAGTATAAACATAAGCCAACATGGATTAAGGATAATTAATCATTTCATGATGTGTCCAAAAGAAAAGATGTTCAAATAGTCATTGTAAGGATACACTGTATTAGCTTATGGATAAAGATAACCATCAAAAGCCTTTTAGAAGTCATAATGATATTATTATTACCATTTTTCTTTAGAAGAGGCACAAATCGATTTAAATGGTGCTTATTTGCAATACAAAAGAAGAAGAGAAAATGGCATAATGATAAAAACAAATGAGAAAAATTCACAATTTAGCTTCTTAAAAGGTGTTGTTCAATCGATTGAATGGAAAAATCAAGATAGAAAATGAAAAGTGGTGTTCAATTGATTGAATGACAATCGTTCAATCGTTTGCACAACGAAATCAATCAAAAACAAAATGTGTTCTTCAATCAATTGAACAGCAGTCATTGAATTGTTCGAACAACAAAATCAAAATAAGAACAAAATGTGTTGTTTAGTCAATTGAACGGAAGTCATTCAATTGTTTGAACAGTGAAAACAAATGAAAACAAATTGTGATGTTCAATCAATTGAATGATAGAGGTTCAATTGTTTGAAGAGTGAAAACAAAAAGAAAAGTATGATGTTCAATCAATTGAATGACAATCGTTCAATTGATTGGGTAGCGAAAACAAAAAAGAAAGTCTGATGTTCAATCAATTGAACGACAATCTTTATGAGAGCTTTTTCGGCGAAAATCACATGGAATACCATAGTCGTTCAATAGTTTGAACAATGAAAAACAAGAACGGAAAATGTGTTGTTCAATCATTTGAACGACAAACGTTCAATTGTTTGAACAGTAAAAAACAAAAAGAGAAAAATATGTTGTTCAATCAATTGAATGACAGATGTTCAATTGTTTGAACAATGAAAATAGAGAACAAAATGTGATGTTCAATCAATTGAACGGAAAACGTTCAATTGTTTGAACAATGAAATACAAAAAGAAAAATGTGTTTTTCCATCAATTTAATGGCAAACGTTCAATTGTTTACCCTACACCTTCTCATCATGCTCTCTGAAGCATTTGATAAAGTCGGAAGTGGTTTTGATCTCTGCCGGTTTACCAGCCTTAATGGCCTTAACTTTTAACAGGAGGTATCTTTCCATGAGAAATAAAGAATAATTTGTGGCAGGAGCTCGGTAAGATAGGGTGTCTGAATAAAGAGAACAGACGGTCTCCATTTGCTCTCTAGCTTTTTGCAATTGCCCCTCTAATCTTTCAACCTTCTTTTGCTCAACCTTATACTGAGCAAAGGTCTCATCTTCAGTCCTGGTAAGTTCTTAAAAATTCTTCCTTAACCCTTGATGTTAATGCAGAGGGACCACCTTTTCCTTGTGCTGAGCCAGTTCTTGGTGAACCATCAATAGCTCCTTCTGCAATTTTTTGATGACGACCTCTCTTAGCAAGGGGGTGTAAAGGGGTGTTTCATTTGTTTGGGCCTCTCTATCCTGGGTCTCCGTAGGGTCAGTCTGCACAGCAGATTCAACTACTTCTTGAATTATACAATCAACTCGAACATATTCTTCAACATCTATTTGGATAATAGTGTCCGCAGTGGGGTGGTCTGTTTGAGTTCGCTGCAAAAAGATACAAGGGTCCTCAGTTTGCATGGCAATGTCTTCTATCATAGCTGGCTTAGTCTGGGTTTCTTTTGGAAAAACCACAAGAAACTCTGTATGAGTCTCAGCATCCTTCCCAGAACAATGTTATGTTTGCATTCCTGCAGTTTCCATTTCCACTTTCAATTTCTTGGTCCTGGTTTCCTCTTTTAACGAATATTTCAGATGCCTGATTAATTTCTTCTTTTTTTTGTACTTTCTGAGCATCTTTCTAAGCCTAGCTCTGTAGGACTTCTCTACTCTAGGGCCTTCATCTGATGTTGCGTTATCCTCTACTTCCTATACAGGTTGTACTATGTCATCATCAGGGATGTTCCCAATTGGAACTGTGTCTTCTGATGGAATTTCTCCTTCCAACTCGTTATTATTATGTATTTCATTTTTAGGAGATCCCAATGCAATGGTATCTCCTAAACAATTATCATTCTCGTGGTCTTCTCCTTGGTAGGCCTCATTTGCAGGGGACTTCGAAAAGGGAGTATCACTTGGTTGATTGGCATCTCTCAAGTTTTCATCTTCAGGGTTTCCTTCTGCTGGGGGGTCCACTGGACCGGTGCCTACTGTTTGAGTTTCTTTACTGCTGGCTTCTACTTCATGTACCTCGGCTTCAAGGGGTGTTTCCATAGCAAGAATTGACTCCCTTTGTTCCTCCATGGCATTAGTGCATGGTTGGGTTTTCTCATGACTGGGGCTGTCAATAGGGGTCGACCGCTTAGGGTTACAATTCTGTTTTCAATGCTCCCTAGTTGTTCCCTACCTTCGGTAAACACTTCCATGCTTCCCAATACCCTTGCCACTTCCTCCTCACAGTATTGCAAAGGAGGGTCTTGCGGACTAAGAGGAGGAGTGCGGGATGGTCTGGCTTCCTCTGCTTGGATTGGGATGCGTCGCTGGGCTTTCACTTGCACAGAGCGCCTATGCTTAGCTGATTCTAAGGGTGGAGAGAGACTCTTTCTCTTTAGTATTCTCTTTTGGCCTGGGGTCCTTGGCCCTTGCTGCTATGTTTCCGCATTTTCTGGGGGTGGAGCCAAGGTAGGATTTATGATATTGTCCCATATTAATTGTTATTGGGCTAATCTATTTGTGATAATTAATTTAATTAAATCATGATGGCTAACTACATTATTGTGGGTCCTTGGTTGTCCTTACTCGTTGGGCGACATCGCGTAATAGGGAATTCAGATAAAGTGGTAAATTAAATGAAATTCTTTTCTTTAAAATGGCTACAAGTTTTAGTTGTTGGAGGTTTACCACATCATGTCGGCCGTCGCAGGTGATGTATCTTTGGACGATGACTACCAGTTCTTGCCATGGTTGCTGCAACGCCAAAGGATGAATTCCTTTCCCTGTTCGTACCAACCACTCACCCGGGTCTTGGAATGCTTCAATTGCATTGTATAAAAGGACGCGTTTATCTTCCCATTTCACCCCTTCTGCTGGAAGTATGGTGACTTTGGCTAGGACATCTTCAGAAACCATCATGCTTATACCTTTTACGACTATACTACCGTTCTGTAGATTTTGCAGAAATTCCAGCGTTAGCTCTTCATGAAATCCCTGCAGTCTGTTTAAATACTGCAACAAGCCAGCGCATTCAAGGATTTCACGAGCTTGATCTGACACCATCAGTACTAGAGGTTCACTCCGAATCGCTCTTCCACCCATGGCTGCTACACTTGAGGCTAGTTCTCCTGTATACAATTGTGTTTTACCCCTGTAATGCAAAACAATAGTAATGTATATTACAACAATTAATAGGGAAATGACGCTGCTTGGACAATTATTATCGTTTTTAGTTAAGTCATTCATATTGTCAGCCATACTTAACACAAAATCGTAAGTTCGCATGCCTGCCATAATGGTTGTCATTCTTCGTCCAATTGGAATTTCCTACTAATTATTACACATTCATGCTCATCATGTAGTTCATACTCCAGAGGTATTCCGAATGATTGTCACACATTTATCCATACTGTGATACTTGCCATGCATATGTAGGCCATCCCCCCTCTGACGAGAAAAGGGCTTCCACGTCCTTTCAGCATGCGAAAAGAAAGCAAATAGACTAATGCAGAATAAATGCCGACAACCAATCTAAAAACACATCACACAAATCAGTAAAGCCTTTAAGCAATATTCGTCATCAGATGTGAATTGGCCAAATTAAATAAAAACATCAATTTTAATTCATTATGTCAAAGATCTTTACCATGAGTGGAATTAATCACATCAGCATAATCAGCGGTATGTGTTTAATGACTATCATTTAATGTTCGGACGTATGGAATATAATGAATATAGATTAAAGTCACCATGCTATTTGGCTTGTAAATTTGCTACCTAAATGGAAATTCTCATTAGAAATAAATTCATAGGTGATAAGAGGTAGATGACATATGGCAATATAAGATGATACTCCAACACCACAAACATAGCCATTGCTACCAGCAGGCATTCATAGCCTCAACAAGGTTGCTTTTTAACCCCCCCCAAATGAGCTAGAGTCATTCTTACAGTTAATTCTTCTTTTCCTTGTCATAAAGAGACCACTATGCTAGCATGGTGACTAGATAACCATAGTGCCACTCACCAGGGTGTAACAAAGTGATCAGGCTAGCTTGTGATGAGACCCCCTGTTCTTCTGACATATTAATTATCAAGAAGGTCATTGCCTTGGTTTGGTAGCCAAATTGGAATGTCACCTATTACATCCTTATGATCATGGTAGGTTGGCTTGTGATGAGACCCCCTATCCTCTTTAGACAATGTTTTAAGCATTTTGATATTTTATTTTTCTTTTGGAATTCTTATTGTAGAAAAAGGGAGGCTCATTTGCTCCTTAAGAGTCAGGGATGGTGTAAGAAGTAAAAAGATGCCAATGAAAGTGTTATACTCTTATCCCCTTATCATTATATCAATGAGTTTTATCCATTTGGGACTATAAACATAAGCCAACATGGATTAAGGATAATTAATCATTTCATGATGTGTCCAAAATAAAATATGTTCAGACAGTCATTGTAAGGATACACCATATTAGCTTATGGATAAAGATAACCATCAAAAGGATTTTAGAAGTCATAATGATATTATTATTACCGTTTTTCTTTAGAAGAGGCACAAATTGATTCAAATGGTGCTTATTTGCAATACAAAAGAAGAAGAGAAAATGGCATAATGATAAAAAAAAATGTGAAAAATTTACAATTTAGCTTCTTAAAAGGTGTTGTTCAATCAATTGAATGGAAATTGTTCAATCGTTTGAACGGAAAAATCAAGACAGAAAATGAAAAGTGTTGTTCAATCGATTGAACAGAAATCCTTCAATCGTTTGCACAACGAAATCAATAAAAAACAGAAAGTGTTGTTCAATCAATTGAACAACAGTCGTTCAATTGTTAGAACGACAAAATCAAAATAAAAACAAAATGTGATGTTCAATCAATTGAACGACAGTCGTTCAATTGTTTGAACAATGAAAACAAATGAAAACAAATTGTTTTGTTCAATCAATTGAATGATAGACGTTCAATTGTTTGAACAATGAAAACAAAAAGGAAAGTATGATGTTCAATTAATTGAATGACAATCGTTTAATTGATTGGGCAGCGAAAACAAAAAAGAAAGTATGTTGTTCAATTAATTGAATGACAATCATTTCCCGAATGCGGGTGATTAATCGCACTGGTACAGCACAACAAATCCAGGCTGGAAAATGGCGTAGCCACATGGCCACCCACGCTTCCACCCAGAAGCCCACCACCATAATTAATGGTGTTTTAATGTTGTGTGAAAGCCGAAAAAAATGTAATGTTGTGTGAAGGCCGAGGATACCTCACTCTAATCCATAAGATGGAGATTTTGGATCGCCTTCCCCTTGTTCTGCCTCCTTTGGGTTGTAACTACCTCCCCGCTGCTGCAAAGTTGAGCTCTCGCATGACTATGAGGAGAAAGTGCCAGATCCTCTACTATTTTGAAATGGTTGAAGATGCCCATTTCTCGCATAATCTATTTTGCTGCTTCAAAACTGTTGCTTCGGCCCTGAATGTTGCTTCTGATAATCGAATTCCCCATTCTCTTGCCTCCACTGGCCATTCTAGCCCTCATCCTGCTTCTCCAAGCACCCTTTGAACCAATACCAACTAGGAAAATATGCCTCATTTGCGACACAGGATGAGATGTAGAATGGGTAGCAGCAGAGGTAGAGCAACTCGCCCTCCCTCGCTGTCCCTCTTTGACTCTACTCCTGCAGATTCCTCCTCGCCCTTAACAACTACTCCCTTCACGAGTCAGTATCCTGCCACCCATAATGGTAGGGGGCATGCCCAGATGGCCGACTACAGGTGTGGTGCGGATGTCCAACAACCTCCGGATGCCTATGTCCCAATGATGCATCATTCTACCCCGTTCCATTTTCATTGCACGTTGGAGCGCCCGTGCATTATTGCTACCATTTTTGTTGCCTTTAGAGAGGAGCCATAGAGCTCTGTCATCCTGGAACACATCATTCAGGAAAGGACTGGTACCAACAGATGGAAAACTCCTGGTAGCAGCCCGGGGACTTGTAGAACTCATGGAGAAGCTCTGAACCAGACGGACGCAGCTTAGGTACACAACACTCCAGGTGGCAATACGAATATGGAAGCCACGACGAGTAGGCAATAGCACAATGAAGAAGATTGGATGCCTACAGGTGTCTCATTGTGGAGGAACCTCTGCCACCTAGTGACACCTAGCAGGCCAAGGTCTATTTTAGGTTTTTTTTAAGCACCCGATCACCATCTTAGGGGTGTTTTATGAAGCTTCTTATTGTAATTGATGTCAATTTTGTTGTTTTGTTCAAAAATCTCTACTACAATGTTATTATAGGTTGGTTCCCCTGCGTGGGTAGCTCACTCCTCGAATTTTGGATTGGTTTCCCCTTTGAGGGTAGTCATTTTCAGTTACTGTTTGTTAAAACATGGTAAAATCTGAGACAGGATCTGCGAAGGCCGGTGCTTCCATGTATTATTTTTTGTTTCATTAATAGATTGAGTCATATTTAGAAAAAAAAATAAAAAATTGAATGATAATCATTCAATTGTTTGGGCAACGAAAAAAAAAAGAAAAAAGTATGATGTTCAATCAATTGAACAACAATCGTTCAATTGTTTGGACAGCGAAAGAACAAAAAAGAAAGTAAAATGTGTTTTTCAATCAATTGAACAGTAGTCGTTCAATAGTTTGAACAATGAAAAACAAGAAAGGAAAATTTGTTGTTCAATCATTAGAACGGAAAATGTTTAATTGTTTGAACAATAAAAGACAAAAAGAACAAAATGTGTTGTTCAATCAATTGAATGACAGATGTTCAATTATTTGAACAACGAAAACAAGGAAGAAAATGTGGTGTTCAATCAATTGAATGGGAAACGTTCAATTGTTTGAACAACACAATACAAAAAGAAAAATGTGTTGTTCAATCAATTGAATGGAAAACGTTCAATTGTTTGAACAAAAAAATACAAAAAAATAAAATGTGTTGTTCAATCAATTGAACGACAAGCGTTCAATTTTTTGAACAAAAAAATACAGAAAGGAAAATGTGTTGTTCAATTGTTTGAACAACATAATACAAAAAAAAGGAAAATGCACTGTTCAATCAATTGTACGGCAGATGTTCAATAGTTTGAACAACGAAAACAAATGAAAGGAAAATGTGTTGTTCAATCAATTGAATGACAAACGTTCAATTGTTTGAACAACAAAATACAAAAAGAAAATGTGTTGTTCAATCAATTGAATGACAAACGTTCAATTGTTTGAACAGCGAAATACAACAAAAGGAAAATGTGTTGTTCAATCAATTGAACGGCAAATGTTCAATTGTTTGAACAACAAAAAACAAAGAAGAGGAAAATGAAACTTCCTAAAAAAAAAAATCATATTTACATGGTGATGCCTACAAAGGTATGTACATTATTTACAATTTCTCAAGCAATTTTAATTTTTTAAAGGAAAAGCTGTTGGGTTATCATTCCCTGCAGCTAGAATTTGCATGGAGGGGTCCTCATGTACCTGCTCGCAGAAAGACTCCTTGGTAAGCGGTTGATGATAGAGGTGCACTCGATGCCTATTTACCTTAAAGGAATGGTCGGATCCGTCTACGGTAGTCAAGGTAAGAGTACCATTATTATGCACTTCTTGAATCTCATAAGGGCCAAGCCATCTTGTTTGCAACTTGCCCGGGAAGTCCTGGAAACTGGAATCGTACAGAAATGCCCAATCCTCTTTTTGAAACATTTTCTTCTTGATAAGGCTGTCATGCCATTTTTCCCTTTGCTACTGGATTATTGTAGTTCGTTGCAAAGCAAGAAATCGAGCCTCGTCTAGTTTGTTAATTTGCTGAAGATGCTTGGTTTGGGCTTCTGTTAAATCCAGACCCACTTCTTGGGTTGTCCTTAGAGTCTTTATTTCGAATTCGATTGGAAATATTGGTTCTTTATTGAACACAAGCTGGTATGGAGAGTATCTAGTAGTATTCCTCCAAGTTGTACGATAGGCCCACAAGGCCTCTGACAGTCTAGCAGCCCAATCTCGCCAGTGTGTTGAGACTGTCTTGGTCAGAATCGCTTCTATAACCTTATTGGTGCTTTCGACCTGATCGTTCACCTATAGGCGATACAGAGAAGTGATCCTATGCGTAATATGATGGTTTCTAAGAGTGGCAGTAATCTTGTGCCCTGTGAATTGCTTTCCCCCATCTATGATCACTTCTCGTGGTAATCCATACCACACAAATAGCCCAAAAAGGAAGTTAATCACTGCTTCCTCTATGGCTCTTGGTAAATCTATTGTTTCCACCTATTTTGTCACATAATCTGTGGCTACCAGTATGTAGGCCTTCTGATTGGATGGCAGATGGAATGGACATACGAAGTCCAATGTCCAACGCTCGAAGGGTTTTATGACTAATTGTGGTTGTAGAGGAATTTCAATAGATTGGCCAAGCTGACACATCCTTTGGCAACTATTGCAGGCCTGGGCATATTTTTAGCATCCTTAAAAATAGTGGGCCAATAACAGCCCATTTGTAATACTTTATGTCATGTCCTTTGGTCTATGAAATGTCCCCTGCAGGGTTCGTTATGGCAAGCCTTCAGAATGTCATGGATCTCATCCTCGCGCATACATCTGCGTATACACATGTCAATCCCTATATGAAAAGGATATCCACCTATCCAAGAGAACCGAGCATTGCGCCGAACAATCAGTTTTCTTTCTCTTGTTGTTAAATGTTTAGGTAGCTTCCCTATTGCCAGATAATTTGCCACATCTGTGTACCCCAACATCTTAATTGCCATGGCAAATAGATGTTCATCCGAAAATTGGTCATCTACACCAGTGGATCATTAACCTTCGGGATTCGAGATAGAAAATCAACAACAGGATTTTCCTTCCTCGAATGATCTTTAATGGTAATGTTGAACTCCTGTAAAAGCAATAGCCACCATGTTACTCGACCATTTGTGATTGGTTTATTAGCTAGATACCGAATGGCAGAGTGATCAGTGTACACAAAGACTTGGTAGCCGATTATATAGTGTCTAAATTTGTTTATTGCATAAATAACAGCTAAGAATTCTTTTTCTGTCACTGTATAATTAAGTTCTGCAGAAGTGATATTTTTTCTAATATAATATATAGCATAAGGTTTCTTTTCCTCCTCGTGGCTGAGGACAACACCTATAGCTACATCTAATGTGTCCGTGGAGATGTGGAAAGGGAACTCCCAGTTTGGTCCACGTAATACCAATGTTGTTGAGACTAGTTTCTTTAAACCTGTAAAAGTTTTGTCACACTTGTCAGACCAACTGAAATCAACATTTCCAGTTACAGCATATAAAGGTGCCGCAATCTGTGAAAAATTCTTGATAAACCTACGACAATAACCTGCATATCCCAGGAAGCTACATACCTTTGTTTGTGTGCAGGGGGTAGGCAGTAAAAGAATTACCTGTATTTTTGCTGGATCTTCCTGTATTCCTGCTACGGAGATGCAATGTCCCAAGATCACACCCTCTGTCATCATCATGTGACACTTGACACTTCTTAAAAATAACCTGCTAGCGATGCATCGTTCTAAGACCTTTTCTAGCATTTGCAATGCTTGATCAAAATCATCCCCATATGGAGTAAAATCATCCATATATACCTCTGGTCCTTCATTTATTAGATTGGAAAAGATGCTGAGTATAGCTCTTTGTAACATGGCTGGGGTGTTGCACAAACCAAATGGCAATACCCTGTATGCGAATGTGCCCCAGGGACAGGTGAAGGTTGTTTTATCCTGGTCTTCAGGGGCAATCTGAATTTGATTGTAACCACTGAAGCCATCTAAAAAGGAGAAGAACTACTTCCCTTCCAACATGATGAGGACTTGATTAATGAATGGGAGGGGGAAGTGATCTTTCTGTGTTGCCTTGTTTAGCTCCTGATAGTCTACACAAATACGCCACTTTCCGTTTTTCTTAGGGACGACCACCAATGGAGAGACCCATTTACTGTCCGAGATAGGATAAATAAAGTTTACATCCAACAGCTTCTATAATTCCTCTTTCACGATATTATTGAGATGTGGATTCAACCTCTGTTGAGGCTACTGGATGGGTCGAGCATCCTTCTCTGTATAAATGTGGTGTGTACATAGCTATGGGTCTATCCCTTTCATATCAGGATAATCCCAGGCAAAAGCCCCTTTATTTTTCTGTAATATCTAGATAAGCTTTTGATGTTGCTCGCTATCCAGATCATCATTGATGTTTAGAACTTTGCCTGGCTCGATCTCGACTAGTTTGAAGTTATGAACAACAGTCATCTGAATATGCTGATCATCTGTATCCTTCAGGGGATCCTCCATGGCTTCGTACATCTTTCAACATCTAACATTGTACATTACTCACGTTAGCTGGCTGATTTATAAAATCGTTGATAACATCATCTTCAGTCTAATCTTTAAATTCCAATGCCTCCGCTTCTCTGAGTGGTGAACAGATGCTCTCTTCCAGGTATGCTAGTGGTTGCTTACATATTTTTACAATGGGAAAACTTGGCCTGGCAGGAGGATATAACACCAGATTTTTTACAGCATCCCCATTTGTAATAGTCATGCTACCTTCTCGGTAGCCAATATATGCATCAGCTATTTCCAACCAAGGTCAGCCCAGAATCAAAGGATGCCCATCCAACCTACTCCTTGGGTTTATAACCAGGAAATCTACTAGATATTCCCATGAGTCAACAGAAACTGTGATATCTTGTAAAGTCCCTTATGGTCTTACCACTGATCAGTCAGTGAGTTCTAATAAAGTGGTGGTCGGTTCCAAGGCTGTAATACCAAGTGCTTCACAAGTTTTTGTTGTTAATATGTTAATGGTGGCTCCTAGATCAACTAGTGTATTTGGAAAAGAGTGGCCATATATCTGAACTGTTACTATGGGGTTTCCAGGATCTTCGTACTTTATTGGAGTTTCCTCTCCCAAGAGTAAATCAGATAAGGTTCCTACAACATGGATAGTGGGTGAGGTTTTTACCTTCCTCACAGGCTTCCTTACACACAATTCTTTGATTGTTTTGGCATAGATGGAAATGTCTTAAATGGCCTAGAGGAGAGGGATCTTAATACACAATTTTTTTAGTTCTTCTACAAGATGGAAATCAGGGTAGGAAATCGGTTTAGGTATCATTAGTATTTCATGGAACGGAGGAGAAGTGACTATAAGTTTTTCAGGGTCATCATGCTGATCTGTTTCTTCCCCTTGCTTTGGTTTAGTATCATTTACAAGCGGTGGAATATGTATAGGTGATAGAATATGTACAAGTGGAGTTACATTTTCAATTGAAGGCTGGTCCCTGTTTTCCTCAGGGGGGATGACACATCCTGACCTCAATATGATCTCATTACATTCTTTCTGCTCAATCTCATACTCTGGGTTTTCAATAATCTATACCAACTAGACTAGTCTGTTATTAGGATTCGGGTTTGGCTAAGTTAGTAACTGTGGCCGCAGAAGAGGTTGAGAATTCTGCTGTAATGTATAAAGAGATGACAGTGTCGATTGACGCCGAGGGCCCATCCCCATAGGTACATTAGATATGCCTAGAGTTTGTTGCCAATCTGTAGACCAATTCAGATTTTGAGAGGTGGAAGAAGGCCACTAGGATTGATAGGGATTGCCTTGCCAAACAGAAGTAAAAGGAGAATTCGACCAGCCATTTCCTAGAAAATATTGTGTTGGCCAGGATGTCATAGGGAATGGCGGGCTCTGCCAATTTGGGTAGCGTGATTTACCTTGCCAGGCTGCCCCAAGGTTTTGCTGTTGATTAAACCACGAATAAGGAAAGAATTGGGGTGTGTCTTGTGACATACCTGTAGGTTTAGCTTTCCATTGTTGACGTTGGTTCATCAGATATATCGGTTCTATTTCTTCCTCTGCTTCTTTGAATACTTCTTTTAGCCTGGGTAATGATGGACATTATTTAGTGTCGTGATATTTAGTACAAATGGTGCACATCTGAACCATATCTAATGGGCATTCCCGTTGGCTATGCTTCTTTCGAAAATGTGGGTAGAAGATAGCCAAATTTTGTTCTGCTAAAGCCTGTTTTTGTTTAGCCTGTAGAATGTCCAGCTGTGTTGTAAGAGTGCCCAAGATGTCTATCTTAAAATCTTCCAACAGATTACTGATCTCCATCTGTGTTACACCTCCACTATGTGGTTTGCTTCCTCTACTCATGGGATCTCGGCTAGCTGTTCCTGTGTGTGTCCTTCCCTGCGAACACCTGGTACACAAACAAATAATTTCATCATAGTCTTCCTGAGAAATATCTCCTTTTCCCATTAAGTTTAGAGTTTCTACGCATTCCTCTTTCATTCCTTTAATTAAGATAGCTCTTAGGACTTCTTTTGGTAGGGCAGTGTGTGGAGACCTCTGCAAATTATAATTAAATCATTCTACATATTCTTCTAGTGTTTCATTATCTTTTGCAGTCATCTTGAAAATCTCATCTTTTAGTTCCCTAGTTTTACAAAAGTCCTGGTATCTTTTGAGGAAGGAGGTTTTCATTTCATCCCAAGAATTGATGGTTCGCCCACCTAGACCCATAAACCATCTTAAAGCTGCCCCTTTCAGAGTGGAAGGGAATAGTTTTAGCTTTTGGGGGTCAGTGGTATAGTCATACCCTCTACAGAGGACATCAAACTCAAACAGGAAAGCATCAGGATCCTCTGTGATCATCCCATGGAAGGTTGGGATGCTCTATAGAGGAATAGCCTTCATAGGGGCATTGGCCACCTAGTTGACTATGGGGTATTCTAATGTCAAGGTTTGACCTTGGGGTGGCTAATATGCCATTTGATCAAAGATGTGCCAATAATCTTCGGGGATTTCAAGGGGTGCTGCTAGAGTAAGCAGAGAGCTAGGAACCTGAGCTGGCTTTACAACACTACCTAGGTATGGGATCTCAAGAGATCTTTGTTCAGATAGTTGTGATTCTGCTTTAGCAGCCCCACTAGTTTCTCCTTTTCCTTCTCTTAAGTTACAAGATTTTCCCTCTTATAGAGGATCAGAGTGTAAACTTATTGTAGCTTGAAAACTTTGTTCTAATCCTCCTACTTGGCTTTGAATCTTAGCATGAGCTACAGATGGTGAGCCTGCTACTTGAGGGATAACAGTAGAAATTTTTTCAAGTATAGCATGGAATCCTACTAATGCTTGAGACTCTGCTCTTCTTACGATTTCGTCTATAAAGGTTGTTCTCCCAAGGTTCACTGATCCTTTGGGTTTTGTGGGTTTTGGTGGAGGATTCTGCTCTTTTTCTATCTTTCTATTTCTAGTCATTCATAAAAACAAATTCATGTTTAACCTCTAAAGTTTTTTTGTAAAGTGGGTAGGTAAGCAAGCACTTTACTTGCTAGGTACACAGGTTCTTACCTTCCATTTTTAAAACCCAATTCTTCTACACCAAAAATGTTGGCTCACTAAGATGTCTTTTTACAGGCAATCTTAATCCCTACATTAGTTGTCAACCTGAGGTAAGTCTTTTTATCTCAAGAGTGCTAACACATTATATGTAGTGAATCTAAAGGTTATCTAATGATGAATCGTTGCAATCAATAATGGATAATTCTTCAATTCAATTCACACAATTTTGAAAAGAACTATCTATGGAAGAAAGACTCTCAACACACTCTGCAATGCTATGCAACTTGTTCTGAAATCAATTGAAACTGAATGCATATAAGAATTACACTTATAATTGTTCAAATAAACTTAAGGCTAGTTGTACTCAATCAAGTAAAGAAACTATAACTATTGAACAATACTGTTAATCTATAACAACCCAAATCAACTTGCACGTCCCAATTGAATAGCAACAGTAAGTGAACAATAATTGGTAATTGAACAACAAATAGCGATAAAGGATTCCTAAATAGCAAACGATCTATATTGCAATATGTAGAAGTTAATCAATCTCATCTCCAAGATCTATGATAACATCTATTCAAATGAACAACAATCTACTATCAACACTAATTCACTCATTCCAATCAAAGTGCTACTTAAGTATGTCACACGGCTTCACTCTGAATCTAATTGAACAACAGTATGAATCAATATCACAAACCTTTACGATAAATGAAGTAACTGAACATTAAATCAATAGCAAAGACTAAATATAAAAACTATGACACAAAGGAGCAGTAGAACTTCTTGTGACTGGGCCTAGAGTTGCCAGAAGCCTCTGCTTAATAAGAACTTGGAACACGAAGATGTATCAAACACAACCTTCTTTCATTAATTGCAAATAACAATTGACAGAGTCACTGATATAACATCGTATATGTTTTCAAAAAGAATAATTACATATTATCAAAGTCTAAACTGTCTCTAATTTCCTTTCGGCCCTATATATAACATAAAAGAGTATTGGATAAAAGCGAATCCTCAGGATCAGGGGATCCTGAGGATTTCACAATATAAAATCTGATCATGTGATAAAATAACATTGTTCGAGCTGATCTCTCGCTTCCTTGTCTGCCCAAGACACTATAGATTTTCCCTTTTATGGCCTTGTGTTGTTCTTTCAACTGAACAACTTTTTCCCAATCTGCATCTCTTCATACAAAGATAGCAAAGAATCAGTTTTTCGTACTAGATTTTCCTATTCTATCACCAAATAGTTTCATTCAACTTTAGCTGATATTTTCCTTATTTTAATTTATAAACGGAGATAATCATATAAGGATGAATGATAAATGAAGCATTTTACAAAGAGAAATCATACCTTTTTCCTGTCCCAACAAGGCCTATAGACATTAAAAGGTCCAAATAGGAAGCATGAAAAAATTCATAAAGAAATCTAGGTATCCTCATGTTTCTAATTCCATCAAAGGTCCATGTAACTCAGCTTGGAGGAAAAAAAAATGCATAGCATAACTTCACTTTAATTTTCTATGATTGTAAATGTTGATCAAGCATAGTATAGAAACACTCCTAAAACAATTTTGAACACTATCACCATCAATACTAAAAAAGTAATAAAATACTATCAATGTAGTCATTCAATTCATCAAACAAGTTGTAAGCCTATTGTCCAGAGAAAGGTCTCAGTTGTCCAATCATCCAATCAACAAGACAACAAAACAATATGGTCAAATCGATCAGTCAACTAGATAACAAAATAGTAATAATAGGTAGTCTATGTCCATAAATACATACTTCGTCATCATAAAATATCCCCCATCCCTTAAACATAATTGAAGGACTAGTAGTAAGAAAATGCAAATTAAAGCCTAATTAATAATCAACCTAGTAAAAACTCTACGAGACAAATATTCTACTCAATTCTCTGTCGACCACTTCCAAGTTAATGAATAGAGAAAATGAGGAATGTTTTATGATTGTACATCTGATAATACACAATGATGTGAAGTCACCAAGCATCTATTTAGATTATGATCATCCATCAATCCAACCAAAATCAACTTGACAGTTAGTATTGGTCTGTGGTGTTGTCTTTCACATTGTTTCTAAAACAAAATGAATGTATGGCTACCATGTTTACAAGAAGTGTATAATTCCTAGGTAATTTTTTATTTTTTTTATGCTTATGTGGCTGATGATATGGCACAAATTTTGGTTTGCAGGCTCAAAGTTCGGTGTGCTAATTAGAGTAAAACCTTATACATTAGTAACATTGTCATTTGTAATGGCATTATCATCCATCTCATTAATTTGTGCAACATAGCCAGTAAGGGGCTTCTTATAATTTAGTTTTAACTCCACCTACAACCAATAACACCTTGCTACACTCAATAAGACTAGATGTAGGTAGCGATGCAACAACAACATGATATCCAAGAATTGCTATAGATGTTTGTATCTTAGGGGTAATAGCAACAATAATTCCCTATCCATTCATCCCAAGTCCTCCTCAAGTATAGCTCATTTTGGTTAGTAGCATGGGCTCAATACATGTTGTGTGTTTTTCAAATCTAAGAGAAACACAGACATGACCATTAGCCTTCTTACAAATAATGAGACTACAATCAAGATCATCAAAGATGGAAGAAGTTAGGTAAGTTTAGCAACTCAACAACAATATTCTTCTTCTCAGCATTATGTAGTTGATTAACTTTCAACTCAAGGTTTTGTTTTCAATCTTGCAAGCCTCAAATAGTCTCATTCCTATTAGTCAAGTATAGTAACAAGCCATGCCAATCCTCTTTCAAGGCCTAATATTCATCAAACAATCTATTGTTATTTGCTTGAAGAGGGTAAACTTCTTCATGAAGCTCGTTAACATAGGTTTATAAGTGGGGAACCTCATTAGTTAGCTAGGCATTAGTCTCTTCTAGCTTGAAAACTTTCTCCTTCAAGGAAACATTTTTTGAATGAGAGAGAACCTTAACTTTCTCCAAATCATCAAAAAGGTTCGTCTTGTTCTCAAATTTGTCTGCAAGATTTTGGAAAAGGATTTTCATGGTTCTCCCCACGACATTGTCCTTCTTCATTTCCTTAGCCATAGTAGTCTAGAATAGTGTAGCTTCAATATTCAACTAATTCTTTAGTTCTTCATTCTTTGTTTGCAATAAAACAACAAAAAGTAGCAACATAATGACATGTTACAAAGCGAATCAACTACCTTATTCTCGTAGAGTTCATGCAATCTTTTATCCATGTTGATAAATGATTCACAATACCAAGTTGATTATGTGCTAGTCAAATTTGGGAAGAGAATTCAATGACCTCGTCATCAAGAATGGATCAATAATCACCCTAACTCTTCTATTATATTAGAACAAATATAAAAAACTTACAAGATTTATGTTGACTCACTACCAATTTTTTTATATAACTTCAAACAATGCAACCTTGTTGATATTTACAATTTAATGGAACATCATTTACAAAAGGTTTATTTATCTTTTTGGTTTCACTATGTAGAGAGAAACATTTTATAGCCCGGTATGAGGCAATATGTGATTATGTCCCTGTTCAACATGGAGTTGATTGGGACTTACATGCTTAATGATAATCATCTCTTTTTGTGTCTAGAGGCACCCAATATATTCATCATTTACATCCTTGCCCAGAAATATATCTTGGCCCCATGAATATTTGTGCTAGAAAAAGGTGCTCCAACGAAATATTTTAAGAATAAAACTCAACTTGAAAAGATAATTTTGATATTTTAATTATTATTTAGTATGCTAAACAAAATATTTAATTTTAGAGATAAATATTCTTGTCTGAATCTACCTTTCTCAAAAAAAAGAAGAAAAAACAGTAAAATTATGAATATGAGGACTTACAAAGTTAATGATAATCATCTATTTTTGTGTAGAGAGTATTGTTAAACAAAAATTGACAAGTAACTCTTTAAAAAAAAATTTACTCTAAATAAAAAACAATGTTGACTATAATTCAAACATAAATGATTATATATTTAATTAACTTTAATTAAAAATATTATAAAACATCATTAAACACATTTTCATTTTGCTCACCTCGTTAGTTATTAATTAAAATAGAATACGAAAGAGATGTAGTAAAAATATTTCATTTACACTCTTGAAGTTATAAGTAAAATATATTGATGTCTATGTTAAATAATACAATTTTATATCACCTTTAAAGTAATTAAAAGGAAAATAATAAAATAAAATCTTCTATTTCTTGTCTAAATATTTCAATATGGAAATTAAATAAATTATTTGAGTATTTATATTAACCCTATATGTATGTGTGAGAGAGGAGAATGTGTAATTCATTCCATTTTTAATATAAAATATAATAATAATAAAATATTCAAAAGTACAATTCAAATAATGAAAAATTAAACATGGTCTCTATATAGAGAGACAAAAAATCACTATAAATCCATCTTAACTACAAATTTATTAAAAACACTAAAAAAGATTAAATCTCTTCATGTCTAAACTTTAAAAGAATTAGCATGATTTGATCCATCTTAACACTTTGTAAATTAGTAATTAAGATAAATTTATAATAATTTAATCAAAAAATTCCCTTACCACCTCAATTCAATTATTTTTTCAAATTTCTTAAAAACAAAAAACAAAAAACAAAAAACAAAAACAAAAACCAAACCATATCTTTGTTGCATGTCAAAAGCTACTATCGATTAAAATGAACCGTGAATGGTCATCAGAAACCACGTGATGCTTCGAGGAAACTCATATTTAAATGGTGAAAGTTAACCTAGGCAGAAAATGGACCTCCTCCAGAAAATGCCATCAGGAGAAAAAACCCAAACTTAATTTGTAATTCATTTTTAAAAATTAAATAGTCATCTTTAGAGAATCTTTATCTCTGTTGTTGATTTTGAAAGTATGGCAAAAATCTCAAAAAATAAGATCACTCTATTCTCATAATTTGCAATAAAAAAAAGTTCAACGGATTTGCACAATCAACGGATTTGCCTCACCAATAAAAAGTTGAGAGAAAGTCCAAGATCCCACACACCTCAACATCAGGATAGTGATCCTAGATCCCACACATCTCAACATCAAAGCGATTTGCAGGAAATGGAAGAGATCTCACACACTTCACACATCTCAACATCAATGTGATCTGCAATATCATGTATTCCACCATGAGATTCCACCAAGTTTGATAAAGTTGTGGCTTGATGCATAAATATTTTGATGCTAAAAACTTGTGCCTGCGCTACAAATAACTCTGCATGTCAGTAGTGACAGATACAAATTGTTTGAACACATATATGCAAAGACAAAATGATATCCCCACAATTAAATGAGACAAAGCCAACCAAGGAAGTACAAGTTAAGGACAAGCATATAGAAGAATTAATTGCTAATATAGCCTATCATAAAAAAGTAATCGTGCACATCTCATTTGTTTTCACTAGTTTAGAGGTTGCTTTCATAATATTTTCATAGATTTTATGTTGCTATAAAAGAAATCATAATTTAGATGTTCCTTTCATAACATCTTCATAGATTTTATATTGCTATAAAAAATAATCGTACACATCTAAACTCACATCTCATGAGTTTAGATGTTGCTTTCATAATATTTTCAATAATAAAATTAGAATTTGAACCCGAAAATAAAATAAAAAGACTCAACATCTAAAGAAGTATTCAATGAAATAATTGGTTAACCAAATTGATAACTACTAAAGTGGTTTAAAATATTCAACTTCAATTATTTTTTTTAATTATAAAAATGTCTACCTATGAACAAGTAAGGATGACCTCTAAATAAAACACCATTAAATGGTTACCATCATGGATAAAGATGTTGGTCATCATTATCTCATAGATGAGGAGGTTTGTGGATGAATGAAGTAGTGAGAACGTTCCATGCTATGCTCCCATGATGGAGGTCTAAAAGCTTGGGTAATTTAGTTAATATAGTTAATAAAATTTGTGAAGTTATGTAATTTAGTTAATAAAATTTGAAAAGTTATGTTTAGTTTAATTCTATGTAATTAATTATTCAGTGATTATGGTGTATTTTGTGTGATGTATTAATATTATAGTGATTTATGAAATCAAAGTGGTTTTATTTTGTTGCATTTCACTCTGAAGTGTAGGGAAGCATAGGTCCTTTACATCAAGTGGCATATAAATAAGTCAAGCCTATAATTAGGAGGACCAAAGAGACAGAGATATTGATTTCTTATTGAGTAATTTCAACAGAAAATATCCCAAACCATAATTATAGTTTGGTGGCACATAGAAGAAGAGTTCATGAAAGATCGGGAAGAATAGAAAGTGTAGAGGATATGAATGAACTTGTAGCTATAATGAGGAAAATCTTTGGTAGAATGGATGCCATGGGGGAGGCCCACAGAATAGGTGTTTCACAAGTGATGTGAGGGATTAGTGATGATGAAGCAAAATCAAATGCTACAAGACAAAGACTAGAATATCACATGATAGTAGAAGAGAGAATGACCAAACTAATCAATGATATTAGAGGTAAACCTAAACTTGATACTCCTACCTATTTTAGAAACTTAAACCTCAAATAGTTTATAGAATTGATAGGAGTTGGAAAATTTCTTTGAATTTGAACAAATTAGAGACCCTAGGAGTGTTAGGTATGACAAGATGAAATTGAAAAGTCATGCTTCTAAGTGATGGGATAGGCTACAACTAAATAGTGAGGGTTGTGGTTGAGAGAAGATTGAACCTTGTTATAGGATGGTGTTAGAGTGGAAGAATAATTATTTTCATATGGGTTATATTTTTATCTTTTTAGAAGATTGCAAAATTTGAAGCAAATGAAGATCTTAGTAATGGAGTATACAAATAAAATTACAAGCTTTCTATAAGGTATAAAGAGAATAAAGAGAGTCTAGAATATGTTTTTAGGTATGCAAAGGGTTTAAGTTACGTCATTCGAGATGAGTACCATGTTTTGAATTTTTATTTAGAGGTGGAGGCTTACCAAGCAACTTTCTAGATTGAGGAGATGTTTCCAAGGAATAAACATACCATGAGAAAAATACAAAAAATGGAAGAGGATAGAAACAAGAAAAAAAAGTAGAAGTAGCTCCAATACTATGGACCCGCTTATTCGAAGAAGATTTGATATTGATAGAAGAAGATACCAATTAGGAAGAACTATAGGTATAGAGGTAGATGATTAGGAATTGATTTAGACTAGGAATGAAGGGTTATGACATTTGAATATACATAAATTTTGAAGGATGGAAGAAGGAAAGAGGGGAGAAGTTATATTACTGAATCAAAAAGTTCAATAGTAGCAAGTGAGGTGGTGGAATAAGGGTAGAGTAGGGAGATAATTTGATGAAAGAACTCGATATAGGAAGACACTCTTTAACATGAAATGTGAGATAGAAGTTAAGTGTTGTAATTGAATTATTGATGGTGGTAGTTTAGAAATTTTGGTGTCTAATAAACTTCAAAACTTATAATTAAAGTGTACACCTCATTCAAAATCATATAGAATGTTATAGTTATAGAATGGGAATATGGTCACTATGAGGGAGAAATTCTTGATTATTTTTAATATTCGACTTTATAGTGATAGTATTCTATTTGATGTTCTTCCTATTAATGCTTGTCATAATTTCTCAGGGAGAAAATGATACTTTCATAGAAGAGTTATGTATTCTGGGAGAAAAAATACCTACCAATATGAAAAGGATGGCATGAAATTTAATTTACATCCATAGAATGAAGAAGTATAAAATGTTATCATAGTGATGCTAAGTCTAGTGTTGGAGTATAGGTAAGAAGTGGAGTATCAAGAAACTATGGAGTAGTGAGATAAATAAAATAAAGAGAAACGGATAGGTACTACAACAACAAAACTTTCGAAATAAAATTTGGGAGGTTGTCATTAACATAATTTTGTATGTGGTGGTATGCTTACAATAAATGTAGTAGAGAATGTGGAGAATGTGGCAATGAGGGAAACAACTAAAATAAAAATCAGCAGTCAAGAGAATGATATAGGTATGTAGTGCACGAAGTGGGTATTGGGAATGATGCTTAAGTGGAAAATTGGCTTCGAAAAAAGTGCCATTGAGTGGGAAAAATGCAAAGAGAAAGCATCAATGGGGTAAAAGAAAATGAGGTAGCATAATATTGTGGATAAAATTTGAAAGGAATGGAAAAAGCAATAAGAAATGGAGTTGATGCAGAATAGTGTTTGGTAAGACAATGAAATAGTTTTTTTTGATATTAGCATCAAATATGGGTAGAGTAGTTAAATGTTGCTTCCATAATATTCGTGTAAATATTATGTTTCTCTATAAGTTGTTATAGAAGTTGTTGTAAAAGAGTCACTTGACAATAGAAGATATAATATAACATAGTTCCTTTTATGGAAGGTTTTTTGATGCTTTTCCATAGTCAAAAGAATTCATATTCACTTACAATGAGGAAGTATTCAATTTTAAGTAGGTTCTAGATGTCAAAATTCCACAATATGCAAGTGTATAATATTTCAAAATGACTAGACTAGATCATCAAGGGTTTAAAAAATTGATACTTGGATAATGGTACCACAAGGGAAGATGTTGTTCATTAGGATTAAAGAAATTTCAAAGTATTCCTTAGTATTATGCAAATATAAATTGCACAATGTTAAAGAATATTTAACTATTGGTAATGGTAGAGGTTTGGCATTTAGCCTAAATAAAACAGATTCCATGGGGGAAGAAATGGAAAAAATTGTCACTCAACTGAAATGATGGCCATTGGTGAGGTTTAAACCATTCAAATTCTAATATATGTGTATGAAATTATTTACTTTCCAATAAGAAATTATTTAAGTAAAGCTCCATTAAAGATTTGTGATAGTCGATAGAAGCATTGTTCATCACTATTGTTGTAGTAGCCCAAGCCTTAAGCCTTTGAGTCCATTTTGGTCAATAAAATTTGTAGTTATGTTGTATTTTAATTCTATGTAGTTAACTATTTTATTATCATGATATATTTTATGTGATGGATTAATATTATAGTAACTTATGAAACTGGAGTAGCTTTGTTTTGTTTTATTTTTTCACTTGTAGGGAGGTATAGTGCCTCTACATCACCATAAAATAAGAACAAGTGATATGATAAAAATACCTAAACCTAAGTTTATTGGTCTCAAGGGAGAGGAAAAATAGTATGTTCGATAAAATACTAGCAAGTTTTTCATGTAGAGTACGCATAATGAACTAACATAATAGATGTGTTTTGAGCTGGGAGGAAAGGAGAAAGACTATTCTATGTGGTTATGAAATTTTGGGATATGGAATCATTACTCAAAGTATTAAACCATGAACACCATCTTAAAGGAGAAAAAATTGGAGCTATGAATAACTAATGAGGGAGTATTTATTAAAAGGAATGAGGAAAGGGAGAAAGTAAAAGTAGCCAAAGAAGCTATACGAACCACTTTTTTGAGATAAAACAAAGTTGGAATAATTAATAAAAGGAGAAATAATAGCTTAAGTCTAAAGATATAACATGAAGCATGGGGAATATAGACCTTGATGATTTTCACATGGAACATCAAAGAATTGTTTCCACATAAGGTAAATGATTTACAATCCTTCATTAATTTGACTATATTTCTTGTTTTAGAAACTTAGGTATGTGAAGGTAGGGAAATATTTGACCTACCTGAGTTTTGGCTAAGTGCATGAAGTAGGTGATCCATTTATATGTAATTCAATATCTTGAGAATCTACTCACATTATGGAACATAAAATGTGAATATGCATATATAATGTAGGTTTTAGGAGATTCAAGCACCACTTGACATGCATTCTATTAATCCTTAGACAAAGCCCCATGTTAAGCATAAATACGAATGAAATTCCTAGATAATGAGTTATAATTATATTCTTATATTAGCATGGTCAACTAGTGATCCAGGAGGATTGAAATGTCAAAGTCTCCATATTCAAATGAGATCATTTCCATTTCATAGCGCTAATAAATTGAATCTAACAAAACTTGAATAACCTTAATCGGTGTTCATATGAGAAAGTTATGCCAATCTGAAGTTTGGTATAAACAACAAAAAATTGTGTAGGTACTAAGATGTGATATCACCAAAAGGCACAACGTGGCACCATGCACATATAGATGGACCTATGTAGGATGACACATGGAAAAATATGGTTGGTGGGAAGTTACCATGTACAGACATGTGGACCTATGCAGGTTGACACATGCACAACTTTGGTTGGTGGAAAGTCTATTGATAAGGCACCGACAGCTTATGTTGTGGCCCAATTGGATGGCACCACATGGCACCATGTGGATGTCAAAAGAGCCCATGCACCTGATTTTGAAAATAGAAACAAGAGATGTTAAATTAGCATCAAGAAAGAAAATCCTAATTTACTTTTTCCTTGAAACAAATTGGGAATAAAATTGTAACTCCACATCTCATAATAACTTGTAATAGTTAACTAAGTTAATTCGAGTTGGGGGTCTAACTAGAGTCATGTAGAGTGTCTCCTACAATTAGGAGCAGTAGTTGAGTTTATTTTGAATTGTAATTATTTAATTTAGTCTAACTGACTTAAAGCTAGTTAAACTAGTTCCAATTGATGGAGGAATTAGTGGGAGGTCCAATAATGGGGTGCAACTGTAGTAGTGGGGTGCAACCTGCAATAGTGGGGTATAGCCTGTAGTAGTGGGGTGTTTCATGTCAAATAGTGGGGTATTGCTTGAAGTGCAGTGTGGTGTTTCCTGTAGTGGTCAACCATTAAATTGAAGATTCACTCACAATTAACTCATGCATGTCATATCAGAGAAAGACCTTATTGATATTGGAGTTTAGGGACATTGTACTATCTTTTTTAAAATCATCTAAATTAAAATGATGGTGCATGAACTCAGAGGAAAGCCTATGAGGATTGCACAATTCATAATTGTGGAATTTCCCAATCAAATAAGGGCTAATTCCCAAGGGAACAATGCAAGGAAATAGGGACTTGGGCAAGAAAGAATTCAGCCAAGTATTGGCTTGAGCTTGTCTAGGAAGTAGTGAGATATATAGAGATATTGTAGAGGTTTCTTGGGCTTGAGAAAAGCATTGTAATATTCTCATATTTCCTGATTAATGTAATATACAGATAGCAGGGGATTTTAGTTGTGGCTTTCCTGCGAAAAGCATTATTTTATGTGTGATTGAATTATTTCTCTTATATTATTCATGATTTCATTGATTATTTATTATTTTTTCTTATGAGTAGAGTAGATTCAAGTCAATTGTTTTAGCATAATACAATTTTCAATTTGAATCTACAAGGAATTTATACATGGTATCAAAGCTAGATTTGTAGAAATTTCTACATGGTACCAGAGCTTAAATCATTATAGAAGAGGAGAATATGAATTTTTATTTTGCAAGAGAAATCAAATTTGCAATATCATACTTCTAAGCCATCATAATGTCGTTCTACGAATTGAGACTCGAATATGCCCTTGAGGGTAGTTAAAACTATATTTCTTGGAAGGATAGGATGGAGGTAGTGTTGGAAGAGAATGGGCTTAATGAATTCATAGAAAAAGATATTCCTAAGCCTTCAGCAGTTGATTCTTAGGATCTAGCAGAGTGGAGAAAATTTGTGGCAAAGGCGACAAGGATTATCCTAGAAGTAGTTAGAGATCATATTGTCTTGAAACTCCATGGTAAGGAGACTCCATTTGCAATGTGGAATGTCTTGACATACCTATTTCAAAATATAAGTGATCACAAGAAGCTGACATTGAAGGAAAAGCTTAGAAAGATCAAGATGGAGAAGGGTGACACAATACCGAAGTATTTGACCAAGTTCACCCAATGTCGGGATGAGATTTGAAGTGCTAATGTTACAGTTGCTAAAAATGATATGGTGAGCCTATAAATTATAGGCCTTCCCAAGAGCTGGAATAACTACCAGGGCTCAGTTAATGGGAGGGAGAAGCTACTAGAGTGGGAGCATTTGTGATTCGACTTGGTACAAGAAGAGATTCAATGGAACACCACGAATGCGACCTCACCCAAAGAAGTGGAAGAGGATTTTTCATTAGTCAGGAAAGAAAATAAATCCAAGGCAAATAAGTCCCAATGAGAAAAGGGAAAGAAGAAATACTTTTCCAACATCAATTTTTTTCACTGTCACAATTTTAGGCACTATGCCATGAAATGTCCATAGAAGAAAGAAAGAAAGAAGGAGTCTACAGTAGCAGCAACAGGTGAAGCTCTAGCTTCACAATTCAAGCTTTATATTACTCCCATTGTATGCATGGAAATCATTGTAATGGGAATCATGCGGTATCTCGATAGCAGTGCCTCGTTCCATATGATGGGGAATAGAGATCTCTTCAGTGACTTCGAGGAGAAAGACCTCAAGAAGAACATAGAGTTTGGAGATGATGGGAGGTATAGCGCAACCGATATTAGTACAATTACTTTTCAGAGGGAGTCAATCTTCCCTCTCATACTCACATATGTGATGTATGTTCTAGGACTAGCTAATCTTGTTTCCATCATGGTATTGGAAGATCATGGCTATGATGTGATATTTAGCAAAGGAAAGGTTTTCCTTAGAAACATCACCACGAGACAGGTGAAATAGATCGGTGTGCGAGTCAAGAACCTGTATGCACTTGAGGTACAAGATGCATGCAAATAATTGAGGAGAAAGGCAAAGGTTAGAGACTTGGTGATTGAGAGGAAGCATGAATTACCTCTCATCATGCAACCTCAAAAGTAGCCTCAGCAAGTTGTGGAGAAGCCACAATTGGAGAAGCAGAGATGAGACAAGGTGAAACCAACCACTCAAGAAGAGACCTCAAGTAGGGGGGAATTTCAAGCCAAGTGGGTAGAGGGATAACATGCAGCCATACCTCCAGGTGTGAGGTGGGGTGATATGAAACCATAGTACCAAGAGTGCAGAAATTTGGGCAGGGTCCATTGAGGTGTTTTTGCCTCATGGATCATTACCTTTCCTACAGGGGCCCACAATATTTAGTAGTAGGAGATCAATGTCAGTTAGATACTGAGGAGTGCATAGTAGTGTTGACAATAGACCAAGAGGCTCAATAGCAGAGTCAACGGTATCATAGTTTTCCTAGTAGACAGTTGTAGACATAGTTGATTAAGTTTATTTTGTTTGGATGCTTTTTGGTGGCAGATGTTGTACTAGCAACAAAAATAGTGACAATTGTTGCCTTCAAAACATTCGAGAGGTAATGGATTGGGAAATATGTGAATCCCTTTATTATTGAGAGGGAATGTTGAAAATAGCAACAAGAAATGTTAAAAATAGCATTAAGAAAGAATATCCTAATTTAATTTATCCTTGAATTAAATTGGGAATAAAATTGTAACTCCACATCTCATAACAACTTGTAATAGTTACCCAGATGCGAATGTTCATCCCAAGCAATAGAATGATAAGACAACAAGGCAGCAGATAGGCTGGCCACATGCCCCCCTGCAATTTCCCCCATGCCACTCTAAATGGCATTCATGGCACCCTGTAGAAGCCATTAAATGACTACACAGGTTGAGGCAGAGCCAATTCCCACATAACCCAGGTGATTTTAACCATGGAGCCTACGAATTTCTCTATTATTCCTCCCCCTCTAATTCACTGTGCATGTCCTCCGTAGGTGGGAGAGCCTAATGTGCGCACTGTCACTGGTAGTAGATGCTGAATTTTTAAGCTGTATAGATCTGGGTAGTGGATTCCCACATTCCCACACCAACCTCTGCATTCTTTCTCGGGACCATAACTCCACTGTAATTTACCCGCACCGCTCCTCTGTCAATTCATCCACCTATCCTTGCTGCTTCTCCCCCTGTCACCATCCCTACCATGGTCCACCATTGTATGTGCAGTAGAAGAGGAGGCACAAGAGGTGGTTGCTCGCGCTCTCCTGCAATGCCTAGCCCTGATTTGATTTCCCCTGCCTCCTCCACCGACAACCCCAACCCGATTAGTTTCGCGAGGCGATATCCTGAGACTTGAAGCGACAGAGGTAGAGCCCTACTTCATGGCACTAGTCGTGGTGATGCTACTCTCTACACTGCTACCTTCCCCCTTCCTCCACACCCTGCTACTCACACCATGCAGTTCCACTTTTGCAGTCTTCTGAATCTCCCAATTATCGTCGCCACTGTCTCAATTACCTTCACTAAAGAAATTGAGCCGCCAACTCCTCTAGCTAATCATGCTAAGGAGGCGACCAGATCAGGACCGAGCAGTAGGAGACAGGAAAACACTGGTGCTCGGGAAGTTGATGAAGTTCAAGCCACCCTGCATGTGTTGGTGCATGCAGCACTGAGGGAGGACCATGTGTTGGTGCATGCAGCACTGAGGGAGGCCAACTGGTTCATGGACGTGGCGATTCGGACAGGGATGACGACTTGTAAAAGTACACGTGTCTGATTGTGGAGGAACCAGCCCCGAACGACTGAGTGCCATGTGTCGAGTTGCTAGGTGGACCTTTTGTCATGTTGATGGTTCAGTTAATATTTAGTCTTATGTGTCTCTTGGTCAGGATTATGATTTGGTTCAAATGTTTTTGTTATGTTGTGGTAAAACTAGTTACCCTTGTGGGGGCTATTTTTGGACTCACACTTTTTTTGGACTGGTTTCCCCTCTATTAGGGCAGTCAAAAATAGTTATTCTGGCTGTGTGATGAATTTTGCTAGGATCCTCTATGGTCGAGCCTCATTGTAATCCTTTTTTTGTATCATATTAATAGATTAAACTTACAGGAAAAAAACAACTTGTAATAGTTAAATAAGTTAATTTGACATAGTTAGCTAATTTAATTCAAGTTGAGGGTCTAACTAGAGTC
Organism: Pinus tabuliformis; assembly: GCA_031772625.1. Taxonomy (NCBI): domain Eukaryota; kingdom Viridiplantae; phylum Streptophyta; class Pinopsida; order Pinales; family Pinaceae; genus Pinus; species Pinus tabuliformis. The sequence goes on from CM062810.1 coordinate 291,189,761, forward strand.
ATGTACAGTGTCTCCTACAATTAGGAGCACTCGTTGAGTTTATTTTGAGTTGTAATTATTTAACTCAGTCTAACTGAGTTAAAGTCATTTAAAGTAGTTCCAACTGAATTAGGAATTAGTGGAAGGTCTAGTAGTGGGGTGTAGCCTGCAGTAGTGATGTGCAGTCTATAGTAGCGGGGTGTAGCCTGCAGTAGTGGGGTGCAACTTGTAGTAGTGGGGTGTAGCCTACAATAGTGGAGTGATGCCTGCAGTAGTGGGGTGCAACCTGCAGTAGTGGGGTGTTGCCTACAGTAGTGGGGTGCAGCCAATAGTAGTGGGGTGCAGCCAATAGTAGTGGGGTGTTTCCTGTCAAAAAGTGGGGTGATGCATGAATTGCATTATGGTGCTACCTGCAGTGATCAACCAATAAACTAAATATTCACTCATAATTAACTCATGCATGTGACATTAGAGAAAGACCCAATTGATATTAGAGTTTAGGGACAATGTGCTATCAGTTGTAAAATCATCTAAATTAAATCGATGGTGCATGTAATCAGAGGAAGGCATATGAGGATTGCACAATTCATCATTGTGGAATTTCCCTATTAAATAGGGGCTAATTCCCAAGGGAACGACGCAAGGAAATTGGGACTTGGGAAAGCAAGAATCTGGCTAAGTATTGGCTTCAGCTTGTCTAGGAAGAAGTGAGATAGATAGAGATAGTGCAGAGATTGCTTGGGCTTGAGTAAAGCATTGCAATCTTCTCATATTTTATGATTAATGAAGTATATAGATTGTAGGGGTTTTTAGCTATGGATTTCCCCAGAAAATAACGGTGTTATGTTCGATTGAATTATTTCTCTTATATGCTTCATGATTTCATCGATCAATTATTGTTTTCACTGATGAGTAGAGTAGATTCAAGTCAATTATTTTAGCATATTACAATTTTAAGTTTGAACCTACAAGGAATTTCTACATCCGAGTCAAAGAACAGAGTTGCCACTAACGAGTTTTGAACTATCAAAATCCCATACAACAAAGCAATAACTTACCACTAGGCCACCAAATGCACTTGTAATGTGGCATGAGAAAATTTATTTAAAGTTTATAATGGTGGAGTTTTAAAAAAAGGAGGGATGGCAGGCCGCAGAGCCAACCCGTAAACCTGCCACCATATATATTATTGGCACACATCATATTACACATTGGCCATGTCACAGTTATAACATTGAAGGTTTGACAATATATACGTTGCACGCCATCAAACGAAGGTTCCAACCATTGCAACGTGTCACTATATGATATGCCATGGTCAATAATTGAGTCTTTAGTTGTTCGACAGTGCCACCCCATTCTATATCTAGTGTCACAAATGACAGCGCCATATGATCCTTGACTATTGTTTCAATGGAATACAACACTAGTGTGATGTTATTTTTCCACTCAAACGTGATTCCAAAAAAATATTTTGTGGAGTTATATCATTCAACCCCTACTAGGGAGGTGTAACAATAGTTTAAAATAAAATGTGGTTGTTCGACTGTGCCAAGGGTGCTCACCATATACCAAATTTGTTATATTTTCATCATAGGGCCGATGATTCAACCCCAATTCGTTTAGGCTCCCAATTCCTTTATATTATAAAATATCTTCCATTGCACCAATGTGTTAGAGTTAAAAATAGAGCAAATATATAATTTTATTGCCTAGTTTGATTATGTAGACTAGCATGGTAACTAGACTTTGAAGGTAATGTGGAGAAGATTAAAGTGTATTTTCAGCATTGATTTTTCCATGCTCCTATAGAAATTGAGCAGATAATGGTGGTGTAGAATTGAGGCCCAATTTTTTTGTAAAAGGAGAGTTTTTAAGCTAATGAAATTTGTCCACTCCTCATTGGTAGTGGGATTGGAGATGTAGTCCATCAAGGATGAACTTCATGATCAGAAACAAATTTGCACTCTTGTCCACTCTTTTAATTTTCTTTTCTAAAGTTTTAAATTCCCTGTGGATGCATTGTTAAGCTAAATTTTCACATATTAATACTTTTAAGGAAATCAATTAAAAATACCTTAGATCACATTCTATGTTTCTAGATCATTTTGGTATCAGAGTAGGATTGATTTTTGGCTTGTAGTGAATGCGTACCAGGTCCAAGTTGAAGAAAGGAGAAGGACATCTAGAGAAGTATAACCTCAAAATTGGTTCAAGAAGATCTACACATAAACCAAATATGGCTTCAAATAATGGTGCAAATCGTTTTAAAATGGAAGCAAAATTATTTGAAGCTTTCAAGGTGATGCAAAAGATGGTGGAAGAAATTTATAGAGAGAGGAAAGAGAAAAGGGGAACTGAACAATTCAAAGATGGAGAAGAATACCAATCACTTCCTTCTCATCTTTCATCTCTCCATTATTCTTCTCCTCCTTCTATGTCTTCCCCTTGTTTTCCTTCATCTCTTTGTCAAAACACTCCTAAAAAACCATTGTTGAAATTGGATGTAAATTTTGATCTCCCAACCTATAATGGGGAAACAAAATTGGATAAGCTTAGTAATTGGATCCACTAGATAGAATAAAATTGTATTTTTTGGTAGATCATGGAAGACAAAAACAATATTTAGTTGGCCTCATTGAAACTCGAAGGAACAACATTCATTTGGTGGGAAGAAAAGCTTGACGAAAAAGTCCATAAAGTTGGTAAGGTTTTCTCTTCATGGTTTGAGTTCACTTCTGCACTTAAGAAGCAATTTTACCCTCTTGGTTATATACAAAATTCTATAATGGAATGGTATGCTTTAAGACAAAAGAACGGACAATCAATGCAAAGTTATACATTGGAGTTTACGAAAAAAGAATTAATTTTAGACATTTCCTTATATACTCAAGAAAATTCCCTTAAATATATTGGAGGACTACATATCTATTTACCTCATACTATTTTTCTATTTAATATTACTAATTTCGATGAAGTCTGCATTCAAGACACTCACCTTGAAGCTAGGGGAAAAAATGTGTATTATGGTTTCATGGAAAAACAACAATTCAAGCCTACTAAAAGAAAGCATAAAGGGAAAACAATTGCCACAGTGAAGAAAGATGAAGTGAAGCCCACATGAAACCATTGTAAGAAATAGTGGCATGAATATGTTCACTATTGGAAGTTGCATCCAGAAATAAGGACAAAGTGGTTTGGCGGCAAATGGAAACAAAATATTAATGCCATTAAACCACAGGATTTGGGTTTAGACTCAAGTGATGAGGCTAAAATATCAGCTGCAGGAATGCAAGGTAAAAATACTGTTATGCTCTTAACCTGCAAAATAATACCCAAATACAGAATATGCGAAGAAAAAGATACCCAGAACACAGAATAGCAATGATTTTATTATTCAGAGAGCAATGTTCACATGCCTCTTCGAGGGGGCAACCTCCAATAGAGTAGAGCTCGATTACAAAAATAAGACACAATGCTCCTCGCAGGGAGTCTCTATCCTTTATATATGACTCATACATGCAATACCACGGGCCAATACCGTGGGTTTTATTAATACCATCTATCTAATACTACGGCCCATTTGCAACTAACTGTGGTCCCGTCATTAATTGCGGGTTAACCACTTACAAATATTAATATGGGCTTTATTGACTCTTGACTATGACGTGATCCCATGACATAAATAAGGGGGTTAGGGTGGGACCCTAACATGCCCTCCCCCTTAAGACTAGCCTTGTCCTCAAGGCTGAAGCTGCGGAAATTGCTGAAGAATAGTGGCTGGTTCCCAAGTTGCATCTTCCGGAGAGGTGTCTTTCCATTTGACGAGGACTTCCTTAATCATGCGGCCACGCAGGTGCTTGTCTCGTGTATCTAGAACCTGTTCGGGTTGAAGCCAGATTGACCCTTCTTCGTCCAATTCAGGTAGACTGGTTTGAACTCGGCAATTGTTCCCAATCACTTTCTTGAGGCACGATACATGGAAAACTGGATGGATTTTTGCCGTAGGTGGCAAAGCCAACTTGTAAGCCACTTCTCCAATGCGCTGAAGTACTTGGTATGGTCCGTAGAATTTTGGAGAGAGCTTTTGACAACCCTTGTCTTTGAGTGATGTTTGCTTATATGGTTGCAGCCTCAAAAAGACCTGATCCCCTTCTTGAAATTGGTGCTCTGAGCGATGTTGGTCGGCCTGTTGCTTCATGCGGTTCTGAGCTTGATGAAGATTCTCTCTAAGATGGGCGAGCATGGTTGCGCGGTGTTGTAGGAGTTGATCCACTGCTTGTACTTTGGAGCACCCCTTGAGATAAGAAGTAGGGGAAGGCGGAAGTTGACCATAGACTGCTTCATAGGGAGTCATTTTGGTGGTGGCATGATAGTTGGTGTTATACCACCATTCAGCCAGAGGTAACCACTGTACCCAAAGGTGTTGCTTTTCTGAAGTGAAACACCTAAGGTAGGTTTCTAGACATTTGTTGACAGCTTCGGTTTGACCATCTGTTTGCGGATGATATGAAGTACTGAGTTTGAGTTGAGTGCCTTGTATTCTGAAGAGTTCCTGCCAAAAATTACTGGTGAAGATCGGGTCGCGGTCGGACACAATAGAAGTGGGCATGCCATGCAATTTGAAGATCTGATCCATGAAAGATTGAGCAACCAAAGGTTGTGTAAACGGGTGGGGTAGGGCGCATAAATGAGCATACTTCGACAGTCGGTCCACAACCACCATGATGACTGACTTGTTCCCTGACTTTGGAAGACCTGTAATGAAATCCATAGAAACCTCCGTCCAAATTGATGCCGGAATGGGCAATGGTTGTAATGAGCCTGGTGTGTTGACGGTTTCCCCTTTGTGGCGTTGACAGACATCACATTCTGCTACGAAAGTAAGGATGTCCTGTTTCATGCCTGTCCAAAAAAATGATCTTCTGGTGCGAGCATACGTCTTCTGAAAGCCCGAATGTCCTGCAATGGGAGATGAGTGCAATTCTGCCAAAATGTGACTTTTGAGGGTGGATGTTGGTGATATTACAACTCTGTCCTTGTAGCGAAGAATATCATTCTGCCACGAGTAGCCCTTACTGGAATTAGGATCTACCTGGAATTGAGAAATGAGTTGGGAGAGCCCGGGGTGTGAAAACCATTCCCTGCGAGCCTCTTCAATCCAGTCTGGAATGGGGAGGGAAATTGCGAGCAGAGTACTTTCCTCCTCAAATTGGCGAGATAATGCATCTGCTACACTATTGTCTTTCCCTTTCTTGTAAATGATCTCATAATCATATCCCAACATTTTGGCTAACCATTTATTTTGTTGTGGGGAGAATAGGCGTTGCTCCAAAAAATATTTAAGACTGTGATGATCTGTGCGGATTTGGAAACGTTGCTCCAATAAGTAAGGTCGCCAGGTCTCGACTGCATGTAAGATGGCCATCATTTCCTTCTCGTAGGTAGATTGGCCCAGATTCCTCCCACTGAGTTGTTGGCTTGTGAAGGCCAATGGTCGCCCTTCCTGCATTAAGACCGCCCCAATACCTGTACCCGAAGCATCACATTCAATGACAAAGGATTTGGTGAAGTCAGGTAGTGCTAAGACTGGAGTGGAACACATGGCGTTTTTGAGAGCGGTAAATGCCTGTTGTGCTTCCTCGTTCCAGAAGAAGGAATATTTCTTTAGGAGTTGAGTGAGGGGCTTCGCTATGTGGCCATAGTTGCGGACAAATTTACGATAATAGCCTGTGAGACCCAAAAATCCTCTCAAGCTCTTCAAGGTCTTAGGTTGAGGCCATTCTTGCATTGCCTGGATCTTTTTGGGGTCCACCTTGACACCTTCACGCCCCACAATGTGGCCCAAATACTCAACTTCTTCCATGCCAAATGAACACTTAGACATCTTGACAAATAATTTATGCTTGCGGAGCAGTTGCAAGAGTAGATCTACATGCTGAAGATGTGCCGCCCAAGTGCCACTATAGATGAGGATGTCATCGAAGAAGACAAGGACAAATTTTCTGAGATATGGTTTGAGAATGTGATTCATAAGGCTCTGAAAAGTAGAGGGGGCATTACAGAGACCAAATGGCATGACCAGGAACTCATAATGGCCTTCATGAGTTCTGAAAGTCGTCTTGGGAATGTCGACTTCCTTCATGCGAATTTGGTGGTAGCCTGAGCGAAGATCCAACTTAGTGAAGAATTGAGCCCCATTGAGTTCGTCCAGCAAATCGTCAACCACCGGGATGGGAAATTTATCTTTGACTGTCAACTTATTGAGGGCCCTGAAGTCGGGACACATCCGCCACTCCCCATCTTTCTTGAGGACCATGACCACTGGGGATGAATAAGGACTAATGCTAGGACGAATGACACCTGCTTCCAACAATTCCTTGATGATTTTTTCTATTTCATTCTTTTGGGTGAATGGATATCTGTATGGCTGCACATTTGGGGGTTGGGCCCCTGGAACCAAGGTGATGCTATGATCATGTTCCCCTCGCAAGGGTGGAAGCTCATGAGGCTTGTCAAAGACCGTCCGATGGTTATTTAAAATCTGTTGCATCTCAGGATGAATTGGCAGAGACAGGGTTTCGACTACCTGGATGGCATTAAATTGAGCGACCACTCCATGATGGCCCTTTTTTAACAATTTTTCCATCCTATTCGAGCTGATGATAGAGGGGGCTCCTGCCTGGAGTCCACGGAGGGTATGTGTGGAGTTGTTCTGCTTAAAACTCATATATAACTCCTAGAAATCCATTGTGATTGGCCCAAGAGTGCGGAGCCATTCATCACCTAGGACAATGTCGCAACCCCCCATGTGTATAACAAACATGTGGGTTTTCAACTGATAATCCCCCATTTGAAGTTTGACATTTTCACAGCGGCCTTCACATTTCATTGTGCCCCCATCTGCAATTTGGACTTGGAAGTTAGAGACTGCCCGTACAAAACAATGCACTGCTTCTGCGATTTTTTGATGGATGAAATTATGGGTACTTCCACTATCAATCAAGACTACTATTGGGCGATGTTTAAGAAAACCCCTGATTTTGAGAGTTTGAGAGGAAGAAATTCCTGCCAACGCATTTAGTGAAATAACTGGTTCGTCAGATACAATCTCCTTTTGGTTGTCTTCTTCGATCGCCTCCGGTTCCTCAAGTGGTGGATCTTCCTCGGTGGAGCTGTAGTCAGTGGCATCTATTTGAAAAAACTTGGGCTCCTTGCATTTATGACCCGGGGAATATTTTTCATCACAGTAGTAACATAGTCCTTGCTTCCTTCTTTCGGCCATTTCCGCAGGTGACACCTTTTGAATCTTAAGTGTCTGAGTCGTGTTGGGAGCCTGTGGGGGACGACCTTTAGTGGGGAAATTGGGGCGGCTGTATTGGGCTGCTAATGCACGTTCCACCTTACGAGCTACCTAGAAAGCCTCTGTCCACGTGGGAGGGTGGTGGAGTAGAACTTGAGCTTTGATGGCTTCTTTAAGACCGCTGATAAAACATTCCGTGTAGAACTCATCTGTGAGACCCTTAGTGCGGAAGGCTAAGGCTTCAAAAGCGGTAATATATTCATCCACTGTACCCATCTGTCGGAGCTTAGTGAGACGCCCCAAAAAAGAGTCTTCCTGTTCAAAGCGATTTCGAAGAGCTTTGGTAAATTGGGCCCAATTCTGAAAAGGTCCATTGCAATGCTGATGCCATTCCCCCCATTGCCATCGTTCATTGTCCAAGTACATGGTCCCCACCATAAGCTTAGTCCAATCATCTAGGATATGATTCAATTTGAAATACTGCTCCATTTGTGCTAGCCATGCAGACGTGTGAGAACCATCAAATTTATGCATATCCAACTTGGGAGGTCGCTGACTGGGTGGTGGATGGGTGTGCCAGACATGAGGAGAGTGGCTAGACTCACCCTCATGGTATTCATGGCCATTATATGCCTCCTTGTGGGTTGGCTCCTTGCCCTTCGAGAGTGCTTGCTGTATCTGGAGACTTAGTCCGCTAATCTCACATTGGAGGGAGCTCATATTTTCTTCAAGTTTGTCCAGCCTTTCATTGGCCATCGCTTGAGCTCTAGTTTCTACCATACACCAACTTGATGAAAAAATTAGGACCGCCTAAAATTTTTTTACTAATAAATTGAATGGTACCACCTTGCTCAGCTCGTCGTCCTGATGCTAATGGGCTAGATCACCAATAAGCGCCTCGGAAGATCTCAGATTTTTTTTTTTTTTTTTTTGGAAAACTCCTAACGGAGTTTTACTCCTTGATCAATACTGCAGTCACCAAATCCTCAAAATGTCAATGCTGCCAAAAGTCCTGCGAAAAGTATACCCCGATATAGGAACCCTTCACAACAACTCCGATCTGGTGGATCTGAGAGATCTGAATGGTGGAACAACTGCTGCTGCGGATCTGATGGAGTTGCGAGACTGATGTCTGCTGCTGCGGCATGTCTTTGCACACGCGGATCTGGAATAGATGATGTGTGATCCCCCGATAGAAAAGGGAACTATGGTCTAGAGGAGTGTCAGGTGCTACAGATCGCAATATACATAAGGGTCTGACAGTAGTACTCGGCCCAATGTTTCAGGGCTCTAACTAAGGAGGATCGACTGTACCCTTAGCCGTACAACCCGACTACCCTATCGTATGGGCGAGTAATCTCTCCGAGTGTTGTTCTCGGTGTACTGTAGCCACAAGACGGCCGAAGGTTTATCTATGACGAGGTTTCAAGGGATCCTAGGGGGCTTCCTATATACCCAGAGGGTACGTGGAAGACAGTCCGTGCGCGGTTCTGTCTAATGCGCTACTACTCGAAGGGGTACCCACAGGGGTTACAAGGGAGTCCAACAGACGTGACCACCTCTTGTATTTCCTGTGTGCATGCCTCCCCAAATCCGCAGGTTTATGCGCTCAACGACAGATCCCGTGGTTTAAAGACGCCGGAACATGTCTCTAACCAAAAAAATTTTGCTAAAAATTGGAGATCCCACCGAGCCCTGGAAAGTGCTCTGATACCACTTGTTATGCTCTTAACCTGCAAAATAATACTCGAATACAGAATATGCGAAGAAAAAGATACCCAGAACACAGAATAGCAATGATTTTATTATTCAGAGAGCAATGTTCACATGCCTCTTCGAGGGGGCAACCTCCAATAGAGCAGAGCTCGATTACAAAAATAAGACACAATGCTCCTCGCAGGGAGCCTCTATCCTTTATATATGACTCATACATGCAATACCACGGGCCAATGCCGTGGGTTTTATTAATACCATCTATCTAATACTACAGCCCATTTGCAACTAACTGTGGTCCCGTCATTAATTGCGGGTTAACCACTTACAAATATTAATATGGGCTTTATTGACTCTTGACTATGACGTGATCCCATGACATAAATAAGGGGGTTAGGGTGGGACCCTAACAAATACTTTACATTTTGGTTCAAGTTCTTTTTCACAAAAACTTAATGATGAAAAGAAAAGAATTGAGTAATTTCACATAAGAGTGATTACTAAGCACACGAAAATGAACACCTTATTTGATAGTGGATCTCAAGTAAATTTAATATTTGAAGATAATGTTAATAATTTGGGCTTGGAAACTAAACCACATAATTATCCATATCCACTTGGTTGGGTCTGAGACAATGCTAAATTAAAAGTCACTAAACAATGCAGATAAAGATTTTCCATAACATCTAAATTCATTGTTGCAGTAGATCTTGATATTGTGCCATTAGATATATGTTGTATAGTATTTGGGAGTCCATATCTATATGATAGAAAAGTTTCCTTTTTAAGAGAAGAAACAAGAATCACTTCACTAAGGATCGTGTAAAATATATTGTGCGTGAACATAAAATGAATTTTTTTTTTATTAATAGTTAGTGTGCTACAAATGAAGAGGTTGATAAATTATAGTAAAAATTTTGTGCTTATGATGACAAGGGCTAAATATGTTGACATAGATAATGTTTCCTAGGATTATGATCAAAGGAATAATGAATTGCTTGAAATTGCTTCTAACTATGATGGTTTGTTTCAAGATCCAAAAGGTTTTCCTCCTAAAAGGGAGAACGATCATAAAATTAAATGATGTGTAGATGCCCCTTTACCTAATATTGGCATGTATAGGATTTCATCGATCAAGAATGAAGTTTATTTCACCAAGTTGGATTTGAGGAGAAAATATTATTAGATCCGGATTGCAGAAGCTAACATCTAGAAGATTGTTTTCAAACAAAAATTATTCAAATGACTAGTGATGCCTTTTGGGCTTTGTAGTGCCTTGAAAATTAGTATGCGCTTGATGAATGGTGTATTTTGGTCATTTCTTGTTGGTTCTATCATTCAATTGTATGTAAAATTATCAAAGCATGAATTTGTAAATTTATCACTTGTATATTTGGGTTATATTTCTGTAGTCAAAGTGAAAAAGGCCTTTCAGTGGCAAGGTATGCAACAAAAATCCTTCAATATGTTGAAAGAGAAAATTAGCATGACACCAATTTTGGCACTAGTAGAGTTGCAGAGGCCATGGATTGAGATGGGAAAAGTGAGGGAGCTTTACCCTCACCTAATGAATGGCTAGAAACACTTTTGGAGGTCCAAAAGTCACTAATGAGGAGGAATGACCCAGGAGGATCTGGTTAATTTTCAAAGTCTACAGATTTTAATGAGATCATTCCCATTGCGTAGATCTTGAAAAATTGAATCTAACAGAACTTGAATGTTCTCAATCGGCACTCATATGAGAAATTTATGCCAATCTAAATTTTGGCACAAACAACAAAAATATGTGTGCAAGTAGTGCCATGTGGTAGCACTAGAAGGTTCCACATGGAACCATGTATAGATAGGTGAACCTATGTAGGATGACACATGTACAAAAAGGTGGACCTATGCAGGATGATAAGTGGACAACTATAGTTAGTGGACAGTTTGTTGATAAGGTGCTAATATGTTATATTGTGGATCAATGGTGCGATTCCACATGGCCCAAATGGATGGCACTATGTGGTAGTAAAAAGGGCCCATCCTAACTCAAAGAGCTGAGTTGAAACTAATGAGTTTTAAACTGTAGACCTCCCATGAAATAGAGAAATAAATTACCACTAGGCCACCGAACATGCTTGGAATGTGGCATGTGAAAATTACTTTTAGATTTTATAATGGTGGAGTTTTTAAAAAAAGGAGGTTTAGCAGGCCACAGAGATGGCCTACAAACTTTCCATCACATATGTTATCACCACACATCATGTTACACATCCTCCTTGTCATAGTTATAACAATGAAGGTTTGATGATATATATGTTGCATTCCATCAATGAATTTTCCAATGGTTGCAACATGCCACTATATGATATGCCACAGTCAACAACCAAGGATTTAGTTTTTCGAAGGTGCCACAACATTCTACAGACATTTCCATGATTGACAATGCTATTAACCCCAGACTATTATTTCAATGAACTATAATGTTGGTGTGATGTTATATGGCTACTCAAATGTAGTTTCAACAAATTATTTTGTGGATTTATATCATTTGATCCCTACTAGACAGTTGTAACTAGTTTAAAATAAAATGTGGTTGTCCAACTGTGCCGAGGGTGTTCATCATACACAAAATATATTATATTTTCATTGGAGGGACAATATTAACCCATTCCCATGACAAAAAGAGAACCAAGAACACACATGCATAACCATGCATGCCAAAACTAGCAAGGAAATCACACATGCAACTTGATACATGAAAAAAATCCTGCAGTTGTTGCTTGATCTTGCTCTTCCTTGCTTGATCTTTGCTTCCTATTTCCTTCTTTTCTTTCCTTGATCCAATGTTGAAATTCTCCAAGAAAACTCTAAGTTTCCTAGAGTGTAAGATAGATAGAATAGAGAGAGAGCTCCAAGACTGAACTGTCAAAAGGTAAAACTGATAAAAGGTACCAACTGATCCTCAAAAGCCTTTTTATTAACGATGCCTCTATTTTCTTCAATTTTCCATTATTTTCCTTTATTTTCCTCCTCACATGCAACCTGTGACCTTTCACCTTCCTTTTGTCCTAATTTACTTTATTTTCATAAATAAATTGCCAATTAATGCCTCATGCCTTTCCAAAGCCTTTGCCATTACTTTTTCCATTTTCCTTAGCTATAATAAACCAAATGAACATCCACACTAGGATGTTTTTTTCCCAACATCCATCTTGGAACAAGTATCCCATAATTGTGGTTATTATTTTGCCTTTATTAACTTTTATTACATGGAATTTTCACTAGGGCTATTACAAACCTCCCCCCCTTGGGGGAACACCGTCCTCGGTTTTCAATGACACCTACAACCAACAAAACTGCTGAAAGAAAAACATACTTCCCATGGAGCTTTATAATTTAGCTCGATGCAGTATTTACAATGTTCAACATGCTGAAAAGAAAACCAACATGACAACATAACAACATGACAACCATCATGACATGACACCCATACTACTTATTGGAGCTTTATAACACAGCTCATAGAGGTATTACATCCAGATACATATATACATATACCAAAACATCACACCAAAGCATATGCCAAAAAAAATCATTCAACCAACGAATAGAGAAGGATACATAGCCCACATCTGATCTGCCATCTCCCATGTAGGTTCATCAGGCCCAAAGTGTTTCTACTACACTTTAACCTGCTCAATTTCTCGGTTTCGGAGCATAAGAATTTTTCTCTACAATATTCACTAAGGTTCTAGCTGGAATTATCCATCTAGCTCCACCTACAATACAGACCATTCAATCACATGATCAACATCTTTAACATATTTCTTATGAAATGGCACATGGAAAATATCTTGGAATTTCACTGTCGGAATCAGTGTAATTCGATAGGCTATTGGTCCAATCCTTTCAAGAATATTGAAAAGTCCACAAAAACAAGGTGTCAGCACGGCACATGATCCAATCCACAAGGAGCTCTTCTTCGCATTTATGAGCCAGTACACATGTTCCCCAACCTAAAACTCCTTAAACAACCTGTTCCAGTCTACATAAATTGTTTGTTTATCCAATGTTGTCTTGATATTCTTCTTTATTACCTATATTTCCTGTTCCATTTCTGCCAACATGTCTGGTCAGATAATGCCTCAAACAGACTCATCCTCAAAGATTCCTGATACCCATTGTTGTAAGTGAACTCAACCAGTGGAAGATACTCTTCCCACCTCTGTTGTTGATGCATCACATACATCCTCAACATATATTCAAATATCCTATTGACCCTCTCTGTCTTTCCATCTTTCTAGAGATGATAAGAGGTATTGAAAGCCAACTATGGCCCTAAACTTCCATACAACTCCTTCTAAAACTCGGAAGTGAACTTAGGATCCATGTTTGACACAATCTTCTTTGGAACACCGTGCAATATGACCACATCTCTGATGAAGAGTTGTGCTACATCACTAGCCGAATAAGTAGACTTCACTGGAATGAAGTGCTATACCTTTGTCAACCTGTCTACCACAACCATGATGGAATCATGTTGTTTAGATGTTGTCGACAAACCTATGATGAAAGCTAAGGAAATGACCTCCCATTTCCACTCTAGAACCACTCCACCTAGATGCTTACATTCTGCTTTTACCTAATGATAGTACAAACATCTAGCCAAAAACATGACCACATCCTTCTTCAGATTTAGCCAATAATAAAACTTCTTCACTGCTTCTAATGTCTTTTGAGATCCAGGCAACCTGAATATGACTTAGCATGAAATTCCCTCAAATTGAGATTATTGAGTTCACTGTTGTTTGGCACATATATCCTGTCCCTAGATCTGATCAAGCCATTTGTTCTAAGAGAATAGTACACATCTTGATGACTTGTACGCACAACTATACATGTACATGTACTTTGTTGTAACATGTGCATAAGCTTTGTGTACCTGTCATCCTAATGACTTAGCTGTAAGAGCAGATCTTGTAACTCTGTCCTATAAGAACTTATAGCTGCTATATGATTCACCTATATCTGAGTTCTAAGAGCATCTACAAGCATTTTCTCCTTACCCTTGATGTACCTAATCTCAAATTCAAACTCACTGATCATGGCCAACCATTTAGCTTGCCTAGAATTCAAGTTTGGTTGATCAAATAAATATCTCAACCCACTATGATCATTTATCAATACAAATCTCCTGCTAAGAAGATAATGCCTCCACATTCTCAATGCATGAATGATTGATGCCAACTCAATATCATGTGTCAGATAATTTTTCTCGTGCTCATTCAGTTTATGTGATTCACACCATACCACTTTTTCATCCTACATAATAACTCCACCAAGTCCTCTCTTGCAAGCATATGTACATACCATAAACTCCTTTTCTGGGTCTGCAATATCTGACACTAGAGAATTTGTCAACAACTACTTTAACTGCTAAAAAATTGTTGCGCATTTCTCTATCCATTCAAATTCCTTACCTTTCCTCTACAATGACGTAATAGGATATGGAATATGAGATAATTTCTTGTAGAACCTCCTATGGTAACCTGCTAACCCCATAAATGATCTTACCTCCTCCACATTTCTAGGAGCTACCCACTCATGATAGCCCTTATCTTCTTTGGATCCACTACTATACCTTCCTTGGAGACCACATGCCCCAAGTAATATAAATTTGTCTGAAAGAAACTGCATTTTCTAATCTTAGCATACAATGGATTCTCTCTTAGTAATCTCAAGAGTACTGCTAAATGCTCGACATGCTCTTCCTCATTTTTAGAATATATCAAGATGTCATCAATGAACACAATAAAAAACTTGTCTGGATAAGGATGCAAAACACTATTCATCAAGCACATAAAGGTAGCTGAAGCATTAGTCAAACCAAATGGAACTACAACAAACTCATAATGCCTATACCTAGTCCGGAAAGATGTCTTGTATATTTCCTCTTCCTTAATGCGCACCTGATGATATCATGATCTCAGATCAATATTTGAGAACATTGTTTCTCCCTTCAACTGATCGAACAAGTCATCAATCCTCAACAACCAATACATGTTCTTGATGGTCACCTTATTCAACTGCCTATAATAAATGCATAACATGAGAGTACGGTCCTTCTTAAAAAGAATATTGGTGCACCCCAAGGTGATACACTTGGCCTAATGTATCCCTTGTCAAGCATCTCCTTCCACTGCAACTTCACATCCATCAACTCTGGAATGCTCATCCTATATGATGCCTTTGATATTGGTGTTTCCCCTAGTACCGATTCAAAGAAAATTATACTTCCTTGTGAGGTAGTAGCTCTAAAATCTCTTTTGGAAACACCTCCTCAAACTGTTGCAAGATCGGGTACGTGCTCAATACCTCCAAATATTCAACATCCTTACCTTTGTCACTAGAAATATGCACTGGAAATAACACAAACCCTTTTTTGCAACTGGAATTTTCCTACATACTTGTAACCATTCTAACTAATGTTGCCTTCTTCTTACCCTGTAAGATTCTTTGCTATACATTGTCATCCAAGCACTTATTGGCTTTGTCATAACTATCCACTTTGGTCCTATGAAGATACAACCAGTCCATGCCCAAAATCATACTATATTACCCCAACGGAAATACATTTAAATGTGTTGATGTAGGCATACCATTCAACTTGAATGAATGGGATCTTACCTAGTGATATACCCTCTTCTTTGTACCTATAGCCAACAGCACTAACCAGGACTCTACATGCACTTATTTATTCAAACCACACTTATCCACCAAGTTAGGAATAACATAACTATAATTAGATCTAAGGTCAATCAAAATGGAAACAAATTGATCACAAATCTTACTGTCCATCTTGATAACAATTCCATGGTGCTCTGCCTTCTTGTTATTTAGCGCCTGCATAGATACAAGGAATGCTTTGTCGAACATCCCCAATAGTATGCGCCTCTTGTGCACTATAAATCTGAGGCCTACCACCCTAATTCTGTGGACAATATCTCTTAAGATGTTCCTTACCACACGTCAAACACTCCAACCGTCCTGTACCATCACCTCTATTCTATTGTTGTGACCCATGTCCCTATCTAGCTACATTGAACTTCTTGTATGGTGCAACATTTTCTTTCTCTATTGCGTTTTGAGGCTTTGTTCTTTTTGGATGCCATTTAATTTTACCTTTATCTTTCCCTTTCCATACTTGTTGAGATTCATTCTTACGCTTTAACTGCTCATAGAAATGCTTCAATTTCCCAATAACTTCCTCAAGTGATCTAAGCTCATCATACTCAATCTGATCTCTAAAAGCTAATGGAAATCCACTAACAAATCTCTGAACTTTATCCTTCTCATTCTTCAAATATGGTACATGCCTCAATAGCTATAGGAACTTAGTCATATACTCCTCATTTTTCATCAATCCCATCTTTAGATCATAAAATTATTTGGCCTTACTATTGTGGTACCTTTCTGAAAAGTACTTCTTCCTGAAAATTATTTTGAATTCATGCCAACTCAAGTCTTTTATCATGATGTCTCTAACCTGTTTCACATCTTCACACCATATGTCTGCTTTCCCTTTGAGGATGAATATAGATACTTTGGCCTTCATATTCTCTGTGTACTCATGCAACTCAAAGAAATTATTCATCCCAAGTAACTAAGCCTCGAAATCCTCCAACTTCTTCAAATATCCATCAAAAGGAGGTGGCTTAGATTTATTAAACTCATCCAAAAAATATCCCCTATCACTCCTCCAATAACAATGATAATGATGACAATCTTAGTATCTGTCAGAACTAGAACTATAATAGTGCATGTGTGCATAACCTCTCCAATCCAAAGTATCCAAGAACCTACCATCTCTAATCGTGTCATCATTATCTGACCTATGCTTACCATGAGATCTAATTCCATGGGCCCCATTAGTTATGTCCTCTAGTCCATGTTTGATCCGAAGTGATCCATGTCTCTGTTATTCTGAAAAACTCTTAATGATCACTACATTGACTTCTACTTGGTTCTTATGTGCCAACATGATTATGTCATTATTTGCCTTGCAACTTCTTAATTCTTCCTTTAAGCTTTGTCACACGGAATAAGTTGATCTTGCGGACAAGATAGACCTTCCTAGAATCTAAAGAAGACCTAATGACAAGCAAACCAATCACACACTATCTTTCTCTAAATATGCTTTTATAAACAAAGGCAAACAAGTGTTTTTAGGCCTACCTTAGGTCCAACACAAGTTTGTGGAAGCCTTCGCTCCTTCGATCCAAATGAGCTCCCTTGTTGCAAATCTGCAAACACAAACAAGCAAACAAATTAAATAGCACTTGAAAAGCCAGTATCATAAAACATATTTAACATGAAAGTCAAGGAATTCATGAAATAAATGACATGAGACAATTTATTGAGAAAAATGAGTTTGATTGTATTAATTCAAATCAAGAAGAACTTTACAACCTGTGCCTTGACGTTGTACAAGCTCCTCCCAGGGTCCAGCAAGAAGTCTCCTCTACTTTGACAAGTTTCACTCTCTTCCCAATGAAGCCAAAAAGGTATGTGATCTCTCCTCTTAAGCTCAACTAGGAAGTCTTAATTTCACCAGCATTTACCCTCAAAAAATGTTCAGCTTCTAACCTCCCCAGCAACTAGCCCAATGCCTGAAATTATAGTGCAATGGAGGGAAGTTACTAGGTCCTCCTTCGAAGGGATAAAGCCCTCCTTCAAAGGGATAGCTCCTCTCATCAAGGGATTAGCTCCTTCTCTTTTGGGATGCATGAACCACCTAAGAGTGGCCAATCCATGTCAAAATTCCTTCTAGAATCATCTAGAATTAACCCAAAGTGAGTTTTTTAGAATAAACTTGCGCCTTTTTGACTTTCATAGGGGTCCGCACCCATACCTTTAGGGACAGAGCGGGCAGGTCCGCAGTTTTTGTAAACAGAAGGTGCAGGACCGCAGGTAATAGTGAGAGAAAGTGCGGAACCAGAGTTTTATTGATTTTCAATGTCTTTCTCTCATTTTCAAAGCTTGACTTGAAGAGTTGAGGTCTGAGACTTGCTTAGGAGGACAGTACAAGTGATGATAGACCCATACTGACTGCAAATAATCATGGTGACGATATTTTTCTGTAACAGATTGCCCCCTAAAGTGCGAAGTCTATAGTAGATGAGGATTTCATTTATCATTTAGGAAGAGTGAAGTACTTTATCATTTCGAGGATCATCTTATGGAGAGCCCAGTTGGAACCTGTAAAAACATTCAATGAAAGATATATATATGAGATCATATTATCGCTGAGGTAGGCATTCCCATACTCAAATCAAAACTGACTTAGAAAACTAACTACTGCTCTGATACAGGAATGATCTTGTAATACATCACAAGTATAGACTCATGTGGACACAGTATGGGCATAGCCATCTGTTTATGAAAAGTCCATTATATAATGAATACAAAGTTCCTCGGTAGCCTGGATTGTGGAAACTAGATCCAGGGTCTTCATTTCTACTTCCCAAAACAATACGATTCTATCCATGCGAATGAATGTGTTGGAGTCGAACATGGTAGAAACCACTTGATTACCAGTCAATGATGTAAACTGTTAGCAAGTGTGAGAGAAACCACCAGTGATGTCAATGGCTCTCAAAGTACCCAGTACAATCCATGAGATATGAATAAATGTGTTGATGTCGAACACGTCACGGAATCCTTTGATCGAAGGTCAATGATGCAACCTATCATCAAAGGCGAGAAACCTGCCATTGAGGCATGCAGATCCCAAGGTACTGACAATTTCTAGATCATCTTTCTAGATAATGAGCTGAAGTCGATAGAAAGCGATCCATCGCGGGCAAGTCCACAACATGAAATCATAGATCAAGTTGAAGAAATTTAGTTGCAAGGACTGACTCAGGGATGGTCAAGATGGATGACAGATATTTTGTAGATGAATGGCTTATTGGCAGTGACCTCTTGAACACATAACGCCACGACAGATGGCTTGGTGACAATTGACCCGAAGTTAATACCCAGAAACCGGCTAAATAATTTCAATGTGGTTTGATCAGCTATTAGGCAAAGGATTTCCCAACCCAGGTGAATAAAAGTGTCGTGTTCAAGAGTGGTTACAAAGTATGACAAACAGGCTCATTTTTCTCTCTTTTCCCCCACCATTTCTGGCAAGTACCTCTTTATTTTTGACAAGCTTGAGGAGGATAACATTTGCTTGATTATAAGCTCATCCTTCGGATGAGTCCAACTTAGTTTAAATTCAAACCCTAAGAAGGAGTGGTTCATTCTTGTTTGTAATTGAACAGGTCCTCTACTGTGAAATTTTAACGAGTCTAGTACAGGAGAAACTCGGCGTTTTTCAATTTTAGAGAGTCTGAAAAAACTTAAGAAGACTCCAAGATTGACCTTTTTCGTAAATTTGTGTCTCCCAAGCCCGAAAAAGTATAAAATAATACTTGAGAGAACTGCTTGATCTTTACGACCAAGGAGTACTTTTCATAATTAGTGCCCCTGATCCAGAAAAGTAAAAAAGCGATCAACGACACGTCATTTTATAACCAATATCGAATTTGAAACGATAAAAATCTGGCAATCTTTTCATGTTTTTACGGTCAGAAAAGAGCTATAAGTGGACCGTCTTTTAGTTCTGTTTTAACAAGTTTAAAAGAAAAACTCGGCAATCTTTTCATATTTCAAGAGTCAGAAAAGAGCATAAAGGTGACTCTAAATGTTTTTTCCGTTGAAAATGATAGTTTTCGCCTGAATAATCCGTTATCCTGAACAAAAACGCAAACATTACTCATACCTATTTGAAATGGATAAAAACATTGCAAAAATAACTTTCCAAAGTGAAACATAAACAAATTTTCAATTTATTTACTCAAAAAACTTATAAAAAGGGCTTTCGTCAATTCATTTTTACCAATTGAGTTTTGGGTGAGAAAATAGTGCTTTTGTTCAGAAAACTTCCCGTGAAGATTGCGGAAAATCCAACCGTCGGAATCGAACGCCGTCTTCTCCAGGTAATCCACATCGTCCCACTCTTCATTTTTAACCGTTTCATTTTTGTTTTGGGTTTTTATTTTATTTTTTGGAGGGTTTTTAGGCTTAAAATCCGCGCGCGGGGGCCTGCAGGTGTACCACTGCCAGCCCGCAAACCCCGACTTTTTCTCAATGGGGAAAAAGTCAGGGGTACGCACCTTCCATGTAGGCAAGGTGTGGACCCACGCACTGCGTCTAACCCAGAGAGTGCGGTCCCCACCGCAAGGGTTTTTAACCCAAAATTTTTCAAAATTGGCCCAAACAAATTAATTTCTAGCATTCTAATTTGTCTTTTTACTTGATGTAGAGAGTACATCATGCTAGATTGGCGTGAACGAGAGCATGAGGATGTGGATCTAGCCGCGTTGAATCACCAACCTTCAATCGATGCATTGAAGGCTTACGGTTGGTACAAATTCTGGGCCATACCAGGCATGAGGGCCCAGGTGGATTTCTTAGAGTGGCTGGTTGATAGATGGAGCATACATGACCAGTGCTTCTTCATTGGTGGCCACCAGCTCGAAATCGAGCCGACAGACATATATTTCTTGACTGGTTTGCCTAAGAGAGGTGAAGACTTGACTCTATTCGGGACTAGGCCAGGTGGCCAGTCTGTCGATAGCCTCCGGCTAGAGTTCTGCAATAGCCAGGCTAGAGACAAAGGGATAGACATAAAAACCATATCCCTTCCTGAACTCATGGTGATTGCGTTTACTGTCACCAGACTTTGCGGGAGTGCCACATTACATATTGCCACCAGATCCCATATGCGTATGGCAGTTGACTGCTTTCGAGGCACCATCTTCAATTGGTGCGATGCTGTGTTGGCCAATGTGAAAGGCCGACTGACCAGAGCCAAGAATGGACAACTAAAGACCTTTGGTTATGGGGCTTTGGTTGTGAACTTTGGTCTGGAGAGGGTTCCCATGTTGATCCCGCAGCATCTTACTGTTGGAGTTGGGCTTCCTCGAGAGCCCAAATTGATGCGATGGGTCGCAGTTATGGATCGTCACCTGGACGAGGGGACAGAGGTTGTTCGATTCAAACCTAAGTATTTCCAATGGTTGGAAAACCAGTTTTTTTCTATTCAGGACTTCCCTTACGCTGGGGTAGATTTTCGTGGTGACCCAGACATGGCTCTTCCACCAGGAGAGCAATGGGATGACTTAGGTAAAATGATTTTCAACATTTTTGCTATTTTAAATTTTTTTATTATTTTTCTATCGTCCCAAAACTGATAGTAAAAGTTTCAAATGCAGATGTGGGTCCACAGCGACCAGCCGCTCTCTGGCCTTATGAGAGGAAACAACCGGCTGCAGCCGCGCCAGCCCCACAGGACGAATCAGCAGAGGTTTTGGCCAAGTTGGAGAGTCATCTCGAGTGCTTGACAGGAGATATTCTGGAGACCACTATAGATGACATTCCTCGTCGACTTTAGCGCTATGTGATTGGGGTCCCAGGACCTTTTAGGAGGTTCCTTTGCAAGGTAGCCCGTGTAGTGGTTTCTTATCGAGATCATCACCAGTGATAGGATGATTGCCTATTGTGGGCACATATGACATTTTTGTTTTTTGTACTTATCATTATTGCCGATCATAAGGTGTTTTTCAACCTATGATCAAGGACGATGTATTTTTTGACACACTCATATATATCACTATTACTGTCTTATCATGTAAATCATGTTATGGAATGGTTTTAAATTTACATGTATGATTATTGCAAATGTCTACTTAACATTCGAGAAGCAATTGCATCTGCTAATGTATTTAAAGATCTTGGAATATGCTGATACTCAATATAATCAAATTCACGTTCCAAGAGATGCACTCTCAAAAATAATCTTAATAACACTGGATTTCTAATGGAATACACTCTATTAAGCTGTAATACAATGAATTCAGAATCTAACCTCACTATCAAACTCTGAATCCCAAATGAAATAGATTCAGATAATAACTCAATCACTGCACTTTACTCGGCAATGTTGTTCGTTGTTTGACCGAGGCTTACCCCATGCATAGATACTAACTCGTCAGAGGGCGAATAGATAACCCAGGTTGTGGAAGAAATGTTCTGTGTATTACAACAAGCACCATCAGTGAAACCAATGTATGTTTGGAGAGGCATCGACATCTGCAATATCAAGAGTAAAACCAAGATAAGCGGGAATAATGACGAAAAACACTCTCTAAGCTAAGCACACTTTTTAAACTAAAACATACCAGCTAGAAAGAAAAACTATCCTAACTAAAAATATCCATACCCATTCTTTAAGCATAATACCTCTTCAGGTAAAGACCATTTCTAGGTTTACCCAAAGAGTCCCCGTAAAAGTCTACCAATTCATAGGCCCCTTTTGCTAGCTTTCGCTTGAAAACATAGGGACCATGCCACATAGGAATGAATTTTCCAGCGCGTAATTTATCATTAGCTTGATCGTAAACTAAGACTAGATCTCCTTCTGAAAAATTTCGAGGGGTCACATTTCGATCATACTGAGCTTTCATACGTTTTGCGTGAGTCTCGATCGCCAATGCAGCATCACGTCGATTCTCATCTAATTGAGCCAAGTATAACAAACGCTTTTCCTCTTCGGAATTGGCTGGAAGTAACTCGATGGCCATTTGCAATGACGGGATTTTGCATTCAATGGGCAACACAGCTTCCAGACCATAAACTAGTTGGAAAGGAGTGAACCCTGTTGATGTTTTTACTGAGGTACGATACGCCAAAAGCGCTAAAAATAGCATGTTATGCAAATTCGATCGATGAATCCCAATGATTCGTCGGATCATGATGACTAAAACTTTGTTGATGGATTCAACAAGACCATTAGCTTGTGGATAATAAGGAGTTGAACTATCGTGATGCAAACCAAGCTGGCCTGTAAGTTTGGTCATCATAACGTTTCCAAAATGACGCCCATGATCAGTGATTATCGCTTGTGGGACACCAAACCTAGAAATTATATGATTGAACACAAAAATTGCAGCTGTCTTGCCGTCTGCCTCAAATGTAGGCATCGCCTCGGCCCACTTGGTAAAATAATCTACCGCAAGGATGATATACGCATGCCCCCCGACCGAGTGAGGGTTACATGTAATAAAATCAATACCCCATTTGCCAAAAGGACCAACGACAATTATAGGGTGGACAGGAGCAGGTGGAGCGCACATCTTTCGATCAAATATTTGGCAGTTGTGGCATTTTCGGACCGTAGTAATACAATCTTTAAACAAAGACAGCCAGAAGTAGCTAGCGCACAATATCTTTTGGGCTGTGGCATACCCAGACATATGACCACCACACGCTCCAGAGTGACAGTCATTTAGAACCCTTTCAACTTTCTCGTGAGTTAAGCCATGTCGAAAAATAGAGTCCGCCCCACGGCGATAAAGAGTATCTCCAATAATCCTGAATTGTTGGGATTGGAATCGTATTTTTCGACGTTCCGACCTTGGAATTTCTGGCCGAAAGGACTGGGTCTGGAGATAAACGATGATATCCCCATACCATGGATCTAAAGTGCTGATTAGAAACAAGGATTCGTCCACAATGGGCTCTTCCACCACAGTTTCTGTGTCAGCATGCAGGAAGTCACACATTAACTCCGCAAAGACTAAAGATTTCTTAGACTTAGATTTTTCAAATTCTAAGTCGAACTCCTGCAGGATAACAATCCATTTAGATTATTTGCCCCCTAGCAATTGCTTGGTCAAAATGTAGATCATAGGGTTGCAATCCGAAATTATTGTAGTTTTACGTAGCAAAATGTAGTGACGAAAACGTTGGACAGCTTGAACAGTTGCCAATGCCAATTTCTCCACATGTGAGTATTTTAGCTCAGTTGGATTTAAAGTTCGACTAAGGTAATATATCACATGCTCAGTTCCAAATTCATCTTCCTGAACTAAGACCATTTCAATGGTGGAATGAGAGGCGGCGAGATACAAGTAATCCTGGTTGTAGTTGGGAGGATGCAATAACGGTGCATGGGTCAACACGTGTTTGAGCGCATCAAAAGATTTCTGAGCTATCTCGTCCTAATAGAATGGAGTATTCTGTTTCAAAAATCGGGTAAAACCCTTTGTAACCTCGGTGTAGTTAGGAATGAATCGTCGTAAAAAGTTTGCTTTCCCTTGCAAACTTTGGAGTTGGCGAAGACTCGAAGGAGGAGGCAATTTGACAATAGCTTCGACCTTCAAGGGATCGATGCGAATGCCGGCTTTCGAAACTACAAACCCCAACAATCGACCCGTTTCTATACAAAAGACACATTTGTGTGGGTTCAACCGAATCCGATAATGCCTAGACCTCATAAAGATTGTTCGTAAATGAACAAGGTGATCTGCTCGATGTAATGAATGAGCATGCAAATCATCGAGATAGGGTTGCACAATGTGCTTGATGTCATGAAACACATAAGACATGGCCCTTTGAAAAGTTGCTCCGGCATTCTTGAGCCCAAAAGGTAACTTGCAATAAGCAAATGTCCCCCATGGACAAATGAAAGCCGTTTTTGTTTGATCGGCAGGTAGAATATTGATTTGATTGTATCCGGAAAAACCATCCATGAAGGAGAATATTTCGCTGTCGGCACAATCATCAATGATTTTTGATCAATATAGGGAGTTGGGTAATTGTCCTTTGGAAAGGCTCGATTAATGTCCCTATAATAGATACATATTCTTATTGTCCCTTACTTTTTGTTAACCAAAACAATATTCGATACCCAATCTATTAACGAGATCAGATAAATGAAACCTGCTTTGAGTAATTTTTCAACTTCTGCTTTTATTGCAGCAACTTTTCTTGGGTGAATATGACGCAAACGTTGCCGGATGGGTTTAGCGTCCAGGTAAGTCTTTATTTCATGAACAACAATCGCGGGATCAATTCCTGGCATTTCCTCATAGGACCAGGCAAACATGTCGCGGAATTCTTGAAATAGGGCCTTACATATTTGAATTTTGTCATCTGTACACGAGGCACCTATATGAATGTTTTCAACAATTCCAGGCTTAACCGAAATGTCAATAGGAATAGTTCGAGAGATGTTTCCCAAATTTAACTCCGAATCAGGATGTTTCATTGGATTTTGAGGTTCCTTGACATATTCAGTCGTAAAAATTGATGAAAAACCATTTTCAAAACGATCATTCTTGGGTAAAAACGAAGATCTTTGATGGATATCTTCCCATGGTAAATCATCTACACATAGGATTTCACGGACCACATTCATTAAGTCAATTTTGGTTGAAGATGGGTCGGTAAACGATTGCACGGCCTCATACACAATTTCATATGGACTCTGTTGGGTCCCTATAATACTAGTGATTACCCCATTACTATTGTAGTTATACCCCTTATTTATATTGTTGTGCCCCTATTACCCCCATATTGTTATTTCTGTGCCCCATAGAATCCCTCTATTGTTATTTTTGTGGCTTTATATTATTATTGTTAGGTCGGCTGGATTATATTGTGACTCCTTAGACTCCTATATATAGAAAGGAGGTTTTGTCATTTGTATCATCCAAGAATTGTTCATTTATGTAATGTAAAGGAGGTTTCCCCCTCGAAGAGGCTGAATTCTAAGGTGTTGATCTATCTTTTCTATCTTTTCTTGAGCTGGTTTCATAACATTTGGTATCAGAGCTTTGGATTCTAGGGTTTCGCTGTTCCAAACAGGTCATCGTGGCATTTTCACTATAAATTTTTTTCTGTGATGTTTCAGAAGTGGCAAAAAAAAACCCATTTGAGAAGAAATCGCGCTGAACCTTGGGTCCGAATTTCAGATCTTTTCGCGTGATATTTGCGGAGATATGCTCTGAGGAAGTTGGTCTTTTTGCGGATTCCTAAATTACATTCAAAACAGGTGACCTGGGGAAAATCGTCATAACTTTCTCTCTGGGGATCGGATTGAAATTTCGTAAGAAGGTATAGAAAGAGGACAGACTGTAGTTTCTTGTATGTGTGTTTCAGATTCAAAGGTTGAAACAGTGACTCGTGGCACGTCATACAAGTTCGCTCTACTGAACCAGTCTAAAAGGAAGTCACTGTGGGAGATTTCACATAACTCTTCCTTGGAGAATCCAATTTGGCTCAGACTTGCGGCATTGGAAGGAGGATGTAGAAGGCTACTACAGGTAGCAATTTCAGAATTGGATGATCCGAAATTACAGAGATACATCAGATTCAATATCAGGCTTCTATAAAGTGAAAAAAGGTGTGTAGTTTTTTTTTAAATTTTTATGTAAGCTTGGTTTAACGGAATTCAAAGGGCATAGTGTTACACTAAAAAATGTCACCTTGACTACTTACAGTTAGTATGGCTCAAATCAACAGTCATTCTACCCTCTTAGGCAAGTCTCATGCCTCTGTTATCCATCTCAAACTCAAAGAAGAGAGAAAGTCTTGTAAAAATCATGTTTATCTCTGGGGTCGCAGGTTCTCTCTAGCCTTACCTGCGGGGACGCTGACCATGTTCACAAAATCTGCGTCCATGGACGCTCTGTATGTTAAGGGACAGGTGCGTCCCTCTGTAAAAGGCAAAATGCGCGAGTTTTATCTTGAAAAAGTTACTTGTGGTTACTTCTAGAACATTCTAGAGGTCGGTTTGATGAAATGGATGCGCCTCCAGTTGGTTCATGTATCTCTATTAAGGGGGAACTTATCCCATCAATAAGGGAGCTATCCCACCCAAAGAGGGGGATGATCCCATTGATAGTGGACCTGAATAACCTCTTTACAGCACTATAAATAAAGGCATTGAGCCAGAAGGAGAGGAGGTTGGAGCTATACATTTTCTTTGGGTAAATGCTGCAGGATTTAGGTCTTCCATTAGAGCCTTTGTGAGGAGAGATTGTCTTCACTTGATTCTACTTGGGAGAGGGTGAGCTTTGTCAAAGTAGAGGAAAACCCTTGATGGACCCTGGGAGGAACTTGCACAACACCAAGGCCAGGTTGTAAGAGTTTCTTTGTTTCGTTATTAATACAAACTGGTTTATTTTTCTCAATAGCTTGTGTTAATGAGTTATTTCATGTGTTCCTTGGTCTGCATGTTGAATATATGTTTTATTATATGAAATGCAAGTGCTTGGTAATTGTTTGATTGTTTGTGGTTGCAGGAATTGACTTGAAGGAGGAGCTCATCCGGATCGTCAAGAACGGACTTCAACAACAGCGTTTTGGAATAAGGTAAGCCTAAACACTTGTAGTTTTCATGTTGTAAAAGGTGTATTTAGAGAAAGATCACTCCATTTTGTCTTGTTTGTCATTAGAATGTCTTAGACTTCTAGGAAGGTCAGTCGTGTCCGCACCCTTGACAGATTCCGTGTGACAAATTGGCGACTCCGCTGGGGAATCCATTAATGAGAGAGTCTTTTCCTTTATATGAACTTTGCTTTGAGAAAATCATTTTTATTTTCTGGTTTTTGACTGTGAGAATTAGTATTTGGGTGGCTTAGCTTTAGATTTAGTTGGCTTTAGTTTTTCTTCCTTTTTCCAGAAGGACGCAGTCTCTGTGTGCTGCACAGTGCGTCCTTGGACGCGCTGTTGTCGACTGCACAGTGCGGGGCCGCACCTGTGACAACGGGTGGCCTGCGTCTTCCTGTAAAAGTTAAGAAAATTCCATTTTTGCTTTAAATTACTTTTAGATTTTGTTTTTCCTTAGTGTTTTCTGCCCAGATCCTTTAGTACCCTGTCAAGAATTCTCACCTGAACTAGTTTTGTGAGCTTTGAGTGTTTTAGTGGTTTTCAACGAAGTTTAGACCTAGGGTTTGATTTTTGGAAAGGCTTTGTAGTGACTTTGAGCTTAGAAAGTTGTCCAGCCTTAGATATCTCTGGTTAGTCAACCTTCTTAGAAGTTGAGCCTGTCGTAAAGTCTCCTTGTGTGAGCAACTTGCCATTTGAGTTGTTTTGGGTCAAATTTCGAATTACTTGTTTATAAAGTATTGATTTCCATTTTACAAAAAGAACAAAAAGATTAGAGTTTTGTTTTGGCTAGTTTTTGATTCTGCAATAAGCTAGTCCTTGATTTGATTGTGATCAAGTAAAACACCTTAGAAATAATCATTGTTAGTTTTGGCCTCGTTAAGATTGCTTAGAGTAAATTTGCCTTTAGTTTGCTTATGAGTGCATTTTCATAGATTTTAAGAGTTGTTAAGATTGTTTTTTGGTTATATTAGATTTATTTGCTTTATTAAAAGAAAAATACAAAAACATCTTCTTAAAAAGTCTTGTTTCAAGTAGCTTTTTGTTTTCAAAAGAAGAAAAGAGTTTTTTCGTGCATGTAAAGAGAAGTTATGTTTTTATGCTTGGAAAAGAAAAACGAATTGTTTCTTTGATTGTCTTCAATTAAGAAGTTGCTTTTATAAAGATTGCATTCTCTCAACTTTTTAGTTAAGCAATTCATCGAAAAAGTAAAGTAGTGGATAAATCATTCTAGGTGCATTTTGTAGTGGTTTCGAGTCGAGTCAACACACCACTAGTTTCACTTCCATCACCTTTTGACTTAAGAAACAACCTTAAAAGTAACGCTTAAATTAAAATCAATCTAGTAATCTTTATTTTTCTAGGGCTCTGAAGCACCAACATAGCTTAGGCTAGGGTCTTGGAGTAGGTGAGTACTTAACTCTCCAAGACTACAAAACCAAACAGATAGTCTATCTTGAGTAGAACAAATCCAATTGTTTCAGTTACATTCTGGGAAAGCTCCTCTTAAAGGAGAAACACGAGCTCGTGTCCGAACCAGTGAGGGGATCATTCCTCCCTCGTTGGGAACGACGCCAGGCAGTACGTATTACAAACGGTAAACCTCGGATTAACCATTGTCGAGGAGCCAGGGGTCACTTATCGGTAAACCTTGGATTGTTGTCAAGGAGCCGGTAAGGGGATTGGAGCTTGCTACTCTGCCCTTGCGTGCTGTCGGAGTTTAGACTGTTCCCCCAGGTGTAATTGTTGTGATTGGTAACCTTAGTGGCCATAATATCTAGGATTCTACCCAAGGTGACGGTGGAGGGAAGGTCCCACTGTACCTGGAGCAGACGTCGGTTATACTCACTTGGATTTTCTGGGGGGTTCGCTTCACTTCGAGACGGTTAAAGTGGAGGAACTTGGTCCAGTCTATTCATTAAGCAGGTTGCCGGGGTAACTGTTCCACCCACTATTTCTGTACTGAATCCTGCGAGGTTGGGCCTAATCACCAACTAGCGCTTTTGGTCCGGAAGACTACTGTTTGTGTGTGGTTTGACGCTCTAGATTATTTAGGCGTGTGCTTCAAATTTGATTGGTTCTTTAGAAGACTTTAGGTGGTTTGATTTGAAATTTTTTACTTTGATTTCGTGTGTTGTAGTTAAAATCTTTAATTGTGGCGGAATTACCGAGAAGGTCCCGTCGCATTGCGGGCCAGTCTCCTGAAGTTGTTTCTGTGGCCGAATTGTTGAGAAGATCCCGTGAACTTAGGGGTTCACCTCCTCGAGACGACCCCAGTTATTTAGAGGGTTTAAAGGTCCTTGTAACTCCTAGTGGCAGTAAAGTAGGTTCACCTGAAGAAGGAGAATCTTCTTTGGTAGTCCATCCAGATTACCAAAGATTAGAAACAGGTTACAATCCCGAAGCTGTTACAGTTTCCGAGCTTGCTGGTAGTTTTTCATCTGCCAGTGAAACAGGCGAAGAACCTGAAATTTCAGAACCTGTTACTCCAACTCCTAGTGTTCCTGATTCACCAAGAATAGAAAGAATTATCACCGAAAATCTTCCTGTTGGATTAATTGCTATAGAAGAACTTGTTCCAGAGGAAGAAATAGGCGTTTCTGATTCTGAAGATCTAATTACCCTTGATCTAAGGGAGCGTGAATCCATCTTTTACAGTCCTCCTAGAAGTGAATCTTGGTACCTTGCATTAACCAATTTTTTAGACAACTCAGTAGGTTTTTCTACACCTCGTACTCCGGTTCCACCTAGAGGAATTCATTCTCCTGTAAATATGTCTGGTCAGTCATCTGTGTTTTCACAAAGTCCTGAATCATTTTTACATGGCGGTCCTTCTGTTCCTACTGGGTATCAATCACTTTCTGGTACCTTTGCGGGAGCATCTCCTCAACCTGTTGATCATGGGTTATTAGTTGGAAACAGTGGTAATGTACCATTGAGTATAGGTGAAGTTTATATGATGTCAGGTTCAACTCCCATTAACCAACCTCAAGGTGGCCAATTACCGCCTGGGGGGCAACCTTCGTTAATGCCTGGGGGGCAACCTCAAGGTACTTCATTTGTGACTGGGGGGCAACCTCAAGGGTATCAACCCCAGCCTCAATATGTACCCCAAAGTCAACCTCAGTATCAGTATCAACCTCAAGGATGGCAACCTCAAGGATGGCAACCCCAAGGGTATCAACCCCAAGGGTATCAACCTCAAGGATACCAACCTCAAGGTCAAGGTCAACCCCAGTATTCGTATTTACCTCAAGGTTATCAACCTACGGGTCAATACCCTGGTCAAGGTTATCAACCACCTCAAGGGCAATCATATGGGACTACACCTTACAGTTATCAACCCTATCCTCAATACGGCTATGGATCTCAGTATCCTCAACCTGTTACGAGTCAATACCCTGGAATGTTAACATGGGATCCGTCACAGGGTCAACAGATGTCGCAACCAAGTATACAGTCGGTACCTCAAGCAGGACAACCTGCAGTTCCTGGTCCACCCCAGCAACCGCAACCTGTCCAGTCAAGTGTTCAGACCCCTGTAACTTCTGTAGTTACTCAGCCGCCAATTGCACCGAGTACTCCACCTCACACGGCTGCAGCAACTACCGCTTCATCTACCATGCTTACTTCTGGAGTATCGGCAGCTCCGGTTTCTACTGTCCCTGTAACCGCTCCTCAGACATCTGTACCGTTGTCTGGACCCACGGTTCAAACCACAGTCCAGATGCCTGCAGGTCAACCTGGTACAAGTACGGTTGTTACTACTCAACCTCAATTTGTTCAACCTCCGTACCAGGGACAGTATCAACCTGGGCAAGCTGCCCAACAACCGGTTTACCAGTATCAACCGTATCCTGGGTACACTTATCAACCACCTCAGCAACCCCAGTACGGTCCGGTTAATCCTGGTTTTCCAGGAGGATATAATATCCCCAATGCGAATCCTGTTCCTAGTTATCCTGGATATCCTCCTCCTGGGGCTGGTATTGTGACTCAGAGTTTCAGAGATCCTAACCGGCAGTTACCATTTATTGCGACTTTAGATTTACCCGACTTGACGCGCCTAACGAACGATCCAATTCAATATCTTCCGTTCTGGCCGCCAATGCCAAATAAGTTGCCCAGCGATATACCCAAGTTCGAAGGTAAGTCTGGAGAGGATCCGTCTAATCACGTGATGACTTACCACCTCTGGTGTGCATCAAATTCCATCTCAGATGATTCTATCCGCTTACGTCTTTTCCAGCGTACACTCATTGGTCTCGCAGCCAAGTGGTACATTGAGTTGCCACGGGCTTCTTTTTACAACTTTAGCCAGTTAGCTACTTCATTCTTAACTCATTTTCAGTTACCAGTCAGATACGATAATGGTACGGAATTATTAACTTCGCTAAAACAATCGACATCCACGTACATTTCTGATCACATCCATGAGTGGAGACGTCGAAGAAGATTAGTGAAAGTTTTTATCCCGGACCAAATTTTAGCTGAATGGTTTGTAAAATCATTATTACCAAGAATTACTGAAGATGTAGCTAAGGCCGGCGTAGTTACTGAGGAGCAAGTCATTGCTCAGGCACAATACCTTGACTTAGTTTACACTCAGTCGGGTACGTTACACGAGAAAATTCCGGATCTTCCAAAGTCAAACCAAATCGCTGCTGCTCCTTCGGGATCTCATGCCGCTGATGGTATGATCGGTATCGTGACTACGAAGAGTAAGAAGAAGTCTTCCAAGACCTCCAATACTCCAATTATCACTTTGCCTGATTCTCCGACAGGAGAGTCTTCTCCTCCTGAACTTACCGCCGACATTCACGCTGTAGAGTCATCTACGGCCAAATCCAAAAACGGTGGAAAGAAGAAAGGAAAGAAGAAGGCTAAAGCAGACAAGGCTCCAAAGGAGAAAACGGAAAAGTCGGAAACCAATGACGAAAAGCGCAAACCTCGTTATCCTTGTCTCATTTGTGAAGAAGATCATTTTACGAGAGACTGCCCTCATCGGGCCGAGGTAGTGAAAATAGTTAAAGGTTCTCCCACTCCTGCTGTGTTAAAGAATCCATTCCCCGAGCAGGAAAATAAGATGATAGGTTCTTCTTCGAATGCCAGTGAAGAACCCATTTTGATGATGTCTCATGTCAGGATTGCGACTCGATCGCAAGATTATGGTAGTAAGGCTCCTGTTGATGGTAAAGAAGCAGAATCTTCTCACTCTAACCCATCAACCTCAGCTCCTGGTTCCGATCCACTACAGATCGAAAAACCTAACCCAGACTTAGTGATTAAGCCGCCCGCCAAGGGTGTACTTCGAAGGTCTGCTTTCAATCCACATGCGAGAGCAGCCCAGAATTACAACATTGTTGAAGACTTAGCTGTTTCACCTTCAGCAATGTCGGCACTCGAAGTGCTGCAATCATGTCCAGCGCAACGAAAATTGCTTTTGTCGGCTATTGGAGCTGTCGATGTTCAGGACCCGAACCTAATGATCTTTGATCTAGAAAGTAGTACACCGCGTCTCCCCCATCAAATGGCTTTCCAAATTCCAGTGATAGTCAAAAACAGGCCTATTCATCGGACTGTGATTGATGAGGGAGCTTCTACGTGTATTATGTCGATTCAATGTTGGAGATCGCTTGGTTCTCCTTCGTTGAACCAATCCCCCACCATCCTTAAGGCCTTTGATGGCCGTGGGTTCCGTCCGTTTGGTATTCTACAAGAATTGCCTATAGGGGTCGAAGGTAAAACCGTTAGTCTGGATGTGGAAGTGGTTGATGCCCCTCTAGACTACAACCTTCTTTTGGGTCGAAGTTGGTCATATGCTATGACAGCGGTCGTTTCATCGGTCTTCAGAGTCATTAAGTTTCCACATAACGGTAAGATCGTGACTATTGATCAGCTGACATACTTTTCATCCGACCCAACCTCTTTAGAAACTATCCAGCATGTTGGTAAAACGACAATCCCTTATAGGGACATTGGTGTAGGTTTAGTTAAGGATTCCGGTTTACTGGGAACTTTTCCTCTCCCTCCACTCAATGCAGACCCTTCGTTCGCAACAATTCATATGATCACGTCAGAAAACATTATTTATGATGATCCTTGGTATGTTCCCTCTGACTCTGAGCTAGACTCACTCGGTGATGTTATGCCGTTGAGTCCGTATGAGATTGCTTATGAAGCTCTTATGTCTTTTACCGACTTTCATTCAACCGACCAAATGAATGTGGTCAGTGAAGAGTCACTTTTCACCTCACCCTTAGAACGGATAACGTTTCCCGAAGAAGTGTCATCTGACGAACAACTTCGCGAAATCCTAAGTGTAGATGATCTACCATGGGAAGATCTCCATCACAGATCTTCGTTTTTACCTAAGGATGATGCATTTGAAAATGATTTTTCATCTATCTTTACCGCTGAATATGTCAAAGACGCTCAGGATCCAACGAAACATTCTGATTCAGAGCTGAATTTAGGGAATATTTCTCGTACTATTCCCATTGATATTTCAGTGAAGCCCGGAATCGAGGAGAACATTCATATAGGTGCCGCATGTACTGAAGAAGAAATCCAAACTTACAAGGCCCTATTCCAAGAATTCCGCGACGTGTTTGCCTGGTCCTACGAGGAAATGCCGGGAATTGATCCTGCCATTGTTGTTCATGAAATCAAAACCTACCCGGATGCTAAACCCATTCGGCAACGGTTGCGTCAGATTCACCCTCGAAAAGCAGCTGCAATCAAAGCCGAAGTCGAAAAGCTGTTGAAAGCAGGTTTCATTTATCCGATCCCGTTAACGGATTGGGTATCGAATATTGTTCCCGTCAATAAAAAACAAGGAACAATAAGAATCTGTATCGATTATAGGGATATCAATCGAGCTTGTCCAAAAGACAACTATCCTACGCCTTATATCGATCAAATTATTGATGATTGTGCCGGAAGTGAGATGTTTTCCTTCATGGATGGTTTCTCAGGTTATAATCAAATCAATATTCTACCTGCCGATCAACCAAAAACGGCATTCATTTGTCCATGGGGGACATTTGCTTATTGCAAATTACCTTTTGGCCTTAAGAATGCCGGTGCTACTTTTCAACGGGCCATGTCTTATGCATTTCATGACATCAAGCACATTGTGCAACCCTATCTCGATGATTTGCCTGCTCATTCTTTACACCGAGCTGATCACCTTGTCCATTTACGAGCAATCTTTATGAGGTGTAGGCATTATCGAATTCGGTTGAATCCCCACAAGTGTGTTTTCTGTATAGAAACAGGTCGATTGCTGGGATTTGTTGTTTCCAAAACCGGCATTCGCGTCGATCCCTCGAAAGTCGAGGCTATCATCCAATTGCCTCCTCCTTCGAGTTTGCGCCAACTCCAAAGTTTGCAAGGGAAAGCGAACTTTTTACGCCGATTCATCCCTAACTACGCCGAGGTCACTAAAGGTTTTACACGGTTGTTGAAACAGAACGTACAATTCTTTTGGGACGAGATTGCTCAACAATCTTTTGATGCACTGAAACACGCGTTGACCCATGCACCGTTATTGCATCCTCCCAACTACAACCAGGACTACTTCTTATACCTCGCAGCTTCGCATTCCACCATTGGAATGGTGTTAGTTCAAGAAGATGAATTCAAGGCAGAGCATGTGATATATTACCTTAGCAGAACCTTAAATCCAACTGAGTTAAAATATTCACATGTGGAGAAATTGGCCCTGGCAGCCGTTCAAGCTGTCCAGCGTTTTCGTCACTACATTCTTCTCCGCAAAACTACTGTTATTTCGGATTGCAACCCTATGATTTATATCTTGACAAAACAACTGCTAGGGGGCAAGTACTCTAAATGGATCGTCATCCTGCAAGAGTTCGACTTGGAGTTTGAGAAGTCCAAGTCTAAGAAATCTTTAGTCTTCGCGGAATTGATGTGTGATTTCCCGAGTGCTGACACAGAGACTGTGGCAGAGGAGTCCATTGCGGACGAATCTTTGTTTCTTATTAGCACTGTAGATCCGTGGTATGGGGATATAATCATCTATCTCCAAACCCAAACCTTTCGGCCTGAAGCTTCCAAGGAAAACCGTCGAAAAATTCGGTTTCAATCCCAGCAATACAGAATTATTGGAGATACACTTTATCGCCTGGGGGCAGACTTAGTTTTTCGACGTTGTTTAACTCACGATGAGGCTGAGAGAGTTTTGAATGATTGTCACTCTGGAGCATGTGGCGGTCATATGTCTGGGTATGCCACAGCTCAGAAGGTGTTGCGCGCTGGCTATTTCTGGCCGTCTATGTTTAAAGATTGTATCCTTGCCGTCAGAAAATGCCACAACTGTCAAGTGTTTGATCGCAAGATGCGCGCTCCACCTGCTCCTCTCCACCCTATAATTGCCGCTGGTCCATTCGCCAAATGGGGCATTGACTTTATTACTTGTAACCCTCACTCGGCCGGGGGGCATGCGTATATCATCCTTGCGGTTGATTATTTTACTAAGTGGGCCGAGGCGATGCCTACATTCGACGCAAGCGGCAAGACAGCTGCACTTTTCGTATTCAATCATATCATAACTAGGTTTGGTGTCCCACAAGCAATCATTACGGACCATGGAAGCCATTTTCGAAATGTCATGATGACTGAACTTACAAGCCAGCTTGGTTTGCGCCACGATAGCTCTACACCTTATTATCCGCAAGCCAACGGTTTGGTTGAGTCAATCAACAAAGTTCTAGTCGTCATGATTCGACGGATCATTGGTATCCATCGAACGAATTGGCATAACATGTTATTTTCGGCGCTATGGGCATATCGAACTTCAGTGAAAAATTCAACAGGTTTCACCCCTTTTCAGCTAGTTTATGGCTTAGAAGCTGTGTTACCTATTGAGTGCGAAATCCCATCACTTCAAATGGCTGTCGAATTACTTCCAGCTACTTCCGAAGAGGAGAAACGGTTGTTATACTTAGCTAAATTAGATGAGACTCGACGTGACGCTACTTTAGCTATCGAGACTCACGCGAAACGAATGAAAGCTCAGTACGATAAAAATGTAACCCCTCGAAGTTTTTCGGAAGGAGACCTAGTACTATTATATGATCAAGCTAACGATAAGCTAGGTGCCGGAAAATTCGTTCCCATGTGGCATGGGCCCTACATTGTAAAGCGAAAGCTAGCAAAAGGGGCTTATGAGTTAGTTGATTTTGATGGGGACTCTTTGGGCAAACCCAGAAATGGACTTTACCTAAAGAGGTATTATGCTTAAAATGATGGATGGAGAAATTTTTAGATAGGTTAGATTTCCTTTCTAGCTAGCAAGTGTGTTAGTTTAGTCAGTGTGCTTAGCTTAGCAAGTGTGGTTTTTCGTCATTATTTTGGCTCATCTTGGTTTTACTCTTGATATTGTAGATGTCGACGCCTCTCCAAACATACATTGGATTTGCTGATGGTGCTTGTCGTAGTACACGGAATATC
This sequence comes from Pinus tabuliformis, assembly GCA_031772625.1. Classification (NCBI taxonomy): domain Eukaryota; kingdom Viridiplantae; phylum Streptophyta; class Pinopsida; order Pinales; family Pinaceae; genus Pinus; species Pinus tabuliformis. The sequence goes on from CM062810.1 coordinate 291,226,500, forward strand.
TCTTCCGCAGCTTGGGTTATCTATTCGCCCTCTGACGAGTTAGTTTCTATGCATGGGGTAAGCCTCGGTCAAACAACGAATAACATTGCAGAATACAGTGCAGTGGTTGAATTATTATCCGAATCTATTTCATTTGGAATTCGACGTTTGATAGTGAGGTTAGATTCTGAACTTGTTGTATTACAGCTTAATAGAGTTTATGCCATTAGAAATCCTGTGTTATTAAGGTTGTTTTTGAGAGTGCGTCTCTTGGAACGTGAATTTGATTACATTGAATATCAACATATTCCAAGGTCTTTGAATACATTAGCAGATGCAATTGCTTCTCGAGTGTTGGACAGACATTTATAATAATCATGCAAGTAAATTTAAAGACATTTCATCATACATGTTAAACAAGATAAGCCGGTAATAGTGATATATAGATATAGATAGAAGTGTGTCCAAAAAATATACATCGTCTTCGATCATAGGTTTAACACACCTTATGATCGGCAAAATGATAGTACAAAAAGTCAAAAATGTCACATGTGACTACAAAAGTGACTAGTCAATCACTGGTGGTGCTCTCTGTACGACACCACTGCGCGGGCTATCTTGCGCAGAAATCTCCTAAACGGTCCAGGGACCGCGACTACGAAGCGCTGAAGCCTCATAGGAATATCATCCATAGTAGTCTCAGGTATATCTGCCGTGAGACGCTCTAGATCATGCTCCAAATCAGCTAGTACTTCTGCTGTCGCATCCTGTAGGGCCGGTGCCGGTGCAGCTGGATGTCGTCTGTCGTAAGGCCGGAGATTGGCTGGACGCTGTGGTCCAACATCTGCATTTTTAAAATTTTACTGTTACTTTGAGACGATATATATGAAAAATAAAAAAATACATAATTAGAAAACTTGTGAAAATGAAAGTACCTCTGTCATCCCATTGTTCTCCCTGTGGAAGAACCATGTCCGGATCACCTCTGAAATCCATTCCGGCATATGGAAAGTCTTGTATCACAAAAAGCTGGCCCTCTAGCCAGTCGAAGTAACTGTCTGAGAATCGAACCACTGCAGCACCCTCGTCAGGATGCCGGGCCATCACCGCAACCCATCGAACAAGCTTTGGCTCCCGAGGACCCAAGTCATCAACAGTGAGTTGCTGAGGGATCAGCATAGGAACTCTCTCCAAGGCAAAGCTCACGACTATAGGCCCATATCCAAAAGTCTTTAGTCGTCCGTTCTTTGCCTTGGTTAGTTGGCTCTTCATATGAGCCGACACAGCTTCGCACCAGTTGAAGATGGTGCCTTGGTAACAGTCAACTGCCATCCGCATTTGGGATCCGGAGGCAATGTGCAAGGCGGCCGCGCCACAAATCCTAGTGACCGTAAATGCAATAACTCTAAGTTCCGCCAGAGCGATGTGCTTTATCTCCACGCCTTTTTTATGGCGAGTCCCTGGTCTGCACCACTCCTCGCGGAGATCATCAAGGGATTGGCCACCCGGCCTGGTCCCCGCAAGGTTGAGTTGCTCACCTCTGTTTGGCAAGCCAGTGAGAAAGTATACATCCGAGGGCTCTATCTCGAGCTGGTGCCCTCCAATGTAAAAACATTGATCTTGAACGTTCCATCGCTCAACCAGCCATTCCAAAAATCTTACCTGGCCCCTCATGCCCGGTATGGTCCAATATTTGTACAATCCACATGTTCTTAAGGCATCCAGAGAGGGTTGGTGGTTAATCGCAGCTTCATCGTCTTCTACGTGCTCTCTCTCTCTCCAGTCTAACATGTTTTGGGCCCTGCACATCAAAAGAGTCAATTAGAAATTAATTTGAGAAAATTTGGTGGTTTTTTGAGAGAGTTAGGGTTTTGAAATGCGCCCTTTGCGGAAGACGCACCCCGGCTTTGTAGCACAGGGCGTCCGGACGCAGCTCGCCTGAAGGTGGACTGCGTCCCCCGACCTTTTTCCCGTGTGAGAAAAAGTCGGGGGACGCGGGTCACCCGAAGGGCACCTGCGTCCGCCGAGGGGCGCATTTTGAACCCAAAACCCCCCCAAAAAATGAAACAGAGACCAAAAACAAAAAACTAAACGGATAAAAATGAAGAGTGGGATGTGTAAAATACCTCGGTGAAGCGGCGTTCGATTCCGACGGTCAGATTTTCCGCAGCAACCACGGGAAGTTTCTTGTCAAAAGCTCCTTTTTCAACCTCAACAGTGAAACGGTAAAAATGACATGGTAAAAGGTCTTTTTATAGGTTTTTTGGATGAATTAGTTCATTTTTTACCATGAAAAGATGTTTTCAAATGTATTTTTGCCTATTTTAAACAGGTATGAGTAATGTGTCGCTTTTGTGCAGGACGAAGGGATTTCGAGGGAAATTGTAATTTTTCACAAACAAAATTTCAGAGTCATCTTTTAAGCCCTTTTCTGACTCCTAAAACATGAAAAGATCGCCGAGTGTTTCTTTTTCACTCGTTAAAACGGAATTAAAAGACGGTCCCCTTTTAGCTCTTTTCTGACCGCAAAATCAGGAAAAGATTGCCGGGTTTTTGTCGTTTCAAACTCGATAAGGAAATAAAACGACGTGTCTTTGATCGCTTTTTACTTTTCAGGTCAACGACACTATTATGAAAGTACTCCTTGGTCGCAAGATCAAGCGGTTCCCCCAGGTATTATTTTATACTTTTTCGGGCTTGAGGGACACAAATATACGAAAAAGTTCAACGTGGAGTTTCCTTAAGTTTTTCAGACTCTCTAAAAATGAAAAACGCCGAGTTTCTCCTATACTGGGCTCGTTAAACTTTTACAGTAAAGGACCTGTTCAATTACAAACAGGAACGAACCACTCCTTCCTAGGGTTCGAATTTAAACTAGGTTGGACTCGTCCGAAGGATGAGCTTATAATCAAGCATATGTTATCCTCCTCAAGCTTGTTAAAAATAAAGAGGTACTTGCCAGAAATGGTGGGGGAAAAAAGAGAAGAATGAACCTATTTGTCACCTTTTGCCTCAGAAGAAACTTTATTACCGCTCTTGAACACGACACTTTTCATTCACCTGGGTTGGGAAATCTTTTACCTCACAGTTGACCAAATCACTTTGAAAATCTTTAACCGGGTTCAGGGATCAACTTTGAGTTATTCGTCACCAAACCATCTGTTGTGTCGTTATGTGTTCAAGAGGTCTGCAAGCAAAACTTTCATCTGCAAAATACTTGTCATCCATTTGACCATCCCTGAGTCAGTCCTTACAGCAACATTTCTTCAACTTGAACAATGATTTCGTGTTGCGGGCTTGCCTGCAACGGGTCGCTTTCTATCGACATCGACACATTATCTAGAAAGATGACTTAGGAATCGACAGTACCTTGAAGTCTGCATGCATCAATGGCAGGTTTCTCGCCTTTGACGTCAGTTTACATCATTGACTTTCGATCAGAGGATTCCGTGAAGTGTTCGACATCAAAACATCTATTCACATTTCACGGGTTGTGCTTGGTACTTTGAGGACCATTGACATTACTGGTGGTTTCTCTCACGCTTGTTAACAGTTTACATCATTGACTGGTAATCAAGTGGTTTCTACCATGTTCGACATCGAATCATTTAATCACATGGCTAGAATCGTACCAATTCGGGAAGTAGAAGTGAAGACCCTGGATCTAGTTTCTACCATCCAGGCTGCGAGGAGTTTTGTATTCATTGTCTATGTAGACTTATCATAAACAGATGGCTGCGTCCATACTGTGTCTACAAAAGTCTATAAAAATGATGTACTGCAAGATCATTCCTGTATCAGAATAGTTAGTCCATTAGTTAAAGTTTTGAATCTGAGTATGGGAATGCCTACCTCAGTGATGATATAATCTTATCCATGTATTTTGTGTTGAAAATTGCAGGTTCCAACCAGGCCATCCACAAGGCAATCCTTGAAATGATAAAGCGCTTCACCCTTCCTAGAATTACAAAACCCTATTCTATTCCAGGCTTCGCACTTTAGGGGGCAATCTGTTACACTAAAAAATGTCACCTTGACTACTTACAGTTAGTATGGCTCAAATCAACAGTCATGCTACCCTCTTAGGCAAGTCTCATGCCTCTGTTATCCATCTCAAACTCAAAGAAGAGAGAAAGTCTTGTAAAAATCATGTTTATCTCTGGGGTCGCAGGTTCTCTCTAGCCTTACCTGCGGGGACGCTGACCATGTTCACAAAATCTGCGTCCATGGACGCTCTGTATGTTAAGGGACAGGTGCGTCCCTCTGTAAAAGGCAAAATGCGCGAGTTTTATCTTGAAAAAGTTACTTGTGGTTACTTCTAGAACATTCTAGAGGTCGGTTTGATGAAATGGATGCGCCTCCAGTTGGTTCATGTATCTCTATTAAGGGGGAACTTATCCCATCAATAAGGGAGCTATCCCACCCAAAGAGGGGGATGATCCCATTGATAGTGGACCTGAATAACCTCTTTACAGCACTATAAATAAAGGCATTGAGCCAGAAGGAGAGGAGGTTGGAGCTATACATTTTCTTTGGGTAAATGCTGCAGGATTTAGGTCTTCCATTAGAGCCTTTGTGAGGAGAGATTGTCTTCACTTGATTCTACTTGGGAGAGGGTGAGCTTTGTCAAAGTAGAGGAAAACCCTTGATGGACCCTGGGAGGAACTTGCACAACACCAAGGCCAGGTTGTAAGAGTTTCTTTGTTTCGTTATTAATACAAACTGGTTTATTTTTCTCAATAGCTTGTGTTAATGAGTTATTTCATGTGTTCCTTGGTCTGCATGTTGAATATATGTTTTATTATATGAAATGCAAGTGCTTGGTAATTGTTTGATTGTGTGGTTGCAGGAATTGACTTGAAGGAGGAGCTCATCCGGATCGTCAAGAACGGACTTCAACAACAGCGTTTTGGAATAAGGTAAGCCTAAACACTTGTAGTTTTCATGTTGTAAAAGGTGTATTTAGAGAAAGATCACTCCATTTTGTCTTGTTTGTCATTAGAACGTCTTAGACTTCTAGGAAGGTCAGTCGTGTCCGCACCCTTGACAGATTCCGTGTGACACATAGTAAAGCATTATTATAGGTAACTGATGCCCCGAGGAAAGAAAATTCAAATACCTAGTAAGGAACCTGAAAGCTCTAGCATGACTCATGAAGAAGAGGAAGAAATGCTACATGATATATCAAAATTACAAGAACAAGTGCAACAAATGTCACGCTCACAAAAGCTAACAGAAGCTAAGATAAGTGGCGTGGAATCTAAGATAAATGGTGTGGAATCTAAGATAAATGGCGTGGAATCTAAGATAAAGGGCATGGAAGCTAAGATGGAGGATTCGATGGTAAATTTGAAGATAGATTTGAAGATTGACATGGAAGAATTGAAGAACTTGCTACAAGAAAGGGTCACTAATGGTGAAAAGGTAGGAAAGGAAACTCATGATGAGAACAAAATAAATGTTAATCATGATTCCATAGACTCTAATGTTTGATCGAAGACTCACCATGTTCCAAAAATCGATATGAGAAAGTTTGATGGCAAGGATCCTGCCACATGGATATTACAGATGGAGCAATTCTTCGATCTCAATAATGTGCAAAACACACAAAAGGTACGTATGGAAACTTTATATTTGGAACCAAATCAGTTTGTATGGTATCAATGGCTTTGTTCTCGTAAACAATTTATCACTTTGGCAATTTTTACGGAAGAATTGATAGCACATTATGAGGATACAAAAAGCAACACTTTTTTTAGCCAATTGATAAGTCTCAAACAAAAGGGTTCAATAATGGAGCACATTGAGGAGTTCCAAAAATTGAACATAAGGGTAAAAGATATTCCAGAGGAGCATAGGATTGATGTGTTCATAGGGCCTTTAAAGGATAATATCCAACATGATGTGCGCCTTTGGGAACCTGATTCACTAGAGAAGGCATTTAGGTTAGCAAGAAAAATGGAAAGCAAAATTATGGCAACTAGGAAGCATACCATTCACAACTATAAAGATGGAAGTGTTGTCACCCATAGTCTTCCACAACCTACAAGGTTGACACCACAAAAATTGGAAGAAAAAAAAGAAAAAGGGCTTTGTTACAATTGTGATAGCAAATACACAAAAGGTCATAAGTGTGCTGAGAAGAAATTATTCTACATAGATTGTGAAAAGGAAGAAGAAAAGGAGCAAGAAAGGTCAAAAGAAGAGGATATATTCCAGGAACAAAGCCTAGATGAAGAACAAATAAATCCGACCATATCTTGTAATGCATTGGCGGGAATTACCACTCCTCAAACCATCAAGATAGAAGGACAAACCAAGAAGAAAAAGGTAATAGTGTTGATTGATTCAGGAAGCACCCACAATTTTATTCATTGTAGGGTAGCAAAAGAATTGAATTGCTTCCTATATCCAGCACCAGAGTGTCAAGTGATGATTGCAAATGGAGGAACAATAAATTGTTCTGGAAAATACCATAATATCAAGCTATCCATGGGAGAATATGTATTGACTAGCCCAATGCTTTCCATTCCAATGGGAGGTGCTGATGTTGTACTAGGAGTCCAATGGCTACAATCCTTGGGTACAATAGCTTTTAATTTTCAAGAACTTTTCATGAAATTTTCTGTGGATGGAAAGGAAGTTGAATTAAGGGGTATTGCAGGGAAACCAGGAAAGATAATCAGCTCTAATGGCATGACAAAGCTTCTAAAAAAGGAGCAAAGAGGTGTAATTGCACAATTATGTTCGCTAGATGTTTCCACATTGGAATCATCTATTTCTCCAGATCTCCAAAAAGTCCTGGACAATCATTCCAAGGTATTTGAGACTCCCAAAGGTCTCCCACCTATGCGTGATCATGATCATGCTATTCATTTGATTCCAGGAAGTGTTCCTCCAAACATCAGGCCGTACAGATATCCATATGTCCAAAAAAGTGAAATTGAACGTATGGTTGCAGAAATGCTAGAGGCTGGTATAATTCAATCGAGTCAAAGTTCTTTCTCAGCTCCAGTAGTATTGGTGCACAAGAAGGACGGATCATGGCGCATGTGTCCAGATTATAGAGAGCTCAACAAGCTTACTATTAAAGATAAGTTCCCCATTCCTGTCATTGATGAATTACTGGATGAATTGCATGGATCAATTTACTTCACCAAGTTGGATCTTCGTTCGGGATATCATCAAATCAGAATGAAGATTGAAGACATTCCGAAAATGGCATTTAGAACTCATGAGGGTCATTATGAATTTTTGGTCATGCCTTTTGGCCTTACCAATGCACCTTCAACATTTCAAGGTTTGATGAATTCAATTTTCAAACCATTCCTTAGAAAATTTGTGTTGGTATTTTTTGATGATATACTAATCTACAGCAAGTCTTGGAAGGATCATGTTGAACATGTTGACAAGGTGCTACAACTATTGGAGGAGAAACAATTATATGCAAAAAGATCCAAATGTTTCTTTGGAGTCCAGGAGGTGGAATATTTGGGTCATATTGTATCTCATGAAGGAGTTAAGGTAGACCCTAGCAAAATTAAAGGCATTAAGGAATGGAAAATCCCCACATCCATAAAGCATCTGCGAGGATTTCTTGGGTTGACAGGGTATTATCGGAAGTTCGTTAAGAATTATGGGAGAATAGTAGCACCTCTAACAACATTATTGAAGAAAGATTCATTTTCATGGACTCCGGAAGCAACAAAGGCCTTTAAACATCTTAAAGAGGCAATGTGCCAAGCACCGGTCTTAGCTACACCGGACTTCACAAAAACCTTTACTGTGGAATGTGATGCTTCAGGAAATGGAATTGGTGCTGTTCTAATGCAAGATGAAGGACCCATTGCTTTTGAAAGTCGTCCAATCAAGGGAAAGTTTTTAAGCAAAGCTATTTATGAGAAGGAAATGTTGGCAATACTCCATGCACTTAAGAAATGGCGACCCTACCTAATGGGAAGACACTTCAAGGTAAAAACGGATCATGATAGCCTTAAATACTTTTTAGAACAAAGATTATCCTCTGAAGAGCAACAAAAGTGGGTCACAAAGATGTTGGGTTATGACTTTGAAATCATCTACAAAAAAGGGAAGCAAAATGTGGTGGCAGATGCACTCTCAAGAAAGGATGAGGATATGGAAGCATTGTTGTGTGCCATTTCTATTATCCAACCAGATTGGATAAACGAAGCAAAGGAGGAATGGAAGAATGACGAAGAAGTGTGGGCACTTATTCGAAAGCTACAACAAGATTCCAGTACTTCTGATACATTTAGCTGGCAAAATGATTCATTATGGTACAAAGATTCATTAGTGATTACCCCATTACTATTGTAGTTATACCCCTTATTTATATTGTTGTGCCCCTATTACCCCCATATTGTTATTTCTGTGCCCCATAGAATCCCTCTATTGTTATTTTTGTGGCTTTATATTATTATTGTTAGGTCGGCTGGATTATATTGTGACTCCTTAGACTCCTATATATAGAAAGGAGGTTTTTTCATTTGTATCATCCAAGAATTGTTCATTTATGTAATGTAAAGGAGGTTGCCCCCTCGAAGAGGCTGAATTCTAAGGCGTTGATCTATCTTTTCTATCTTTTCTTGAGCTGGTTTCATAACAGACTCAAAGGCATGACATTACCAAATGAGTCTATCTCAGATTCAGAAGGAATGATCCAAGGATCATCATAAACAATGGTGTCTGATGTGATCATATGAATGGTTGCAAATGAAGACGATGCATTGATCGGAGGAAAAGGAAAAGTTCTCAGTAAACTGACATCTTTAACTAGTCCTACTCCAACATCCTTATACGGGATAGTCGTTTTACCGACATGCTGGATACTTTCAGAAGAGGCTGGGTCAGATGAAAAGTAAGCCAGCTGGTCTATTGTTACGATCTTTCCATTATGAGGAAACTTAATAACCCGAAAGACCGATGAAACGACAGCTGTCATAGCATAGGACCAACTTCGACCCAAGAGAAGGTTGTAATCTAAAGGGGCATCAACCACCTCCACATCTAGATTAACAGTTTTTCCTTCAACCCCTATAGGAAAATCCTGTAGAATGCCAAAAGGATGAAACCCACGGCCATCAAAGGCCTTTAGAATCGTCAGGGATTGATTTAGCGAAGGAGAACCAAGCGATCCCCAACACTGTATCGACATAATACACGTTGAGGCTCCCTCGTCAATCACAGTCCGATGAATAGGCCTGTTTTTTATTATCACTGGAATCTAGAAAGCCATTTGATGAGGTAAACATGGTGTGCTATTTTCTAGATCGAAAATTATTAGGTTCGACTCCTGAATGTCAATAGCTCCTATAGCCGACAAAAGTAATTTACGATGTGTTGGACATGATTGCAGCACTTCCAAATCCAACTTTTTTGAGGGTGAAACAGATAAATCCTCAACAATGTTATAGTTCTGAGCCACTCTCGCATGTGGATTGAACGCTGACTTTCGAAGTATACCCTTGGCGAGCGGTTTGATTACCAAGTCTGGATTAGGTTTCTTGATCTGTAGTGGATCAGAATCGGGAGCTGAGGTTGATGGATTAGAATGAGAAGATTATTCTTCTTTACCATCAACAGGACTTTTACTACCATAATCATGCGATCGAGTCGCAATCCTAACATGGGATATCATCAGTATGGGTTCTTCATTGGCACTTGAGGAAGAACCTATCATCTTACTGTCTTGAGCTGGAAAAGGATCCTTCAAAACAGCAGGCATTTGGGAACCTTTGACAATCTTCGCAACCTCTGCACGATGAGGGCAGTCTCTTGTAAAATTTTCATCATCACAAATGAGATAAGGATAATGAGGTTTGCATTTTTCATCATTGGATTCCGATTTTTTAGGTTTCTCCTTTGAATTTTTGTCCGTTTTATTCTTCTTCTTTCCTTTCTTCTTCCCACCAGATTTTGATTTGGTTGTAGATGACTCTACAATGTGAATATCGGTGGAAATCTCCACAGAAGAATCTCCTGTCGGGGAATCAGGCAAGGTTATGATAGGAGAAGAATTCTTGGAAGACTTCTTCTTACTTTTAGTGTTAACCGTACCAATCATACCGTCAGCGGCATGAGATCCCGAAGGAGCTGTAGCGATTTGATTTTGCTTGGGAAGATTGGGGATTTTCTTGTGTAACGTACCTGACTGAGTATAGACCAAGTCAAGGTACTGTGCTTGAGCAATTACTTGCTCCTTAGTAACAACTTCGGCTTTAGCTACATCTTCAGTGATCTTTGGCAACAAAGATTTTACGAACCATTCAGCCAAGATCTACTCCGAAATAAAAACCTTCACTAAACGCCGTAAATGTGTCCACTCATGAATATGATCTGAAATGTAAGTGGACGTAGATTGCTTTAACGAAGTTAACAATTTAGTGCCATTGTCATATCAAACTGGAAACTGAAAATGAGTTAAAAACGAGGTAGCTAACTGACTAAAATTATAAAAAGTGCCTCGCTGTAACTCAATATACCACTTGGCCGCAAGACCAATGAGAGTGTGCTGGAAAAGTCTTAGACAGATTGAATCATCTGAAACAGAGTTAGACGCACACCAGAGGTGATAAGTCATCACATGGTTCGACGGGTCCTCTCTTGATTTGCCTTCGAACTTAGGAATATCACTAAGCAACTTATTCGGCATTGGCAGCCAAAACGGAAGATAATTAATGGGATCGTTCGTTAGGCGTGACAAGTCAAGTAAGTCCAAAGTTGTGATAAACGGTAATTGACGATTAGGGTCCCTAAAACTCTGGGTCATGAGACCAGCCCCAGGAGGAGGATATCCAGGATAACTAGGAATAGGAATTGCATTTGGGATATTGTATCCTCCCGGAAAACCAGGATTAACCGGACCGTACTGGGGTTGTTGAGGTTGTTGATAAGTGTACCCAGGGTACGGTTGATACTAATAGACTGGCTGCTGCACAACAGGACCGAATTGGTACTGTCCCTTGTACGGTTGATAAATAAATTGTGGTTGACTTGTGACAACCGTACTTAAACCAGGTTGTCCTACAGGCAACCGAAGTTTGAATCGTAGATCCAGACGGTGGTAAAGATGTTTGAGGAGTAGATACAAGAACAGTAGAAACCGGAGTTGTTAATACTCCAGAAGTAGGTGGGGTAGATTGAACAAATGCTGCGGCAGTTGCAGCAGTCGTTTGAGGCGGAGTACGAGGCGTACTACGCCCAGCTTGAGAAACTACTGAAGGTATAGAAGTTTGAATATTAGACTAGACTCGTTGCTGAGGTGTACCAAAAACTAAGGGTTGTCCAGTTTGAGATGACAACTGTACATTTGGCTACAACACCCGATGAGTTTGCGATGGATCCCACACTAAATTCATTCCAGGGTACGGACCCATAACAGGTTGAGAATATTGAGGACCATAACCGGGTTGAGGGTAGGATTGATAATTCAAAGGTACATTCCCTGTTCCTTGAACATATGATTGACCGGAGGGTGGTTGGAAACCTTGGTTCGACTACTGACCTTGGGGTTGATACCCTTGAGGCATATATTGATACTGGGGTTGACCTTGAGGTATAAATTGATACTGGGGTTGACCTTGGGGTACATATTGAGTCTGGGGTTGACCTTGAGGAACGTACTGCCCCGTAGGTATGTACTGTCCTTGAGGTTGCCCCCCAGGCGCAAATTGGGTACCTTGAGGTTGCCCCCCAGGTGATAATTGAGGATTTTGAGGCTGCCCCCCAGGCGGTAACTGGACACCTTGAGGTTGAGGATTGGGAATAGAACCTGACATCATGAGAATGTCTTCTACGCTCAACGGCTTAGTACCATTGCTTCCAGTTAATAACCCTTGCTCAATGGGTTGAGGAGATGCTCCCGAAAAAGTACCAGAAAGCGACTGATACCCAGACAGAATAGAAGGACCGCCGAACAAAAAGGATTCGGGCGATTGAGTAAACATGGATGACTTTCTTGACATATTTAACGGAGGATAATAACCTCTAGGTGTTGGGTGATAAGAAACACGAGGTGGTGAAAAACTTAACCCTGGGTTTTCTAAGAAATTAGTCAAAGAAAGATACCAAGTACTGCTCCTAGGTGGATTGTAAAAAATTGATTCACGCTCCCTTACCTCAATAACAGGTTGATTTTCAGGGATAGGGATGCCTACTTCTTCTTCCGGAGTAGCAAGTTCTTCAATAGCTATGAGTCCAGAAGGAAGAACTTGGGTGATTACTCTTTCTACCCTAGGTGAACCAGGACCACTAGAAGCTGGAGAAGCAAACCCCGATGTCGGAGTAGCAGCAAATTCACTTTCAGGTTAAGATATTTTAGGTTCCTCACCTATATCTCTAGTAGATGAAAAGCTACCAGCAACTTCAGAAACAGACACTGACTGTGGATTATAATCTGCTACTAAAGCTTGAAAATCAGGATGTACCACCAAAAAAGACTCTTCTTCTTCAGGTGACCCAACTCTACTGTCTCTAGGAGTTACGAGGACTTTCAAACCTTCAAGCTGGCTCGGTGAAAACTCAGGAGGTTGGCCTCGAAGTCTACGGGACCTCCTCGGTAATTCAGCCACGGTTAAAAACTTTTAACTACTTCACACGCAAACAAAGTAAAATCTCAATGAAAACCACCTAAAGCCTCTAAAGAACCAAACAAATTTGAATCACATGCCTAAAGAATCTAGGAGATCAAACACACACAAACTTTTAATCCTTAATCACTTCTTTTCTCCTTCGCCGAGCTGGTGTCTTCTCCTCTTTTTTCGGATTGGTTTGCTTCAACCTGCTTAGCCTTGTTTGCACTCGGTCCTTCGTCAAAGGGACAACAGTTACCCTGTTCTTGTCTTTTTCTTTGGAATAGCAGCTCCTTGTTTTTACCCCTTCCTGCACAGGAGAATGACAACTATCAGCAGTTAAGTCTTGCATACTAATCCCACATATTTTGTTATAATTCTTTATTGTTTTCCACGTTCATGATGCAAAAAGGTTCACAAGTTCCACTGAAAAGCCATTGAAATGATCATCAAAAACATACCTTTTTAGTACTCCACACACCCCCCTACTTACCCTGTTTCATGCCCTCATGAAAACATTGTAGTTGACATGCAAAGCAGTGAGAGAATAGGCTGGAGAAGGAATCTCATGCGGAGGCCTACAGCCGTGGTGAGTGACTAGGTAGTCAAAGAACTGGCCTGTTTGACCCTCAGGCATCTCATATAGGGCTTGATATCCGGGTGCAGGGTGCCAGATAATTGGACTGCGGAATCTATATCCTAACCAGGATGGCCCTGCCCTCAAAATTCTTTTGCCATAGAGGTTCAAACGGTTGGCAGCTAATTGAAAATTCTCATACTTAAATGGTTCCCTGAGCTGGATGTTTGGATTAGAGATTTGGTACCGAAATTTGGCTGCATCAATGGCGAGGTCTTTGATAGAAAGAAAATATTCTAAACTTTGTCGAATGAGTGCCTCGTGCATGGGTCCTAATGTTTCAATGACACCCGGAGTTCTCATGAGGTTTCTATGTTCTTTCCACAACTGTACAGGGTCCCTAGGCTCAGCCCTTACCCACAAGTCTAGGCCATTATCCTGCCTCTGGAAAGTATTATAGGCTTTGAGCCATTTAATCTGATTAAACCCGAATGAGATGAATGCTTGCAATTGGATGTCTCCAACAAAAGGGCCAAGGTTCAGTTCAGTCTCCTGATCTAGCACGAGGTTATGCAAATAGAATTCACACAGCAATCTCTGGACCTTCACCCCATAATGTTTACAACAGTCTATAAAGTCATTGACAGTGTTAATTTGTATAGGGGCGCCTGCTTTAACAACTTTTATTTTTAATTGTAAGTATCGTTCTAGTAAGAACAGAGCATAGTTTTTTGCAGGGGCCCTACATGCTAAAATGTCATTGTATAAATAACACAAGGTATCCATCTGCTTGATAACAATATCTAGCCTACGAGTTACCTTTGCAACTTTCTCTTGTTCCTTTCACCACCCTTCAAAGGCCTGGCTTTCAGATTGATTGACGTTCCTTAGTTGCTGTTGTAGTTCTTCATACTTCTCGTGAGGGACCGTTTGCTCTCTAAGCCTTTCTGCTTCCTACTGAGCCTGTTTCAATCCCTTGCACAAGGTCAGTATCTTTGGATCTCTTCTCCATGCAACAGTGGAGGCCAGGAGTTTTACCTGAACTTTCTTATTGCGTTGTTTCGAGTTCAGAACCCTTATCACCCCTGAGGGTGGTGCCTCCATCTAAATTTTATTATTGTCCATTTCTTTTTTAACATGAATATCAGCTTGTTGTTGTTCCTTTTCAAATGGAACAACAGTTTGTTCCTCAGCATCATTTGGAACAACAGCTAGATCTTCAGCAGGGTTTTGAACATCAGGGCAATTTTTGGTCCTCCGCCTTTTTATCTTGCAGAATTTTATTGCAGTGGTCACTTTTTTCTCCCCTGTGGTCTTCCTTACCCTCTGCCTTGCTTTCAGGATCCTGATCTGCTGGTGGAGCTGGGCTATTATGTTCAATAATCTCTATTGTTCCTTTCGTAATTCCTTAATTTCCAGCGTTTTTTTAGAAGGAATAGTAGGTTGTCTGCTGCATTTTGGGCCGTGACTAGTCCCTAGATCTTTCTCCTCGGGTGCTTCTTCGTTGTTTTGTTCTGGCTGTTCTGGGGTAGGAACCCTAACTGGTTCCGTCACTTCTTGGGCAACTTCTTTTTCTACTCCTACTTCCTCTAGAATTTCCTCTGGTGCCTTGGGAATGGATTGTTCCCATTCAATGTCTCTTATCTCCTCTTCAACATGAACAGGAATATTTCCTTCTTCTGCCTCTTCTGCATGTGGTTTTTTAGATGCATTTTCTTCTTGGGGTTTGCCGTGGAGGTCTGATGGAGTGGAAGGTTGGCCATACTCACCCATATTGGCCAAGACTGCGGCTAATTCATCTTCTCCCACTGGGTCCTGTGGTGGGCTCCCTTCCTGTTGTCCCATTTCCTCCTCCTGCTTGGATTGTGTAGCTTCTGCCTCAGAATGCTCAGCTTTTGTTTCAGGATGCTCAGCTTCTGTTTCAGAATGCTCAACTTCTTCCTCATTTTCTTCTCCAGATTGCTCAGCCTCCTCGGCCTCTCCTTTCTTTTCTCCTTCAGCTTGCTCTTCTTCTACTTCTGGCCGTGAGGATTGCTCGTCCTCAATTTCCACTGGCTGGCTGGTGCTTTCCTAGAGCTTTTCCAGCCTTCCTCTTATCCGAGCTAACCGGACTGATTTTTTGCATTTCTCTGGCTGTTCGGGTGTACCAGTGTCATGCTTATGCTTTGCCGATTCCTGGCGTGTTTCTGGTTGTTTAGATGTGCTAGCAACAAGTTTTTGTTTTACTAATTCTCTGCGTTTCTCTGGACATTCTGGTGTGCTTGTAGTATGTTTACGTTTTGGGGATGGTGCTGTCGCCCTCCCCTCAATTATTGCAATTAGCTCTTCCCAGCTTCTTTGCTGTTGGGTGAGGCTATGACTAACTATTAATCGAATTAACCCGTGGTGGCTGACAACTGACTCTACATGTTGTGCCTTTTTTAGGCTTCGTGCAACGTCATGAAGTAATGAATTCAAAAGTGCAGGTAGATTTACAGAGCATTTCTGCTTTAGAACAGCTAAGAGTTTAAGATGTCATGGTCTTACCATGTCTTTTCTCCCCTCGCAGGTGATGTAGCTTTGCACGGTTCTTGCTAATTCTGCCCAGGGTTCTCCTAGCGTTGCTGGCAGAACTCCCTTCCCTTTAATCGCCAAGCTCTGGCCTTCGTCCTGGAAGATTTCCATGATCTTCTATAATCTTTCCTTCTTTAGTGTCCATACAGGTCCAGTGGCTGGTAGTCCCGAGACTTCTGCGATTATATCATCGGTGACTGCTATCTGCTTCCCCCTTACTATGGAGTGATCCTCCTGCAGATTCTACAAGAATTCAATCACCATTGTTTCATTAGACTCCTGCAAGCGACTGAGATAAGTCAGCCACCCTGCTCTTTCCAGGATCTCCTGGGCAGTAGCGGAGACTGTCAGCTCTTGAGGTTCCCTTCGAATTGCCCTTCCTCCCATGGTTTCACTGTGGATTCTCAATGGAACAACAACTGATTGATGTTTGAAACACAGAGAGGTAATAATCGCAAGATTTCGAAAAAACACAGAGTATGCAACATAAATGGCTTATGAACAGCAACTTGTGTAAAAAATAGAAATATCATGCCGTTAAGTTGTGCCATACCCTAGTACACTATCTTTCCCGAATAGTGAGCTGACACATAACCTGGGGAATAATGAGGTTAACCTCCCCCCCCACAATGTGATAGGCTGTCCCAGCCATCAGAGAAAGGAGCAGCACCCGATCTACAACCAAGTCATACAGGAACATCGTATGAAAATATGCCATGTTTAGAAAAACAACGAATTACCGAAATCGAGACATAAAGTTGGATTGCGTATTACGTAAGAGGCTGCTGTGATATGATGTGAGGATGGGGGATAGGACGTCTGTCGTACTTGCCAAATCTCAAGTGGTCATTTTCACCTCCTTTGCCATGATTGGTGGTAATAAATGTTCATGTGATATATAAGTCGGGAGATAATGTATGATTAGTGCCTAGGTTATAAGAAACAAAAGAGTATTAGTATCTTACCTATTGGTGTAATCAATGTGACTTCAATACCATTAACAGTGCTCTGCTGCCGATAGGTGTCCATAACCTTGGCAGAGTCTTTTATTTCACCCCTGGAACCATGATCCTTTATGTGCATATTAAGGAATGTAATGTCAAAGTGTAGGCCATTATGCTGGCTTGGTAACTAGTTAGCCATAATGCCATTCACGAGGAGGGAGCGAAGAGTGGGCAGGCCGACTCGTGATGAGACCTCCTGTTCCAGGGTTTGTTTATTTGATATACCTTTTGGACCATATCCCTGGTGTGGTGGCCATAGTGGGAATGCCACTTCACTTCCATCCTCATGATCATGGTAGGCTGGCTCTTGATGAGACCCCCTATCCTGCATTTGACAACTTATAATTCATCCTTTTACTTTCTTCTTTTTCATGAAACACTTTCCCTTATTTATACACAAAGGGTGGTTCAACACTCCTTAAGAGTAGGCATGGTGGAAGAAGTCTTATCATATCAATAGGAAGATATAAACCCTTTGCTCTTATTCCTAAACAATAATCAAAGAGGATTAAAGGGAATGTCATGATAAAAATAACCAATCAAGGAAAAATTAGTAAGACAATGACAACAAAAGATGATGAATAAGTATGTCCTTCCTTTTGTCCTCTTACCAATACAGAGCCTTATAAAGATAGCGATTTATAATTTTGTGATTTCAGTATGTTGTGATTTTATGTTCATTGCATAAGTGCATAGCTGTCTCTAAAAGACTTTGAAAGAACAGGTGCAAGAAGCATCCTCAATTTAGATTAGCAAAAGGGATAACTATTTCACAAGGAGAGAAAAAGTATGCTGGAAGTGTTCCTTTTGGAAAGAGGAACAACAAAGGAGCATAGGTCTCAAAAGTGCAAATGCTGTTCCTTTTGAAAAAGGAACAACATAACACACTAATGCCGTTTCTTTTGAAAAAGGAACAGCAAAAAATAAAAAAAAATGCAATCTTTCTTGAAAAAAAAGGACAGCAAAACACTCGAAATGATGTTCCTTTTGAAAAAGGAACAACAGCCATGAAAAATGTTGTTCCTTTGAAAAAGGAATAGCAAAAGACGCAAAAGTGCTGTTCCTTTGAAAAAGGAACAACAGAAATAAAAAATATGCTGCGCCTTTGGAAAAGGGACAGCAAACACACCGCAGTGTCGTTCCTTTTGAAAAAGGAACAACAAAAATCAAAATTCTGTTCCTTTTAGAAAAGGAACAGAAAAACAAGCAAATGCCGTTCCTTTGAAAAAGGAACAACAGAAAAATCAAGAATGTTGTTCCTTTTGAAAAGGAACAGTAGAAAAATCAAGAACGCTATTCCTTTTGAAAAGGAACAACAAAAAAATCAAGAATGTTGTTCCTTTTGAAAAGGAACAACAAAACACGCAAATGCCATTCTTTTAGAAACAGAATGGAAAAAATCGCAATCTTGAGGAAGAAAAGGAGCATCAAAAAATGACAAGAAAATATTTAGTTCAAGCATATGTACAAGAACGACTTAAAGAAAAGAACTTATGTACAAATTGTAAAAAGAAATGAATTCCTTAATGAATTACAGGTGAGGAAGACTTCTCTTCCTCTCCTAAAATCTCCATATCAGTGTCTCGGCGTAGCTGCTGGCAGAAGGATTCCCGAGTGAGTGGTTTACGATATAGACGAACTCGGTGGCCATTTACTTTGAAGGCATGTCCAAAACCGTCAATCGTGGTTAGAGTAAGTGTCCCATTGTCATGTACCTTCTGGATTTCATATGGTCCCAACCAACGAGTCTGAAGTTTCCCAGGGAAATCATGAAACCGAGAGTCATACAACAGAGCCCAGTCTCCCTCGTGGAAGACTTTGTTTTTGATGAGCGCATCATGCCATTTAGCTCGCTGCTGTTGAATCAGTGCTGTATTTTGTAGTGCAGAGAGCCTAATTTCATCCAATTCATTGATCTGCTGTAATCGATTAATCTGTGTCTCACTTAGATCTAAGCCAACTTCCTATGCTGTTCGTAATGTTTGGATTTCAAATTCTATAGGAAAAATGGGTTGTTTTCCAAACACTAATTGATAAGGTGAGTAACCAGTGGTGCTTCTCCATGTTTTTCTATAGGCCCAGAGTGCTTCAGGTAGTCGGGTAGCCCAATCACACCTATGTGACGCAATGGTTTTCGTTAGGATTGATTCTATTACCTTATTGCTGCTTTCTACTTGTCCATTCGCCTGTGGGTGATATGGAGTAGTGATTTTATGCTGGACATGACAATTATTAAGTGTTGTGGTTAATCTATTCCCAGTAAATTATGGTCCTCCATCTGTAATTATCTCCCTTGGAAGGCCATAACGTACAAATAGATGGAACAGGAACTGTATGACAGAGTCCTCTGTGGCTCTTGGCAATGCTTCTGCTTCAACCCATTTGGTGACATATTCGGTTGCCACCAAGATATATGTTTTCTGATTTGATGAGGGGTTGATGGGTCCAACGAAATCAAGAACCCATCGCTCAAATGGCTCGATGACTAACTGTGGTTTTAGAGGCATCTCGTTAGCTTGGCCAGGACGTCCTGCTCGCTGGCAGCTATCACAGGCTTGGACAAATTTCTTTGCATCTTTGAAAATTATGGGCCAATAATATCCTATCTGTAATACTTTATGTCCAGTTCTACGCTCAGCGAAGTGTCCCCCACATGGTCCATCATGACAGGCTTTTAGGATATCAAATATTTCATCTTCTCGAACACATCTCCTGATATGCATGTCTGCCCCTGTGTGAAACAAATAGCCCCCAATCCAGGAGAATCAAGTACTCTTCTGAACAATCTTTTTGCGCTCATTAGGGGTTAGGTGTTTTGGTAGTTTACCTACTGCAAGGTAATTGGAAACATCAGCATACCAGGGTGTTTGAACGGCAACAGCAAACAGATGTTCGTCCGGAAATTGATCTTCAACCGCTGCTGCATCAATTGGCTTTGGCATTCTTGAGAGAAAATCGGCTACAGGGTTTTCTTTGCCAGGCCAATCCTTGATTGTGATATCAAATTCCTACAATAAATTCAACCATCTAGTTATTTTGGCATTTGTGACAGGCTTATTTGCTAAATATTTTATGGCAGAATGATCTGTATACAAAATAACAGGATAGCCTGTAATATAATGTCTAAATTTATTGACAACATGTATTACAGCTAGGAATTCCTTTTCAGTAACAGTGTAATTTAATTCAGCAGGGGATAAATTTTTGCTGATGTAATAGATAGCGTATGGTTTTTTATCCTCTTCCTGCCCAAGGACTGCGCCAATGGATGTATCTGAGGCATCAGATGATATCTGAAATGGAAAATCCCAGTTTAGTCCTCGAAGGACTGGGGCTGTGGATACGAGCTTCTTTAAATCCTTGAAAGCACGCTCACATTTTTCTGTCCAAAGAAAATCAACGTTACCAGTTAGTGCATATAAAGGTGCAGCAATGTGTGAATAATGTTCTATAAATCGTCTATAATAACCAGAAAATCCAAGAAAGCTGCATACCTCTGTTTGAGTGGTATGAGTGGGAATAAGCAAAAGTATTTGGATTTTGGCTGGGTCTACCTGAATTCCGGCTGCTGAAACATAGTTTCCTAGGATAAGTCCTTCAGTCATCATCATGTAACATTTTTCGTGGCTTAAGCAAAGTCTGGTAGCTATGCAGCGTTGTAGGACATTTTCTAGGGTGTCTAGTGCTGGATCAAAATCATCTCCATATGGTGTAAAGTCATCCATATATACTTCAAGTCCATCATTTATTAAATCTGCAAAAATGCTAAGGATAGCCCTTTGGAATGTGGCAGGAGCATTACATAGGCCAAAAGGTGGAACTCGGTAGGCAAATGTTCCCCAAGGACAAGTAAAAGTAGTTTTGTCTTGGTCTTCAGGGGCAATCTGAATCTGATTGTATCCACTGAAGCCATCTAGGAAAGAAAAGAATTTCTTTCCTGCCAAAGTATCTAGCACTTGGTCTATGAACGGGAGAGGAAAGTGATCTTTTTGTGTTGCTTTATTTAGTTCCCTATAATCCACACAAATTCTCCATTTCCCATTCTTTTTTGGTACCACCACAAGCGGAGAGACCCATTTACTGTCAGAAATAGGATAGATAAAACTGTCATCTAAAAGTTTCTGAAGTTCAGCTTTTACCACATCCTTTAGATGAGGATTAAGTCTTCTTTGCGGTTGACGAACAGGTCTAGCATCTTTTTCTATATAAATGTGGTGTGTACACAATTGTGGATCGATTCCTTTCATATCAGGGTAATCCCATGCAAATGCTTCTTGATATTTTCTTAACAGATGGATGAGCTTCGTTTCTTGTTCAGGTGTGAGGTTGGCATTGATATTTAAAGTTTTTCCCGGTTCAATTTCCACAATTTTACTATTTGCAACAGAAGTAACAGGTATTGTTTGATCATGTGTATCTTTCAGAGGATCTTCTTCTAATTCATTATCAAATGTTGCTTCTATCATGTGACATTGTGTGCAGGATCCGGATTCAGTTTGACTAATGAAGTTGTTAATGGCATCATCTTCTGTTTGATCTTTAAAATCAAATGCCTCTTGTATAGTCAATGGAGATCTAATGTTGTCAGTAAGGTATGATACAGGGTGCTTGTTAGTTTTAATTATTGTGACACTTGGCTGCGCTGTAGGGTATAGAACTAAATTCTTGATATCAGGTCCTTTGGTTATGGTCATATTTCCTTGCCGGCAACCAATGTAAGCATTGGCAGTGGCAAGCCAAGGTCTACCTAGGATTAGCGGGTGTCCATCAAGTCGGGTTTTTGGATTAATTATCAGGAAATCAGTTGGATATTCCCAGGAATCTATAGAGACCATGACATCATGTAGATTACCCTCTGTTCTAACCACAGATCGGTCAGCCAATTCTAACAAAGTAGAGGTGGGTTCTATAGATGTAATGCCAAGCTTTTGACAGGTAGTGGTTGTTAAAATATTGATTGCAGCTCCTAGATCAACTAAGGCATTAGACAGGGTCTAACCATAAATTTGCTGCTTATTTACATCCCCTTGTTGCAACTGATGTTCTCTTGATAACTGATCTTCAATATGAACTGTTTTATCTCCCTCAGTTTCAATAATACGTCCAGATCGTAACTGAAGATCGTTACACTCCCTCAGGTCGGGTCCTATTTCTGGTGATTCTATGATTTGAAGAGATTGGACCGATCTGTTATTTGGATTGGGGTTGGGTTGGGCTGGGAGTTGCGGTCTCAGATTAGACTGGGGATTTTGTTGTAAAGCTGGTAGAGTAGGTTGAGGGAGCGGAATAGTTCCTACTGGCTGGTGCATCGGTCTTTGCCAGTTTGTCTGCCAGGGTGAACTTTGTGAAGTAGGGGGAGTCCATTGTGGAGGATATGGGCTATTTTTCCAATATGGTGGAGTGTAAGGGAAATTCGGCCAACCAGATTGGCTTGCCTGATTTAGCCACGGGTTTGAAGAAGGAAACGATGGTGGTGACCAGTTTGAAAATGGGGGTTGGGACTGACTTTGCCACATACTATATTGTTGAGCATTATATTGTGGAGGCTGAAAAGAAGAAGTTGGGTCTGGAAACATACCAGATTGTCTCGGCTTCCACTAACGACACTGGTTGATCAAGTACACCGATTTTGGTTCTTCCTCCGCTTCCTTATATACTGCTTTTAATCCAGGAAGTGAGGGGCAGCTTTTCGTAAGATGATATTTTGTACAGATGGCACATGTTTGGACTGTATCCAGTGGACACTCCTTGTGACTATGCTTTTTCCTGCATCGGGGACAGAAGATTGCCAAATTCTGTTCTGCCTCCATCTGCTTCTGTTTGGCCTGCATAATATCAAGTTGTGTAGTTAGTGTCCCTAGAATATCAGTTTTAAAATTTTCTAATAAATTTCCAATCTCTACACGTGTTACTCCTTCTGTTGATATTTTGTTGTCTCTTGCAAACCGATCATATTCTGCCGGTTTTACTCTTGTGCTGCCTCTCGAACTCCTGATACATAAATCAATGATGTCAGCAAAATTCTCTTGATAAATATCCCCTTTTCCCATGATGTTTAATGTTTCAATCCACTGTTCCTTCATGCCCCTTATCAATGCAGTTTTTAACACATTATCAGGTAAAGGTAGTGATGCATAAGGGGATCTTTGTAAATTGTTTTTAAAACATTCCACATAGTCCTCTAATGTTTCATTCGGTTTGGCTGTCATTTGGAATATTTCGTCTTTCAATTCTCTAGACCTACAATAATCCTGATATTTTTTTAAGAAGGATTCTTTCATTTGATCCCAATTATTGATGACCCCACCACCTAGTCCCATAAACCATCTTAAAGCAGCACCTTTTAATGTAGAGGGGAATAATTTCAATTTCTAGGGATCGGTGGTGTAATCATATCCCCTGCACAACACATCGAATTCGAATAAAAATGCATCTGGATCTTCTGATGTTAGACCATGAAATGTAGGGATATGTTGAAGAGGGATAGCTTTCATGGGCGCATTTGCTACAGAATCCACTATAGGATATTGTAATGTAGAGGTTTGAGTATTTGGCTAGTTCTGAGCCATAGGATCGAATATATGCCAATAACCTTCTGGGATATCTAGGAGGGTATTCCTAGGTTGAGAGGGAACGGTTTTGGCAGGGATGGTTTTAATGGCACTTCCTTTATCTGGGATAAGGGGAATACCTGATGTCTGAGGAGATTGGATTCCTTCAACAATGATTTTCGCAGCGCTCCCCTTATCTAGGCTATTTAATGGCTGATTTGTTCCAATGGGAGATTTTGGTTCCTCGGTTTCCCCTGTTTCTCCTTCTCCTTCACAAACGTTGCTGAAATTCCCTTCCTGCAATAGTTCTGGAGTAGAATTTTCAATTTCTTGAAAGTCTTGCTCTTCAGTTTGACTATGCACCTCATCAAAGGCTACAGATGGTGATCTTGTGGCCTGAAGGGAACTAGTAGGCTGTTTAGAAATGATTTTCCTGGGGCCTACTGATGGCTGAGATTCTGTTTTCTTATAGATTTCGTCTATGAAGGTCGTTCGGCCAAGGGTCACCGACCCCTTAGCTTTTTCAGGTTTGGATGGAAGTTTAATATTCTTCTGGTTTTTTCTGCTTAGTCATGCACTCAAATGAATTACTAAGTTCTATTCACACAAAGCAACAACAAATCTGTTAGGAAAGCAGACAGTGGAGCAGGGATTTTACATGCTCCGCACGCAGGTTCTTACCTTCCATTTTTAAGATCCAACTCTTCCCTAGCAGGTTCACACACTACTCTGAAAAAGACAAATGGCTACACTCTTTCCCCGGAAACGACGCCAAATTGTAGAGCTATAAAAAAGGTCTCTTTCACCTCTAATTACCTCACATTAATATGTCAATCCAGGAGTGTTTTGTTATTTCAAAGAGTGACTCAGTCTGAGGCTATCATTTTTCAGAGTAATGCTAGTAGTACAATGTTCAACAAAAATACAAGAGTAAACGGATGCTTGTCTATAACTAAGTTACTTCAAATGAATAAATCACACATTCTAAAGCTAGGCAACTTATCAGTCAAGGGTTCGGCAGCGATAGCCCATCCCTTTGGAAACTGATGGAAAGGAAATTAGAGCATGGACCATGGGTCTGGGAGCTAGACATTAAATGCCAAGGTTCACTACAACCATAGATCGTCTCTCACACCAAAACAACAAATGAGAGTAAATGAAACAGCAGGTAGAAAAATGGAACAGCAAATAAGAAATCGAACAACAAATCTGGAATGGAACAGCAATGCTAAAATGGAACAGCAATTCTAAAATGGAACAACAATCAAACAACTAACTCTCACGAGCAGTAATCAAGCGTTATTCTACTAACTCAAATGCACTCATTGTAATCAAACAACAATCTTTCATTCTCCAGGCAAATCAAGCAGCACGCACTAATGGAACAACATTAATTACTAATAAGTCATGGAACAACGTTTGGAATCATACACACACACAACACACTTGAAGAGTAATCTGATCTAGCATTAATCTTTATTAACAGGAATACAACTGTGTTTCAAAATGGAATAGCATTACTCCTGAATCGTAAAGAACACAACTTTAAGATAAATTCCATAACACAAATATACAACATAAGAGCTTTGTAGCGAACTAGTAATAATGTTTGGTCAAGACTAATAATATTCAATCAACTCTGAAAGGATTAGTGATATAATGCAGAGTCAATACAATAATTTTGTCTATGAAAACCTTAATGAACGAATCTTAATAGAGCATATGATGTAAACTTATAAAGCATATTAGATTACCAAATAACGACGATAAGAAAACCACGCAGAAATCAAATCGTAGTGATACAGAAGCAAGTGTTCTTCGGGGCCGGACCCTTAGCCTCCAAGGGTACACCGCTTTAAGTTAATCCAGACGCAGAGATAAGATAATCACCAAGTTTATATTAATGCATAAAACAAAAGTACAATGAACCAGTTTCAATGAGACTCGATGATCAAAGTTCGATCTTTAACAGAAAGTTGCATAAAAACATAATCCCCCAAAGCTAATAGTGCCATCCCTTTATATAAGGGTGACGACGGAGATGTCTAAGTAATAAGATAAATAAAGCAGCGATCCCTCAGGATCAAAGATCTTGAGGGATTCGCCAAACTGTTAATCCTTAATCACTTCTTTTCTCCTCCACCGAGTTGGTGTCTTCTCCTCCTTTTCCAGACCGGTTTGCTTCAACCTACTTAGCCTCGTTTGCACTCGGTCGTTCGTCAAAGTGACAGCAGTTACCCTGTTCTTGTATTTTTATTTGGAACAATAGCTCCTTGTTTTTACCCCTTCCTGCATAGGAGAATGACAACTATCAGCGGTTAAGTCTTGCATACTAATCCCACATATTTTGTTATAATTCTTTATTGTTTTCGATGTTCATGATGCAAAAAGGTTCACAAGTTCCACTGAAAAACCATTGAAATGATCATCAAAAACATACCTTTTTAGTACTCCACAACAGTTACCCCAGCAACTTGCTTAATGAATAGATTGGCACAAGTTTCTCCACTTAACCATCTCGAGTGAAGAGAACCCCCGAGAGAATCCAAGTGAGTGTAGCCAACGTTTGCTCCAGGTACAGTGGGATCTTCCCACCACTGTCACCTTAGGAAGAATCCTAAAGAATATGGCCACTAAGGTTACCAACTGAAACAAATATACCTGGGGGAACAGTCTATGATCCGATATGCACGCAAGGGCAGAGTAGCAAGCTCAATCCCCTTGAAGGCTCCTTGACATAATCCAAGGTTTACCAACAAGTGACCCCAGGCTCCACAACAATGGTTAATCCGAGGTTTACCGTTTTTAATACGTGAATATCTGGCGTTGTTCCCAATGAGGAATGATTGATTCCCACACTGGTTCGGACACGATCTTGTGCTTCTCCTTTAAGAGGAGCTTTCCCAGAGCATAAATGCAACAATTGGATTTCTTCCCTACCACAAGATACAGCTACTTGTTTGTTTTTACTGTCTTGGAGAGTTAATTACTCTCCTACTCCAAGACACTAGCCTAAGCTATGTTGGTGTATCAGAGCCCTACAAATAAAAATGTTGCTAGATGAATTTTACTTTAAGCGTTATTTTTATTGGTTTTTGTTTAAGTCAAAAGGTGCGGAGATGAAACTCGTGGTATGAAGACTCGACTCAAAATCACTAAAAATGCACCTAAGATGATTTAAACGATCTTTTCTCTTCGATGAACTTCTAGCTAGGAAAGAGTTTGAGAATGCAAAATACTTTGTAAACACAAATCTTTCTTAACACACAAACTAAAAGAAGAGCTTTTGTCCTTTCCAATGCACTCAAAACGAGACAACTAGTTATTTCACAAAAATTTCCTTTTTCTTTTCAAAGCAGTCAACCACTACAAAAAACAAACTTTTTCCAAAAGATATTTTTTTATTTTTTATAAAACACTCAAAACTATGGAAATGACTAACTTTGAGATCTATAAATTATAAAAACCTATTTGAAGTCAAAGCCTACAAGATGTCTTTTTTAAGGATGTTTTACTTAGCTAGATGTAAGCTAAGGACCAATTTATGCAGGATCACAAATCAGTCAAAAACAACCAATTTTGTTTTCTTTTTAAAAATGAAAATCCAAACTTTAAACACAAGCTTTTCGAAGTTTTGTAAAGAGAAAACACAAAGCGGATTCCTCAATAAGGGTAGATTTCATAAATGGTCAGACTCATAAGAACGCTGGTAGAGACCAAGGTGATCTGAGGTTCCTACAGCTTCTAAGCTTAGAGCTACTACAAGACCAAAACGAAAAACAAACCCAACAAGCAAAACTCCTAGGAATTTCACCTAAAACCCTAACACCAATGAAATCAATCTAAGGAAAGCTTCTGACAGGTTATATGTAGGTCTGGGCAGTGGATAATAACTTCTAAACAAAAACTAAGCTGACTAACAGAGGAAATCTTAGGTTTTTCAAAATTTTGACAGGGTCCGCAGGCCCACAGTTAACACAAGTGCGGTACCACTCTGTGCTAAAATCAAAAGTGCAGATAAGTACGCACTGTGTCAAAAGGCTAGGGTGCGGTCCTCTCCCAAAACTATGAAAAACGAAAAATAACCCTGGATCTACAATTTCCACCCAATTCCACACACAACAGGCAAAAAATAGAAACAAAAACACAGTTTCTCAGGTCAAAGTAAAAACAAGGAAAAAATCAAGTCCCCAGCGGAGTCGCCATTTTGTCACACGGAATAAGTCGATCTTGTGGACAAGATAGACCTTCCTAAAATCTAAAGAAGACCTAATGACAAGCAAACCAATCAAACACCATCTTCCTCTAAATATGCTTTTATAAATAAAGGCAAACATGTGTTTTTAGGCCTACCTTAGGTCCAATGCAAGTTTGTGGAAGCCTTCGCTCCTTCGATCCAAATGAGTTCCCTTGTCGCGAATCTGCAAATACAAACAAGCAAACAAATTAAATAGCACCTGAAAATCCAATATCATAAAACATATTTAACATGAAAGTCAAGGAATTCATGAAACAAATGACATGAGACAATTTGTTGAGAAAAATGAGTTTGATTGTCTTAATTCAAATCAAGAAGAACTTTACAACCTGTGCCTTGACGTTGTACAAGCTCCTCCCAGGGTCCAGCAAGAAGTCTCCTCTACTTTGACAAGTTTCACTCTCTTCCCAATGAAGCCAAAAAGGTATGTGATCTCTCCTCTTAAGCTCAACTAGGAAGTCTTAATTTCACCAGCATTTACCCTCAAAAAATGTTCAGCTTCTAACCTCCCCAACAACTAGCCCAATGCCTGAATTTATAGTGCAATGGAGGGAAGTTACTAGGTCCTCCTTCAAAGGGATAAAGCCCTCCTTCAAAGGGATAGCTCCTCTCATCAAGGGATTAGCTCCTTCTCTTTTGGGATGCATGAACCACCTAAGAGCGGCCATTCCACGTTAAAATTCCTTCTAGAATCATCTAGAATTAACCCAAAGTGAGTTTTTTAGAATAAACTTGCGCCTTTTTGACTTTCATAGGGGTCCGCACCCACACCTTTAGGGACAGAGCGGGCAGGTCCGTAGTTTTTGTAAACAGAAGGTGCGGGACCGCAGGTAACAGTGAGAGAAAGTGCAGAACCAGAGTTTTATTGATTTTCAATGTCTTTCTCTCATTTTCAAAGCTTGACTTGAAGAGATGAGGTCTGAGACTTGCTTAGGAGGACAGTACAAGTGATGATAGACCCATACTGACTGCAAATAATCATGGTGATGATATTTTTGTGTAACAAGATTTTCAGTGTATCTACTAAGTCAAAAGAGTGCCCAACACCACACTGCTCATCTGATCCATAGGGAGAATATTGTGAACTATAGTCTACCATATTTCTAGTCATATTGATCTCTTTCCTTCCAAACATACCATGTAAGCTAAACCAAAATAGAAACATAATCAACATACCTCAGAGTAGCTCAAGAAGGATATCTTGTCTGCAGGATCAACCAGATTAGAAAAATACATGTATAAACATAATCATAACAACCTATATATATCACCCTAACCACCGTCCAGTCATCAATGCATGACCCTATCAACCACACATCATGACCTCATTCATGAAAACTACAACCATGTCAATGAATTCATAATAAACATATCTACAACATGCAGGCACACACGATACATACAAACATTGTCATGCACAACCAGTGCATAAACGACCTATACTCATGATATACACATCCAACAACACACCATCAACTTCAACATGGCGACACAAAGGCAACCATGACTAACACCATGCATAAATAAAAAGTACATATGCAACCACCATGAATGCATGACCAACACACCACGCCTCCAGCCCAAGGGGTGAACTATTTTGAAAATGCAACAAGATGATGGATCTTAGTGGAAAGGAGTCGCCTTCACTAAGTGGGCCCGCAGGCTATTTTTGGCGCAAAGTCTATTTTTAGACTATGTCTATTTTTAGACATATGATCATGGTCTATGAGTTGCAGGATGTTGTTTATGGATGATTGGTCATGTTGGGAAAAATAGATGGACTTCTATTTTTGGTTCATAGTGGAGTGATCAGAGTCTAATTTTAGACTGCCAAGCTAAAAATAGAAACAGTCAAATATTATTAGCCCTTAGTAATATTTGGAATCTAAACATTATCTTATTCTCTTGGAGAACTTCAGTTCGAGCTACGGATGTGGCACATGCAGCTGAAAAAAGGAATCACGTGGTTTCTTATGTGTTAGTTGAACTATTGCATGGAGGACTTCAGTTAGAACTCATGCATGTGAGTTCTGTGGAGTTGGATGTGGAGTTGATGGAGTTGTGTTCAGTTTGACTTAGTTGAACTAGTTGTTTTTAGTCTAAATAAAGAATACACTAGTGATGAGTTGTGTGAATTAAATATTAATTAATTCACTAATTATTAACTCATAAAGAAACTAAAGAATACATCAATTAACTCAGTGCATGGACAGTTCAACAGAGACAGGTGTTAGAGGTAAGTGAAAGGGTGAGTTTTGACTATCAGTTGTGCATGAGATTTGCACATGCATGGATTGAGTAATGCCAATGAGGATTGCGCAGTGTGGGCCAATATCAAGGCAATTGTAGCCTATGCTCACATGTTTCTCTTGCAGGATTGTGTAGTGGAGGCAGGCAAAGCAGCGAAGAAGATTTGAACCTGTGACTTGTTCGGATCTGAGCTAGTTTTGTGTGTAACAGGTGGCGATAGTGATGGATACTTGAGAGGAGTATTGTACTATGTATTATTACATGTTCTCAATCATTATAATATACAGATAGTGTGGGGTTTTCAGCTGTATGCTTTCCCCGAGTTACATACTGTGTTAATGTGCGCATGTGATTGATGTTTCATTGTTTTTGATGCTGCTAAATTGATGATCAACGTAGAGGAGATTATGTATTGTGCATGTATTCCGCAATAGTGTATAATCGGGATAATATCTGTGAATAAGTGTCATATTATTCAAAATTTCTACATGGTATTAGAGCTGGTTGATTTGTAGAAAAAGTTCTACAGGATATCAAAGCGGGATTGATCATCAGATCTATTATTCAGAAAGTGTTTAGATCTTATTTCTTCAGGCAGAGTCTGTAATCGGGCCAGGTAGCCTCTAGATTCATCCTTCCTTTTGAAGGTGAGATATCTGGTAAAAGCCCATACATTCAATCTCTGTACAAGAAATACCTTGTTCTCACGAATTCTAGATCAGATGCGGTTGAGTTTGGAGTTGGTGGAATTCGAATTTGCAGCATTGTTTTCTTGGTATCAACATGGCAATGTCTTTCAACGGATTGCGATTGGAGTATGCTCTTGAGGGTAGCTCGAACTATATTGCATGGAAGGACAGGATGGAGGCAGTTTTGGATGATAACAGGCTAAAGGAGTTCATAGAGGCTGATGTCCCAAAGCCTACTGATGCTGCGTAGGTTGATGCTTGGCAAAAGAAGACAGCAAAGTGTCGAAGGATTCTGTTGGAGGGTGTGAAGGATCACATTGTGTCCAGCCTGCATGGTAAGGCTTCTCCATAGTTGATGTGGAAAGTGTTGACAGATCTATTCCAAAGCAAGAGCGGTCAGAGGAAGCTGACACTCAAGGATAAACTTAGAAACATCAAGTGCGAGAAGGGAGACAGTATGCCCAAATATCTCACGAAGTTCACTCAGTGCAGGGATGAGCTGGAAAGTGTGGGGGTGACTGTCGATGATGAGGACATGGTGAGCTTGGTTCTCCATGGTCTTCCGAAGAGTTTTCATTCCTATTAGGACTCTGTCAATCATTGGGAGAAATTGCCAGGATGGGAGAGACTTTGGTCAGATCTTGTGCAGGAGGAGATCAGGCGAAATACCAGGGACGGATCTTCATCAAAGGGACCTGATGAGGAAAATTGTTCTTTGGCTGTCAAAGCAAAGACAAGGAAGATCAAGAAACCTCCTCAATCTGGTGCGAAAGGCAAGAAGTAGGACATGTCCAAGGTTCCCTGTCACCAGCACGGACACTATGCCACTAATTGTCCCCAAAAAAAGAAGAACAAGCAAGCTGCTGGATCTGCAGCAGGAGAGGCTCTAGCCTCGCAGTTTGAGCTTTATTTTTCATTGATCGCATGCTTGGTTTCAAGTGTGATGGGATCAGTGTGGTTCTTGGATAGTGGTGCGTCTTTTCACATGACATGAGATCGAGATTTTTTTTCTGATCTGGAGGACAAAGATCTTGGAGTGCACATCGAGATGGGTGATGATGGTAGATACAGTGCGACCGATATCGGTACCATTTCCTTTGAGAGGGAGTCTGGTAAACCCTTCGTATTGAAGGAAGTGATGCATGTTCTAGGATTGAAGAAGAATCTTATCTCTATGGCGATGTTAGAAGACAAGTTATGATGTTGTTTTCAGCGAGGGAAAGGCTTTCCTGCGCAGCAAGACAATTGGAGAAACCTGGAATATAGGGGTTCGAGTCAGGAACCTTTATCAGTTGCATGTAGATGCATGCAAAGCCTTGAGAAGCGAGGCAAATGATGGAGATTTGGTGGTTGAGAGGGAGCGTATATTACCTCTCAACATGCAGAACCAGAAGAAGTCTCAGACGATTGTGGAGGAGCCACGATTGGTGCAGCAGCTTCAGGAGGTTGTGGAGCAACCACAATAAGGGAAGCCAAGAGGAGATTGAGTAGAGACATCTACTCATGCAGAGACCTCCATTAGGGGGAAAATTCGAGCCAAGTGGGCAGAGGGATCGCATGTAGCCATACCTCTAGGTAGGAGCTGGGGTGATGTGGATTGATTGTCCCAAGGAGGAGGGGCAGGATCCTTGAGGTACCCAACCTCTTGGATGAGACCTTGCTACAGGAGCCCCGATTTGGAGTAGCAGGAACTAACTGATTGGGTAGAGACAGAAGTGGATGGAGCGGCAGAGAGAGCGATAGTGTAGGGAATCCCAGGACAACGCATAGATAGCAGGCTGCAGCAATGCGAGAGGAACAAGTGTTTTGCACAGTGTTAGGTGGCACAGAGAAGTGTGCAATGGTGTGAGATGCATGGAGATGTTGCAGTAGCATAGATGTCAGAGAGGGAGCACTTGTCAGTAGCAGGTAGAGCTTCAACATCAGAGTATGTTCCTAGCCCAACATAGTGGTCAGTTGGGAGTGTTTTTGTTCCAAGTGTTGTTGGAGCAAGTGGACTGGGCAAATGTGTTGCATGCAGAACATTCCAGAGTTTTAGGATAGGGGTTGCAGATAATCCATATCTTGTTGAGAGGGAGTGTTGAAAATGCAACAAGATGATGGATCTTAGTGGAAAGGAGTCGCCTTCACTAAGTGGGCCCGCAGGCTATTTTTGGCGCAAAGTCTATTTTTAGATTATGTCTATTTTTAGACATATGGATCATGTTCTATGAGTTGCAAGATGCTGTTTATGGATGATTGATCATGTTGGGAAAAATAGATGGACTTCTATTTTTGGTTCACAGCGGAGTGATCAGAGTTTATTTTTAGACTGCCAGGCTAAAAATAGAAACAGTCAAATATTATTAGCCCTTAGTAATATTTGGACTCTAAACATTATCTTATTCTCTTAGAGCACTTCAGTTTGAGCTACGGATGTGGCACATGCAGCTGAAAAAAGGAATCACGTGGTTTCCTATGTGTTATTTGAGCTATTGCATGGAGGACTTCAGTTAGAACTCATGCATGTGAGTTATGTGGAGTTGGATGTGGAGTTGATGGAGTTGTGTTCAGTTTGACTTAGTTGAACTAGTTGTATTTAGTCTAACTAAAGAATACAATAGTGATGAGTTGTGTGAATTAAATAGTAATTAATTCACTAATTATTAACTCATAAAGAAACTAAAGAATACATCAGTTAACTCAGTGCATGGACAGTTCAACAGAGACAGGTGTTAGAGGTAAGTGAAAGGGTGAGTTGTGACTATCAGTTGTGCATGAGATTTGCACATGCATGGATTGAGTAATGCCAATGAGGATTGCACAGTGTGGGCCAATATCAAGGCAATTGTACCCTATGCTCACGTGATTCTCTTGCAGGATTGTGTAGTGGAGGCAGGCAAAGCAGCGGAGAAGATTTGAACCTGTGACTTGTTCGGATCTGAGCTAGTTTTGTGTGTAACAGGTGGAGATAGTGTTGGATACTTGAGAGGAGTATTTTACTATGTATTGTTACATGTTCTAAATCATTATAATATACAGATAGTGTGGGGTTTTCAGCTGTATGCTTTCCCCGTGTTACATACTGTGTTAATGTGCGCATGCGATTGATGTTTCATTGTTTTTTATGCTGCTAAATTGATGATCAACATAGAGGAGATTATGTATTGTGAATGTATTCCAAAATAGTGTATAATCAGGATAATATTTGTGAATAAGTGTCATATTTTTCAAAATTTCTACAAACTAAGCTCTAATACCACTCTGTAACACCCTCCTCCCTCATTTACACAATTTAATTGATTCACTGGGTTAAGCATGTGACGAGAGGCTACTACAATCTGATTCAACTCCTCATGTATAATTTAGGAAGTGGAATCAACACAAGACAACCAATTTGACCTCTTATACATGTCACAAAACCTACAGGAGCCAACCAACCCTTCCAAGTGATCAACCCCTGATACAACTTGACACTTCACTTCCCTAGAGTGTTAGGTCCCTATACTACTAGTGTAGCCCATTATTTTTATTAGTGAAACCCCATTATTGTATTGTTGTGCCCACGTAGTCCCCATATTTTTATTGTTGTGCCTCATAGAAGCCCACTATTGTTATTTTTTCGCCCTTATAATATTATTTTTATGTAGGCTCTGATTATATTGTGACCCCTTAGAATCCTATATATAGAAAGGAGGTCTTGTCATTTGTGTCATTGAAGAATTATTTATTTCTGTAATGTAAAGGAGGTTTACCCATTGAAGAAGCTAATTTTGAAGTCATTGATCTATCTCTTCTTTCATTTTGTGAGTTGGTTGCATAACATTTGGTATCAGAGTTTTGGATTCTAGAGTTTCACTTCTTGAAACAAG
Organism: Pinus tabuliformis; assembly: GCA_031772625.1. Lineage (NCBI taxonomy): Eukaryota > Viridiplantae > Streptophyta > Pinopsida > Pinales > Pinaceae > Pinus > Pinus tabuliformis. Next base: position 291,260,802 of record CM062810.1, read on the forward strand.
TCATCGTGGAATGTTAGATATAAAAAATAAATTTTGTGAAGCTTCAAAATCTAAAATTAAAACCCATTTGAGATGAAATATCGATTAAATTCATGTCCAAATTTCATACCTTTGCTCACTATATTTTTGAAGATATGAACTGAGGAAGTTACAGGTTTCGCAGACTCCAGAATTCCATCTCAAACAGATGACCTAGGGAAAATTGTCATAACTTTCGTTCTGATCATCGGACTCAAATTTTGTAAATAGTGAAAAAAATGGGATGGAGTGTAATTGATTGGGTATTGGGTATTGTTTTTAGGACTGAAGATCGAACAGTGACACATGGCACATCGTACAAGTTCGCTCTACTGAACTAGTCTATAATCAGGTCATCATGGGAGATTGAGAATAACTCCTTCTTGGAGAATCGAATCTCAATCAGACTTATGGGGTTGGAAAGAGGAATCATAGGGTTATCATAGAACAAAATGTAATACCTTGGAAATCCAAAATTACAAAGTTATAATAGATTAAATATAGAGCTCCTAGAAAGTGAAAACAAAAGGTGTGTAGTCTTTTTTAAAATTTGCATAAGCTTTCTTTGAAAAATCAGTTTGAAGTGATTCAAAGGGAACAGTGAAGTATAATTATCATTAATTGATGCCTTGAAGAAAGAAAATGGAAACACCTAGTAAGCAACCCAAAATCTCTATTGTGACTCATGAAGAAAACGAAGAAATGCAACATGATATATCAAAATTATGAGACCGAGTGCAACAAATTTCACTCTCACAAAAAGTAACAGAAGCTAAGTTGGATGGTTTGAAGAATTAAATGGAAGCTAAGATGGATGGTTTGAAGAATTACATGGAAGCTAAGATGGAAGGTCCAAAAGAAAAACTAAAAGGCAACATTGAATATTTGAAGAAAGACATGTAAGGTTTGAAGGGAGGTTTGGAAAAGTTGCTACAAGAAATGCATCCTAATGGAAAAAGGGTAGTAGAGGGAACTCATGATGAGAGAAAAATAAATGTTAATCATGATTTCATGTAATATAATGTTGGATTAAAGACCCACCATATTCCAAAGATCTATATGACGAAGTTTGATGGCAAGGATCCCGTAACATGGATACTACAGATGGAGCAATATTTTGATCTCCACAATGTGAAAAACACACAAAAGGTATGCATTGCAACTTTATATTTAGAACCCAATCAATTTGTATGGTATCAATGGCTTTTCTATCATAACCAAATTTTCACTTGGTCAATTTTTACGGAAAAAAATGATATCACATTATGAGGATACAAAGAGAAACACCTTCTTTAGCTAATTTATAAATCTCAAACAAAAGGGTTCAATAGTGGAGCACATTGAGGACTTCCAAAAATTGAAGACAAGGGTAAACGATATTCCAAAAGAGCATAGGATTGATGGCTTCACATGGGCTTTAAGCAAAACATCCAACATGAGGTTCGTCTTTGGGAACCTGATTCATTAAAGAAGGCATTCAGGTCGGCAAGAAAAATTGAAAGAAAAATTATGGCAACAAAGAATCCTACCACTCACAACTACAAATATGGAAGTGTTGTTGCTCCTAGCCTTCCTACAAGGTTGACACCACAACAATTGGAAGAAAAAAAAGCAAAAGGGATTTATTATAGTTGTGATAGAAAATACACTAAAGGTTATAATTGTGTTGAGAAGAAATTAATTTACATAGATTGGGAAGAGGAGGAATAAAAGGAACAAGAAACATCAAAAGAAGAGGATATACCCCAGGAACCAACCCCAAATAAAGAAGAAATGAATCCAACCATATCTTGTAATGCATTGACAGGAATTACCACTCCTCAAACTCTCAATATAGAAGGACATATCAAGAAGAAAAAGGTAATAGTGTTAATTGATTCGGGTAGTCCCCATAATTTTATTCATTGTAAGATATCCAAGGAATTGAACTGCTTCCTATATCCAACACCAAAGTGTCAAGTGATGGCTGCAAATGGAGAAACCATAAATTTCTCTAGAAAGTGCCATAATATCAAGCTATCCATGGGAGAATATGTATTTAATAGTCCAATGCTTTCCATTCGAATGGGTGGTGTTGATGTTGTACTAGTATTCTAGTGGTTACAATCTTTGGGTACCATAGATTTTAATTTTCAAGAACCTTTCTTGAAATTGTTTTGGGAAGGAGAAGAAGTTGAATTAAGGGGTATCACAAGGAAACCAACAAATATAATCCACTCTAATGTCATGAAAAAACTTCTAAAGAAAGAACAACGAGGCGTAATTGCACAATTATGTTCACTAGAGGTTAAAATGGCGAAATCATATATTTCTATATATCTCTCCAAAAAGTCTTGAACAATCATTCTAAGGTTCAAGCAGTGGAATATTAGATCGAGCATCAACAACAAGTTCTCCAACTCTTAGAGGATAACCTCACTTTGGTGCAGAATCAAATGAAATAACAGGTAGATCAACATCAGAATGAAATAAGTTTTGATGTAGGTGGATGGGTATTTTTACAGCTACAATTATACAAATAAATGTCCCTCAAGCAAGCTAAGAAGGATAATAAGTTATCACCAAAGTACTATGGCCCTTACAAGGTGCTGCAAAATATTGGTACTATCGCATACAAATTATAGCTTCTTGCATCTTCTTGAGTGCACCCATTTTTCCATGTTTCATGCTTAAAGAAGGTTATAGGTGACAAGCTCCCATGTTTGGCATGGAATCTCCCCACAACATGTTTTGGGGCTCAAAACCAAACTTTTGGTCAAATGTATTGTAAGACTCCACAAATTGCGGGTGTGGAGCATCAGGTATAGGTTGAGTCATAGGGTTGTCTGCCCTAAGTACTGTAAAGTAATGTAATGTCATGTCGGCCTACCCATGGTCCGCAGACCATGGGATTGTATAAATAGAGTGAGGCTCTAAGTTGTAAAGAGAGCGAAGAAGCAAGGAAGCTGAGTAGTGAAAATAGAGCATAGAGTAAGAGTCTAAGTGTATTAGGTCATAGTAGTAGTAAGAGGCTTTGTAGCTGAGTGAGCAGAGGCCTAATAGAGTCCACAGCTGAGTGCACAGGGTAGTGTCGAGTTTGTAATCTTGAATGAAGAATAATAAAGAGAAGTTGATTCCAATTTCTATGCATCTGCTTCTATATTGCCTTCTTTACATTTATACTGTTTTGTTTATCGTGCGCACTTATATGATTGCTTGATATACTGTTAATTATCAATAATCTTACACAAATACGTTAAGTAATCAGGTAATAATAGGTTAAATAGTAAGGAACTTGGGTATATTACAGATCGTGCCTTGAGTAAGGCTGCATGTAGGTAGCATCATAGGTTGTGAGGGACTAATAGGTGCGCATAGCAACGTGCGCGTAGGGTAAAATCGTGGATCGTTAAAAGCTCATCAGGCATCCCTAGGGTGTGGAAACCTGGTTCTAGCACCCTCCCATACTACTTCAGATGAGACCTTAGTCCACGCTCCCTAGATTGTCGCCGAAAGGGCTAGTAGTAATAGGATTTTCTTAGCTAAATCGCCTCTAAACCTGGGTTAGGCCCAGATAAGCCAACAAATAGTTCCATTGTCGAAAACAGGATCTACATCAGGGATGTGTGATGTCATGCCAATGGAATCCCACAATGAGAGAAATTGAAGAGTGGTTGGACAAGAAGATTCACGAGTTTGCAGCACAGGAAAACATAAATCCATGAGTATCTAAGGAACAGTGGTTGGAGTTCTACTTGTATACGGAAATCCATGAAATTTTCTTTGCATCCTTTCATTCTGAGCTATATGAGTGGATTGTGAAACTAGCAGATAGTTAGGGAAGGTGTAGGCTTGACAAACGAATCGTGTGGACTCCAGAATTAGTGCGTAGACTAGAAGCATCAGGAGATAAGATTGCGTGAGCTATGGACCTTTGGCTCGACCGGATTATAGGAGGATTTATCACAGAGTTCGTGGTAGACACGACCGTCAGCTATAGTGAGGCAGAGCGATGTTTCCTCAAGGGACCGCGAGGTGAGTATATTAAATCTTTGAACAATTGGATTAAGATGGTATTGTGTGAAAAGCGGGTTATGTGAATAAATTAATGTTTGGGACTACGCAAAGTGGGAAGATCTATAGAAGCAGAAGTAGTGAAGAATTGGAAACCAGTCCCTTAATTTCAAGTGAGGAAGAGCTTGCGAAAGTCTCTCCAAGAAGCACAGTCAGTCTAATAAGGCAGCACATTCTGTGTTTACCACCTCCACCCACACCACCTCCCATCTCACCCTCCTCACCTCCATCTCCACCCACCCCACCTCCGCCACCACCAGAGTTCAGTATGGCGAGTTCAGTATAGTGGGGAATGAAGATCTGGATCAATTCTGGTTCATGGTAAGAGTAGTATGGGAAGCCCAAGGCGTCGCAAATGAAAATATCAAGAAGGCTACACTGGTGATCACATTGCAGGATTGCGCATTAACATGGTACATCAAGCATTCTAATGACCATCCAAACACAAGAATCACAGAAATCCAGGCCAAGCTAAACAGGGAATTTAGCAAGCCAAAGTTGGAAACACAATCAATCATCGGGTTTGAGGAGATCACGATGCTCCTGGGTGAGACCCCTTGGGATCTGGACAAAATACTGAAGGGTATGATTCGTGAAGCCAGCATGACGTTGAAAAATGGACAACACTGCATATGGTTTGTAGCATCACTAACACCGCACTTAAGGACAAAGCTGTCACAACAAAAACTTTCCATCCAGGCTGAAGCTTTGGAGATGGCGATGAGATTGCATGAGACCCTATACAAGACTCTGGTCTAAGAGTCCAATAAATCCACATGCAACTGTAAAATTTGTGTCTGGAGATGCAAAGTTTGAAACAAGACAGGACACCTCGGACATAGGCACGTGAGGAGGTATGGTGCATAAAAAGCAAAGGCCAGGGGCATGACAAGGACCACTATCTATTGTTCATGAATTATTTGGTAGGAGGAGGGACGATGCCATTAAGACCTGAGGCATAGGTAGGGTTGAGCGCGTTGCCTGCATTATGGTGCATGATCTGTCAGATATGAGGAAACGCACTACAAATAATTGTCATCTATTGCAGAACTATGCGTAGACGTCCCAACAATTGTTTTGTAATTTCTGGAAGTTGGTAGGCCATGATGAATGCACCTGCAGAAGCTACGAACTAATGATAGATAGGACTCCTGCCTACAGGGTGCAGGCAGAAATGTGAGCCCTCGACCTAAATACAGGAATGGTGCGTGCTAGATTTCAGGGGTGCAATCGGGGTTGAGGTGGAATGGGACCAAGAAGGGTCATGGACAATTAATTTGTTATAATTATGGAGGGCCAGGGCACTATGCCCGTGATTGTACAAACCTAACCAGAATATCATGTTTGTACTGTACTCAGTTTAATCATGAGGTAGAAGACTGCCCTACACTGATAGCGAGACTTGAATGTAAACATGATGCTCAGGGGCGATGTGACCATTGGTGACGATAAAGGGAAAAAGTCAAAAGAAAGTGCATGGGTTCGCAAGGCTTATACTAAGGAACCTGAATTTGATTTAGAATGCGTGAAGGAGAGATTCATGGAAGCTAAGAAGAGCTTCACAGGGTCCTCCACTTCATGTAGTAAGGATCAATTAGAACCAGGGATGGATCCTTCAATACTCACTACCTTTCTAGAGACATGCATGAAACTACTACGTGACAGAAAGGCAGTGAGAGGACTACAGGAACTTATCACTAGGTGCATGGGGTCAGGAGAACCATGCATGGTCTGGAAACTGGGAAAGCATGCATTGCACACAGGAAGGGAAATGAGGTTGACTACACAAATTGGCGAATATGAAATGGATCAGGTAATTCTGGATCTTGGATCGGATGTGAATGTACTGCCAAAACAAACATGGGAACGCATGGGCAGACCCGTGCTACAATGGTATCTTATTTAGTTACGAATGGCAAACCAACAGAAGATCTTTCCCATGGGAAGATTGTAAGGGGTAACAATATATATTGAAGGTGTGAGCGCGTAGGCGGATTTTGAAGTGATAGAGATTGTTGATGACAGTAATCCCTATCTCGCACTACTAGGAATATGCTAGACCACCGATATGAACGGAGTCATAAATATGAAGAAGTGCAAAATGATCTTTGAGAAAAAGTCACTATGCATAGTAGTACCGCTAGATCCAGCCAAAGGAGTGTGATACATTGAATCGGTGCGCGATGACGACAGTGAGGACATTCTCGATTGTATTTAAAAGATAACCACATGAGAGGAGGATTGGGTGAATCCAACTGTAGATGGAAGGATTTCGTGGGAGCATGAAAGCTCATGCACTTCAGATTCAGACGAAGAGATAGAGCGATGGCAGAATTAGCTGTGCGAAGTAACAACACTTAATTGCAACATGATGGTTAGATCACTGCGCTGCATGACAACAGAAGCAAGGGATCTAACAACATATGATGGTTTGACAGTGGTGGATGGATTCCTGAGCAAATTTGAAAGCGCAGTACCAGAACAACAGCAGTTTGATGTGCTAAAATGGGCACTGAGCACAACTCCCGCATGATGGTGGGGTACACATCAGGGAAGTTTTGAGGATTAGCACGGATGCAGAAGAATGATGTGCCTACGATTTGGGAAACCGTAGATATGGCTAGTGGACAAATATGATGGACGAGATGATCCATGCACACACATCACGAAATGGACCAAGGTCTACTGGGAAAAGCCACAGCCTGAATGGGTACATTTATTCTATCATACCCTGGATGTCATACCCATGAATTGTTATACTGAGACAGAGCTCCGCCATGGTACAAGCGAATGGGATGTCTTGCACGAGGGATTTCAGTTAATCTTCACAATTGAAGATCATTGGTTAGATACTGTTGACGATATGCTATTGGCAGTAAAAGAAGTTATCTTCAAAATACCCCAGGAGCCAATGGAAGTACTTCAACCAAAATGGGCGACACAGTTGAGCTACGCACTAGAGTGTTATAACATAAATATTGAGGAAGATGATGAGGACCCATGAAATATTAACATTTTAGAAATGGAAGGCTGTCGCGAGATTCATGGACCATCACTTAAAGACCCCGACATCACCGCACCATTAAAGACGAAGCAATTCAACATTGGAACGGAGGCAGAGCCAAAGTACGCAATTCTTGGGGACTATTGGGATGATACCACGGTTGATAAGGTTGCTAAGTTACTTGCGAATACTAAGACTTGTTCCCGACCAAAATTACGGACTTAAAAGGGATCGTTGGCGACTTAGGGATGATGAAGATCACCCTGAAACTTGACATGAAGCCAATTAAACATTGACCTTACCACTTGAATGCAAAGTATAAAGAAAAGGTCCATGAGGAACTGGAGAAAATTCTCATAGCAAAAATTATTGACCCAGTGGAAGAATCCGACTGGGTGAGTCTGATGGTAGTATAGGAGAAAAAACAGAAGGGCAAAATAAGCATATGTGTGGACCTCAAAAAGCTGAAGGACGCCTGTGTACAATCCATTTTGACACCATTCACAGATGAAGTATTGGAGAATATTGGCGGTCAGGAAGCATGCTCGTTCATTGATGGGTTCTCAGGGTACCATCAGATCAAGATCGCACTTGAAGATAGGAGAAAAATGACCTTCGCAACAGAATGGGGTTGCTTTCAATACACCGTTATGCCATTCGGACTGAAGAATGCACCAAGTATATTTTCACGCATCATTATAGCTACATTCAAAGAATACATCTATAAGCTCTTGGAAGTCTATCTGGATGATTGGGCTGTCTTTGGATTAGTTAAGCACCATGTAGCAAGCTTACGCTTAATGCTGGATACTTGCTGCCAACACCATATTGCGCTGAACCTTAAGAAGTGCACATTCCTCGTTCCCTTTGGAAACCTACTGGGACATGTGGTCTACAAACAGGGACTGATGGTGGACCCTGCGAAGATTGTCATTATTCTAAAATTGGAAGCACCATGAAGTGTTAAACAATTGTGCGCTACTTTGGGGCACACTGGATACTATAGGAAGTTCATCAAAATTTATGCCCAAATAGCAGCGCCGATGGAAAATCTATTGAAAGACGATGTTACATATTGCTGGAATGATGATTTCATGAAGAGTTTGGATGTCCTGAAGTGGAAACTAGCCTCCACTCCAATACTGGTCTTCCCAAAATGGGATGTGGAATTTCATGTACATGTTGATGTATTGTGTATTGCATTGGGAGTCATCCTCACACAGGAAGGTGCAGAGGGAATGGATCACTCGATTGGTTTTGCAAGTCAAAGATTGTCTAAAGTAGAAAATAACTATTCCACCACCGAGTGCGAGGGGTTAGTGATGATGTACGCGCTCCAAAAATACCAACGCTATCTACTTGGAGGACATTTGAAGATGTATACCGACCATTCCGCTTTGAAATACCTGGTGAATAAGCCTGTGTTGGGGGGGGCCATATGCAGATGGCTCTTACTATTCCAAGAATATGATTTTGAGGTCATAATCAAGCTGAGACGCCTAAACGCAGCATGAGATCACTTGTCATGAATTGAGACAGGTGAGGAACCCACGAATTTGAAGGAGGGACTGCTTGATGCACAGCTCTTTGCAGTGTGCGTCATGGACGGACACTTCGAAGGTATAATCCATTTTCTAACAACAAGGACTATGCCAAAGGAAGAATCAGTCCAATAGAAGAAGGAATTGGTGGTGCTTGTGGCGGAATTTTCTGTCATCATGGGGCACCTCTAAAAAATGGGCAATGATGAGATATTGCGAAGATACGTACCTAAATTTGAACAAGGTCAGATCCTCATGAAAGCACATGGGGGCACTACAGGAGGACACAATGCAGGACGTGTGACTACACAGAAGATTCTTCACGTAGGGTTACAGTTGCCAACCCTGCACCAGGATTCGAAAGCACACTGTAAGGCCTGTGATATATGTCAAAGGACTGGAAAATCATCATGAAGGGATGAGATGCCACTAAATCCACAAATGACACTGTAGCCATTTGAAAAATGGGCAATTGACATTGTGGGACCAATCAAACCTCAAGGAAAGACAAGTGCGCGCTACATCATCATCGTGAAAGAGTATCTGACACGATGGGTAGAAGCGCAGCTGGTCAAGGACTACACATCCACTATGGCTACGAAGTTTTTGTTCGAAAATGTGTTGACATGATTTGGCTGTCAGAAAATCTTAATGAGTGATCACGGAACACAGTTCCTGAATGAAACCATCAGCGCACTCATAGAAGAGTTCTAGGTGTATCATCAGAAAAGTACACTGTACCACCCACAAGCTAATGGGATAATAGAGGCATTCAACAAAATAATGGAGACTGCACTGACTAAAGTATGTAACATTCAGCAAAATAATTGGGACCTATGCATACCTGCCATATTATGGGCATACAAGACAACTTGCAAGAAATTGATGGGACAGACACCTTTCTGGTTAGTCTATGGCACGAAAGCTGTCATGCCGATGGAATACATCGTACCTAGTCTACAAATAGCAATGCTCATAGGCATGACGAACCATGAAGATCTGGAAGAAAGGCTCGCGCAATTAGAAGAACTCGAGGAAGAACAGTTTCTGGCTGGAGTTCATCAGCAAGTACAAAAGAAGCATGAAAAATTTCTGGGAAAATTCAGAATGCACTGGCTGGGACCATACATGGTTAAGGAGGTCACAGACGGTGGCACGGTCCAGCTAGTCAAACTAAATGGAGAACCCTTCCTAGGCAAAGTAAATGGCAGTCGCTTGAAACCCTACATGGGTGGGCAAGCTCTCTGACTAACCAGCTGAAGCACAATCTTCGTGACCTGAGGAGCCAGACAAGGGCATGGGACTATAAACACATGCAAAAGATGCCAATACCAAGGAAAGGATATAATGCAGACACAGATGATTTAGAAGCAAGAATGCAGCAGGTACAACAGGCAGCAGCTTAGTGCGCTACCGACATTCAGGATGTTGGGACCAGTTGTAGGGGCTCCACGCCAACAAGGTGACTCGGGGATGAGTCATGACGATTGTGTTGGGGGCTTGTTGGGCATGGAATCCCCCCACAACATGTTTTGGGGCTCAAAACCCAAGTTTTGGTCAAATGTATTGTAAGACTCCATGAGTTGCAGGCCCGGAGCGTGAGGTATAGGTTGAGTCATAGGGTTGTCCACCCTAAGTATTGTAAAGTAATGTAATGTCATGTTAGCTTACCCATGGTCTGTGGACCATGGGATTGTGTAAATAGAGCAAGGCTCTAAGTTATAAAGAGAGCAAAGAAGAGAGGAAGCTGAGTAGTGAAGATAGAGCATAGAGTAAGAGTTTAAGTGTATTGGGTCATAGTAGTAGTAAGAGGCTCTGCAACTAAGTGCATAGAGGCCTAGTAGAGTCTGCAGCTAAGTGTGCGGACCCTTGCATCTGAGTGCGCAGGGTGGTGTTGAGTGTGTAATATTGAATGAAGAATAATAAAGAGAAGTTGATTCCAATTTCTATGCATATGCTTGTATATTTCCTTCTTTACATTTATATTGTTTTGTTTATCGCATGCACTTATATGATTGTTGGATATACTATTAATTATCACTAGTCTTACACAAATACATTAAGTGATAAGGTAATAACAAGTTAAATAATAAGTAACTTGGTTATATTACGAATCGCACCTCAAGTAAGGTTGCACGGAGGCAACATCATAGGTTGTGAGGGACTAATAGGTGTGTGCAACGACGTGCGCACAACGTCAAACCGCGGACTGCCAGAAGCTCATCAAACATCCCCAAGTTGCGGAAACCTAGTTCTATCACCCTCCCATACTACTTTGGGTCAGACCTCAGTCCACACTCCACTAACTATTACCGAAAGGGCCAGTAGTACTGGAATTTTCTTGGCTAAATCACCTCTAAACCTGGGTCAGGCCCATACAAGCCAACATCCAAGTTTAAACAATATTTCCAAAACTTGAAGAGGAAGGAAAAATCATATTGGAACCTGAAGCAGTCATGGAATCAAGAACCCGATAGCTATGAAATCGATCAGTTTCAGAGTATCTCATCAAGTGGAAGAACTTACCCGCTAAATATTCCACATGGGAGGATGAAAATTTTATACAGAAGCATCCAAAACTACTGAAGCGTTGAGGACAACACATTTTTGGAGGTGAGGGTCATGTTAGTCTCTATACTACTAGTGTAGCCCCTTATTGTTATTAGTGCAACCCCCTTATTGTATTGTTGTGCCCATGTAGTCCCCATATTGTTATTATTGTGCCCCATAGAAGCCCACTATTGTTATTGTTGTGCCCTTACAATATTATTGTTATGTAGATTCTGATTATATTGTGACCCCTTAGACTCCCATATATATAAAGGAGTTCTTATCATCTTTATCAGCGAAGTTGTTCATTTATGTAATGTAAAGGAGGCCACCCCCTCGAAGAGGCTAATTTTGAAGTCATTGACCTATATCTTCTTTTATTTTGTGAGCTAGTTGCATAACATAGAGCTTTAGTCACTCCCATGACATTGGCATGTAAGCGATTGGGGTCTTTTTCAGATAGTTCTGAGACTATGACCCCAGATTACGTACCACATTTTCAGGTCCAAGACTCAGGCAATTTCCCAAAATTCCATGAAACCTTCAAGAATGAAAAGTAAAAATGAGACGGAAGATTGATTCCTTTTAGGAGGAGAGGTGTGATGGAGGGTGGCGGGAAGCGATTGTTGAGCTAGGTTTATAGGCTTTTGTAGAGTTTGTTCTCCATGGAAGGATGCAAAGGAGGGAGCACCACTCCCTCCTACAAGCAGGTGGTGGCCAACAGAGGTAAAAAACCAATAGAATATGATAGAGGTCCTTCAGATGGAAGGTAAAGAAACAATGAAGAGAAGCAAGATGGTTCTAAATCCAGGGAGAATAATAGAACTAGAGAAAATGAGGAAGTAGACAAGGAATAGGGAACAAAAGACAAAGCATAAAAGGGACCATGCAAATCCAAAACTATGATCACTCCCAGAGTAGTTTTAAATGATCTTGCTCTGCAGGCACATAGGGACCACATGCAGACATATGCAATCATTTGTAAATTCATGGGTTTATGGCCCACTAAAAAAGATTTACAAACATGGATTAAATACCATTGGAAACCAAAAGGAATCATAGACCTACATCTTGGGTCAAAGGGATTCTTTACTGTGGTCTTTGCTAATATTGAAGATAAGGACAGAGTGTTTGAAGGAGGGCCTTACTTTTACGTAGCTGCAGGCCTGTATATGCGACCATGGGTTATGAATTTTGTCCCAGAATGTTACCTCGGTCCCAGTTAGGGTTAGACTCTACTCTCTACCTCTAGATTATTGGCAAACGGAATCCTTATCTACCATAGGAAATAAGTTAGGACGTTTTTTCAAAGCTTCTGAGGCCACTGGAAGGGGAAAATATACATCCTTTGCAAGAATATGTGTGGATATGGATCTTTCTGGAGCTTTTCCGGATGAGGTAAAATTGGAAGTGTTTGATGAAGAATGGGTGCAAACAGTGGATTATGAACATATTCCATTCAGATGTCGCAAATGCCATGAGCATGGGCATCCATTTAGAGATTTCCCTCTCAGTAAGATAGAAAATAAGAGTAAAGCTAACACCATGGAAGAAACTAAAATCATTCACAAAGTGGTATAGAAAGGAAAAGGAAGCAAAAGGGGACCGAAGCTACATCAAACAGAAGAGCAACAGGCCAGTCAAAATAGGTTTCAAGTTCTAGAAGATGAAGAGGTGATAGCAAAAGCAGATTAGGCTAAGGGAGGAAGTCTAATGGAGGAGGAGGATGAAGAAGATGGTGAACAAACACAAAACATTAATAAATAGAAAGAAGAAATGATGAGTGACACAGAATTGGAAATGGATTAGGAAATGACCCAGAGTGAGATGGAGATGGAAGACCATGAACTACAGGAGATTCTTGATAAAGAGAATCTAGATCTAGAAGGATTCTTGAAATAAGGAACTAGGGAGGGAGTGGATTCTTTACATCCAGAGGAGTTCAATAGAGTTCAGTAATTGTTTATATGGAAAAATCAGACCATCGGGCTAGAGAAGCAAAGGAACAATGAAAGGCAGGGCAACAAATGTGTGAAAACTATGAAAACCACACCAGGATTAGCACCCAAAAACCCAAGAAAGAATAGAGGCAGGAAAAAGCAGAATGAGCTTTTGATGGAATGTGGAAAGCTGATGATAGACTCAGGTAAGATGAAAGACCTAACCACCTACTCCTTTAAAAATCTTTAATAATGAAGTTCACTTCTTGGAATATTAGGGGTCTAGGCAGTAAAAGAAAATAAAGATTACTTACTAATGGAATGAAACAAGCAGCACCGGATGTGATCTTCATTCAGGAAACTAAATGTTCCATTCAAAAAATAAAAGAGATTCACAACAAATTGTTGTGGGGAAAAATGCCTATGCAGGACGATCCTATCCACCTAAGGTGTGACAGTGCCTTAGCAACAAACAGAGACAGCTATTATAGTTTCTTCCTTTATGAAATGGGAAAGAAGAGAGATCAATGGACTTACCGGTGTCTTCCGTTTGTCCCTCGATCTAGATCCTCTTCTCCTTTGGATGTTCACAGCTACTTGCCTCCTCGCAAAACCACAAGAGAACAGCTACTTGCCTTCCTGCAAGATCACAAGAGAACAGCTACTTGCGACAAGAGAACAGCTACTTGAGACAAGAGAAGAACATAACACAAAGGCAGATATTCATATTCATAAACGATTCAGGATTAGAAGTAAATCAAATACACTAATGCAATCATACATCAAAGATACATCAGTATATAGGAGAAAACCAAGATAGCTTTATTGATAAATAATAAGGTTCAGGAAGAGATACAACCCAGAGGGCTCCAATCCAGCATCTCCTTCCCAGCAGAATGGAATTCCTATCTTCACCTCCCTTCAAAGCATTAAGCACCCAATGATTCCAGTCTCAAACCAACAGCAATTATTTGCAATAACAAAATTCCAGCCTCTAGATCTCATGGAGGAGAGATCTATATATAGTTATTTTGGAGAGAGGATGAGTCAGCTTGAGATCTGACTAGTGTCCTCTCCCTCTCTCATTTCTTGAGTCCACTTGGAGGTTCTTGCTTCCACTTGGAGATTTGGAACCTCTTACTCATCACCAGTCGAATTCCCTGATGCAAGTGTCATTTTGGAAGCTTCCTGGGCATTGACACATTGAGGAATGAGCCTGCCACTTGTCCAAACTCGCTCAGCGCAGGTAGCCTTTGTTGGAGTTGACATTCAACGCAGGTAGACAGTGGAGCAGTTGACATTCAGCGCAGATGCTCAGTGGAGCAGTTGACATGATCCAGAATTGGCTTGTTTTTGAGCAGTTTCAGGTGGAGAACTTCTGTGAATTGCTGTGGTTAGTTAGCCTTGTTCCTCTAGGGGTAGGAACAACATGTTTAGGGACTTTGGATCCCTTAGATTATGGACATTTCATGCTCAATGCTGTAAGGCACAAAAATGTCTATAACAGTTGCCCCCTAAAGTATGAGCTCGTTTATCGGGTGAAATGCTTTATCCAGGAGGGTCCGAAGTTCATCCATTTGCTGGGAGGAGACCTGTAATAAGATACAATACAATACATTATGATTCATACTACTTTCATGATCTAGCTGAGGCGGGCATTCCCATGCTCAGCTTTATAAAGTCATTTTTGTACATAGAACAGACGATCGTCTGATGGTAGACTGATAATTTTGGTGAAACTATTATCCTTTGAGTAGGATGATCATCTTCTGCAATGACGTACATGACAAATGTCTTTATCTTTCCTGAATATATATCGCAGCCCGGATGGATGAAACTAGATCCGAGGTCTTCAAACTCGTTCGATCTTCACTCTGAGTACAAGTCGATCCATGTGAGAATTGCACTGAAGTCGAACATGGAAAGACATCGCTTAATTACCGGTCAATAATGTAAACCATTAACAAGCGCGAGAGGAATCACCGATAATGATAATGACCCTCAAGGTACTGCAGTACAATTCACGTGGTGTGAATAAAGGACTTGGCGTCGAACACCACGCAAAATCTTCTGGTCGAAGGTCATTGATGTATACCTGTCGCTGGAAGTGAGAAACTTGCCATTGAGGCATGCAAGCTTCAAAGTACTGAAGGGGTTGTTCCTAGATCAACTTCTTGGATAATGAGCTGATGTCGACAAGAAGTGATCCGTCAAAGGAGGGCCTTAATGAATCCCACATCAATGACACGGAACGGAGCTAATGATTTTAATGGAGGTGAAAACGATCTGTGACATATGATTCAGGGTGGCGGTCATGAATGGATGAAGGATAATGTATGGCAGTGGATGGGACCCGGTTGACTCTTTCTGAACGACTTCTCTTGAACATGTGGCAACACTGATGCGATGGATCGGTAGCATTACCCCAATTATGGATGGTATGGCGAGACCATGGTGATGTGACCGGTGAATGAAACAACCCAACCCGATTGTGGTACGGATGAAAAGTGTCATGTTCAAGAGCGACCTGCTACCATCAAAGTTTTCTTTAGTTTTCTCCCAATTTTTCCCCAGTCATTGCTGACCAGTGCCTCTTTATTTTTGTCAAGCTTGAGGAGGATAACATATGCTTGTTCTATAACCTGCCCTTCGGGCAAGCCCATCGCTATGTTTTAACGAGCCTAGCGATAGTGAAACTCGTTCTCGTCCAAAGACAAGTTTGTCGCTATTTAGTGGTTTAACGAGTCTAACGACAAAGACAACTCGGTCCCTTTTCATTTTTAGAGAGTCTGAAAAGGTACGTAAAGTTAACTCCAAAATTCCTTTTTCGTCATCTAATCCCTTAAGTCCGAAAAAGTATAAAACAATACAGAAGGGATGAGTTTTCGATCGTTTTAACGAGCCGAACAAAACAAGCGCTCGATCTTTTTGTGCAATAATCCCTCAGGTCCAAAAAGATTAAAATCTAGAGGAGGGATAGCACTTCCGGTCGCTTTAACGAGCTGGAAGTCCAAAACTCAGCAATCTTTTCATATTTTACGAGTCAGTTGAAAAGAGGTTAAAGAAGACTTGTCTTTTGAGGAACGAGTGATGAACAGGGTTAGCAGCTAATTCCAGGTACAGGTTGGAAGTTTCCAATCACAGCAGTGTCACAAGGATGGCTAGGTGAAATCACTCTTCGCAGCTGTTCCTCAAAAATGGGTAAACAATCAGATGGAGGTGAACGATTGGCCAAATGAAAAGTGGAGGTGATGGTGCAAACACGACCAAGGCTTTTATGGCAGATAAGGTTACATACACAATGGTTATTTACCAGGATGGGTTCATTTTTTAACGAGCTTGAATGCGCCAAAACACTGCTCGAGCTTATGTTTATTTTTTAACGAGCATGAATTCCGCGTTAAAACTGCTCGGATCTTGCGTTTATTTTTTAACGAGCATGAACTTTGTGCTAAAACTGCTCGATGATAAGTTTGCATGCCCCCAGCATAATAACGCAAATCGAGGTGCATGCCCCCCAAGCTTCATTGAATTCAACTCGGTGGTTGGAATGAAGGTTTACCTTTGAGATTTGAAAAGGGGATTTGTTTCATTTTTTTATTTTTTTTAAATGAGGTTGACACAGTAAAAGAACTATCCTCATGACTCCTTGTTTCATTTTTTAACGAGGTTGACACGAGATAAGAACCGTCCTCGGAGTCCAAATCCATTAGATATAGAAGGTTTCATATTCCACTGTGGCCACTTCCGCCAGATTACTCGGAGGCGGTAGGGCAAAAGTACCCATTAAGGCAGGGTCTTTTAGGAGACCTACTCCGATATTTTGGAGCGAATGATTGCTTCCATGGATCATTGGAATGCTTCCCGTAACTTGTGAACTGTTGGGGAGAAAATTTTGTTGGTCGACGATTGTAATTCCTCCTTGGAAGGGAAATGCAATCTTCCTGAAGTAGGTCGACACAACTGCGGCCATGGCATAGATCCACGGTCTTCCTAGTAGGATGTTGTAATCAAGATTCCCATCGATGACTTCAACATCTATTTCTACTGTTTTCCCTCCTAGTTCAACTTTCAAGTTACTTAGGATACCATATGGTGTATATGTCCTTCCGTCGAATGCTTTTAATGTCGTCGAAGATCGCGACAAGGTTGGAGATCCTAAAGTTTTCCAGCAACTCATCGACATAATGCATGTAGATGCCCCCTCATCAATAATTGTTCGATGAACAGTTTTGTTGAGGGCTTTCACTTGAATAAGGAACGCTAGTTGAGCTGGTAACTAAGGGTCATATCCTTTATGATCAAAGGCCACAAGATTGGAATCCATTGGGTCAATCCCACCTATTGCTGATAATAAAGCTTGCTCTTGGGAGAAGCAATTTTGCGGTACCTCAAGTGTCGACATATCGGATGGCGATTGGGCCAGGTCCTCTATCTGTGCTATTTTCGTACAAGGATTAAATGTCAATTTGTGTACTGCTCCGTTTTGCGACTTTATCATTGGCTCAGGAACGATGGGTGGCACAACTTCGGTCAAAGTTGTTGTCGAACTACTAGGTTGTTCATTAGCCTTGTTGTTCGACAGCTTTGGATTCCTGTAATCTTTATTCCTCATCAAAGCATCATTTTGCTGCTTTGATACAGACAACATAAGCACTTGGGATCGGGAAGCATTTTGATTAGCAACCAGTTTGGTTCCTGGGCTTGGAAACGGATCAGTCAACACAGCTGAGGTTTTCGAACTCTTAAAGAATCTTTTAAGCTCAGCTTTGTATGGACAATCTGCTGTCCAATGATCCTCATCGCATATATGACACCCCGCAGGGGGTTTCCTTTTTCTCCCTTTCTTTTTCTTCTTGCCCCCTGGTTGCTTCAGTTGTTTGCCCTTGTCGTCCGACACGGCACTTACTTCCGAGGCAAGAAGTTCCTCATTTGCATTTTGACCGAAAATCTTACGGGCCTTTTTAGATATAGCCTTTGTCGATTTCATGTCTGTTGCGCCAATCATGCCATCGTCGGCATGAGAGTCATTGTTTGATTTACGAGGAGGAGGAATTGAGAATTCCGGTCTAGGGGCATCAGGTATTTTGTCGTAGAGTGTGCCAGACTGAGTGTAAACCAAGTCCAGATATTGCGCACGAGCGATGACTTGCTCTTCCGTTACGACTCCCCCCTTTGCCACATCTTCCGTGATGGCAGGAAGTAATGACTTGATAAACCATTCAACTAATAGCTGATCGGGAATGTATGTTTTTATCATCCTACGACGACGTCGCCACTCATGTATATGATCAGATATGTGAGTGGCCGTTGTCTGTTTGAAGTTGGTTAGGAGTTCCGTTCCCGTTTCATACCTTATGGGTAATTGAAAATGGGTTAAGAAAGTCGTGGCTAGGGTACTGAAGTTGTCGAATGAAGCTCTAGGCAATTCGATATACCATTTTGCTGCCGGACCAGTTAACATCCTCTGAAAAAGGCGAAGCCTAATCGAATCATCATTTAGGGTGTTTGATGAACACCACAGATGAAAGGTCATCACATGATTCGACGGATCTTCACCTGGATTTCCATTAAATTTAGGAATATCTGACGGAAGTTTATGCGGAATCGCTGGCCACCAAGGGGCATAAGCAATTGGATCATTCGTCAGTCGGTTTAGATCTGGTAATTCTAGAGTTGCTACAAAGGGCAACTGTTGATTCAGGTTAGGCGAAGCATACCCAAGATAAGATGGAATCGCTTGAGCGGTGGGTCTTTGCATACCAGCATAATGTATTTGATGTTGGCAACTTTGACAAGGTTGATGGGCATAACCATTATAATATGGTTGTTGGTAACCGCTTTGTAAATGCGATTGCTCATTACTTACAAAGACTTGTTGCTCAGGTCCTCGATATGATTGCTGGAATGGGGGTTGATGAGTTTGAACTAGCTCTGGTTGTTGGACCATTTGCTGTTGTCCAATACTGGATGATTGACCAAGATGAGGAGTCATAGTACTTGTTTGAGCCTGAGTCGCTCCAGATAAGGAGGCACTAACCGGAGGTTGTGATCGAGTTATCGAGACAAGAGGCTGTTGTATGGCAACCTGAGAAACTTGGGGTTGACATACAACAGGTAGCGCTTGTACTTGCGACGCAATCAGCATACCAGGTATAGTGGCAACATTTGACACAGGGTGGACTGGTTGCATTGAATATGCAACCCTTGGTTGCTGAGGCAGTATCGGTACCCATCCGCTGGATGTAATTCCAGTTTGATTTGAACTTTGTTGTAAACTCCCATATGGTTGTTCTCCGGGGGGAAACAATGAAAAGGCATACTGCCCTCCATATGGTGGCAATCCAGTACTTAAAGGGTAGATTGGCCTTTGAAGACACATTGGATCAATTTGTTGAGTTTCAACATAAGAAATACCAGATGATAATCCGGATGAAGAAATAGGAACTAACCATGTCGTCGAAACAGTCTCTAATTGGACTCCAGCTTGTTGTTGACAATTTTCCGGGACAGATGGTATACCAGCGAACATTGTTGGAGTAGCAGCAGGAGGCTCTACCGCTGCTGTGTCGGATGACACAGTCCTGGATGTCGACGGTTGTTCAGACATATTTAGTCTATCCAAAAGATTTCCTAGCGATTCTACAAGAACTTTGTGATGAAGGTAGACTAACTTCGAAGATCAACTAGGGAAAGGTGATGATTATTCTGTTTAAAATAAATTTTAACGACACTTAGACACAACTTGCTTTTTCAATTTTAAAGAGTCGAGAAAAAGCTAAAGATGACTCTAGTCTCCTTCGATGTTTTAACGAGCCCGAAGTGACAAATGCTCGGATGGACTTTTTCTGTTATAGAGTCTGAAAAAGGCCAAAAGAAACTGCTCTAGAGTTCTAGGCAGAGGGTGTGCCAAACTTTTCGCAAAACTGCAGAATACTTTTTAAGGTACGGGCGGTCGATCTTCGTGAATGCTGTGTTCACTGCATTGCGATCAGTAGGGCGGCTGACACGGCTTCCTAAGGATAAAGGATATATGCCTATAGGGGTCTCCCAATATATACGCGACGGTACGTGGGAGCATAATCCATACTAGCGCTATCGTCCCTCAGGAGGAATCACCCACCTTCCACGAGATCGACAGTCACTAGGCTTAACGACGCCGGAACACGTCTCTAGCCTAGACCTCTATGTTGTGCGTTATGTTGCAAAGCGTTGTTAGGTTCATTCAGTTTATTTTAAGTTGATCTTTTTTAGAAGTTTTCCTTTCAGGATCACCACGAGATGTATGGTACAATTCCTAAATGCAGTCTAAGATGATAAGCAAGCTTTATTATCTTTTCAACTTTGAAAATCCTAGCTACTAAGGGAAAAGAAAGACACCATCTTTTCTCAAAGAGCAATCAGCACACTCTAATGCACTTTTCCTAAATCAAGCATGCAAACTATCAAAATGCAAATGCACAATGCAGGTGTTTGTTTTCCGCTTTCTTAGTATTGATGCCTACAAAGAAAGCTTTTTGTACAACTTTGAATTTGCTTTTAAATGACAGATACAAACAAGTTTACTTTTTCGAAATCAACAAGGGTAGAAGAGATTACAACACTTTGGGACTTTCGAAATGAACACTTGTTTCGACACTTAAAAGAGACAAACTCAAACCAATAAGCAAAAGTAAATGTATAATCAACTGTAAACAACCAATGAACTCTCTCCTAAGATTACAATCAACAGATCTGAATCAAGGTCTACAGGATGATTATTTCACTCATGCAAAGGAAAACTGTAAATGATGCCACAAACACATAAAAACACTCACAGTATTTTTGTACAAAAGGAGGTGGAATTTAAGCAGAGAAAAGGAGTTATCATACTAGTACCTATGCTGGTTACAGGCTGCAAAAAACAGAGATCAAAACAGGGCAACAGAGAGCAGAGAACCCCAGCTACACAAGGCAAGACTGGTTCAGCGCAACCTCAACACTGTGGTTTTGACATTCAGCGCAGGTAGCCTTCACGGGACCTGTGTTGAAATGCAGAATGCCTTCACAGCAGTTGCGCTGAAGGAGAAACTCTCGTTTCTCACTGGGTTCTGGGTCACAGATTGCTCAATAATCAATGGTTTCAGGCCAAATCAGAAACACAAGCAAGGTATAATCAAAGGGATGCTTTGAGAGGGTACTAAGATCTATCACAAAGGATCATCAAATCATTTGTGAGTCCATTGTTCAGATTATAGACAAAATCCAGTGAAGGATCAAGGCAGCAACTGTCTACTTTGCAACTGAGAATAGCAGAAGCAGTTCGATTGTTGTTGTTGAGTCTATGAGGTAAACAATGATAGAAACACAAATAAAATGACTAAAACAATTTCTCCCCAGCGGAGTCGCCAATTTGTTGTGGGGAAAAATGCCTATGCAGGACGATCCTATCCACCTAAGGTGTGACAGTGCCTTAGCAACAAACAGAGACAGCTATTATAGTTTCTTCCTTTATGAAATGGGAAAGAAGAGAGATCAATGGACTTACCGGTGTCTTCCGTTTGTCCCTCGATCTAGATCCTCTTCTCCTTTGGATGTTCACAGCTACTTGCCTCCTCGCAAAACCACAAGAGAACAACTACTTGCC
The DNA here is from genome assembly GCA_031772625.1 of Pinus tabuliformis. Classification (NCBI taxonomy): domain Eukaryota; kingdom Viridiplantae; phylum Streptophyta; class Pinopsida; order Pinales; family Pinaceae; genus Pinus; species Pinus tabuliformis. The sequence goes on from CM062810.1 coordinate 291,282,534, forward strand.
TTCCTGCAAGATCACAAGAGAACAGCTACTTGCGACAAGAGAACAGCTACTTGAGACAAGAGAAGAACATAACACAAAGGCAGATATTCATATTCATAAACGATTCAGGATTAGAAGTAAATCAAATACACTAATGCAATCATACATCAAAGATACATCAGTATATAGGAGAAAACCAAGATAGCTTTATTGATAAATAACAAGGTTCAGGAAGAGATACAACCCAGAGGGCTCCAATCCAGCATCTCCTTCCCAGCAGAATGGAATTCCTATCTTCACCTCCCTTCAAAGCATTAAGCACCCAATGATTCCAGTCTCAAACCAACAACAATTCTTTGCAATAACAAAATTCCAGCCTCTAGATCTCATGGAGGAGAGATCTATATATAGTTATTTTGGAGAGAGGATGAGTCAGCTTGAGATCTGACTAGTGTCCTCTCCCTCTCTCAGTTCTTGAGTCCACTTGGAGGTTCTTGATTCCACTTGGAGATTTGGAACCTCTTACTCATCACCAGTCGAATTCCCTGATGCAAGTGTCATTTTGGAAGCTTCCTGGGCATTGACACATTGAGGAATGAGCCTGCCACTTGTCCAAACTCGCTCAGCGCAGGTAGCCTTTGTTGGAGTTGACATTCAACGCAGGTAGACAATGGAGCAGTTGACATTCAGCGCAGATGCTCAGTGGAGCAGTTGACATGATCCAGAATTGGCTTGTTTTTGAGCAGTTTCAGGTGGAGAACTTCTGTGAATTGCTGTGGTTAGTTGGCCTTGTTCCTCTAGGGGTAGGAACAACATGTTTAGGGACTTTGGATCCCTTAGATTATGGACATTTCATGCTCAATGCTGTAAGGCACAAAAATGTCTATAACACAAATGGCTCAATAGATTTGAGTTTTTGGAAGTCAAAGCAGAGAATACAGTAGGAGGCATTCTCATGCTTTGGAACCCACAAAAAGTTGGCATTATAGAAGCAGAGGCATCTAGGGATTATTTATCAGTGGTCATTCAGCCTGTGGGAGATAAGGAAACCTACCTGGTCATGAATGTGTATGGTCCCCAAAGAATGGATGGTAAACTCAAGCTTCTAGATTCTCTGGAGGATCTCAGAGATAGACATGCAGGAATACCTTGGATCTTGGGGGGTGATTTCAATATGATCAAATCACTTTCAGAGAAAAAAGGGGGAACCAGAATTCTAAATAAAGACTCTTTGGCATTTCAAACCTTCATAGATAATATGAAGCTAGTGGACATTGTAATGAGTAATGGTATTTTTACTTGGAACAATAAAAGAGGAGGAGAGTCTTAGGTGGCATCCAAATTAGATAGATTCATAATCTCAAAGGATCTTATGCTCAGGGACAAGGAAATAGAAGCAAGAGTTCTCCCCTTTGGAGGCTCCGATCACTGGCTGGTTCAACTGGAGATTCAGGGCATTGGTACCCCCAGGAATAGACCTTTCAGATTTGAAAACATCTGTCTCTCCCACCCAGATTTCATCAACAACATAGCCAACTAGTGGTCAAAAGATTTGAATATTCAGGGCACAAGAATGTTCCTTCTTCAAAGACTAAAACGTATCAAGCTCAGGCTCAAAGAGTGGAACAAGAATGAATATGGCAATATTTTTGAAGCAAAAAATCCGTTGAAGGCAAAATGCAAGAACTCAACCAAACCCTTATCACGGAGGGTGTTCACAAAGATGGAAGTGATCAAGCCACCAAATATCACCAAGAATGGGAGAACTTATGTAAACAAGAGGAGATATTTTGGAGACAAAAATCTAGAGTTCAATGGCGAAAAGAAGGAGAACGTAACACTAGATTTTTCCACAGATCAACTATGGCAAACAGAGCTCACAACAAGATTTATTCGATTAAGGATGAGGGAGGTAACCTTCTCAATTCTCATGAATAAATAGAAGCAGTGCTAGTTCAGCACTTTCATGGTATTGCAAAGGAAACCTGTACAGATAGAGAACACTCCATAAGGGATTTAACAAGACATATACCTGAGTTGGTATCCAGAGAGGACAATTTCAACCTCAATAGACCAGTGTTTGAAGAGGAGGTTAGTGAGGTCCTAAAAGAAATGAAAAATGGTAAGGCACCAGGCCCAAATGGATTCAATGTAGATTTCTTTAAAGCTTGCTGGAATATAGTCAAACATGACATTCTGAATGTAGTCGAACCATTTTAAAGGTGCTTAATACCGCCTTTATCTCCCTAATCCCTAAACAGGAATTGTCTCAAACTCCTGACAGGTTTAGACTGATAGCCTTGTGCGATGCAGTATACAACATAATATCCAAAGTTGTGGCCAAAAGACTCAAACCTCTTCTTCCTACCCTGGTGTCGGTGGAACAATCTGGATATGTGGAAGGTAGGCAAATCCTCAAAAACATTATTCAAGCTCATGAGGTAGTGCACTCACTAAAAATCAATAGGAAGGCTAGAATGATCATGCAATTGGATATAGCCAAAGCTTATGATAAGCTGAATTGGACTTATATCAGGGTTTGATCACAACTGGATCAGATGGGTAATGGCCCTAGTTACTTATCCCATTTTTTCTATTCTTGTTAACGGTTCTCCCTCGGAGACTTTTATTCCTTCAAGAGGCATCAGGTAGGGAGATCCACTCTCTCTCTTTCTATTTATACTCATGATGGAAGGGCTGGGTTGATCTATCAAGCATGATAAAGTAGTTGGTAAAGTCAAAGGAATCCAACTTTCTGAAAATGGACAGGCCTTGACTCATCAACAACTTGTTGATGATACCATGCTGCAAGGAATTCCCACGGTCAAAGAAGCTCTTGCTTATAAACAAATCCTGAAAGACTTTGCCATGGCTTTAGGTATGGAAGTTAATCTCTCCAAATCTAAGATTTTTTTCTTTAATACTCATATTTCTATTCAGAGAAATATATCTAGAATTTTGGACTTTCAAAGGGAGATCCTCCCTTCAAAATATTTGGGAGTTCCTCTAACTGCCAAAACTTTACACAAGAGCATCTAGGAGCCAGTGATTAATAAATTGCAAGATAAAATTAGGAAATGGACTATTAGATCTTTAAACTTGGCTAGTAGGTTGGTGCTCACCAAGGCTATCCTACAATCAATCCCAGTCATCATGCTATCAGCTCTCCCAGCACCAAAAGGAGTCTTGCAATAATTTAGAACCATACAAAGAGACTTTCTTTGGGTCAAGGGGGAGGAAAGAAAGAAATGGGCCTTGGTAGCATCAGAAAAAATCTTCAAACCTAAAAACCATGGAGGGCTTGGATTGGATGATCCTGAGATTCCAAGCAAGGTTTTAGGAGCAAAATTATGGTGGCGATGGGTAAAAGACCCAGAGGCTTAGTGGGCTAGTATTTGGAAAGAAAAATATGCCAGCACTTGGAAAAATAATGATCTCATAAGGATGTTTGGAAATATAAACGGCTCACACATTTGGAATAAGGCCTGGGAGAACCAGGGCTTAGTTCAAGAAAACAGATTTTGGGAAATCAGAGAGGGAGACCTATCTCTATTCTGGGAGGATAAACGGAAACAAGAACCTATACTATTAAAAGAAGACTTGAGGGACCTCAAGGAAGAGACAGATACTAAAGGGTTATCTAAAGTAAAATACTTTTGGGACCAAACCAACAGTATAGGAAAATGGAGAACCTGGAGGAACTTTGATTTTAGGGATGATAGCCCCCTAAAAGCCAAAGCATAGACACTAATAAAAATGTTAGAACAAAGGAATATTTTGATGTCAGAGGGGCAAGACCAGCTGAGATGGGGCAACAATAATGAGGGTACCTTTAATCTTAAGGAGGCAAAACTTATTCTCGTTGACCTGCATTCCCATGCTCCGGATAGGATTTGGCAAGACCCATGGAGACATCAAGGCTGGATGAAAATTAAACTCTTCATGTGGCTGGTTTCGCATAGGAAAATTCTGACCGAGGATAATATTAAGAAGAAGGGTGTCCTGGGGCCTTCCAGATGTCAGCTCTGTGAAGCCCAAGAAGAAACAATGGAGCACCTTCTCAACAATTGCATTTTCACCTCCAGGTTGTGGGATTCTTTTGCCACCATTTTCCAACAGAATGATAGGGACAAAGGGAGTATCATCAACACCCTAAACAAATGGAGAATAAACTTTTCAAATTATGAAGTTCTTGGCTCAACATGGGCTATCACACCAAGCTTCATTATTTTGAATGTCTGGAAAGAAAGGAACAATAGAATCTTCAAGAATGAAAAGAGGCCATCCCAATGCCTTTTTGAGCAGATCTTAAAATAGCTCAAGGAAACGGTCGACACTATTGTGTGAAATCTCCCTAAGAACCCACCTTCAGCAGTAGAATTGAGAATTCTCAGAGAGTTGGGTTTGTAGGGACTTATTCCTCAGGGACTAGATAGGAAGGTAATATCCATGGAATCTGAGCAAGATTTCTGGCATCCTCCCCCTAAGTGTTTTTTGAAATACAACATTGATGGGGCTTTAGAAGGTAACCCGAGCACTGCTGGTTATGGAGGGGTGTTAAGGGATGAGAATGGAAGTATCCTTTTCATCTTCTATTGTCATTTAGGAAGAGCCACCAACAACATGGCGGAATTGATGGTTATGGAGCAACGTTTAGATTTCCTGGAACAGAATAACCGCCAAAATGTGATTGTTAATGTTGATTCCGAGTTAATCATTAAATCGGTCAAGAGAATCAGCTGGGGAACAAAACCGGAAAAGGTCTCAAGAAACTGAAGGTTGATCTAGGGATTTCAATGGATTCAGCATCACCTCCAGAGCCTTCGTACAGTTTGTTTTAAACATGTACGACGAACGGCCAATAAATAGGCAGATCTTCTGGCCAATCAAGGAGTGATCAACACAGAGAATAGGGTTGAAATGAGTTGGCAAGAGCTGCCTCAAAGTAGGTTAAAGGCGAATTGTCATGACCAGGTAGATGAATATAGGATCATGTTTTGAAGTAGAGCCATGGAGACGGCGTCCAGTTGAATCAGGTGCTTTATGTTTATCGATTTTTCCACTATCAGGTCTTTAGTGGGTTATAGGCCAATCCCGACCTTTGTTACCCGGGTAAGTACTTTTTCAGCGGATCCAGGTGGTAGCCGATCGGGTGGCTCTGGTTCTTGGAAGAGAGGCAAGATGGCTGGAGTTTCTTCTTTCTTAGGTTCTGGAAGATAAGACACAGCGAAAGGTCAGAATCCGAGCACTCTTGGCGGCCTCAAAACCATGGGTTTTCCATCTTTGATTGTTATACTGGGTCTGGGGTGGTTTTCCAGTGATCACGAGCCTTGCAAGCGGGAAATGGTTTTTCTGAATTTGAAGTGATTCCATTCAGCGTGCTACACGTGGCAGTGCGATTGGCTAGAATACCGCCCTCATTGCATGCTATTGTTTGGTGATGTTGGCCGGTGCGATATGATTCTCAGCCGTAGGATCAAGCGAGGTAGATCTACGGTTGGGATCGATCGAGCTTGTTGGTGATCTATGTGGGTTAGTGTCGTGCTTCTTAGAATTGTGAAACTGGCCACAACCATTGGATCGGGTGAGAAGGTTCAATGGTGGAGATTAAAGATGCATGTTAGAAAGATGGTGGGAGGAATTAATGTTTTTTATTCTTGGCAAGATGCAAAACGTCCTAGGTGGGATGCAAAATGTTTTGGTTCGCTCTACAAATTCGCGGGTTTGTGAGTTTTTCGGACATGATATCCATATAGACCAATATTTTTGTTCCTCTTCAGGTCTGTTGCTGGCTTCAAATTTTTCTTGCTTTTAAGAGTTTAGAGGTTCGGTTTGTAGGGGTAGGGGATTTTGTGTCGGGCCCATTTCCTGTTTGTTTTTGGGTTTCTTCCTTGGTCCACAGCTCCTCATGAAATGGTGTAAATTATGTATTTCATTAATGAAAAAGAAGGTCCGACTCTTGCATTAGAAAAAAAAAAGAAAAGTAACAACGAGAAAACGATATAAATGAAAATAATTGGCTGGACCCCTATTAGCCATGACAAGAATTTCGTCAAACATGTCACGAATATGCTATCTGCAGGTCATAACAATAGATCTCAGCATAGGGTTCTCATGCTTATCTAAGAATCACTAAGAATAATTTTTGCCTTATCACATTAGTTGTATTATCATCTATTAGGCCACATATTCATTGTTCATTCATTTACAAATCAAAACATGATGAAATCCATACATCATTACTACCATAAAACATACTCATAACCAACATATAAACAACAAAAATAATAGTGATACATAAGCCATAAATGCCACGTATGAACTGATACATTTTCTCATAAAATTCCAAGGAAATGAACTATTATTAGTGGATGCAAAATCCAACTAGGTATGAGATTTCCACAAACTACCCGACCATAGATTAGCTAAACCAAATCTTTCTTACAGGCAATCATCCCTATGCCATCTTCCAAGCATGAATGTGGGACCCATAACCGAAACTCAACCAAGGCTTCCCAAGGCTACACCACCTCATCCTCATTAACATAATTGATATTTACTGCAATATTGGATCATTAGGCCAAAATAAGCATGGATGCCACTGGAGATTCTCCACTTACACGGTGAGAAATTTTCCTGTCTCCTAGTCTCTAGGATTTACCGCAATCCATAGTTTGATTCAGGGATCACTAGGCCATAATCAAGACACCAATCTTTGGGCTTTACCGCTTATCCCATCCTGAGATTCCTAGGTGCAATCGAGACTCCATGCTCCAACTTTTACTGTATATCCCATCCCGAGATCCCTAGGCCTAATGGCGAGTACCCACCTCTATGTTTTATCGTATATATCACCATCCATCGGTTGAGGATTCCTAGGCCCACCGTGGTAACACAAAATCTAGCTTTACCACTATTGAGCTATGGAAAAGGTATGAATTTGCCATTTATTTCATCATCCTTTCCTTTAATTATATTCCCTTTATATTCTAAAGATATTCATATATCAAGGGATTATAGTAAAAACTAGGGAACTATTTATTATTACAATTTAGCTAATTATTGTCTTTTCTCATGTAGGAAAAAGATGAAATGGGAAAACTACCGTTCCCTACCTAAGAGAAGGAAAAAGACAAAGTTGAGTAACTGTTGTTCCTTCACTCGGAGGCAGCATACAGACAACAAGCCAAGGATGGAGCATGCAGTTATGGATAAGGACAGATAAGATGTTGGGTCCCTATAATTTACTAGTGATTACCCCATTATTATTGTAGTTGTACCCCTTATTAATATTGTTGTGCCCCTATTATCCCCATATTGTTATTACTGTGCCCCATAGAATCCCTCTATTGTTATTTTTGTGGCTTTATATTATTATTGTTAGGTCGGTTGGGTTATATTGTGACTCCTTAGACTCCTATATATAGAAAGGAGGTATTGTCATTTGAATCATCCAAGAATTTTTCATTTCTGTAATGTAAAGGAGGTTGCCCCCTCAAAGAGGTTGAATTCTAAGGCGTTGATCTATCTTTTCTATCTTTTTCTTGAGCTAGTTTCATAACAGAAGATCACAGCATTAGTGCAAAAGACAAAGAGTAAACTGAAGATGGAAGATTGATTGGATCTCTCAGGATCTCTTGATCCTGAGGGATTGTTGTTACTATTCTATCCATTGTTCCTCTTTTATCCACCTGGCCATTATAAAAGGGACAACGATTATGAAGAACAGGGGGAGATTATTCAGAAATTACTTTTGTATTTTTACTTTGATCATCGACTCTCGTTGTTGAAATAGAGCACGAACTAGCTGTAACTATTTTGCATATGATTAATATATAACACAGTTGTTGTTCCTTCTTTTATACTAAAGTAATCTAGTGGTGTTCAGTAGTGGCTGACAGCCCAGCCCTGGTGGATTACTTGCTGTTCTTGTATCATTCCTTTACGATTTCTACCGTGTGATGGCTTGGTTTCATTTCTATCTATTGTAGTTACATCGCTTTACTGTTTTTTATTTCCAAACTTAATGAATTGATTTGTTTTATATACTGTAATTGAATTGCATTACTATTCATTTCTCTCATAACAAGATCATTGCTTTTTGCAAGTATATTGTTGTGTTGTTTATTTTACTTAAAGAGCTTCGTTGTTCATTTTAGTAACTTAGCTTTGTTGTTCATTGCAGTTACATAAGTTTTGTTGTTCATTTCTATTATAAAGCGTTGCTGCTCATTTACTTTCTGCAATCATTTAGTTTTGCCTTTTAGCATTCTTACAGTTAGCATCATTATCTCATTTCAATAAGTTGCAGTAGCATTATTGATTTAATTCATTTTCATTTCCAATTGGTTCTTTAGTGTGGTGTGTGTGAGATCAACAACTATAAAGAACATTGGCTATTATTGTCAAAGATCCCAGATTGAGGATCTTATTTATGCTTGATTTAGCTTACATCAGTTAAAAAAGGAATGAATTATTGCTACTGTATCCTTGACTGATAATTGCTGCTACTTTGTCGAGTAAATGATTTAGTTTCAGAGAATTGAGTTTCCTCTAATTGCAAGTGAGTTTTATTTAAAGAATCCATTTACTCTTGTATTTGATATCACTGTACTGAAATTTAGAAACATTACTCTTGAATAAATAGCTGCCACAAACTGTGTACACTCTTGAAATAGAAAATCTTGCCCGGATTGATAAACTAATGTGAAGATAATTAGGAGTTAGAAAGACACCTTTTATACCTCAACATTTTGGCGTCGTTGCTGGGGAGAGTGTAGCCATCTCTAAGGAGTAGTGTGCAATTGATGGGTGCCTATTAGGAAAGAGTTGGGTATTAAAAACGGAAGGTAAGAACTTGCGTATGGAGCATGTAAAAGCCCTACTCCCCCACCCACTTTCTAGCAGGATTGTTAAAGAACTGAGGGTAGAAATAAATATTTGAGTTGTGTGTATGACTAAGAAGAAAAAACTTGAAAATAATCCAAAACCACTACCCAAACCCAACAAAGTTGAGGGACCAGTGACCCTTAGTTGATTAACCTTCATAGACAATATCATTAAGAAAGACAAATCTCAGCCCTCAGTAGGCCCTAGAAAAGTTGCTTCTAGAAAACCTATTGGCTCCCTTCGGACCACAGACTCACCATCTGTAGCCTTTGCTGAGGTGCACAACAAAACAGAAGAAACTGAGCAAGATTTTCAAGAAATTGAGAATTCTTTCCCAATTTCTTTATAAGAAGGGAATCCTATAATCTCCGTGAAGGAGGAGAAATAGGGGAAATAGAAGAGCCAAGATCCCCTCTTGAAATAGTTCAAACACTCAGCAGCCCAGATAAGGGGAGTGCTATCAAGTTTATCCAAAACATAGCAGAAGAACTTGAGGAGCCAAGATCTCCCCAGATAGTAGTTCAGCAAGGAACACTCATCATCGCAAACTAGGGAAGTGTTATTAAGCTTGTTCCTATTCCTTCTAGTCATCCTAGGAATAACTCTCTAGTGATCCCAGAAGGTTATTGGCACATATTTGATCAAATGGCCCAGAACCAACAAACACCTCAAACCTCCACACTGCAGTGTCCCATCGTGGACACTGTAGTTAATGCACCTATGAAGGCCATTTGTCTCTAGAATATTCCTACATTCCATGGCCTAACATCAGAGGACCTAGATGCATTTCTATTTGAGTTTGATGTATTATGTTGGGGGTATGACTATACCATCGATCCTAAAAAACTAAAATTATTTCCCTCCACATTAAAAGGAGTAGCTTTACGATGGTTTATGGGGTTAGGTGGGGGCATTATAAACGACTGGGATCAGATGAAAACTACTTTTCTAAATAAATATCAGGACTATTGTAGATCTAGAGAATTAAAGGATGAAATATTTCAAATGATAGCAAGACCTAATGAAACACTGGAGGAATATGTAGAATGCTTTCAATACAATCTCTAGAGATCTCCTTATGCATCTTTACCCTTGCCTGACAACCTGTTAAAAACTACACTAATTAAAGGGATGAAAGAACAATGGATTGAGACATTAAACATTATGGGTAAAGGTGACATATATTAGGAAAAAATTTCTAACATCATTGGTTTGTGTATCAGGATTTCCAGAGGCAGCACAAGACTGAAGCCAGCAGAACGTGACATGATCACAAGGGATAATAAGATCTCCGGTGGAGGTATAACACGTGCAGAAATCGGAATCTACTAGAAGATTTCAAAACTGATATTCTAGGGACTCTGAAAATGCAGTTCGAAATTATGCAAGCTAAACAAAAGCAAGCAGAAGCGGAACAAAATTTGGCAATATTCTACCCTAGATGCAGAAAGAAACATAGCCACAAAGAGTGCTCGCTGGATGCAGTCAAAATTTGTGCTATTTGTATGAAAGATCACACCACAGAAAGCTACCCATCACTCCCAGGACTGAAAGTAGTCTATAAAGAAGCAGAAGAAGAAACAGAAACAGTTTACCTACTAAATTAGTGCCGCCAGTGGCAACTGCAACAAACAGGTATGCCCATTGATTCATCCTCTTCTTTTCAGTCTCCTCAATATAATGCTTAACAGTATAATGGAATGTGGAAGAATCAGCCACCTTTCTCCAGCTGGTCACAACAGCCATTCCCCATATCACCATGGCCAAATCAAACAAATCAAGCCAATTGGTCGAACTTTCCTTACTGTCCACCATTTTGGAAAAATAATGCATATTCAACACAATGGTCACCCTCCACCTGAGTCAAAACTAGCAGTCAAACTAGCAAAGACCTATAAATTAGCCAGCTGGAATGATTCCTCTCCCTCAACCCACACTTCCAGCACCTTATACATTGCAACAAAACCCCCAAACCAACTTAAGACCATAGCTCCCAGCCCAATCCAACCTGAAACCCAGTAACAGACCGGTTCAATCTCTGCAAATAATTGAAGGACCAGAACTAGAAACTGAGTTAAGGGAGTGCAACAACCTTCAATTAAGATCTGGGTGTATAATAGAATCAGAGGGAGATAAAAATGTTCAAACTGAAAATCCGTTACCCATAGAACAAACACTACAAGAAGAGAATCTGCTTAGATAGAAAACTCATGAACAAGCAACCACCTCTTCTCCACCATTCCCAGAATGACTGATCATACCTCGCCCAATAGAACATCCTAATTTTGATCTTCTGGGAGAACTAAAAAATTTGTGTATAAAAATTCCACTCCTCCAGGCTATTCAAGACATCTCGATTTATGCAAAAACTATCAAAGAATTATGTATGAAAAAGCCAAAGAGGAAAATAACAACTAATCCAACTGTCCATGTAGTCGGTACCCTATCTGACTTACTATCAGGAAGAGAAGCACCTGTAAAATATGAGGACCCAGGAAATCCTATAGTCACGGTGCAAATCAATGGATGCTCCTTCCCCAATGCCTTAGTTGATTTAGGAGCTGCAATCAATATTCTTACAACCACCACTTGTTAAAAAATTGGCATTACATCATTAGACCCAATCACAACCTTATTGGAGTTGGATGACCAATTGATAGTCAGACCAGAAGGCACATTACATGATGTAATGGTATTTGTGGACTCCTGGGAGTACCCTGTAGACCTTCTAATCATTAATCCTAAAAACCGACTGGATGGACACCACTTAATTCTAGGTACACCTTGGCTAGCAATTGCTGACGCTTACATTGGTTGTCGACAAGGCAGCATGACTATAGCAAGAGGAAGCAATGTAAAGAATTTAGCCTTATATCCTCCAGCCCAGCCTAGTTTAACAATAATCAAAACAAAAAGACAACCTATATCATACCTAACTAAAAACGTTAGATCACCACTAAGCATAGAAGATGCCCTCGAATTTAAAGACCAAACAGAGGACAACATCATTAATAGCTTCATTAACCAACCAAAAACCAAATCCCATCTAAAATGTCACATGATCGAAGAAGAATTTGATAATGAAGTAGAAGAAGATCCCCTGAAAGATACTCATGATCAATCAATACCAACCACTCTATTTATAACAGCAAAACCATAGAAATTGAGCCAGGAAAAACTTTGAACATTAACAAAAACCTGACTTCTGAACAAGAATAAAAGTTGGTTCAACTCCTGAGAAAAAATAAAGAATCCTTTGCATGGGATTACCCGGACATGAAAGGAATTGATCCCCAGTTGTGTACGCACCACATCTATACAGAAAAGGATGCTAGACCCGTTCGCCAACCCCAACAGAGATTAAATCCTCATCTTAAGGATATTGTGAAAGCTGAATTGCAAAAAAAATTAGATATAAAATTTATCTACCTACTATCTGACAAGAAGTGGGTCTATCCATTAGTAGTGGTGCTGAAAAAGAATGGAAAGTGGTGGATATGTGTTGACTATAGAGAACTGAATAAAGCAACCCAGAAAGACCACTTCCCCCTTCCATTCATTGATCAAGTCTTGGACACTTTAGCAGGAAAGAAATTATTTTCTTTCCTAGATGGCTTCAGTGGATACAATCAGATCTAGATTGCCCCTAAAGATCAGGATAAAACTACCTTTACCTGTCCTTGGGGAACATTGGCTTATAGGGTCTTACCCTTTGGGATATGCAATGCCCTTGCCACATTTTAGAGGGTTGTACTTAGCATTTTTTCAGATTTAAGAAATGAAGGGCTCAAAGCATATATGGACGACTTCACACCTTATGGGGATGACTTTGAGCCATCATTACAAATATTAGAAAGTGCTGTAAAGATGCATTACCACTAGGCTCTATTTGAGCCATGAAAAGTGTCATATGATGATGACTGACGGACTCATCTTAGGTCGTTATATGTCAGCAACTGGAATACAGGTAGATCCGGCTAAAATTCAAATAATTTTTTTAATACCTACCTCTACCACACAAATAGAGGTACACAGTTTTTTGGGATTTTCTGGTTATTATAGAAGATTTATAAAGCATTTTTCTCAGATTGCTGCACCTTTATATGCATTAACGAGAAATATTGATTTCATTTGGATAGATAAGTGTGACTGTGCTTTTGAGGATCTGAAAAGGCTTGTATCAATAGCCCCAGTGCTAACAGGCCCAAACTGGGATTTGCCATTCCAAATTTCATCTGATGTTTTAGACACAGTAATCGGAGCAGTTCTTGGACAGGAAGAAGATAAAAAGCCATATGCAATATATTATATTATCAAAAACCTATCTCCTGCTGAATTAAACTATATTGTGACTGAAAAAGAATTCTTAGCTGTAATATATGCTGTAAATAAATTTAGACATTATATATCTGGATATCCTGTAGTTTTATATACAGATCACTCTGTCATGAAGTATTTAGCAAATAAACCTTTTACAAATGGAAGAGTGACAAGATGGTTGATTCTCTTGCAGAAATTTGACATCACAATTAAGGATTGACCTAGAAAAGAAAACCATGTAGCTGATTTTCTCTCACAAATGCAAAAGCCAGTGGATGCAGTAGCAGTTGAGGATTAATTTCCTGATGAACATTTATTTGTTGCTACTATTAGAACACCATGGTATGCTGACATTGAAAATTACTTGGAAGTGGGAAAATTACCCAAACACCTAATGCCTAATGAATGGAAACAAATAGTGCAATGCAGTACCTGATTCTCTTGGATTGGGGGCTACTTATTCCATACAGGGGTAGATATGCACATCAGAAGATGCATCCGGGAAGATGAAGTTTTTGACATTCTAAAAGCATGCCATGATGGGCCGTGTGGTGGACATTTTGCAGACCGTAGAACCAGTCACAAAGTCTTACAAACAAGCTATTACTGACATACTATCTTTAAAGATGCTAAAAAGTTTTTTCAAGCCTGTGATAGCTACCAGAGGGCGGGACACCCTGGACAATCTAATGAGATGCCTCTAAACCCATAATTAGTAATTGAGCCTTTTGAATGGTGGGTGCTAGATTTTGTTGGTCCTATTAACCCATCATCCAATCAAAAAACATGCATACTAGTTACAACAGAGTATGTTACTAAATGGGTTGAAGCAGAGGTGTTGCCAAGAGCTATAGAGGATTCAGTAATACATTTTATTTTCCAGTTATTTGTGTGATATGGCCTACCGAGAGACATAACTACAAATGGAGGACTGCAATTCGTAGGTAAAAAGATTGCCACAACATTGAGAAATTACCATATCCGGCACAAAATTACAACTCCATACCACCACAAGAAAATGGCCAAGTAGAAAGTACTAATAAGGTGATTGAGGAAATACTTAAAAAAACAGTTGCATCACACAGATGTGACTGAGCTTCAAGATTGCCAAAAGCCTTGTGGGCATACTGCACAACATGGAGAAACACCATGGGATCAATTGGTATCTGGTAAGGAACCCATCTTCCTAATTGAATTCGAGATTCAAACATTAAGAACAACACAGAAGTTGGGTTTGAATTTAAATGAAGCTCATAACAATAGATTACAACAAATTAATGAATTAGACGAAATCAGGCTCTCAGCTCTTCAACACATTGCATTAATTCAACAACAGAGGGTGAAATGGCACGATGCCCTTATTAAAAAGAAGATCTTCCACGAAGGAGACTGGGCACTTCTATATGATTCAAGGTTCCAGGATTTCCCCAGAAAACTCCAGACCCGATGGCTTGGACCTTATGATATAAAAAAAGTGCATGATAATGGCACCATTACATTAACAACCATTGATGGACCTGTTGGGTGTGGAGCCTGATTATCTTCTGTATTCAAAGGTTCAGCCAGATGTATACTCTAGGAAGACTGTACACCCCTCCACGAGGGGGGGACTTGTCCCCCTTGCAGGGGTAAACGCCCCCCCCCCCTGACTGGGGGGTCCGGGGGCCAGCAATCCCCTGGAGGGGGTTCGGTGGCATTGCCCTCAAAGCTAAAAATAGATGGAAAATTACCTTGTAAAAGTCTAGTAATTTCTAGTCAATCTGGGCCATTCATTAGGTGGATGATCTGACGGTAGAGGTTATGTTTAATTTAGGGTTTTTTGCCCTAGAAGGCAAACCCTCACTATATATAAGGGAATTGTATTGTGTCTATGGATATTTGGATTCTGAGTGAGGAAGAGAGAGGAGATTGAGAGCGAAGAGGGTGTTACAGTGGATCTGATGTAGGTCGTATCTCTTCAGTTTGCTGGATAATATAATAAAAGAAGGATTGGTTGTTTCTCCATGGATGTAGCCCAAACTGGTTGAACCACGTATATCTGTATCTCTCTTGTTTTATGCATTTTCTGTGTTTATATTTCTGTAATATTTTATGTGTTCCATTGCTTCATAATATATAATTTTCTAACAACTGGTATCAGAGCCGAAGGTCTATTTGGCTGATAAACTTGCAAGAGAGAAGGGTTCTTGATTCGAGTGGGAGCAATGGAGGAAGATGGTAGGTTTAGGGTCGAAAAATTCAATGGCCAAAACTACCAGTTGTGGAAGATGCAGATGGAAGATTATTTGTATCAGAGAGATCTGTACCTACCATTGAATGGAAAGACAAAGAAGCTGACGAGTATGACAGACACAGAATGGGATATTCTCGACCAAAAGGCACTTGGAACCAGGGAAAATTTTAAGAACCCCCCTTAAATTTATAAATATAATAAATGGGCGAATCTCCATGGTATATAGGAAAAATGGAAGGCGATTTTATCAATAATATAATATGTATATATAATTTTTTGGCGAATCTCTCACCAGGCATGGCGAATATTTTACTCAATTATAAAATCTTGTAATATCTTGGAGAGTCTTTCACTAAATAATAAAACTTTGTAAAGTCCTAGTGAATCTTACCATAGGCTACATGCTGGTTTAATTCCCCCATTTAAATAGGGGACATTCCAGGTGAATACGATGGGTCAATACCATGTGCCATTTTGGTGAATACCATGGGTCAATACCATGTGCCATTTTTATTTTTATTAATTCTAATATTAGGGTTAATAATGGTTTTTTGGATGGTATTAATAACAATCTAGTCCATGGTATTTGTCCCATAGTATTTTGGCCATAGGTTTCACCTAAATATAACCCATTTTTTGAGTGTTCGTAAATATAAGGTGACTTATGGACTAAATATAAAAAAATGTTTTATTTGTTTACCATACCTCTCGCTTATTTATATTTTTATTAATTTACCATACCTCTTTTACAAATATGGCATTTGGCCCATAGGATTCACTTAAATAAAACCTATTTCTTGAGCCTTCATAAATAGAACGAGGGTTATGGACTAAATATAAAAAGAGGTTTTATTTATTTACGATACGTCTAGTTTATTTATATTTTTATTTATTTACCATACCTTTTGAGTAAGTATAAAAAGACGTTTTATTTATTTACCATACCTCCACTTTACTTATATTTTTATTTGTTTACACCCTTACATGTATATAAGGTGACTTATGGAGTAAATATAAAAAATGTTTTATTTATTTACCATACCTCTTTTATAAATATGGTATTTGGCCCATAGGATTCACTTAAAAAAAACCTATTCTTGAAAATGGGCGAATGGGTTCACTTAAATAAAACCTATTCTTGAAAATGGGCGAATGGAAGGTTGTAAGTCCTAATTTCAAGGGCTAAATTTACCTTTTTTACCCTCTCCCTTAAAATAAGGTGGGCTATTTGAGGTGATTTTTAAAAATGTACTATGATACAAAATATTCGCCCACTAAAAATTTAAAACCCCTTAATTTCGCCAAAGGGCGAACATTCGCCCCTAAAATTATCCTTGCTTGGAACAATACGGCTGTGCCTAGTGGCGTCGGTAGCATTTAATATTTCAAAGGAAACAACAACATAGGGTTTAATGTCAGCATTGGCCAAACTATATGAAAAACCCTCGGCCTCAAATAAGGTATTTCTGATGAAGCGTTTATTTAATATGAAGATGTCAAAAGGTGGATCTGTTGTAGATTATTTAAATGATTTTAATATAGTTACAAGTCAGTTAAGTTCTGTAGGGGTAAATTTTGATGATGAAGTTAGGGCTCTGTTATTTTTGTGCTCATTGCTAGAAAGTTGGAATGGTTTAGTTATGGCCATTAGTAACTCTGGCTCTCGATCTAGTACTTTAAAGTTAGATGATGTTGTCAGTGCAATCCTTAGCGAGGAAATGCAATGGAAAAGCTCCGGTGAAACATCAGGTAATGCTTTGACTGCAGAGACTAGGGGAAGAAAAATGGAAAGAGGAAAGAGCCTAGGATATCGTAGTAAGTTAAGAAAAGGTAGATCCAAGTCCAGATTGGGGATAGTGTGCTAGAAATGCGGGAAGAAAGGACACCTGAAGAAAGACTGCAAGTCTCGAAAGGGAAAAGAAGGAGATGCGCAACAAGAAACTAATCATGAAGCGAATATAACATGTGATGTGTTACACGATGCTTTGATTCTTTCATTAGAAAATATTATTGATGCCTGAGTGGTAGATTCAGGGGCCTCATTCCATGCCACACCTGATAAGAAACATTTTCATGATTATGTTCAAGGAGATTTTGGACAAGTTCGATTGGGTGATGATAAACCCTGTGAAATCATTGGAATGGGTACAGTTTTCATAAAATAGCAAAATTGAAATTAGTGGCTATTGAAGAAGGTAAGGCATGTTCCAGATCTGAAGAAAAATCTGATTTCAACGGGGAAGTTGGGAGGTGAAGGTTGAGTAACTACTTTCACAGATAAGACCTGGAAGGTCACTAAAGGATCCCTGGTAATAACGAAAGGAGAAAAGGTTGGTACATTGTATTTATGCAATGGTATTTCTAATTCTATTAATGCTTTAACTTCTACAGGAGAAGATATGACATTGTGGCATCATAGGCTCGAACACATGAGTGAGAAGGGGATGCAGATTCTTCACTCAAGAAATTTGTTGCCAGGTTTGAATCATGTTGATTTAAAATGCTGTTAGAATTGTGTTTATGGAAAATAGAAGAGAGTCAGATTCCTTAGAGTTAGGAAAGAAAAGAAGAGCGAAAAATTAGAGCTTGTGCATACAGATGTATGGGGACCTACTCAGGTATCATGTCTTGGTGGATCTCGTTATTATGTTACTTTTATTGATGATGCAACCAGAAAAACCTAGATTTATTGCATTTGAAATAAATCAGATGTATTTGATACTTTAAAGAAATGGAAAGCTTTGGTTGAAAATGAGACAGGCAAAAGGTTGAAGTGTCTCAGATCAGATAATGGAGGTGAATATTGCAGCAAAGAGTTTGATAGGTATTGTTCAGAGAATGGAATTTGCAGAGAGAAGACAGTTCCAGGAACACCACAAGAAAATGGTGTGTCAAAAAGGATGAATAGGACAATCATGGACTGTGCAAGGTGCATGAGATTGCATGCAGGATTGCCTTTACAATTTTGGGTAGATGCTGTAGATACTATTGTTTATCTAATAAATAGAGGGCCTTCAAGTTCCTTGGATGGTGGTATTCCAGAGGAGGCATGGATAGGTAAAAAGTTAAACTACTCATTTTTAAAGACTTTTGGTTGTGAAGCTTTTGTCCAAATTAACAAAGAAAATAGAACAAAGCTTAAGGCAAAATCAAAGAAATGTGCCTTTATTGGATATGGTGTTAATGATTTTGGTTATCGCTTATATGATTATGAAAATCACAAAATCATTAGGAGCAGAGATGTAATATTCAATGAAAAGGTATTGTATAAGAATCAGTTGTAGGAAAAGAAAAAAGAAAAATAAAACAGAGAATACACAATGCTTGACGATATCACAAGAAAAGTGATGGTGCCTGAAAATCATAATGATCAACAGCCATAACAACAACCACAACAGTAACAAGCACTTCAAACACCTTAAAGTGGTGTTAGAAGATATACCAGGATAAGTAGACCCCTTGAATGATACTCTCCTTCATTATATTATGTATTGTTGACTGATTCTGCTGAACCAGAATGTTATGAAGAAGCAGCGCAGGTAGAAACTAGGAAGAAGTGGGAGCAAGCCATGAAAGAAGAGATGGGCTCCTTAGCACATAACCAAACTTGGGAATTAGTCAGGTTGCTTGCAGGTAAAACAACATTGAAAAATAAATGGGTTTACAGGCTGAAGGAAGAAGATGGAGGAAAATAGAGGTACAAAGCTAGACTTGTAGTGAAGGGGTTTGCACAGAAGAAAAGTATTGATTTTGATGAAATATTTTCTCCTGTTGTTAAAATGACTTCAATTAGAACTATTTTAAGTCTAGTAGCAGTTGAAGATTTTCATCTTGAGCAGTTAGATGTAAAGACAACCTTTCTCCATGGGGATTTGGAGGAAGAGATACATATGCAGTAGCCACAAGGATATGAGGTAAAAGGGAAGGATAAACTAGTGTACAGGTTGAAGAAGAGCTTGTATGGCTTAAAATAGGCTCCAAGGTAGTGGTATCTAAAATTTGACAGGTTTATGTCTGAATAAGGTTATACTAGATGTCACTTTGATCATTGTGTTTATCTCAAAAGACAAAATGATGGTAGCTATATTATATTGTTATTGTATGTAGATGACATGCTTGTTGTAGGTTCTAACATGCAGGAAATAAATGTGCTCAAAACAAAATTGGCAAACTCATTTGCAATGAAGGATTTGGGTGCTGCAAAACAAATCCTTGGTATGAGAATAACTAGAGACAGGAAGAATCACAAATTAACATTGTCTCAAAGTGAGTACATAGAAAAGGTGTTGAAAAGGTTTAATATGCAGAATGCAAAACTAGTTAGTATACCTTTGGCTATCCATTTCAAATTATGGAGGCGTGTCCCAATACTCAGGAAGAAATGGCTCATATG
Organism: Pinus tabuliformis; assembly: GCA_031772625.1. Taxonomy (NCBI): domain Eukaryota; kingdom Viridiplantae; phylum Streptophyta; class Pinopsida; order Pinales; family Pinaceae; genus Pinus; species Pinus tabuliformis. The sequence continues at coordinate 291,302,348 of CM062810.1, forward strand.
TCTAAAGTTCCATATGCATCAACAGTTGGAAGATTAATGTATGTAATGGTCTGCACAAGGCCTGATATTGCACATGCAGTGGGAGTTGTAAGCAGGTACATGAACAATCCAAGAAAAGAACATTGGATGGCAGTAAAGTGGATTCTTAGGTATTTGAGAGGTACAACAAATCAAGCATTATGCTTTGGTGGTTCAAACATTTCTCTACAGGGATATGTTGATGCAGATATGGCAGGTGATAGAGATAACAGGAGAAGCACAACGGGGTATGTATTTACTGTAGGTGGAAAAACTATCAGTTGGGTTTCAAAAATCCAAAGTATTGTTGCACTTTCAACAACAGAAGCAGAGTATGTCGTTGCTACAGAGGCTAGTAAAGAAATGATTTGGTTACAAAGGTTTATGGATGAATTGGGTAAGAAGCAGGAGTTGGGCAGGTTATACAGTGACAGCCAAAGTGCCATACATCTTGCAAAGAACTCTACATTTCATTCCAAGACTAAGCATATACAGCTCAAGTACCATTACATATGGTCAGCGTTGGAAGATGGACAGTTGAAGCTGGAAAAGATACACACTAGCCTGAATCCTGCAGATATGTTAACAAAAGTTGTAACCAAGGAGAAACTGAGAATCTGCTCAGTTTCAATTGATCTTCAAGTATGATGAAGAAGATGAGAAACAACTAGGTCCAAAGTGGAGTCATTGTCTAGCAAATGAAGCAACGGTGGAGTTGCTATAATCAGTATCCAAGTGGGAGATTGTTGGGTGTGGAGCCTGATTATCTTCTGTATTCAAAGGTTTCTAGTAATTTCTAGTCAGTCTGAGTCATTCATTAGGCAAATTATCTGATGGTAGAAGTTATGTTTAATTTAGGGTTTTTTGCCCTAGAAGGCAACCCCTAACTATGTATGAGGGAATTGTATTGTGTCTATGGATATCTAGATTCTGAGTGAGGAAGAGAGAGGAGATTGAAAGAGAAGAGGGTGTTACAATGGATCTATTGTAGGTTGTATCTCTTCAGTTTGCTGGATAATTTAATAAAAGAAGGACTGGATGTTTCTCCGTGGCTGTAGCCCAAACTGGGTGAACCACGTATATCTGTGTCTCTCTTGTTTTATGCGTTTTTTGTGTCTATATTTCTGCAATATTTTATGTGTTCCATTGCTCCATAATATATAATTTTCTAATAGGATCTGGATATTCTTTCAAAGCAAATGGTCATTGAGTGCAACTTTATCACAAACCCCTTACTAGGGATTCCTTTTACCAACAGTTACGGGAAGATTCCACCATGCAAATTCTCGTTGAAGAGGTTAACCCATCCTCAGCATCAATCCAATAAACAACTCATTTGTTTTTGAATTTTGTATATAAACTTTTCTTTTTTAAAATTTGCTTGTATAAACTATTTTTTGTACAGATTTTAGTGTTGTTTTATTTAAGGAACAACTGTTGTTCCTCTTAAGGAACAACAGCCGTTCCATTTAAGGAACAACACTTTTCTCTTTATTTAATTTTTGTGTTGTTCCTCTTAAGGAACAACAGCCGTTCCATTTAAGGAACAACAGTTTTTGTGTGTGTTTTCTTTTTGCTGTTCCTCTTAAGGAACAACTGTTGTCCCTCTTAAGGAACAGCAACCGTTCCATTTAAGGAACAACAACTTTTTCGTGTGTTTTCTTTTTGTTATTCCTCTTAAGGAACAACTGTTGTTCCTCTTAAGGAACATCAACCATTCCATTTAAGGAACAACAGTTTTGTGCGTGTTTATATTTTTTCTGTTCCTCTTAAGGAACAGATGTTGTTCCTCTTAAGGAATAGCAGCCGTTTCATTTAAGGAACAGTAGTGTTGCATGTTTGCATTTTTGTTGTTCCTCTTAAGGAATAGCTATTGTCCCTCTTAAGGAATAGCAACCATTCCATTTAAGGAAAAGCAATGTCGTGTGTGGTCTATTTTTGCTCAGTCATTCCATTTAAGCAACAACAATCTTGCCTGTTTGTATTTTTGTTGTTCCTTTTAAGGAACAATAGTTTCACATGTTTGTATTTTCGTTGTTCCTCTTAAGGAACAACTGTTGTTCCTCTTAAGGAACAACAGTCGTTCCTCTTAAGGAACAACAGTTTCGCGTGTTTGTATTTTTGCTATTCCTCTTAAGGAACCACTGTTGTTCCTCTTAAGCAACAACAACCGTTCCATTTAAGGAACAACAATTTTTCATTCTTGAATGTTTTATGTTCATCTTAAGAAACAGTTGTTGTTCCTCTTAAGGAACAACAACCGTTCCATTTAAGGAACAATAGTTCTGCATTTTTGTATGTTGTTGTTCCTCTTATGGAACCACTGTTGTTCCTCTTAAGGAACAACAGTTGTTCCTTTTAAGGAACAACAGTCCCATTACATTTGTTTACATTGTTCCATTTAAGGAACAGTTGTTGTTCCCTTTAAAAGGAACAACAACAGTTCCATCTAAGGAACAACAGTTTGGTATCCGCGTGTTTATGTTGTTCTGTTTAAGGAACAGTTGTTGTTCCTCCTAAGGAACAGCTGTCGTTCCTTCTAACCAACAGTAGTTTTTTCATTTTTTTTGCTTGTTGTTGTTACTTTTAAGGAACAACAATTTCGCTTCGGTTTGTTTTTATGTTGTTCCACCGAAGGATCAGCACTTTCACTTGCGTTTGTTTTACTTGTTGTCCCTCTGAAGGAAAAACTGTCGTTCCTCTTAAGAAACAACAGTTTTACATGCAGTTGTCTTTTTGCTATTCCTCTTAAGGACCAACAGTCGTTCCATTTAAGGAACAACACCCTTTTTTTTTAGTGCATTTTTTTGTGAATAATGTTTCTCTCTTCATGATCCTTAAGAAGAAAGAATACAAATTTATGCAAGGATACGAAATTAGAGGTTGCTGGAATAAGCAAATAAAAAAAAAAGAATTATCATCTTTAATGAGATTGCTTTGTATTGATTAGAAAAAGGGAAGGACACAACTATCTGTATTATTTTGTTGTCCTTATCTTCACTAGAACTCAAATTGATTGATTACTTTTATCATGTTGGTTCTTCCATAATTCTCATAATTCTCTTTGATTATTAATTAGTAAATAAGAATAAGGGCATATTTTCTACTATTGATATGTTCAGAATTCTTCCACCATCCCTACTCTTAAGGAGTGTTGAGCCATCCTCTATATATAAATAGGAAGTGCTATATAAAAGAAAAGAAATATATATATGTTCACTAACAATTCTATGATTTGGCATATGGAGGATAGGGGGTCTCATCATGAGCTAGCCTACCATGATCATAAGGAAGCAGTGAAGTGGCATTACCACTATGGCCACCACACCAGGGATATGATCCAATGGACACATTAGAAAAATAAAAGTCCTTGGAATAGGAGGTCTCATCACAAGCCAGCCTGTCCACCTTTCACTCCTTCCCAGTGAATGGCATTGTGATCCATCTGGTTACCAAGCCAACACAATGGCCTCCATTCTGACATCACAAGGCACTTTTATAGGCATACATAAAGGATTATGATTCCAAAGGGTGAAAAAACAACTTTGTCAAGGTTATAAACACCTGTGGGCAACAAAGCTCTGTTGATGGTATTGGAGTCATATATTTCAAACATCAATAGTAATTATAAACCCTTTTCTTATTTCTTTGTCTTTATTTCAAAAGAGATTATGTTCCCAATTCCTTTTGAACCTTTTATTCATGAAATATCATTTAAAAAGTCAATCATAACGGTTTGAGTGGAATAATGACCGCATAGCATATTACCTATGTCAGCTTTCCTTTTTCCCTTTTTCGTATCACTCCATAGCATCTCCATATTTATTCCTAATTTCCATTCTAATGCATCGATTTTAGAAACTCGATACTTTTGTGATCTTGTCATAAATATGTACACCTTGCCAGTTTTTCACCATGGTATGATGGTCGTCAGTACATTGTTCCTCCATTTAACCGGTCAAAGGCGACCTATCATTTTTCAGGGGGGTGCGGGTGACTTCCAAACCACTTTTGCATATGTGTCAGTCTTTTATTTGGTTATACCAAGCTGGATAATATCCCATAATAGAGAGTTTTAACAATATCTATGTTAAAGAAAAGGTATTATCTGATATTTACAATTTGTTGTTCCATTGTTGGCTCTATGCATTGATGTGTAAAAATAACAGTGTGTAGAACTTAGACAAAATGGCAAGAATATCAGTACGTAGTGAGCCACAGGTACTAGCAATTCCCAATGCCACACGAGAAATTCTAGTAAGGGCTGGATGGATCACATATTTTACACGACTGCAGCAACCCCATGAAACTGTGGCTATCGAATTTTTACAGAATTTGCAGGATGATCATTCTATAGTAAGAGGAAGACGAATAACAGTGACGGATATAGTAATAGTTGAGGTATCTGGACTACCAGTAGTCAGACCCATATGGACACATAAAAAATTGAGACTTCAAGATGCCATGGCTGTCTTTCAAGATGAAGGACAGAACCTTATTGTCAAAGGTAAAGGAGTCTAGCCTTCATCTCTCGGAGAACCATGGATAGAGCTAGCTAGAGTAGTTTAGAGCTACATTACATGTGATGCAAGAAAGGATGTGGTAAGACCACGCCACCTTAAATTACTAGCAGTATTAAAACAGAAATGTTCTGTAAACCTACCTACATATTTGAATTTTTTGTTGCATGATGCTGCTCAAAGCATAAAGAAATCCCGACATATAGATACAGTTGTAAGTCATCATTGTCTAATTCAGTTGATAGTAAGCTACAATCTTGTCCAGTAGCAAACCAGTTGGGAAGAATTAGTGTTTGCTATAGACGGGGGATTAGCCTTACCTGCCCCAAAAAGAAAAAGAACCACCAGCACAACAAGTAGACCACAAAAATGTAGACACTCTTCCAGATTGAGAACAAGCATGGGAACAACTGAGAACCTCTAGGGTAGCAGCAGCCAACCCTTAGAATTATCTAACCTTGAAAATGAGCAAACCTTACAGCTAGAAGGAAGAGACAACCAAGAATCAGAATTTGAAGAAGAAATAGAGCATACTAGTGAAGAAGAGAGGGATGAAGCAGAACTTCCCCTAACTCTTGGCATAAGTCCACCACAAGACCCATTATATGAGGAGGAATTGGCCCATATTTTGGCCAATATGAGTGAATATATTTAGCCTGAAAGTCTGCTCAACCTCAATGTTGAAGAAGCACAATCAGAAGAGGACTCTGCCCATAATAGGAATATATCAAAAGAAATAGTTGGTGAAATAGAAGCAAGGGAAGAAACCACTCAGGAAAAGGCAGACCAAACTAGGCCTACATCTCCAGAAGAACCTAGTCAGGTCAATGTAAACACAGAAGATGTGGGCCAAACAGAGGAAATGGAAACTAGTCAGGGCAAAGACATAGCCCTTAGAGAACAAAACCCAACTAAGCAACCAAACTTAGTAAGAGAAGAAACGGGTAGTGAAATAGTTGTTCCTCCCAAGAAGAAGAAAAGCATAATTAAGAGGCTATGAAAATAACAGCAGAAGCTGCAGAGCTTAGTGAAAAGACTTAGACAAGAGACAAGGATATTAAAAAGGAGATAAATTGCAAATAGAACCCCAAAAATGGTGAATGTAGCCATTCAAACTAAATTCCATGATACAAGGGCTACAAAAATTCAAACTGAGTCCATTTTCATTCAAAACGATAAGGAACAACATGTAACTGTTATAGAAGTGGCCACCCAAATAGAGACTGCACATTTCTGCAATACGGTTGTTCAAACAAAGGCAATACCCTCCAACAGTGCAAACACCTAGATAGACATCCAAGCCAAAGATGTTTTAATAAGTAGTGATCCTAGTATAATAAGTCTTCAAGAGAAGCTGGCACAGACTTAGGTGACTATAAAGAAGCTTGAGGAAGAGACTGTTCCTCAATAAAGGTACCAGGAATTATAGAGGCAATTGTGGAATATCAATGCGTCAGAAAGTGAGGCCTTCGAGAAGTGTCAGAGGGCAAAAGAAAGAACCGAAAAGATAAAGAATAGACTGGAAATAGTCATGTGTCATATGGATACTCTCTGTTCCATTTACATAGATGTTTTAGCATGCAGGTCCCCTGCCAAGAATTATGCTTTATTTTTATTAGAAAGGTATTTATAGTTAAAAATTAAGGTTGTTAGGGCAGGGAAACCCATAGAATTAAAAACTGTTGAGGATTTTATAAACTGTTGTAAACACCATGGAGTAAAAGTTCAATGATTACTCTGTGAGTTTTATTTGCATAATTTTATATTGGAAGAAGAAATGGAGAAGAACCCCAGCCCTTTTGTGGGTGATGTACAGTTTCAAGCATTCATTTCATTTGCTGTTAACCAGTTGAAGTGGTTCAAAGCCCATAATACTTTCCAAAGACAAGAAAATGGGTTGGACCTTTGGGTTAGGGGTGAACTGAAAAACCCATTACAACTGCTAACCAAACATAAGAGTCTAATGAAAAAGGAAGGAGTCATCCAGACCTTGGGACCCATCCACAAAGAAATTGTCCAGTAAGGGGTAGAGTATTTTCTCTCTATCAAAGACAATTCTTTGGTAGCAGCTAAATTCAAATGGAAAACTTCCAATCATAATGTACAGGACAGAGAACCATTTAACTATAAAAACTTTAAATTAGCTGCAAATCGCTTAGTTACTTATAGCAACCTCATATTGAAGGAAGGGCCATATTGGCTAGGCTATCGATTTCGATGTCCTATTGTCTGGTATCCTGCAGAAGGGTATAAATCCATATACGAATTACCTAGAGGACAGACAGGGCCCATCTTTGAAATTTTGGCTAAAAATCATGGTTTTATACCACCTCATGACATCCCTTCTCTAGCCTATTCTTTGACTACTTTGCACTCAAACTACATGGTTTTCATGAGGGCATGAAAAAGGGTAAGCAGGGGAGTGTGTTGAGCAATGGAAAAGGTATGAATTTTCCATTTATTTCATCATCCTTTCCTTTAATTATATTCCCTTTATATTCTAAAGATATTCATATATCAAGGGATTATAGTAAAAACTAGGGAACTATTTATTATCACAATTTAGTTAATTATTATCTTTTCTCATGTAGGAAAAAGATGAAATGGGAAAACTACCGTTCCCTACCCAAGAGAAGGAAAAAGACAAAGTGGAGTAGATGTTGTTCCTTCACCAGGAGGCAACGTACAGACAGCAAGCCAAGGATGGAGAGCACAATTATGGATAAGGACAGAGAATATCACAGCATCAACTCAAAAGACAAAGAGTTAACTGAAGATGGACGATTGAGCGGATCTCTCAGGATCTCTTGATCCTGAGGGATTGTTGTTACTATTTTATCCGTTGTTCCTATTTTATCCGCTTGGCCATTATAAAAGGGACAAAGATTGTGAAGAAAAGGGGGAGATTATTCAGAAATTACTTTTGTATTTTTACTTTGATCATTGACTCTCGTTGTTGAAACAGAGCGCGAACTGGCTATAACTATTTTTCATATGATTAATATATAATACAGTTGTTGTTCCTTATTTTATACTGAAGTAATCTGGCAGTGTTCACTAGTGGCTAGGGGCCTAGCCCTGGTGGATTCACTTGTTGTTCCTGTATCATTCCTTTACGATTTCTACCGTGTGATGGTTTGGTCTCATTTCTATCTATTGTAGTCACATCGCTTTACTGTTTCATATTTCTAGACTTAATGAACTAATCTATTTTATATGTTTTAATTGAATTGCATTGTTGTTAATTTCCCTCATAACAAGATCACTGCTTTTCATAAGTATATTGTTGTGTTGTTCATTTTACTTAAAGAGCCTTGCTATTCATTTCAGTAACTTAGCTTTTTTGTTCATTGCAGTTACATAAGTTTTGTTATTCATTTCTATTATAAAGCGTTGCTGCGCATTTACTTTCTGCAATCATTTAGTTTTTCCTTTTAGCATTCTTACAGTTAGCATCATTATCTCATTTCAATAAGTTGCAGTAGCATTATTGATTTAATTCATTATCATTTCCAATTGGTTCATTAGTGTGGTGTGTGTGAGATCAACAACTATAAATAACATTGGCTATTACTGTCAAAGATCTCAGATTAAGGATCTTATTTACGCTTGATTTAGTTTACATCAGTTAAACAAGGAATGAGTTATTGATACTGTATCCTTGACTGATAATTGTTGCTACTTTGTCGAGTAAATTATTTAGTTTCAGAGCATTGAGTTTCCTTTAATTGCAAGTGAGTTTTATTTAAAGCATCCATTTACTCTTGTATTTGATATCACTATACTGTAATTTAGAAACATTACTCTTGAGTAAATAGCCACTACAAACTATATACACTCTTGAAATAGAAAATCTTGCCCAGATTGATAAACTAATGTGAAGATAATTAGGAGTTAAAAAGGCACCTTTTATACCTCAACAACCACAACCCACAGTCTATTCATGGGTCATTAGGCCATGTGTTATTTCTTTTAGAGATCCACCTCACTCAGTTTTGAATCCATCCATCAATCCAGCTCAACCAAAAACATGAGAACCCATCACACCATGACTATTTCAAAATGGAAAGGAAAAGATGAAGAACAATATCACACCTGGAGAAACCTGTGCCCATGAAAACAATAGAACCAAGAACACACATGCATAACCATGTATGCCAAAACTAGCAAGGAAATCATACATGCAACTTGATACCTACAAATAATCCCATGGTAGTCCCTTGATCCTACTCTTCCTTGCTTGATCTTGCTTCCACTTTACTTGTTTGTTTTCCTTGATCCAATGCTGAAGTGCTCCAAGAAAGCTCTAAGTGTCTAAGAGTGAGAGAGAGAGAATACAGAGAGAGCTACAAAACTGAACTGAAAAAAGGTAAAACAGACAAAATGTACCAACTGATCCACAAAATCTTTTTTATTAATGAGGCCTCTATTTTCTTCAATTTTCCATTATTTGCCTTAATTTTCCTCCTCACGTGCAACCTGTGACCTTTCACCTTCCTTTTCTCCTAATTTGTTTTATTTTCATAAATAAATTGCCAATTAATGCCTCATGACTTTCCAAAGCCTTTTCCATTGCCTTTGCCATTTCCTTTGCCATTTTCCTTAGCCATAATAAACCAAATGAACACCCACACTAGGATGTTTTTTCCCAACATTCATCTTGGAATAAGTGTCCCATAAGTGTGGTTATTATTTTTCCTTTATTAACTTTTATTACATGGAATTTTCACTAGGGCTATTAGAAAAACTACCTTCTTTCACATGGATTAACATCGATATACATGTAACCCTAATCTCAACAGCTATGATGTGGCATTGTTTAATCGATGATTGAAATTTTTTATGGTTTTTTTTGTTTGCAATGCCTATCCATTGTGCCTCTTTGTCTGTGCATTCCTTCAATAGCTTTTGGATAGAGTTATGCTTGCTATGCAACTATGTTTACCTTAACCTTCCTCCCTTATGGCACATTTAATAATGAAGGACTTCTATGTTCTTACAAATCTTGTTTTGTCAATATGTAGAGTAGAAAATGTTACATCAATGCATCTACTCACTTTTGGAAATCAAACAGAGGTAATCTATTTTTCTTTATAGGAATTTTTAATAATATACGATAAATATTTCTATGCCTTAATATCTATATTTTTTCATACTAACTTGTCCATTTAATCCTTCATGTATTATATGTCTAATGAGAGGGTTCTAATTTTGGTTCTAAGCTCCTTTTACACCTTTGGATTTTTTGCTAGAATTACCATGTTGATGGTTTAATGGCATTATTACCATTAGCAATGCAGTGCTTGCTTCACACTCACACTTTTTCAAGTAACTTCAAACCCTGCCATTGAATTATTTACTATGATTCTTTAACCGATTTAAATTGCTAAATAATTAACCCTAACAATTCAATATAGGGTTTTAAGGATTTTCCTATCCATTTCCATAGTTGGTTCTAATTTTTTATTTTTTTATTTTATATATATATATATATATATATATATATATATATATATATATATATAGATTTATTTATTATTAATAATATTATTATTATTATTATTATTTTTCTTCGCAAGTGATTTATTTAAAGTTTTTTTTTCCTTTTGGGCTTCACCATCTACTATTATGATGATATCATAAATGGGGTTTCCTAAAATTGATAACCTTGACCCTCCATGAGTTCTTATGTAGATACATAGTTATTTGGCACTACATGGTTGCCTCATTCTTAGTATAATTACATTAGAATGGTTGTAAAATATTTTGTTTGGAGTATGTCTTATATAGACCATACTGTATTTTTCCTTAGGGTTCTAACCCTACAAGAATGTTCTCATTTCTTATTTTCACATTGGCCATTTATATTGCATTCACAGTTTTATTTCATGATAGCTATAAATTCATTCTACTAAAATTTATTTTTTACCATAAAATTATGGTTTAATTGGAGGATTAAGACGTAGTGTCCTGGAACATTTACTCCTTCAGGTAATTTTGAATACTAGGGATTTTGTTTATTTTGCATCATTAATTTTTGACTTGTGGTTTCTCTATTAGAATCTAACTAAGAATTTTCCCTTAAACACTTGCAAGTAAAATACAAACCCTCAAGGAAATTTTTGAAACTTTGTCCTTTGACAAGATAATTTAGAGCTTTTCCAATGCATAAGAGAATCATGGCTTCTTTGTCTAGGTACAATGTCCCTGAACTCCTAGATGTTATTTTACTTTTGCATGAATCTTTCATCGAGGATAAGATACGAGAGTTCTTTTCTTTTAATATTTAGTTAATAGAATGTTTCTCACAATTACTTTTGTATTAGGAAGTTTATGTTTTATAGGCTTTTATGCATGACATGTAATCATCTAGGAAGTAAAAACTTAGTTTCCTCTAAATTTGACATGAAAGAACTTGGCGTTGAAAATTTTATCTTGGGCATGGAAATTAGAAAAGATCAATCAAATAGGAAACTATAATTAAATCATAGGAAGTATGTAGAGACAATATTCAAGAGGTTTAATATGTAGGGATGTAAACTAATAAAGATGCATATTCCTATAAGTCTAAATTTATCTACATATCAATGTCCTAAAATGCAGGAAGAAGAAGAGCACATGTCCCATGTTCCATATGTTAGTGCAGTTGGAGGCTTGATGTATGCAATGGTTTGTACTAGACCAAACATTACACATGCAATGGGAGTAATGAGTAGGTATATGTTAAAATCATGGAAGGAGCGTTAAACAACAAAAAAGAGGGTTTTAGGTATTTAGGTGGCACTATTGGCTATGGGTTGTGCTACCAAGGAAGACCAATATTGGATAGTGTGTTGTAATACATGGCATTGTTGATGCATACTGAGGTGGAGATCTGGATTATATAAGATCTGTATGTGGGTATGTGTTTAACCTATTTGGAGTAATAAATTAGATGAGAAAAAGAAAATTTGTAGTGGAAATTCAGCTACAAATATTGAATACATGAATACCACTCATGAAAGCAAGGAAGTAAAATGGTTATAGATATTGTGTTTAGGTTTTGAGTTGGTACAAAAAGTTGTAAGGACAGATTTTTATAGTCATAATGTAATATTCTTGGCGAATAACATAGCATATCATTCGCTGAAGAATCATATTGATATATAATATCACTTTTCCAAAGATATGATTGAAGGCAAAAAGATGCTACTGGGGAAAAAAGGTGGACACTTTGAAGAATGTTGCAGATTCATTAACATGTTAGAAATTAGGAAAACACTGAAGGGGGAGAGGAGGGTGAATGATTATTTTAATAATTTAAAAAATTACTTGCTCAAAGTAAAAATTCTCAGCTACACAGTAATAAATAACATCACACTAATCTAATAAACTCTAGACACTAAATATTAATGTGGAAACCCAACTAGGAAAAACAACAATTTGTTTTTTATTATGATGCAAAATAAAGTTCCAAATTCAAATTACAAAAATTTCTTTTTTATGATGCAAAATAAAGCACCAACTTGATTTTTACAAGAACAAACATGAAGGAAGCACCAAGCCCTTGTTGTGCAAGCACCTACCTACATAGCCTTTGAGATCCCTCTTTCATAAATTTTTGAACTTAGATATGAGGTTTCTTTTTCATAAAATAATACCTCATAAATTTCTCCTACTCGTATCTTCTCTTCATCCCAACGCACATCTCTTACAATTTGATTCAATGTATCTACAACACTGTTGCTCCTTTTAAAGATTTAAATCTACTTATGTTCTTAGATGCTTTTCTATTTCGGATATTAACTAACTCTTTAAACTTCAACTCTATTTTAGATTATACTTTGGTTGTATTGTTGTTTCAACTAGCTTTATATATGTGTTCTCTTAGTTGTTTATGAAATTAACACATGCATATATAGTTAATATCAGTTTTATTCTTAGTCTAAATGAGAACATGTTTTACATTCCCTGTTAATACCATAATTCTAACTTCTTCAACTTGTTTGTCAAAATTTGGTGTTTGGACTGTAGTTGTTCATTTTATATTTTTGGTGCTCAAACAAAGAATTTGCAGAATGCCAAATTTTTATTTTCGTTGCTCCTCAAACTTCAACTCTCTGGCTCATATGACCATGGGCCAGGACCAACAACTTAAGCATAGAAGGTTCTTAGCTCAAAAACCTATGGAATTTGGTTAAAACTGGTTAAACCATCGTATAAATTTTGTTGGCACCCTAACACGACACAAAAGTGACTTGGAAGAATTCACTAATGGCCACCGCATGGTAATGCAACACCATCAGAATAATTGAAGCACGCTCCATAATGACTAGAAGAGTAACTTGTCAGAGGAGAAAAATACTCATATGTATGGTACAACTTCTATGTAAGCTAAAACCCATATGTAATATATGCATGCAAAAAGGTGGCATATTCAATGGAAACACAATTTATGCTACCATTTTGAATAATGGACTACCAATTTTTGTCCATCCTTCCTTTTTTGTTTTGTTTTGGTATGTAGAAATACCTTGTAGATTCAAACTACAAATTGTAATATGCTAAAACAATTGACTTGAATCTACTCTACTCATTAGCGAAAACAATAAACGATCGATGAAATCATGAAGCATATAAGAGAAAGAATTCAATCACACATAACGCAATGATTTTTTGGGGAAATCCACTACTAAAAACCACTGCTATCTGTATATTGCATTAATAAAAAAATATGAGAAGATTACAATGTTTTGCTCAAGCCCAAGCAACCTCTACACTATCTCTATCTATCTCACCGCTTCCTAGAAAAGATCAAGCCAATACTTAGCCAATTTCATGCTTGCCAAGTCCCTATTTCCTTACACTGTTCCCTTGGGAATTAGCCCCTATTTAAATGGGAAATTCCACAATTATGAATTATGTAATCCTCATAAGACTTTCTCTGATTGCATGCACCATTGGTTTAATTTAAACGATTTTACAATTGATAATAAATTTTCCCTGAACTCCAATCTCAACTGGGTCTTTCTCTGATCTGACATGCATGAGTTAATTATGAGTGAATCTTCATTTTACTAGTTGATCACTGCATGAAACACCACACTGCACTTCAAGCAACACCCCACTATTCGACAAGCAACACCCCACTAATGCAGGTTGCACCCCACTACTACATGTTGCACCCCACTACCGTATGAAACATCCCAGTACTACAGGTTGCACCCCATTATTGCAGGCTACACCCCACTACTGCAGGTTGCACCCCACTACTAGACCTCCCACTAATTCCTCCATTAGTTGGAAATAGTTTAACTGACTTTAACACAATTAGGTTGAATTAAATAATTACAACTCAAAATAAACTCAACTAGTTCTCCTAATTGTACGAGATGCTCTACATGACTCTAGTTAGACCCTCAACTTGAAATAACTAAGCCAACTAAGTCAAATTAACTTAATTAGCTATTACAAGTTGTCATGAGATGTGGAATTACAATTTTATTCCCAATATAATTCAAGGACAAAATTAAATTAGGATTTTCTTGATGTTATTTCTAACATTTCTTGTTTCTATTTTCAACATGGTATATTCGTTATAGTTTAAGAAGCACAAAAGAGAAGACAGGCTCAATAGTGTCCCTTGCATATAGTTTGAATAAGCATAAAAAAGAGATAAAAGGATGCTTGGTACACTTCAGTGCTTAATGAGCATGAAAAGAATACAAGGGAAGATTATCTTGGAGAGATAAGTCACATAGAAAGTATCAATTTTTTTTGAGCAAATGAAACCAACCTAAGAAAGATAAAGTAGAGAGGATGGGAAATGAAACCCACCCGTTGCAACAAGTTGTCTGAGAAGGGTAGGAACACCAAACAAAAGCTAGAAATAGGTCCAAGGGAAATGTGAATACAATAACAATGAATGAATCAAGGGAATATTAACTGGCATATATGAGAGAGGGAATGCATATTACTAATCACAAGGAAAAAAGTTTTTGGAATTCTCTCAAGGTATGGCTAGAATATGGTAGAGAAGAGACAAAATGAGGCTTAGATTCAAAGTCATGGAAACTCTAAGGAGGGATTCTGGGCGTATAAGAATACACAACATGGATGCAAAAATGACAAGTATGTGCTAAGTTAGAGAATCTATGAAACGGAAGGCTCTATCACATAAGTTACAACATGCAAATAAAGAAGGGTTATTGTTGCAACCCTACGGGATTGAACCTAAGGTGTAATGAAAATGGCATTGATAGCCAAGAATGCATAAGAGATAATAGGGAAAGACCTACCCCAATATTTTTAGGTCAATAAAATGAACCTAAGTTCAAGTGGATGTTGCAATAAAAATTCCACCCTAGCTTGTATAAACCATCCAAAAAGACTAGATCCATGGTAAAAGAATGACCATATATTTTTTTATTTTTCAATTTATAATTTTGTGGGATTCTTTAACACATGATTTTTTTGTTGCCTTTGTGGTTATGAAGTTACTAACACATTATGGTTTTATGAAAGTAGATGTGGCACCAATCCATCCCCAGGGTTAATCCCCTTACCATCACATAGGAGCAGTTCCCATGAGAATAGAATGAGAAGCCTCTAAGGAGGAGGGATAAGGACACAGTGAGTTGTGAGAGTTCACTTGCAACGTGGAGGGGTTGACTATCAGAGTAAAAACATTAGATATTAATGACATCCCTCCACATATGTAGATACATACAATGGGGGTATGATCTTCTCACTACTAAAGCCTCCTGTGGCACATAACCTATGTTCTATTGTGTTATTACTAGTATAGTGATGATTAGTTTTTTTATGCATCTCAAATATGATGATCATGTACCTATAACTAAGGGATAAGAGACTGGAGCCCCAATTTCCCCCATTTTGGACTTTTGTACCTGGATTATATGATGTAACACACTTTTTTTTTTGATGGTATCTATATATGAATGTTGTGATGGTATTCACATACAATGTTTGCATGATGTTTTCCTTAATGTTCATGATTACGTGTACTTTTTTTTTGGTCAAGTAAGAATGGAGCCTTCTATTAACCAAACTAGTACATTACATATGTTATAGGGTAAACCAAAAACCCTTGCGTTTACCAAAACTCGATCTAGAGGCCTGTGGGTTAAGACCCACAAAACCTATCAGAAGTGAAAAAGGCATTAAGCCCTTAAAACACAGAACCATTCACTCTATCGGAATAAATAGAATACATAGGAAATACTTAGAAACCTGACCCGCAACACTTAAGGTCAGACTTCAAACATTTTACACCCACAACCATAAATATCGTCAGGTCCACACTTCCAGTCCAATGCCTTCCCACTGCACTCTTCGAACACCGATCTCCGATTGGCCTGATCCCTGCCATCCATCTCTTTCATTGATCCGATGGCTATCGGCATATAGCCTAATCGCAAATCGATGAATCACTAACTAACTTCTTCTCCTTCCTCTGATTGACGATTAGACAACTTGTGTGACGTAACCTCCACCGTTGATCTAGACTTCGTGGATCCAACGGTCCACAATGATTTCGGGTGGACAAGTAGCACAAGGAATAACCGCCCAAAAAAGCAGTTTCCTCTCTCTTCCTCACTGTTACGTGTCACTTGATGAGTGGAATCAGAGACCTTCCTTGAAAAACCAGTTACCACTTAGACCCTACCCGAAATACCACTTGTGGTTCGAGAAACCACTTCCCTCACGAAATAACTTTCATGGTCTTCCACCATGCGAAGACAGTCGATCTATCCCATCAGACAATTCTCGTTCCTTTCTACCTACGCCGTTGATCTTCTACTAGACAATGGATTTACTCTTAAACCCCATTTTCTCTTCCAAACTCCGTTTAACACACAGAAACATATATAACAAAATTTCATTAAACAAAGGATTGCCATCGATCCTTACAATAATCGATGGCCGATCAAACCTACAAAATTTCCAGAATCAGTCCTTACACCAATACAATCTGCGGATTGTTACCACACATCGGGCAGACAGTCTAAGCTTCCCTATTCTCCTGCCTATCTCCTGAGCCTCCTCACTCCATCCTGTTAATCCATCGATCCCTATCTTTGGTAGCCTGACAGAGACAGTCCTCTAGCAGTTTGCCTAGTGGTAACATCTCCCAAACATGTCGAGTGTCCCTTTCCTTATTAATCACTCCTTCATTCACCAAATGATCAGCTAACATGTTAGCTTTTCTTTTCACATGGACAGAGCTTATAGTTATTAGGGTTTGTAGGTGAGTGTAGATACGATGAAAGACCTGCAAAAGCCTCCAGTGTTTCGACACTTTATCCGATGAAGTACCATTGCATATTTTCTTGGCCGCTCTAATAATCAATTCCGAATTTGCTTCAATGATGACATTGTGTGAATTTGAAACCACCAAGATTTCCAAGCAGTGCTCTAAAGCCATGAGTTCTAGCATGTTATTAGTGGCCTTCCCCAAGTGGCCATGAAAGATCTCCTTTATTTGTCCCTGTTCATCTCTTATAACACCCCCAAAACCAGCTAACCTTGGATTGCCCTTAGAAGCTCCATATATGTTGACCTTTAAGAAGCCATGAGGAGGAGGCTTCCAAATATTTAAATCTACATTTGTTTGGCTCACACCTTTGATTATGCCCTGTGGGTCTATATACTGGAGACCCAAATGCAGTAGAATACATGCATCTTGGGGCAGGGGAGGGTCCTTAGAAAGTTTCCTTAACAAGATGCTGACTGTGTCTTTGAGCTGCCTTAAAATTTGGTCAATTATATGCTGGAGCTTGCTTTCTTTGTTCTTGAAGATCTGATTATTGCGTTCTTTCCAAACATCCTAGATGACAAATCCTAGAACCAGAGTCCAGCCTTTATTAAGGATTTCATTCCCTGAGAAGTTTTTCCTCCAATTCTTCAAAGTGTTGGATATGCTGAGCCTATCCCTATCAGTGTGCCTAAAGATTGAGGCCACCCAATCCCACACAGTAGAGGTGAAGGGGAAGAGGTTGAGAAGGTGATCCATCGTCTCCTCTTGTGAGCCACAAAGGTAACATTTGGAAGGTCCAATGAAGCCTTTTTTCAGGAG
Source organism: Pinus tabuliformis (assembly GCA_031772625.1). Classification (NCBI taxonomy): domain Eukaryota; kingdom Viridiplantae; phylum Streptophyta; class Pinopsida; order Pinales; family Pinaceae; genus Pinus; species Pinus tabuliformis. The sequence continues at coordinate 291,319,964 of CM062810.1, forward strand.
GTTCTCCCAAGTTAAAATTTTCTTGTGATGAACTAACCAAATAAATAACTTTATTTTCATCCAGTGGGGGATTTGCTAAAGATTCTTCCAAACCTGATTAGGGTTTAGGTGGTTAAATCCTGTTACTACTTGTTTAGCTTCTTTGAGGTTAAAGTTTCCTTTGGTGTTCTTTCCCCATATTAGTTGATTAGACAAGGAGGATACCATAATCCTCCTATGCTCTAGATCCTGAGCAAGAGAGTCTACCTGGGCCTTCAGAGGACTCTCCTCACTATGGCCTAGATCCTTCCAAATCCTCCATTTTCCGTTGTTCCTTACCTAGTCCCAGAAGTCATTTACCATAAGTAGACGTTTTTTGTCTGTGTCATTTTTGAGAGTTGATAATTCCTCCTTGTACAAGTTGGGTTCATGTTGCCAGTTATCCTCCCAAAATCGTGCTAGGTTCCTTGCTCAAATCTCCTAGAAGCTATGTTGTTGAACAATGCCTTTATTTTCCTAGGCAAGTTTCCAAATGTGGGAGCCCTTAATAAGCCTTGACATTCTAATGTGATCTTTCTCCTGCTAGTTCTTGGCATATTTTTGTTTCCAAATATTAGCCCAGGGAGTTTCCGATTCCTTGATCCACCTCCACTTGAGTTTGGCTCCTGAAACTCTGGTGAGGGTTTCAGGATCATGGAGTCCCAATCCACCATGGCTCTTGGGTTTGCAGATCTTCTCCCAGGCAACTAAAGCCCACTTCTTTTTCTCTTCTCCTTTGCCCCATAGAAAATCCCTTTGTATGCTCCTGATCTGTTGCTTAATTCCTTTAGGAGCAGGAAGAGCTGAGAGCATGAACATGGGAATTGCCTGTAGGACAACCTATGTGAGCACAAGGTGCCTCACCAAATTTAAAGACCTACATGTCCATTTTCTTATCTTGTCCTGAATTTTATTTATTATTGGCTCCCACACTTCCTTGCTTAGAGGTTTATCTGTGAGCGGTATGCCCATATACTTGGAAGGTAGCTGGTCCCTTTGAAACCGAAAAATTCTAGTGATGTTTCTTTGAATAGCAATGTCAGTGTTAAAGAAAAAAACTTTTGAATTGTTGAGGCTTATCTTTGTGCCAACTGCCATAGCAAATTCATTCAAAATCTGTTTGATCGTTCTAACTTCCTTGACTGTGCATATGCCCTATAGCATTGTTTCATCCACAAATTGTTGATGAGTGTTTTCCTCTCCATCCAAGGTGAGTTTGATACCCTAGATTCTTCCTTCAGCATTTGCCATTTTAATTGCTCTGCCTAGCCCTTCCATCAGGAGAACAAAGAGGAAGGGTGGGTAGGGATCCCCTTGTCTGAGACCTCTGGAGGGTGTGAAGAGTCTTGAAGGAGTGCCATTAAGCAAGATGGAAAAACTGGTTGTGGTAACTAGTGCCATAGCCCAACTTATCCATTTTTGTTCGAAGCCATAGGCTCTTAGAACTGCCCTTATGTAAGACCAACTTAGCTTCTCGTAAGCTTTTGCTAAGTCCAACTAAATAATCATACCAGCTTGCTTGTTTCTTTTGAGAGAGTGTACCACCTCATGCGCTTGGATGATGTTATTGAGAATTTGTCTTCCTTCCACACAGCCCGTTTGCTCCTCTGAGATGAGAGCTGGTAAGAGGGGCTTGAGTCTATTGGTGATCACCTTGAAAATAATTTTATACACCACAGTACATAAAGATATGGGTTTGAAACCATTCGGAGTCATGGGTTTTTGGGATCAAAGCTATGAAGGAAGCATTAAAAGCCTGTAGAACCTTTTTGGATCTTCTTGAGTCTTCCACCACCTCAAGGATATCCTGTTTAAATGTTTTCTAGTAGGCTTTGAAGAAGTCTACACTGAATCCATCCGGGCCTGGACCTTTTCCATTTTTCATTTCATTGATCACTTCACTGACCTCCTCTTCCGACACTGGCCTGTTAAGATTGTGGTTGTCCTCTCTGGTAACCAACTGAGGGATAAATTGAGTGAAATGGTTGATGAACCTGGATTTGTCCTCCAGAGTCTCCTCTGCTATACTGAGGAAATGTTGTACCAGGACAGCTTCCATGTCTTTGTGAGAGACGATTTCTCTCCCTTGAGAATATTTGAGCTTTGTGATTCTGTAGTGTGCCCTGTGATCCATGGTGGATTTATGAAAGAACTTCGTGTTTCTTTCCCCCTCTCTAATCCACTAAATCCTAGATTTCTATCTCTAGAAAATCTCCTCTTGCAAGCATCCATCTTCCATTCTTCCTGCAAAGAATCGGCTAGCTTTTTCCGCTCCTTGGTAAAGCCCTCTTTGATGCTAATCTGATTGATCTCCTAGAGTTTCTGCTTAGCTTCTCTTTTGGCTTTGAAGATATTGCCAAATTCCTTTTTGTTCCAATCTTTAAGCCTAGATTTGATAATTTTTAGTTTTTGTTGGAGCAAGAACATTCTAGTGCCTTGAATGTTCAGATCCTCTCTCCACCATTTTTCAATATTACTTGTGAATTTAGGGTGAGAGAGCTAGGCATTTTCAAACCTGAAAGGTCTGTTTCTTGGTGTACCCATAAAAGTGGCTTCCAGCTGTACAAGCCAATGGTCTAAACCTCCAAAGGGAAGAATGGAAGTTGTCATGGCAGGGCCTGAGAGAAAGAGGTCTTATGAAATAATGATTCTATCTAGTTTAGAGGCAAATTGTGAAGCCCCTCCCCTCTTGTTGTTCCAGGTGAAGGTCCCATTTATTGTTTCAGTTTCCACTAACCCCATGTTCATTATGAAGTTCTAGAAGGCCATGATGTCTCTACCTAGCTATCTAATACCGCCTTTTTTCTCTATAAGAGATCTTATCATATTGAAATCTCATGCAACTATCCAGGGCATATTAGGGTGTCTTGCTCTTAATTCCTCAAGGGAGGTGAGAAGCTTGAGTTTATCTTCTTTCTTTGAGGTCCATAGGCATTTGTGATCATGTATATCTCCTTATCACCTAAAGGTTGACATACCAAAGAAAGATAGTTCCTAGATGCCTTAGCATCTAGGATTCCAAATTTCTGAGGATCCCACAACATGAGAATCCCCCCTACTGAGTTTCTTGCTTTAACCTCTAGATACTCATACTTGATTAGCCATTTATTATGGATTTCTCTAATCTTATCCATTGAACATTTTGTCTCCTAGATAAAAATCATATTTGGTTTCTCTTCTTTTATTCTATTACTGAGATTTCTTTGTTTCCTTCTATTTCCTATGCCTCTAATATTCCAGGTTGTGAGCTTCATTAAGAAAGGTTTGTAAAGGAATAATTGGTGAGATCTTTCATCTTACTTGAGTTAATCAATAGTTTCCCACATTCGTTTAGCAACTCATTTTGTCTTTTTCTTCCTCTTTTCCTGCATGGGTTCTTTGGAGATTGTGCCTGTGTATCCTCCATCATCTTGACCCCTCTATGCTCCTAGCTTTCATGATTTATTTTGACTCCAGATCCCTTCGATTTTTATCTCCATAGGAAGAGCTGCTAAAACCTATCATATTCCTCTTTTGGCAGGGAGTTCACTCCTTTGGTCTTCCCTTGTTCCAGAAATTTCTCTATATTTAGATTTTCCCTATCTAGAATCTCCTGCAGTTCATGGTCCTCTTTTCGTACCTCATTTGGATTCATCTCATGGTCCCTATTTATCTCCATACTACTTGGAAGGTCCTCCTTTTGTTGGTTGTTATCTATGATATCTTCCATGTTCTCATCACTTTCCTTCTCAGTGATAATGTTATCCATTTCCTGGTCTGTTTCTTTGTTTCCTTCTTCTTCTTCTAGGATCTTAAAGCTATTGTGGCTCGGTTGTCTTTCCTCATTGGTCTTCTCTTGTGGCCGCCTTCTGCCTTTCCCTTTGCCCCAAACCTTGGTAAAACCCTTGGGATTTTTATCGACAATGGTATTCACATTTCTCTCCATATTGTTTGTTGGGCAAACTCTATATAGATGCCCATGCTCATAGTCCACTGCCTGCACCCATTCTTCATCATATACTTCTAAAATTATTGCATCCGGGTGTGCTCAAGATAAATCCATTTCCACACATATCCGGGTAGAGGAGGTATATTTTCCTTTCAGAGTTGCATCTGAGATATTTAGAAAATGCCCTAGTTTCTTGCCTATTGTTTTAAGAGATTCTAATACCCAATAATTCAGAGGAAGGGAGTCTAGTTTGATCCATACTGGTACTGATGTGAATGTCTTGCGTTCCTGGACAATGTTCATCATCCATGGCTGCATGTAGAGGCTTGTCACAGCATAGAAATATGGCCTCCTTCAAACACTTTGTCTTTATCCTCTAGGCTTGAGAATACTACTGCGAAGAAGCCCTTAGATCCTAGATGAAGGTGTATCTCCCCCTTTGGCTTCTAGTGGCTCCTTATCCATACATGCAGCGCCATCTCCGTCGACCAAATCCCCATGAATTTGCATATGAGTGCATATTCCGTCATATGATCCCTATGTGCTTGTAGCACTGGGTCGCTTAAGATGACTTGAGGTATGATGTTTGAAATGGGTTTGTAGACCCCATTTGTCCTTATGGAAGTATGTTTTTGACTGCTACCCCCTTTTTCCTTCCCCTTACTAGCCTCCTATTGCTCCCCTTCCTGCTCATGAGGTTTTCTTCTTCCCAATGTTTCTGTGTTTCTTGCCTCTATTTCCTTCTCTAGGGGTTTCTTGAAACTTTGCTTTCCCATGCCCTTGATTCTATCCGTAACTATTTGATTGTAGGAGGGAGTTGCACTCCCCCCTATGCATCCCGCCATGGTACCCAACTCCAAAACCCTAGCACCAATCCTAGATCAAGTTGCAGAGCTCGATACCTCTTGTTCTCCTTCTAACATCATATCCATGATTACATGTACTTATATACATGGGAAAAATACTTAAGGTGAAAATTTCCAATCTACGACCAAATTAGCTAATGAATCTTCTAGTTTATTACATGATCCAAGTGGATATTGGTGGCCACCCACCTATTCCACTAGCTCACAACACAATTTTTCTATTTTGATAGTTTTCTATTTTTGGCAGTTTTTAGGTATTGAACTTCCAGAGCCATTTTGAGCCCCTCAACCACATTTTTTTGGGGAAACGTTTCGATTGTATGCATATAATACCGTTAATATTTGAAAAATGTACTTCTAAGATAAACCTATAGAATGGGTTATCATGCACACCAAATATTTATGATATGGATCATAAAGATCCATCTAGTGATCAGTAATCACCTGATTTTCATCAATATCAATTTCTTCCACTGCTTGCACTAATCGTTTTGACATAAGACATAATGATCCAATGAATTGATTGCAAAAGAATCATAACAAAATTCTTAGCCCAAGACAATGAAGATATTTTTGAGGCCGCAAAGATCAATTTTCACTAGTCTACATGAAGAGAGTGAATTGGTGCACAAGAATATCTCCACTTGTTCCATGCCCTTGACTTATATAAGCATCTTCATTATTGCACAAATATCAAGATTCAAATATGGCCATAGAGCACAAATTTACCTGCAACCCTCGCGAATTCCTTAAGATGCCTATAAACTCTAACCAAAACGATCCAAAAGGAAAACTTCTTTAGTGCAGACAATTTCAAAACTCCTCCAGAATTCAGAGCAATGTTGTTGAGTTCATAACCATAGAGGGAGAGAGAGGGTGTAATTATATACTTTGAAAAGGTATAATTTGAGGCTAGCTGACATCAAATTTTTGGAGGGAACCCAAAATATTTATTTTAAATATTTCTTGAGCCAAAAATTCATCTCTTAATAAAGCCAACTTAAAGGGTTATTTTATTTTTAAAATAAATTTGAAATCTTCCAAAGTAAACTTTGAAGCCCTCCACAATAGCCTTTTATAACATTAGTTGTTTGCCACATGAACAACTGGCTAGGGTCTTCAATCACAATTGTTCAATCAATAATTTGATGCCACATCATCACATGTTTTGGGATCAAGGAAAATATGCCACATCAGCGACCCTTTGGGGTTTTGGACCACTAATTGGGTGCACTAACTTAGATTGAGTGCATCTCTCAAACCGTGAAGCCTCATGAGACACTCCAAATGTCAACAAAATCAGCATGACGAATAAAATCTAATCATGAGGTTCTTTGAGGTAAACTCACTAATTTGATGATACAAAAACTCCAACAAATGCGTGGTATGTCCTTCCTCCAAGGAAACCAAACCCTAGAGCTATGGTTCCACAACTGCATCATCAAGTTGTATCAGCCTGAACATCAAGCTGCATCATCCTATGGACAATATCTGCACTTACTCTACATCTTGCACCCGTCTGCACCTGCTTTGACATCAATAACAACATACTCAACAACATCTTCGTGCAAGCATCCAATGGTGAGTAGTTCAAACATTACAATTAGAAAATTGATAGTCTAAAGCAATCACATCTTCAAGGGATCAAGTGGAAGTAAAGCTCAAGTTGTGTGTTGGAGCTCAATCTATGGGATTTCAAAGTGGATAAAGATGTTGATGAAGAATTTACAAGACAAAGATTAGAGATCAAGACAAGTACTGAATAAGGGAGTGTTTTAGTGATATGAACTCCTATGAACTCCTATTTGTCTTGTAATTATTGTGTGATATTCATTCTAAAATTGTGTGATAATAATACATATAGAATAATAATTTTGTGTGCAACATTTTTCTATTTCTCTATACAAAAATTCAATTTTCGCATTTATCATGTTGAATTTAATGTAATACAATTCAATTAGTTGAACTTGATGTAATCTCAAACACAATGAGAAAACAAAATAGCACCAACTAATATTCATCTTAACTCCAAATCTACGAAGCTACCAAATGGATCAAATATCTTTTTATCCTAAAAAATGTTTGCAGGTTTGCATCTCAAGAGGTTTGATCCCAATGGACACTTGGTAGATCTCGAATTGAGATGAATCTAGGTTAATTTAATTATAATTATTAATTTATGTTATTTTAATTTTAATTTATATAACTTCAAAGATTCTAAATGTTTTTTCTTTCTATTTATTTTATTTTAATAAACAAGATATTACAACATGTTTATCATATTGTCCTGGAGTATGCCCTAAAACTGCTTTTGTTTGGCTAAGAGCTCGTCTTCGTCAGACTTAAGGAAATAGGGTAACAACCCTTCTTCATAGGCATATGGAACGAGTGAAAGCCTGCCCCTTAAGCACCACAAGCAGGTTATTCCAAGTGACATAGTTTTCTTGAATAATGGTGATGAGTCAACCTGCATTCGCTTTTAGCGAAAAATGATTGTCCTCACTACTGTTTTAACAACTAAATATAATAAATTTTTCCACCATATATAAAAAACATATGCTATTATCATACTGAACTGACTATCCACCTTAATACCTTAATCATTACGCCACCTGCTTGCTGGTGGCTTTCTTACAACGTTTCAGTGAGAACGTTCAGACGCATAGAAAAACAGGGTGCGCCTATTGTGCAGACCCCAAGAGGACATAATCAGGATGGTGACAAAACAGTGTTAGGATTTGCAGGCGTTGATATCAGCGCTGTAAGCAATGACACACACCTTGGGTCACTGCTTGCAGGCTGCAGGGTCGACTCGAACTGCAGAAGGGAAAAGTATTACAAAGAACAGTGACACGCATCCCAAGCTCCCAGGAAAAACAGTGTCACGCATCGTGTAGGAGCGTGGATCGCAAAGAAGGTTGCTCTTATCTACAAATTTTGGGTTGGTGGAATTGTGGTGCTGTATTCAGTCAGATTGCCTCAGACGATGTTGCGCAGATTGCGGTATAGTTGATTTTTGGTTCAATGTTTATAATTTATTATAATACCCCGCTGGGTGGTGGACCGATGGTTCAAGAGAAACCATCTTAGAGATTGCATTGGGAATTTCCAATGGTTGAAAATTACGACTGTATAGTTAACAGTTGAAATTCTTGTGTTAATTAAAAAAGAAAGGGGTAATTGGTATTTTAATTGAAATTTAGTTAGAATAAAATGGATGGAATTGTAAATTTAAATGTTAATATTATTATAATAAAAATATATAAAAGTATTAGAATTCAATTTAATATGGTATAGTTAAAAATAAATAAATAAATAAATGGTATTTTAATTGTAATTTAGTTAGAATAAAGTCGATGGAATTGTAAATTTAAATGTTAATATTATATAATATTATTGTAATAAAAATATATAAAGTATTAGAATTCAATTTTATAATAAAATAGTATAGTTATATAAGTTGAATGATATTTTATGAATATATTATTAACAATTAAAAAAAATAATAATTAAAATTTTATTTTAAATAATAATAAAAATTATTATTATTAATTACAGAAAGATTAATATATGAGTTAAACAAATATATTTGTAAAAATAAATATTAACAAGATTTTTAATTATGGAAATTTACTTTATTTTATCATAATATTTTCAATTATAGATTTGGTTAGAAAACTATAATCAATATATGACTTGTAGAGCTGAGGCTTCTGTGATCCATAACAAGCGAGAGATTTTTCGGTGAAAATCACATGAGAAACCATTTGTCGACGCGTTTCGAACCAACCAGTGTGGTTCATCGTGAGGACAAGTTGAAGAAACAGATCTAGCTTAGCATGTTAAATAGTTAGAGCAGAGCCACCAACGGTTAAATTGACCAATGACTAATATTGACTTAAGGACCACGGTCAAAATTAGTTATATTGAGTGTAAAATATATATAAAGTAATTATAATTGGTATTAATAGTTAGTTAAAAGATATTATTTAATAATTGAACTTATAAGTTATTTAGTAATCAAAAGGAAAGTAGGACCTTTCCTGATATTATAAGACTAAATTACATGTATATAAATATATAAATAAATTAATGGGTTTTTAAGATGAAAGTTAGTCAGAAATAATAAATAATCAAAAGGAAAGTAGGACCTTTCCTGATATTATAAGACTAAATTACATGTATATAAATATATAAATAAATTAATGGGTTTTTAAGATGAAAGTTAGTTAGAAATAATAAATAAAACAGAACAAGAAAATAAAATTAAGTTAACATTAAAAACCTAAATGATAAATAAATTAAAAAATAAAAAAAAAATTAAAATTAATTATCAAAAAATAAAAAATAAAAAAATAATTAAAATAAAATAAAAATTAATTAAATAAATAAATAATAAAATAAATAAAATAAATAAAAAAATTAAAATAATAAGTGGCGAAAAAAAGTTAATTAATTAAATAAAAATAAAAATGATAAGTGACAAGAAAAAAATATTAAAAAAATAAAAAATAATTAAAAATAATAATAATAATAATAATAATAATAATAATAATAATTAATAATAATAAATAAATAAATAAAAATATTAAAAAAATAAATAAATAAATAAATAAAAATAAAAACAAGAGACGAGAAAATAATATTCAGTACAAAAAAAATTGTATATATAAAGAAATAATACGAGCCAAAAAAAAAAACGAGGAGGGGGTGACTAAGAAGAGATAGGTCATCCTCTCTATTGAGATTGCTTGGCCTCTTTAAACGAGGAGGGGGCAGAAAAAACGACTAAGAAGAGATAGGCCATCCTCTCTATTGAGATTGCTCGGCCTCTTTAAACGAGGAAGGGGCAGAAAAAACGACTAAGAAGAGCTCGGATCGAGCACCTACTGATTTTCCAGCCATCCTCTCTATTGAGATTGCTCGGCCTCTTATATGACTTATTATTATCCAATTTTAAGGTAGAAAGATTAATATATGAGTTCAATAAATATACTTGTGATTTACTCTACTATACCATAAGATTTTTAAATTATAGACTCATACATATTCTACCCCTCGGGTTTTGAACAGTGATATCTTAAGAGGAACACATGCTCTTAACCATTAGGCTCACTTAACCATATGCCCAAAAAATTATAATTCTTGTTCATATGACATTTTTTTAAATTAATCAATTTAGTTAAAATAGCATAAATGACATAACGATTTTAGAGATAAATTTCAACATCTGAAAAAATTCTAGAATGTTTCATAGCGGTAAAATCCTTAATATCCACTAATAATTATTGATAATTAATAAAAATTCTAATAGTTTTTTTCCAAAATAGACATTCCAATAGATCTAAATAATATTTTTATTATTTAGCAAATAAGTTTTGATAAAAATCTTTAAACAAATGTCTATTTTGGGATAGGGCTTCTAAAAGTGTTTATTTTGAAATAGGGCTCCCAAAATTTTAATTTAATTATCAATAATTATTAGGTGGACACTGTGGATTAACCTCCATAGAAAATTATAGAATATTCTTAATAGTGTACACAAATCAAATGTTAAGATTTATTTCCAAAATAGTTATAGAATATTCTTAATAGTATACACAATTCAAATATTGAGATTTATTTCCAAAATAGTTATGTTTTTTTAACTATTTTAATTAAATTCTTTAATTCTAAAAAATGCCATATGAGCAAGTATTATATGAAATGAGTTTTGTTTTTTCTGAGAAGGTGGTATTGATAAATCGTAGTATTAATCTAAGGTATTGTAACAAAGCCTATTTACAAATTTAGAATCTCCGTAATAGAGTCAGGTGAATTCTATAATTAAAAATTTTGTTGCATGTTATATATATATATATATATATATATTCTTTTTATTAACATTAATAATGGTTATTATTTTAAATAAAATTGTAATTTAGTTAATTCTTATAATTTTTAAAATTTTAACAATTTAATATGTGTTACAAAATAAGTGTTTTGGTGATTATAAGTGTTTATCAATTGTTTAATTCATAAATACGGTAATAATACTCTATTAAAATATAATTAACTAAAAAATAAATATTAAAACTTATATTTAGAAGAGATTAAAATTATCATTTTTAACAAAGTTAGTGTGATAAAGTACAATAAATTGCATCTATGTAACTGAATGAAGACTCAATCGTTTTCGACATTAATTTTATTTTTTAGTTATTAAATAAAATTAATTTAGATAAAAATATATTTTAATTATTAATTAAATAATATTTATTTTAATTATCAAATTAGTATATATATTAAAAAATAAAATATTTATATATATATAAATAATTTTATTTTTACACTTTTATAGTAAATTGAGTATATAGAAGTTATAATATATTTTTCAAATGAACAAAATTTTTAATATAAAATATTTACTATTTTACAAACAAATTATATTTTATATTTTATATGTATATATGATTTTGATATATATATTTTTGTTTTAAATAAGGAAAATATTTTATTGCTTATAAATCAAAATCATATATAAATATATAAGCATATAAGTTGTACATCTTAGATTTATTATGAAAAATATATCTTTTAACATCTAAAGTGAGTTAGGAAAGATATAAAAATAAAAGGAATCTTAAGAGTTTATCTAATAAGAAATCAAGTCAAACAAGAAGAACCTTGAAGAGAGTTCTTAAGGTCAGTTTGCTATAAAAAAATGAGACTAGCTTTAGGTTGAGTTTTACATTTTTAAAGATGAGAAACAAAATGCTAGTAGATATATCTATAACGGAAGAAAAACCATGTGGAGAACTAGGTAGGCTTGAATCATGGGGCTTTGTACTATGGTTTCTTCTGTATAGTTGTCCATAGCTTGTTCAATTGGAGGGAGCTTGACCCCCTTCTTCACTTAGGTTGTGTCAAGAGTTCATTGGAATGTTAGCTTGACTGGAAATCCATCCCAAACTTCTAAGCATTTGTGTCCTTTTCAAATATCAATTGGAGGTAATGGAGATTCGGGTAACTCAGAGAAACCACTGCTTGGAGAATTTTAGCAAAATAAAATGCAAGGGATTGCTTGCAAAAATAAGTGCAAGATCCAAAGTATGAGTTCAAATATAACAAGATTGCAGAATATGTCCAATATATGCAAGATCGTGCTCTAATATGCAAGTTCATGAATTATATCCCTCCTAAAAGTCTTTGTTTGGTTGGATCCTAAATAATTGGAACTGCAAGGAACAAATAGATCTAGAGCTAGGAGCAAAAGGGTTCTTCATGATAATTTTTCTAGTTGAGAAGCTAGAATGAGGGTTTTTGAAGGAGGGCCTTACTATTTTAATATTGTTGAGCTCTTCACATGATTTTGGAAAGATTGCTATGATATTGAGAAGGATGACTTCCTTGTTACCCCAATATGGTTTTAACTCTTTTCTCTTGCAAAGGAATACTGGGAGGAATAAATCCTTAAAGACATTGGCAATGCCATTTATAGCATTATCAAGGTTTCTAAGGAAACCGAGAGAGGGAGACATCCTATGTAATGACCTATGTTTATATGAATATTTTTCATCCTATTATATTGTTAATAGACATTTATTATCAAGATAATATTTGGAAACAAATATTGGATTATGGAAATGTCCCATTTAGATACAGGCATTGTCATGAATATGGAAATTCTTTTAGACACTATCCTTTGATTGCAAAGGAGTTACTAGTAGATCAATCAACTCATAAATATTAAGAGGTTTTTAGAAAATCCCCCCAAAGGACAAGGAATTTGATACCTCATGGAGCCACAAATTGAGGTCATAACCCCAAATATGGAAACAAGTTTGCATCTCTCTCCTCTCTGGATGAGATAATGGTGTAATAATTTAATCAGTTAGTCCCCTAGTCAAATAATGGAAGTATCCCCAAGTATTTATTGCCCCTAATAGATCCTGAGAAAAGGAATCTAGAAGCTAATCTGCAAAATTTTCTAAGAAAAGAGCTAACTAGCTCAATAATGGATGAGGATGAGACTAAATATCTCCCAAAAGACATGGATCTAGATGTTCCACACATGATTTCTCTAAAAAAGGCTTGCCTAAATAAAGATCCACAATTCGTTCCAAATCATCAAACAAATAACGCTCATTCTGGTTTGATTTTTTCAAATCCCCATTTAGGATTTCATATGAAATCTTTCAAAGATCCCCCCAACATGGTCAAAGAGGACAGAGAGAGGGGTAAAATATATTAAGGATCTGCTCTAACAAAATGAATACGAGTTAGTCAACATGGGAAAGTCATGCTAATAACAGAGTCATTTCCTCCTCAACCCAAAAAACCCTAAAGTTTTCATCCTAAATCTTCATATAATAAGTATGTTCTTAGTTGTAATTATAATTATTGTTAATATGATAATTTGCTAGATTATTATGTTTACTAGTATCTTTGGTTGATAGGCCAAAATTTTTATTCCTTTTATGATAAACGGTATATTTTAGACTTTGAAAATCAGGGCGACATGTAATGTTTCCTGATTAATGAAAAACTCTTTTAGTTCACACAAAAAATAGAGGAAAAACCATGTGATGTAATAAAGAAAAAAAGGAAATGTTGCCCATGTTAATGGAGCTACCAAAAAATTTATGGGGTTGTATTTGGAGCACCTAGTAGATTTAGAAGTAAGGACACCACCATGTTTTTTTTTCAGTGAGGTGTAGAGGGTATCCAACAAGAAAATTTACTTTTCCAATCTATCAAGACATTATTTAAGCTCCAACTAGTTGGATACTTATGAGGAAAAGGCACGGGCCTCACACATTTGGGTGTGCTAGTAAAACTCCAGGTCCTATCAAACATGGTGACCCAAGTTCTGTTGGTTCCTAGTTTCAAGAAGAAGTTTTTATCCATGAAGTCAATTTCCTCATCAGAATGGTAAGCCCTTCCTTAACCTTGTCACCTATATCCCAAATTTGATGCTTGATGGACAACAAGAAGTAGTGAAAAGCCTTCACAAAATCTCATGTTGCCAACTTTTCCTTGGCATCATGGGCCTATGCTTTCCCATGATGGATAAAACATGGAGCCATGGAAATATGTCAGATCCAAAAGAAAATGGTAAATAGAGATCGAGGAAATTCATTATGGAGAGCCAAAATGAAAACAACAGACATGAGGACAATGATGGAGATATCCAAATAAGCTATTAGATAATGATGGATGTGGAGCCAAACACATTTCATTTGTAGTGAATTGATAACACTAAATTCCACCATGATTCTTGCTACAATTGAATTCATTGTGCTACAAAATCACTTCATAAGAGTCTTGGACTTTAGCCTATGCAAAACGACATGATATGGAAAGAGTTCATAGAAGCACATATTTTCAGGCAATGATGCCTCATCATCCTTGCAGGCAAATAATATTGTACACCTTTGAACACCTTATATGGAATTCTATAATGAAGGTAATAAAGAATAAATTATGATTATAAATATTATCCATGTGTAATTAATTGTTATTAATACTAGTGTTTTTAAACATTATGAAGAATTTTTTCATGTATGTTATTTTATGTAATCATTTTATTTAGATGAGAAAATTACATTTATCCTGGGGTGTGCTCACATAGATGCTAGCCAATTTTGGTGCAATAGGAATGTGTGAGCAATATTTTTTTAAGGAATGTACACATGTTACTAAAAACACGAGCGTGATCCTTTTTTTAGGTTTGGCACTTGTTGAACCTTCACATCGACTTATGATGTGGAAAAATAATATGCATGTGCTATTTTTTTATAGAAGTGTGCATGCATTATTTTAATACACATGTGCTTTTAGAAAAAAATGCATGTGTATTCCTAGATACATTTAAAAGAATCAAGCCTGGAAGGTATTATTTTTCCTCAATGACCACAATTTATCAACCAAGTAAGAGATGCCAGGTCAAAAAGAATACATGTGTGCTCATTATCCAACTTCATTTAGGTAGAGGTAGAGGTTCATTAGGTAGAGGTAAGTCTCATGTTTTTTTATCAAGTGTATGAAAATGAAAATTTTTAAAGAAATGTTTTTTTTAATTATTGATTTATTTAAAACACAACTACCCTATTGGAAACCCTGAACCAAATAAAAAAACCAAACCATAAAAAAGCCACAAGAAACATAAACCCAAAGGAAAATCCCAATCCTAAAACATAGATTACAAGTTATTTAAATGAACTAAAAATATTGATTGAAGAGATTAGGCGTAGAAGGGAATCATCACAACTCTCATTAGCCACATCCTTTGACAAAATTATTTCCTCCATTGATTGTTCTCATGATCAATTGAAAAATATCACTAAATATAGGGCTATGGTGATAGAATTCTATTCAACTCAAATTAGTCAAGAACAAGTTAAGGATTTGAATATGACCAAACAGGTGATTATGTCGTTATTTATTGACTTAGAACCAAGCAAACCCATGATCCAACAAAGAGACATCTTTGCTGGATTGGTGAACATTTGATCCATGGAAGGAGAATTAATGGGTTGTTGGTATATTTTTTTTTAATAAAATTCCCTGTAATAATAAGGAGGTGGCATTATGTTTTCTTCGAAAAGTGTGGGTCAAGTTCATAATTGGTCTCCACATTAACTATTTTGAAATTAGTGAGTTCTATGCTATTGGCCTTGGCTCTACCCGAGATCAACCCAATGTTACGTGTAATCCATAGAAAAAACCACCTACTCCTAGGCATATAACCAACCACAACCCCCCCCACCCCCCCACCCCTTCTTACCACAAGCACCTTAGCTTTTAGATCACCTTGCTAACACTAGCAATGTGATAGCATATCTCACACATAGTTTAGTGAGTCATAGTTCATTTGTGACATCCTCTAAATGAGATCCACCATAGGAATATATTAGACCTCCAAGTATAGGGACCTAGGGCCACATTGATTATAGACCATTGACTCCATGCAAGTAGGATGGTATCTCTAGTTTGAGTCAATTCATGCCACATTAGGCTCTCATTGTAGGCATACTTTCCATGGCTCGATGGAGGACCCTATCCAAGAGAGTTTTATGGATAAAATTAGTACATTTTTTAATTGACGCTAAATCATTGGTGATAAATTTGATTTTACAATTGAAAAATATTCAATAAACATAAATTTAAAGTACCTCTTTTTGGCTTGTTTTTTCTAGTATGTACAAATGCTATAGGAGGATATGCCACCATCGAGGTGGAATTTTAGTTCTCCCAATCTTGATGTAGCCATGGATATAACATTTGGCATTGCAACACCTAATACAGATGTATTTAAATGACTCTATTTTTGTATACTTCAATGACAACTTAGCATGAATTTAATATGTGTTGTTTTGCAAATGTCTAAGTTATTTAAAAGAAATCAATATTAAATTTGTTGTGTTTTCACAAGTCTACACTAGAGATTGTGAGAAGCCACCTCCACTTGGGATTAGTATATCACCTCCTACCCGAGTCTCTTATGTTAGATCATATCTACTTTTAATGTGGGTTTCACTATCTTAATTTAGTTGGATTTGATTCTTTTGTACTAACAAAACATCTTACAAGTGTCTATGCGGGTGTTGTTATTCCCAATTCCTTCCCCTTCTATACCCACTCAATTCCATCCTTCAGCCATCCCTTTTAGTCCACATTGCATGCCAAGTATGACAATTGGATTCCTCCCCCACCTAATAGCACTTGTAATTCTCATTTCAATCCCTGGGGTTTTTCCCCCTATTGTACAATTAGTGGGCATGTATCATCTCTAATGAATAGTATATTTTCCTTTACGCCCTTCCATTATGGCTTCATCCATTCACCCTACACTACTCAATCATCATACCCTCCTATCATTGCATCCATTGTTGCAAAAAATAGTATTGAATATATTATAGCTACACCTACAATGGTTGCATCTACAGTTTTTGCAACTACATTCTCCCAAACCACATCATTGCCTCAAAGTAGGTTGTCTATCCAAGTTCTCCATTTCCTATTAGTGTATCCACTTTTTTAAAAACAAATAAACTATAGTTACATCTATAGTGGTTGCCTCGGAGTAGATTTTCTAGGCAAGTGCTACACCTCCTAGCCAAGAAAGAAAATATTCTCCATTGCCTCAAGTATTCACAGTGAGACTAATTATTTGATCAAGACCTTATCAATAATGTGAGTTAAACTAGTTTTTTTCACATTTTGATTTTTTCAATTAATTGATTGTTGCTGGGAAGCATTAGTGAGAGTATTATTTCATAGAGGAGGAAAAGACTCAACCATTTACATTCATGTATAAGGTGATTTCTTATGTGAATTCTAATTGTATTTATGAAGTGTGCTAACTTATTAAACTGTGGGAAAAAAATAGATATGTTGTTTCCTTTTCAGATCCCAGACATGTATAGTATTGTGAGACAAATGAATGCCCAAGATTCCTCCATCTCAAAGAGGAGGAAGATCTATTTTTGGGATGCACCTAGGAGTTACAAAGGTGACAATTATGATTGAGAGAGCCATTATGTGCATTATCCATGATATGGCATTTTGGGCATGAGATGTCATTTTATGTCTAGAGCACTAGTTCGCATTCTCTCGTTGTTGGGCATGAGTATCAATTATGTATGTCAAAAATATGATTCCATTATGTATGAAAAAATTTAGTTGGACCAAATTGAATATAACTATGTGACTTTGGAATTGTGTATGTTATTTCTATAAATATCAACCCCTTGGGTTCATTAGGGAAGAAAATCATACCGAAAACTACAATGTAGAAATTGGCCCATGGAAGCTCATAAAAGCTAATGTTTTGCACCTTCATCACTCAGACAATAGCAGAAAAAAATTTTAGGCCTAAGAATTATCCAAACAACTAGACAAGGATATTTCAAGGGCTCAATAACTCTCAAGCTACTCAAGAAAATAGAGTTGAAGTGGTACTGTGAATGGATAAGAGAAAATAGGTTCAAAGTTGATCACTCTTCGAGGATAAGGATGAAAGGAACATATTAAACATGGTGAACAAAGTTACTAGATGCAATGTGATCAATTCTCTGAGCTATCTATAAAATCAATTCCCTTCATGTAACAAAGGGAGAGAAAAGTCCATTCCAATGAAATGTTATCAAATCACAGACTTGTGAGATTCCTTGCGATAAGTCATAGACATTGGGTGCCTTGACAATGAGCTATGGTGAGAGAGAGAAAACGGACCAAGGACTGTAGAGGAGAATTTTTTGTAATTCTATGGTATAATATAAAAAATCTAATCCTCCCACTCCCCTGATAAAATTGTTTTTCTTTATTGATTAATGTATCTAAATATGGTTTATTATGCTAATGCTAATGAGTGTTGTAGGAAGATGGGTTTTGTGAGTTATTTTTTGTGTGCAGGAAACTAGTAGAGGGAACTTAAGAGAAAGGATCTCAAAATTACATTCAATTGGATACACCAAGCATCTACCTATCAATAAAATGTGCACTATAGAATCCTCCTTCTTAGTGGGGTAATTAGAATGGATAACTTACTATCTGTGATAGGCCTTGGGAAGGTCTATGGGTATAAAGTACCTTACTACTGTAGGCAAAAGTTTCTTAACAGACATGGTGACTCCACTAGAGAATAACAGTGGGTATTTTTTTTTGTAGTACTTTTCTGATAATATAATGGTTTTTGTTTTCTTTTTTCAGTTTTCTATAGTGATTAGGAGTCATAGGAAAAATTGTTTCTAAATGCCTTTGCTTGAAAACTTAAAATATGGGTAAAAAAACTTCCATTTATTGTCTACAAGATTAGCAAAGAATTGTTACCTATAACAACACTTTTGTTTGCTCTCTAATAGAGTGTTGTTGACTCTTTCAACTCTCTATTATCTCTTTGGCAAGGAGTTGTAGCTCTCAACCAGGATTTTTGGCAAGCTTTTTCCTGAAGTTTCTCCATTTTTCTTGCATTTATCTATGCCTAGTTGTGGGTCATCTATAGATATGCTTTCCTTTTCCTTATTTTATGTCAAAAACTCTTAGATCTACATCAAATATGTGGATTTGTCTTCTTTGTTAGGGTTTTTAATACTCTTTGGTTTGATTCCCAGTAGATACATTTGGGGTTAGATATATCTCTGCCACTATTTTCCTATAACCCTTCACCTTTTTGTTTGCTTATAGGTGTGGCTTAATCATTGAATTCTTCCTTTGAATGCATTCTTGCTTGCAAATAGAGTTTTCATTTTTAGTGTGTTTATTCGTGTTTCTTTTAGTTTATTTTCATTGCTTGCTTGCACTTTTTATTTTGATATGTGTTGCATGTCAGAGTGACAAAAGAGAGGGTTGTAAGGACTGTAATTATATTCTATTATGAAATACCCAACCTTATCATAGATATACTTCTTTGAAATTCAAAGTTTAATAAGCATTCTCTACACATCTTTGAAACAAATCTTAACACCATCTTAGTTTCACACCATTTACCTTTAACATTAAAGAACAACAATTAAAATTAATGTTTAATAAAATCAACTCAACATATTTTCATTTCTTTGGTAGCACACCAACATTAGATTAGTATTTTTGGACTTGGAATAGGTTGATGAGGTAAACACTCCAAGGCTACCAAAATAAACACTAGAATCTTGAGTTATGGAGTGGAAATCCATTTGCAGTCACATATTTCCTAAGAATACCTTCTAACACAAGGATCAAGCATGAGGTCACATTGGGGCTAGTTGAGTGATCTACCCCTACACTTAGTCAGGGGTACAATAGGCCATTTTGTCACATCTGTTCAATAGGCCTGCAAACTAGATCGATCATTGTTATAGAAATATTTGGGAACTGCAACCCCAAACTCATATGTCCATAAAATAAGGTCTCTTTAGTCCCTAAAAGTGTTGTTTCATAACCTAAAGGATCATGGTCAACTGATTACATCATTTCCCAGAAGTTCCACCTGAAAAACTACTCAGAACTGGCCAAAACTGGACCATATTGACTGCTCCATGGTCAAGGTGTGATGCATATTGAAATGGACTTTTGTGGGGTGTGATGAGTGAGAATAGACAAATGGCAGAGACAATTTGCTAAGTGGATGATCATGGAATCTTCCTGAAACTTCTCCTGTGACACTTGCCTCTTTGAATTCGCCCAGGGATGAGTAAGAGATCAATGAAATCTCCAAGTGGAACCAAGAACTATTAGTGGAATGACACTAATAAAAAAACACAGAGCTGACTCACATACTTGCAAGACATCTATAAATGGATCCCTCATCTGAGAGATCTAGAGGTTGGAATTTTGTATTTTGTAAGGAAGTGTTGTTGGTTTATTTGTGAGAAGAGACATTGCATTGTTGGGTGATTTGCATGTTCATGAGGTGAAAAGGGCTTCTACACTGTAAGGATGATGCTGGATCAGACAGCTGGGTTGTAATCCTCTCTTTTACTATTAATAAAGTTCTTTGAGTTTTCCTCCATATAATCGTGTGTTTATGAATCTTATTGTTTATGAATGTAATTGTATGGTCAATGTGTTTCTGATTCCACATTGTTTATGATGTTTTAGATGGAGATGCTTTGATGGTTTTCTGTTACTTTGACTCTACAGGTACTCTTTGAAGCGGGACAAGTAGGAGAGGAGTGGCAAATTCTATCAAGGGAAGGAGAAATCAAGCTAGGATCAAAGCAGAAGATCCAGGTTGGTCCTCTTTTCTTCTCTCTTACCTATTACACTTAAAAGAAATCTCGAAAGGCTTTCATTGTTTGTTTCTAAGATAGCTACCCATCTTAGTAGGATTAGCAGTTCAAATCGACACTAGTTTTCCTTGAAACAATCATCATCCATGAACATGTTATCATCATCCCTACACAAAGCCCTAAGCATGCCATTTTGTCGCATCTAGTAAATAGGCCTACAAACCAAATTGATCAGATCATCTATGAACATGTTGTCATCACAAAGACCTAAGTGTGGCATTTGGTGAGCCTTGATATTGTACCAAGAGTGCTGCAACTCCCAAGGGATCCTCAAATCTATTTATCAACTTGAGGTTCATACAAAATTCGAGGTGATAATGCTATATGCATAGTAGATGGGATTCTAGTCATGCCACCCTCAACTAGGACATTCAATCAATAGTGCTCCAATACCATTCTTCTTATTGAATTAGAAGGAAAACTAACTAATGAAGGTGCAAATTAGAAGCTAACTCTAATGATAAAAAGGAAAATTATTTTCGAACTTCAACTTGTAAATTTTATTGAATCAATTCATGAAAATATAAGAGCAACACTACTTTCTGAAAGGGAACTACATTATATTGCAATCAACCATCTAGATACCAAATCTACTTGCAGATAGGAAGCTAACCTACTAAATCATAACTCAAGATTACATGCATCATTTATCTAGCTCACACTTTCATATAAATCAATGTTCTATTTGTGCCAAATATCCGATAAAGAAACTAATGCTACTATATTTTGCAATGAAGGAAAAGGAGGGTTTAGAGTGGTCTAGGTGTTGCCCTTAATCATGGAGTCATAGCTGGGGTCAGCCTACTTCTAAACTAAGTCTAAATTTCAAAAAAATTCAAAATAGGTGGAGAAAGAGGCTGTTATAGGTATGATATAGAAGGCTTCTACAGGTGCCATGTATTGCTATAGGAAGGTTTGTAATTTTACAGGAAGGATGTAGAGAAGGTTTAGGAGGTAGGAATGATGGGTTCAAGGGATGGAAAGGTGGATGGAGGTTGAGGTAAATGGGTGAAAGGTGGAAAACACCCCTATCCAAGCTCAGAGCCTTTGGAAGGCTTGTTTTGCACTAGGAGAGCTACTCACGGTGATATAAGAGAATGATCTCAAGAATAGAACTTTGAAGATATAATTTGGGATTCACAACAAAGGGTGAGGAAGTCCAAGATGGAGGTGGTGAAAGGTCCCTTGCCTACATATCCAAACATCCCTGAAACATCACATGCATATACCCTTTTATCATTGAAAAAATGAAACAACTAATAGTGGAAAAGATGAGTTGAATTTAAATTCCATATAATATGTGCCAAAAACTCTGATCTAGTCAATAAATCAACTCCTAAGCTACAGTAAGCACATGCAAAACAAGATGAATAACATAGAACTTCTTCCAAGATATCATAAACATAAATTTTTTGAATTGTGATTGTAGATCCTTCCATTCATGCTCCCATGGGAGAGATGAGATAGAGGTTGCAATCACAAGATTTTGATGGGTTACTTTCTAAGGAAATGCAGAAAACTGAAAAACAATATGAACCAAAAAGTGATACCAATACACAAGGGGGACCTAAGCCAATGGGGTTGCGCCCAAATCCCAAGAGCCTCAGCCCTCTAGAACTAACTTAGTTCTTAACCAATAAGAAACTTCTCATTATCATTGCATAAATGTCAAATACATCACATAACCAGTCAAAAATAATAGTAACAAGTGCTTGAGCTCAATAGCTACCTAGCTGAAAAAAAAATATCCAATCCTAATGAGATATTTTTCATGTTTATTTATACAAGAGTGTAGCTACTAGCAACTCCATAGAAAATAAGAATGTTTGTCTCCCGTAACTTGAGAAGGGTGGAACTTGATCTTCATTAACTACTCTTGCTTGGTTGCCAATGACCTTGTCTTGCTTGGCTACCAATGACCTCGAGCTGATGGGAGAGAATGTGTTGATATTGGGCTGACTGAAGGAGTTAAGGAGGTGGAAAAACTCCTATAATCTCTCCCTGTTGACTACGTCGAGCCCCTACATGGAAATTATCTAAAAAATGCTCCATTTCCTTCTATGAAACCATATTAGGCCACACAACATTGAAAAACATTTTTTATCCCTCTCACTAAGCATAATATAACAAAACTTGTAAATAAATGTGAGAAAGATATAGTTCTAAAGTTAGAGGATGGCATTATGACCCTTATGATGTACCTATTGATGGTCCTCATCATCACCCCCCTACTAAAATTGTTTCTCATCCTCTCAGCAACTCAGTCATCTATGTCCAATTCTTTCATAGCCTTGGTGGCCTCCCTAATATCCCAGGGTTCCTCAGATCGTGTGCCCTTTTGGGGATAGAAACTTTCATTCTTTTCTATCTTTGTCCACTCCCTCTTCCCTTATGCTTCATTTCTTCCTCCCTATAGGCCTAGAAACAAGGGTGGAATGAGATTGAGCCCTATCCACTTAACGTTTAATCTTTGCATGATCCTCTTGTATAGGGGTGTCCTCTCTAATGCATTCCTCAACATTTCAAGAGAGTGATATTATCTATAGTGGAGGTTGTGGGGTAAGGCACTTCATCTCCTCTGATAGGCTTCCTAGATTAATGTTCCCAATGACTTGAGTGTGTCTTCGAAATGTGAGATGGCTTGTTCCTGGGTGGAAAGGTATTTGGGTGCTAGGTCAGCATCATTAGAGATGATGTTATGATTGCTAATGATATCCATTAGGCTCATTAGATCTGCCCTGATATATAATGGTTCATTTTCTACCTTTGCCATGATTCTATTTACTTCCTTAACTCTTGTCTCCTCATGAGTCATCCATGATGCTAATTCTGTCAGTGATGTATCCCCCAATCTTGCATTGGGATCCAAAACATTCATATCAGTCAAAGTGAGGTTAAGAATGTAAAACTCAGCCAATTTCAATATGTCTTGTTGGCTTAGTGGGGCCTGACCCAGGTTCAGAAGTGATTTAGCCAAGAAAATCCCAGTACTACTGGCCCTTTCAGCAATAGTCTGCGGAGCGCGAACTGAGGTCTCACCTGAAGTAGTATGGGAGGGTGCTGGAACCAGGTTTCCACACCCTAGGGATGTCTTGATGAAGGTTCTGGAGGTTCGTGGTCTGAACCTACGTGCTTGTGCTACTCCGCGCAGCTGTCTACCCTTCGCGACCTGTGCCACTACCTCCATGCACCTCTGTAAGGGCACAAAGAAAGTACTATCCTGATCTCTATTCTTACTGCGCTATTATATTAGTGCTTAACTTAACTTGTGAGGGCCCAATATTCTTATTACTTTATTCAACATTCAGGTAAGTGCGCATAATCATAAACAGTATAAATGCATAAAGATAAATAGAAACATAGATGCACAATATTCCAAATCAAACTTATCTTTATTAGTATTCCTTTTCAAGTACAATCCCACTTACAGACCTAACTCCGCCCTGTGCACTCAGCTGTAGGGGTCCGCGCACTCAGTTGCGGACTCTACTAGGCCTCTGCACACTCAGCTGCAGAGCCTCTTCCTACTACTACGACCCAATACACTTCAACTTTCCTCCTATGCTCTGACCATGCCTTCGCATCTATCTATTACTTGCTTTTTCAACTATCTTTACACTTAGAGCCTCGCTCTATTTATATAATCCCATGGTCCACAAACCATGGGTAGGATGACACAACTTTACATTATTTTACAATTCTTAGGGCAGACAACCCTATGACTTATCCTAGACTTTCGCGCTCTATGCCCGCACTTCGCGAAGTATTACAATACAATTGACCAAAACTCGGGCTTTAAGCCCCAAAACCTGCTGCGGGGGATCCCATGCCCAACAGGCCCCCAACACAATCATCGTGACTCGTCTCGAGTCACTTTGCTAGTGTGGCAATCTTTGCACAGAGTCCATCCAATAGGCCTCGCACAGCATGGGTGTCTATGGCACACTGTTTCGTTGTCTACTGTACTTGCTGCACGCGTATCTCTGAACCTTCATGAGTAGGGTCACGTTCCTATCTAACCGCATAGAGTTCTTGTGCCAGATTTCCTTCAATGGTAATTGTAACTGTGAAAGCTTCATCGATCCATGGTTGGATGCGTGCTTTAAGCAGGGCTTCATTTTGTCACATGGTGTCTAATTGGTCCTTCAATGCCCTTGCCTACTATAGTTTGGTGAGTTGTTGAGTAAGGACAACCATCTACATGGTCCCCTCGACACTATCGTACTCCTGCTACAACTCACGCGCCTCTGTCTCTAGGCGCTGTAGGTTTGGATCTTCCTGTAGGCATGTAAGCATGGTTAGTGCTTGATCCAACATCCCAGTGTAGTCCTGTACAGCTTGGCCAATTTGCTCCAACCCTATTTGGATGATGTAGTTGTGCTGCTCTCTGACCTTTGGGTGCATGGAAAGCTGTGCCTTCAATCGTAGATCGACAATCTATAGGTTCAGCTCTGACTGAGCTTTCGGTGTTTCCTCCCTAGCCTCACAGACTCCAGCCGCCAATCTGTGGACCCACTCTACTGCTAGTAGCTCTATCGGCATGGTCAACTCTGGGACGCTCCTACACGCATCCACTACCACCTGCTCCAGTCCGTGAGCATGTGCAACCAACTCATCACGTTGGAGGCTGAGATGATCCATGTTGATTTTTTGCTTGTGCAAGACCTGGATCGTGGAGCCTTCCCTGGTGCGGAGCTCTGATATGACCCCATCCTGTAATTGGTACAGGGTTTCACACAAAAGGGCTGCCAAGTTTAAGCTGACACCTTTCATGCTGCTCATCGCAGCCCAGTCAACCTCGCTTGCTACTTCTAGGGCACCTTCAGGCAACACGAAAGGGTTGTCCCTACAAGCACGCAGTGTCTATTCATCTTCTGCGGTTCCTGTTGTGACGTATGGATCCATTGTACCTATTTGCGGGATCTGTACCTATAAATCTTGTAACTGCATGCTGAGCACCCCAACACAGTGTTTTGCTCCATCCCCATTTCCTGGAGCGCATCCTTTATGACCTCATGAATCGTTTCACCGATGTCAAATAGATCACCTTCTGAGAGCGTGATCAGGTCGACGGATGTCTTTTTCACCTTTACCTTCTTCGTGGGAGTTGTTTTCTTATGGACGCGTGGCTGCCTGAGTTGGGTTGATGCTGAACCAGGGTCCACACACTCTTCTGTCTTGTCCACTTCCCTGGTCTGCTGCCCTATGGACATCTCTTGGCCCTCCTCGGGCTCTTCTATTGGCACTATTGTGGTTTTTTCCATTTGCGTCGCTGCCTCTGCATCAGCTGTCTTCTGCTATGCGGCTGCTTCTTATTCTTAGCACCTCTTTTTAGCCAGCTGCGTAATGCACAACTTGGTGTCCTTCTTTCTTTGCTGGGTTGTGGCCTTCTCCATTCCTTCCAAGTCTGGGGCACGCCACTCCAGAGGCCATGACTCCATTACTATGAATATTGCATCATCCATTGCAATGAACGGAAACTTCACCCATTTCTATACTAGATCCTTGCACGCCCGTATATATAGGTTATGCATATCTGCCTTGAACTCTGTCGAGCTCTGCAAGCTGTTATAAACCATGGGAGACAGGCGTGGCCTTTGGTTAATCCATATTTGGATGCTTGCCTCCATGAACACCCAGAACACCTTCATCTCACGAAATCCTCTTCACATCTTTTGTAGCCCAGAGCTAGGTCTACCTTGCAGCTTTAGGAAGATCATGCTCAATACTTGTCTTCTGGAAGTTCCCCTACAACCAACAAGATGGATAAGAGAGACCACATGTAGTGGAAGGTCTTACCCTGCTCCTAGGCCTCCTTGTAGTTCGTCAGAAATTCCTAGTAGGGGAAATGCGCCCAGTTGAACTGTACTCCCTCCCTGCACTACTCTGCCAGCGCAATCACAAAAGCTGGTACTTCGTCGGTGCGACATTTCCTCATCAGGTTGTCAGCCAGTAGCTGGGTGGCTATGCACACCCCTTTGTCCTTAATGCTTGCTATTGTGTACCCCTGCTTTTTCTTCTCCAGTTTATACTTAGATTTCATGGCTTCTACGAGGGCTAAGTCGCTACTTTTTCCCACTATGGCCGCAGGGTCGTGTCCTTTGAAGGGTAGTCGAGAAATTTTGTGAATTAGGTCAGTCGGGATGGGAATAAGCTCCTCCAGCCAAAGATACCCATCATGCACCAGGCACAACAACTGCCTGATGATGAAAATGGTGATGGGCGTGCAGTGGTAGTGGGGTATCCATCACAGATGGAGTAACCCAGCCTTCTCCACACCACACAACCATTTCTTCTTCATTAAAATCTATGTGGCTAGGTGTGGGAACTTCTCGCTGTCCGCGAGGTCCTAATCCTCGAACTTCATGGTAGGTATTCATCCCAAAGGCGGAACTTCAAACATTATACCATCGGGGAGGAGTGGGGTCTTGAGCACACTCTTCGTGGCCTCTAGGTCTTTCAATATCTTGGTTTTCCCTTTCCATAGGGGGACGTACGTAGGTAACTTTGTTGCGGAAGGCATTGGTGAGACATCCTCTGCCACATCGTCTTGTGCCTCAATTTGAGCGATTAGAGTTTGCAAGTCTTCCTCCTCTTTTTTTGATTCAATGGTGATAGCTTTTCCCTTTTTTGCCATTGACAATTTTCCAAGCCGTGGGTTTCTTGGGGATACATGGACTGGGCCCATAGTCTTCTTATCTTTCTTCGGCCGTGGCATTCATGGTTACTTTCGAACTTTTGGCACAACTACTGCCTCTGCGGGCTCCTCATGGGCCATATGGGGCTTTGCGGTATCTTCGACGAATCACACTCTTGTTCTGGCAGCAGTCATTGTGTTTATAGTTAAAGGTGGTAAGAGTATGTGGTGCTCACTGATTTGTAACTTCTCAATTATCACACAACCAAGTGTTGACTCATGGATAGCCCTGGGGATTTTATAGCATCTTTTGAATTTGAATTCAACCATTCCACCCACTTCTGAGTCATTAATGCCTTCTTGGCGGCAGATCATCCCAAATCTAGCTCTTAATTCATGTCTTAATTTCCCACTGCCCGCTCCTCTTTACCTTAAATTGGACATCTTGTCATGAAAAGTGACACCAATGGTCACCTCCCAGCCTACTCATGTAGCAGCGCAACCCCCTATGCGCAGGTGCAACCCGTGTGACATACTAATCCTGTACGCAACCTCCTTATTGTGCATCTCCCATACAGACTCTTTTATAGTCCCACACTCTCTTTCAACTGCTTGGACCACTGAGACTGTGCTTCCTATGGATAGTCAGGTGGTCACACCACCTGTGTGAGGCTTCAATTCACCTTCCACCACAGTCCGCGGGTACCCCTCAATTACCCTTGCAACAGTCATCACCATGCGTTCCTCCTTACGTGGTGTGCTCCCCTGGTTACTCTATTTGGTAAGGTGCAGTTGCAGCCATGGTAGCAGAGTCACAAATGCTTGGCGACAATCTTCTAATGCAGTAGTACGGTTGCTCATATCTTGTCTTGTCATTCTTATATTATTGATGCGACATTCTTGCGCAATTTTGTTTTCCAGTTTTTTGATCTCTGCGTCCATTAACATGCTTTTCTGCCTTAGTCGAACCCGATCTTCTTCGAGTTCACGAAGCTTAAGGTTCCCTCACCAAATGGATTTCTGAATATGCATATGTTCGTCCTCATGCGACTGCATAATTCCCTCATCTTGGTCGTCGCATACTGTACCAACTATGGGAGCTATTGCGTGAGGATTCCTTTCCTCCAAAACTATGGTTTCGACTCTGCTCTTCAGCTTTGGAATCATCTCCATGCTCAAGGTTTTTCAAATAGCCCTATAGGCCCATCGAACCGCTGGTATGTGCAGGTCCCAATCAATTTGTCTCGTCTGGTGAACTCTGTTCAGGATTCTGCATACCTTCTTGAATGCTTCTATGTGGAACATTTCTAGTGCACGTCGCCTCTCCTACTACTGCATCCTATTCTGATTTTCGATCCTTAGTTTGGGGTGTGTTTATGTGGACTACACAGTACACGTCTGTACCCATCGACACAGGTGGGCGCGCAAGCTACTCCATCTTGACTGCCTAGCTCTCATTCAAAGCTGGAGGCTTCCAAACTGTAGGTGCATCATCCTTCTACATCCGCACCAGTCCTGAAGTTTTCTTGATGTGTACCCCACCATCATGCAAGTGTTGCGCGCAGTGCCCATTTCAATGCATCGAACCACTGTTGTTCTGGTACTGCGCTTTCAAATTTGCTTAAGAATTCATCCACTGCTGTCAATCCACCATATGTCGACAGCTCTCGTGCCTTTTTTATCACGCAACGCAGTGATCTAATCATCATGTTGCAATTCAGCGTTGTCACTTCGTGCAACCGATTCTGCCAGCGCTCTACTTCTTCTTCTGAATTCAAAGTGCAGGAGCTTTCGTGCTCCCACGAGATCCTCCCATCTGTAGATGGATTCACTCAATCCTAGTCTCACACAGTTATCTTGTAAATACAATCGATATCATCGTCGCTATCATTGTCACACATTGGTTCAGCGTAGCGTGCTCCTTCGACTGGGTCCAGTGGGACTACTACGCGTAGCGAATTTTTCTCGAAGATCATTTTGCGCTTCTTCAAATTGATGACTCTGTTCATATTGGTGTCCCAGTCTATTCCTAACAATGCAAGATAGGGATTGCTATCATCAACAATCTCTATTACTTCGAAATCCATCTGTGTGCTCGTGCCTTCAATATCAACTGTTACCCCTTGCAACCTTCCCATGGGCAGAATCTTTTATTGGTTCGCCATTCGTAATTGAATAGGGGACCACTATAACACGGGCATGTCCATACGTTCGCATGTTTTCTTTAGTAATACATTCACGCCCGAACCTAGATCTAGGATCACCTGATCCATTTCATATTCCCCATTCTGTGCAGTCAAGCTCATTTCTCTTCCAGTGCGCAATGCGCGCTTCCCCAATTTCCGGACAACGTGCGGTTCCCCTGCCCCGCACACCTGGTGATTAGTTCTTGTAGTCCTTTAACAGCCTTGTTTTCGTGTAATAGTTTCATGCAGGTCTCCAGAAAGGTAGTAAGCATTGAAGGATCCATTACTGGCTTTGGTTGATCCTTACTACCTAAAGTGGAGACCTCCATGAAGCTCTTCTTAGCTTCCATGAATGTCTCCTTTGCGCATTCTAAGTCAAACTTGGGTTCCTTTGCAAGAGCCTTGCAAACCCATGTACTTTCCTTTGGCTACTTTCCCTTATCCTCTCCTATGGTTGCACCACTTCTGAGCATCACATTTACATTTGGGTCCTCTTCACACGGTTCAGACCTCATCATTTGTATATTCTGAGTTGGAGGAGGCTGGAATGCCCCGTTTTCGTGCATCTTTGTGATCAATGTAGGACATTCTATTTTTCATGATCAAACTGAGCATAATAAGTATAGGATATTCTCATTGGGTTGGTACAGTCACGGGCATAGTGCCCTGGTCCTCTGCAATTGTAACAAATTAACTATCCGCGGCCCCTTCCTGGTCCCGTTCCTCCTCGTCCTCAACCTCGCCCCTAAAATCCAGCACATGCTATCCCCACATGTGGGTCGAGGGCTCACGCTTCGATCTGAATCCTATAGGTTGGGGTCTAATCCATCATTAGATCGTAACTGCGGCAAGTGCACTCATCGTGTCCTACTAACCTAAAGAAATTACAAAACAATTGTTGGGGTGTCTATGTATATTTCTAAAGCAAATGACAATTTTTCGTCATGTGTTTCCCTCCTATCTGACAAATCATGCACCATAAAGCGGGTGTCACACTCGGCCCTGCCTGCACCTCTGGTCTCAACTGCATTGGCCCTCCTCCTGCCAAGCAGTTCGCGAATACTAGATAATGATCCTTGTCATGACCCTGGCCTTTGCATTTTATGCACCATACTTCCTCATGCGCCTCTAGCCGCAGTGCCCTATCCTGCTCAAGCTTTGCATTTCCAAACATAGATTCTGTAGTTGCGCGTGGATTTGCTGAACTCCCAACCTAGGGTCCTATATCAGGGTCTCATGTAATCTCATCGCCATCTCCAACGCTTCGTCCTGGGTAGAAAGTTTCTGCTGTGACAGTGTCGTCCTCAAGTGTGGTGTCATAGATGCTACAAACCATGCGTGATGTTGCTCATCCGTTAGCATCATATTGGCCTCGAAAATCATACGTTTGAGCCTTTGTTCCAAATCCTAGGGGGTTTTGCCTGGAAGCATCGTGATCTCTTTAAACCCGATGATTGACTGTGTCTCTGATTTTGGCCTGGTAAATTCTCTGTTCAATGCATTCTGGATCTCTGCTATCCCTGCATTTGGGTGGTTGTTAGAGTGCTTGATGTACCACGTTAATGTGCGATCCTGCAGTGCACTCACCAATGTAGCTCTCTTAATGTTGTTGTCTGTGACACCTTGTGCTTCCCATACTACTCTTACCACGAGCAAGAATTGGTCTGGATCCTCATTCTGTACTCCTATGAATATTAGTAGTTTGATCGTGCTCGCCATACTAAAACATGGAGGTGGTGGAGGTGGATTGGGTGGAGATGGAGGTGAAGGAGGTGAAGTGGGGGGCAGTGTGGGTGGTAACTGAGAAATCCGTTGCCTTGTCAAACTGACCGCGCTTCTCGAAGAAACTTTCACAAGCTTGTCCTCGCTCTCCCACAAGGGTGAAATTAGGGGATTGTTTCTAATTCTTCACTACTTCCGCTTTTGTATATTCTTCCGCTCCGCGTAGTCCCAAACATTGATTTATTTTCATAACCCGCTTTTCACATAACAACATCTTAATCTAGGTATTCAAAGATTTAATATACTTACCTTGCAGTCCCTTGAGAAAACATCACTCTGCCCCGCTGTAACTAATGGTCGTGTCCACCGCGAACTCAATGATAAATCCTCCTATTATTCAGTCGATCCAATGGTCCATAGCTTGCGCTATCTTATCTTTTGAGGCTTCTAGTCTGCGCACTAATTCCAGAGTGCACTCTATCGGTTGGTCAAGCCTACACCTTCCCTAGGTGTCGGCTAACCTCGCGATCCACTCATACAGTCCAGAAGGAAAGGATGCAAAGAAAATCTCGTGGATTTCCATATACACGTAGCGATCCAAACACCTTTTCTCAGATACTTGTGGAGTTCTGTTTTCATGTGTTGCGAACTTGTGAATATTCTTGTCCAACCACTCTTCAATTTCCTTCTTTGTTGGGTTCCAGTGGCATGACATTAGACATCCCTTATGCAGATCCTGGTCCCGGCAACGGAACCATTTGTTGGCTTAGTGGGGCCTGACCCAGGTTCAGAAGTGATTTAGCCAAGCAAATATTAGTACTACTAGCCCTTTCAGCATAGTCTGCAAAGCGTGAATTGAGGTCTCACCCAAAGTAGTATGGGAGGGTGTTGGAACCAGGTTTCTGAACACTAGGGATGTCTTGATGAAGATTCTGGAGGTTCGCGATCTGAACCTGCATGCTTGCACTACTCTAAGCAGTTGTCTACCCTTCGCGACTTGTGCCACTACCTCTGCGCACCTCTATAAGGGCACAAAGAAAGTACTATCCTGATCTCTATTATTACTACGCTATTATATTAGTGCTTAACTTAACTTGTGAGGGCCTAATATTCTTATTACTTTATTCAACATTTAGGTAAGTGCACGTAATCATAGACATTATAAATGCATAAAGATAAACAGAAACATAGATGCACAATATTCCGAATCAAACTTATCTTTATTAGTATTTGTTTTCAAGTACAATCCCAATTACGGACCCGAATCCACCCTACACACTCAACTGCAGGGGTCTGCACACTCAGCTGCGAACTCTACTAGGCCTCTGCGCACTCAGCTGTAGAGCCTCTTCCTACTACTATGACTCAATACACTTCAAATTTCCTCCTATGCTCTGACCATGCCTTTGCATCTATCTATTACTTGCTTTTTCAACTAACTGTCTTTACACTTAGCGCCTCACTCTATTTATACAATCCCATGGTCCGTGGACCATGGGTAGGTTGACACAACTTTACATTATTTTACAATTCTTAGGGCAGACAACCCTATGAATCATCCTAGACTTTTGCTCTCCGTGCCCACACTTCACAGAGTCTTACAAT
Organism: Pinus tabuliformis; assembly: GCA_031772625.1. Lineage (NCBI taxonomy): Eukaryota > Viridiplantae > Streptophyta > Pinopsida > Pinales > Pinaceae > Pinus > Pinus tabuliformis. Next base: position 291,352,678 of record CM062810.1, read on the forward strand.
ACAATTGACCAAAACTCAGGCTTTAAGCCCCAAAACCTGCTGCAGGGGATCCCATGCCCAACATGTCCTCCATGTTAGCTTGGTTTCAAAATTCAATGAACTATTTGTAATCTTGAAATGGCATGGACCCATTTTGTGCTAAGGTTTTGATTTGGAATTGTGGCCACTGCTCTTTGAGAAAGAGTAAATAAAACTTGGATGGTTGTCTGCACTGTAATGCCTCCATGGAGAGGCTTGCCATTGTGGCAAGTTAGGTTTCCTTCTCCTACAGCTTCTCCCTCAACCACATATTTTATGCTTGTAGCTTCTCCTTCATTGTGGACTCCCTCATTCTCAACTCACCTAATTATTTTCCTATTTCAAGGAACTTTTCTTCCATGAGTCCCACATCCTCCACCTTCTTAGACTTACCAATTTTCATCCATCTGTGGGTTCTTCCTCTTTTTTCTTCTAGCTCATAGAAAAGTGGGACTACAAATTTTTTATGAATAATTCTCCCTCTTTCAATGAATTTCTAATAAGAGATTAGGCTAGGTTGTGGAATAGGCTCTTAAAGCTCTGGGAAATCCTTCCCAAATTTTTTTGAGGAAGTTTCTACCTCATGTAGATATTGTGTCACATTCTTCCCCTCATGTTTCTCATTTGGCTCCTCCTGTAGCATCCTTTACCCCTCCTGTAGCACACTTTGTTTTTCTTTAACATACTTTGCTCCCTGTAACTTCCCCTTTTCTTCTTTTGGAGGGTGGTTGGTTTCTTGTTGGGTGTGGAGCCTGATTATCTTCTTTATTCAGAGGTATCACTGCATATATGAGGGAATTGTATTGTGTCTATGTAGATTTGTGTCCTGAGTGAGAAAGAGAGAGGAGATTGTGTGAGAGCGAAGATGGAATTACAACAGATATACTGTAGATTGTATCTCTTCAGTTTGTTGGATAATATAAAAGGAAGTGTTGGCTTGAGGGGGCCTGACCCAGGTTTAGAGTTAATTAGCCAAAAAAATCCCTACACTATTGGCCCTTTTGGTAACAGCCTACGAAGCACAGACTGAGGTCTTACCCGAAGCAGTATGGGGGGATGCTGGAAACAAGTTTCCACACCCTTGAGATGTCTGAGGGATTGATTTACTCCAACTATGAATAGCTTCATGCAGGTCACTTCGCGCACTATCCTAAGCTGCGAGACCATCGCGATCAGTTACAATTGCCTTCGTGCAGCCTTGAACATCAATGTAACTGCATAATCCTCTTTTTGCACAATAGAATTTTGATCCAACTATTCAGAGACTTTACATACTTACCTCGTGGTCCTTTGAGAAAGTGTCGCTCTTCCTCACTATACCTGACTGAAGTATCTACTGTAAACTTATTAATGAATCCTCCTATAATCCAATCGAGCCAGTGATCAACAGCACATGCAATCTTATCCTCTGATGCTTCCAATCTGTGCACCAACTCTAGGGTCCACACAATAGGATTGTCGAGTTTCCATCTTCCTCGGCTATCTTCTAGCTTCATGATCCACTCATACAGCTCAATAGGGAAAGATGCGAAGAAGATTTCATGGATCTCTGTGTACAGGTATCAGTCTAACCACTCTTCTTTTGTCAGTCATAGATTCCTATTCTCCTGCACCGTGAACTCATGATTTCTCCTGTTCAACCAACCTTCAATTTCCTTCTTCGTTGGATTCCAATGATATGACATCAGACATCTCTATGTAGATTTCGCTTCCGGCAACGGAACCATTTGTTGTCTTGAGGGGGCCTAACCTAGGTTCGGAGTTAATTAGCCAAACAAATCCCTGCACCACTGGCCCTTTTGACAATAGCCTGCAGAGCATGGACTGAGGTCTCACTTGAAGCAGTATGGGGGGATGATGGTGTTATCTCAAAATCAGGCCCTGGAAGGCTGCAGAACAGGAAGAATTCAAGTAACTATTTCAAACCGACTTTAGGCTGAGGCTTAGCCTCCTCAACCTGAGAGGGCTCTCTCTTGATGGATTAATGATTTTGATTAAAGATAAGATGGCTAACTCTTATAGAACAACTGTGAAAAATATGAATGGTGGAAACACATTAAACAAAACTATCCATTGGGCTTATGGAGTCAACAACACCTCAATATAACAATGAACTCAACCTTACATGGAAGTCAGGGCATTCAGCGTTTAAACATTCAGAACATAAACTCATAAGGGACCACACAGTTTATGCATGTATACAGGAAGTCAGAGCACATTCAGTGAATTCTGAGTGATTATACATCCATACCACTGTAAGAATTAAGAAAAGGACAACATCACCTATTCTGAACATAAAAAACCCTTCATGAATCCTGAGAAATAAAATCAAGCATGTATTATTGAAAATGAGTCTTACATATGCCAAATACAAGTTTTTCCATAAAAATTTCCAACCCTGATTACCTTGTTGTTTCAGCTATATATAGATCTGTTATTCTAACTAATCGAGATTCCTCCTCCAGCATGAGGGGAATTCGAAAACTACTTCTATTACTGACATCTGTTTAGCTTTCAACTGCCTATACTGCCTATTTAATGTAACAAACTTCCACTAGACCTTTCTAGACATCTAAATCAAGTAGGACTCTAATTCCATAACAGCCTTGGTCTATAATCATCCTCGTTCTTTGACATCAGGTTCCCTTCTAGTTTAGCTGTGATGGCTTAAGGATCTGATTTTGATGAGTCTTCAAGGTTCCATGTTTGTCTTCAATATCACATGTTTTCCAATGCCCTGAAACATAGGACACTACCCCTGTTTACTGGTCTTTAGTTTTCCTCAAAATATTCGAATCCAAAGAAGCATGTCCTTTATCCTTTAATTACCCAAAATGGAGCAGACTGCCACGTCCTTGATGTGCTGTAAGCCTTTCCCATGTACCTGTGTGATGAAAAAACCTTTCAAAAAGATTTGCTACTTTGTCAATCATAATTGATCAACTCAATTGTAACATGCAGCTACAGCAGTTTCGTAGCGCGCTACGAAACTGCTGTGTAATTTCAAAAACACAGTCTTCCTTTCATAGCTAAATGATCGCCACTATTCATGGCTTAAGCACCTTACTCCCTTGATCATTTTGACAAGATTTGCTTGCAACTTTTCAAGAAACAGATATTTCTCCTGAGGAAAAGATGCAATGACACCAATAACACCATTCACTGTTCCAAATATAACTGTATGAATCTGGCTAGTACCTCACGTGCAAATTGTATAGGCATCTTCTCTTCAGGTGCAAGGGGATGTGCTAATATAGTTCCCTCTTGATTGCAACCAAAAACAGGGCTGGCAGCTATGAAATGATTCCTGCCAATATTAATTGCCACAGCCGCTAGCAACAATTTGCAAGACTTAGATAACAAACTTTGCAGCCACCTTAACTAGTCATTACTCATATCAAAAAGAAATTCCAACGGCCATGAGCCTAGTGGATGTATAGCTTCACAACCAGAGATTTGACCCCAATTATGAACCTTTCAAGAGGCATAACAGCAAATGTCAATGTAGTGATGGTAATTCTTCAATTACATTGAGGTTAATGTAGTTTCTCTTGACAAGAAATACGCCTGGAGAAGCCCTTGAAAATGAGACTGGAACACTGAATAACACAACAAAAATCCTGATATATGATAAGATATGCAACTGATGGCTCAAATATCAACAAGATTTGCTCAACAGATGGATATCCCAGTCTTCACATCATCCATAGAGGATAAACCATTGCTCGCTTTCTCATTTGCATTAACATCTTTGGGCAATCTATCTTTTGGTGGAAAGTCGTGTATTGTTCGGAACTCCTATGTAAGTAACCTTTCCAATTCTAGATGCTTTTTCAAAGGCCTGGCATCCTTCTTGCGATAATGATGAAATGCCCAATATTTTTCAAGACCATAAAGATTCCCCTTCTTGTAGAATTCAATGGTTAACTGTTCAAAATCCTCATAGAGACTTTCCTTAAATTTCTTCTCCAATCCATAGCTGTAGAACCTAAAAAGGCACTCCATGCCGTAATTATACTTTGCTGCTGCATCTTCCAGTGCTAATCTTTGGAACTCATTATACATGGAGCGATTGAAATTATTTCTGAGGAAAAATGACCAAAATCTGTAGAGAGTATTCATTTCCTCACTGCAACCAGTACCAACTCTCTTGCGCTCTGCCAGGCAACGCTTGTAGTATTTCAAATATTTCTGTTGTTTAAAACCATGATCTTCCAAAAGTTCATGACTTGGATGCTGAAAAGGAGGAAAAGACTTTGGCATGGAACCAACTGGCGAACTACTTCCAGCAAAACTGCCACGCTTGATTTCTCAATAAAACCTATTGCATAAATGCTTTCTCTATCAGGAGATAAAACAATCCTTTCAACGCTGTCTTTAGTTTGCTCACTCCCAATAGAAAAGTCTATTCGCCAAAGTAGTTCTCCATCAATGCCTGACACGGCATTTCTCCAACCTCTACCATAAACAAGAATAGCATTCTCCTTGTCATCTATAACCTGGCTGTAATAACTTCTGAGTTCATTGCGAGCTGCAACAAGCTTTGTAATAAACTGTAACATGTACTTCTCCTTTGATTATACAAAAATATCAGAATGCCACGTCTTTGTGTGCTGTCAACTTTTGTCCATGTGTGAAGATAAAAGCTCCTCCAAGCTGCCTGACATATTTTGGACTGTAGTAAATGTGTTCACTTTATGACAAAAGTTTAAAGTTGCATTCGAATACATGTTTCCTCCACCTGTATTAACTTTGCTGAAGATTGATAATTTTGCAGGATCCCTTGAAGATATTCCCTTTTCAACATTTCCACTTGCAGTTTACAACTAGTGACTGAGATTGGATTATTTAGCTTCAGCAGTTTCGTAGCGCGCTACGAAACTGCTGAGATTTAGTCATCACCGTCAGCAGTTTCGTAGCGCGCTACAAAACTGCTGAATTGTTTCAAAAATCACAGTTTCAACCCAAAACTTTGCTATTTAAGCACTTTACTATTAAAACCTCCAAATCTGAATGGGAACGTTTGAAAAGATTAATACCAAGCAAAACCATCAAAACTCTGAAACATATCCTTACTTGAAGTGAAATTTCTTTATGCAAATTCTTTTAGTTGTCTCAACTGTATCTTTAAGTTTTCAATTTGTTTCTTCTTGCTTCTAATCCCAGCTGTCAGTTGCCTGTTAACCATTCTGATGTATCTCACCTCCTTTTTCTTGCATAATGGTAAGTGAAGATGACATGAGATATAAGCTTCTGTTTTGGCTGAAAAATAGGTCTTGGGACAGAGCATCAAACTAATGTGAGCAGTTTGGAAATTAGAATTCTTAAGTGATAACAGATGGAACCAAGTTTCTGCACCCTTGAGATGTCTGAGGGGTTTATTTAGTCCAGCTATGAATGGCTTCATGCAGATCACTTCATGCACTGTCTTGACCTGCGAGACCTTCGCAGTCAGTTACAATCGCCTTCGTGTAGCCCTAACTATGGGCTGGGGTGCTTTCATGTTGCTAAGGAAACAATTTGCGCTAATTCCCCAAGTTACACCGCAGATCTTAGTTATCTTCTTATAACTGTTAATTAACTTTGCGTAAACAGATACTTTATATTATATTTTCTTAATCAACACAATCATATAAGTTCACGCATCATATAAACAGCAAAAATGTAATTTATATCCAATACATTCAATGGAGAAAACAGTAAATAAAAACACATGAAGGGTATAAAACTTCTCTTTATTACTGCTTCAATCGGTTACAGACTCAACCTGCCCTACGCACTCAGCTGCAGGGGTCTGTGCATTCAGTTGTGGACTACTAGGCCTCTGTGCACTCAGTTGCAGAGCCTTCTCCTACTCTATGACCCAAAGACTCGACTCTACACTTGGATAAGACTCAATTCTTCATGTTCATATCCCCATTCCTCAATTGATCTTCTTCATTGAAACTTAGAGCCTCTCTCTATTTATACAATCCCATGGTCCGCGGACCATGGGTATATCTCTAAAGGCGACATTACATTACAAAAATGAGGGCAGACAACCCTATGACTCATTTACAAGTTCGCGCTCCGCACCCACAAAACATGGAGTCTTTACATCGAATTTAGTCAAAATCTGGGTTGAAGCCCCAAAAGTTCCCTTGGGGGATTCCACGCCCAACAAGAAGGACTGGTTGTTTCCCATGGACGTAGCCCAAATTGGGTGAACCACGTATATTTGTTTCTCTCTTGTTTTATTCATTTTCTGTGTTTATATTTCTGCATTTTTTTCGTTTTCCATTGCTCTGTAATATATAATTTTATAACAACCAGTATCAGAGTCAAAGGTATATTTGGCTGATAAACTCACATGAGAGAAGGGTTCCTAGTTTGTGTGGGGGAAATGGCGGAAGATGGTAGGTTTAGGTTCAAAGAATTTAATGGCCAAAACTACCAGCTGTGGAAGATGTAGATCGAAGATTATCTATATCAAAGAGATCTGTACCAACCATTGAGCAGAAAGGCAAAGAAGCCAATAAGTAAACACAGAATTGGATATTCTCAACAGAAAGGCACTTGGAACAATATGACCGTGCCTAGCACATCGGTAGCATTTAATATTTCAAAGGAAACAGAAACATAGGGTTTATTATCGACATTGGCCAAACTATATGAAAAAACCTTGGCCTCAAATAAGGTATTTCTTATGAAGTGTTTATTTAATATGAAAATGTCAGAAGGTGGATCTGTTGCTGATCATTTAAATGAATTTAATATAGTTACCAGTCAGTTAAGTTATATAGGGGTAACTTTTGATGATGAAGTTAGGGATTTGTTATTACTGTGCTTATTGACAGAAAGTTGGAATGGTTTAGTGTTTTGGAGAATTTGGTATCTACGAATAAATAATAATTCTCTAGATAAGTAGCCATATCTAGAACAATAGTTTAAAGAACTTTAGTGTTTTCCTATAAGCAATAGATAAGACAAAGAGAATGAGAAGACCTACTTGTGGTTCCTCTTTCCTCTTGTCTCCTTTGTATTGATCCTATAGCTTCTTCCCGTACTTAACACGCTTGAGAAGTACCTGTAAACATCAACAAAAGATAAAGAACTGATCAAAGCAAAAGATCTACTGATTACAAGTAAATGGAATAAGATACATTCACACATATAAGCATCATATAACAATATAAGAATATGGGAAAAAGGTTCAATACTTTATTGAATAGAAGAAGGAATTACAACCATCAACTCTGATTCGAAGTCACTCCTCCAGCTTTGATCCCATCCACATCACATCAAAAGCATGAAAAACTTGTAGCATAACAATACTTGTCTCAAAGTCAATTCTCATAGTAACATTATCTCCTTGCAATTCGACATCGTTCAACCCTTGATCACTTAGATGAGTGCTTAATTTATAGGAAGATGAAGGAGGTTATGTCATAAATGGGGGTATTGAATGGCCTTCCATATTTAGAATTAGTTCCATGGAGGAAGGGATGAGAGGATAGGATGCATCTTAACTCATTCCTCATCCATTTTCGAACTCATAGGAGTTGATAAGTGAGGGAAACTTATAGAAGACTCCAAGGGATAAGAATATTCCACAAACCCTATGTGAATTTCAATCAATCTCGCCCAGTGTAGGTCAAAGAGGGCCTAAGTGCTCTGCAGAGCACCCTGGCGTGGACTCAGTTGCTATGCAGTGCACCCTTACATGGGCCTACCTGCACTGGTCCCTCTAGAGATCATTTCAGGATGTTTTTAACTCATGAAACTATTTGGGAAGGAGGCATTCAAAAGGTTGACTTGTTTAGGGCATGTAGCAACTGAAATTAGGGTTTGATGAGCCCTAAAACACTGATCTAGATGATGGGAGTGATATGCCCAAATGGATCTGTAACATTTAGTTATGGCCATTAGTAACTCTATCTTTGGATCTAGTACTTTAAAGTTTGATGATGTTGTCAGTGCAATCCTTGGTGAGGAAATGTAGAGGAAAAGCTCCAGTGAGACATCAGGTAATTCTTTGACTGCAAAGACTAGGGGAAGAAAATTGGAAAGAGGAAAGAGCCCAAGATATCACAGTAAGTCAAGGAAACACAAATCTAAGTCCAGATCGGGGATAGTGTGCTGGAAACGCAGGAAGAAAGGACACCTGAAGAAAGACTGCAAGTCTCGGAAGGGAAAAGAAGGAGACACATAGCAAGAAAACAATCATGAAGCAATGTGACAAGTGATGTGTTGCAAGATGCTTTGATTCTTTTAGAAAATAGTACTGATGCCTAGATGGTAGATTTAGGGGTCTCATTCCATGCCACACCTGATAGGAAACATTTTCATGATTATGTTCAAGGAGATTTTGGACAAGTTCGATCGGGTGATGATAAACCCTATAAAATCATTGGAATGAGTATAGTTTTCATAAAATAGCAGAATGGAAATCAATGGCTATTGAAGGAGGTAAGGCATGTTCCAGATCTGAAGAAAAATCTTATTTCAATAGGGTAGTTGGGAGGTGAAGGTTATGTGACTACTTTTACAGATAAAGACTACAAGGTCACTAAAGGATCCCTGGTAATATAAAAAGGAGAAAAGGTTGGTACATTGTATTTATGCAATGGTATTTCTAATTCTGTTAATGCTTTAACCTTGACAGGAGAAGATATGGAATTGTGGCATCATAGGCTTGGGCACATGAGTGAGAAGGGGATGTAGATCCTTCACTCAAGAAATTTGTTGTCAGGTTTGAAGCATGTTGATTTAAAATTCTATGAGAATTGTGTTTATGGAAAACAGAAGAGAGTCAGATTCCTCATAGTTGGGAAAGAAAAGAAGAGTGAAAAGTTAGAGCTTGTGCATACAGATGTATGGGGACTTGCTCGAGTATCATATCTTGGTGGCTCTCATTATTATGTTACTTTTATTGATGATGCAACCAGAAAAACCTAGATTTATTGTATTCGAAATAAATCTGATGTGTTTGATACTTTCAAGAAATGGAAAGATTTGGTTGAAAATGAGATAGGAAAAAGGTTGAAGTGTCTCAGATCAGACAATGGAGGTGAATCTTGCAGCAAAGAGTTTGATAGGTACTATTGAAAGAATGGAACTTGCAGAGAGAATACAGTTCCAGGAACACAAGACAGTTCCAGGAACACCATGGTGTGTTAGAAAGGATGAACAGGACAATCATGGACCGTGCAGGGTGCATGACATTGCATGCAGGATTTCCTTTACAATTTTGGTCAGATTCTATAGATATTGTTGTTTATCTAATAAACAGAGGGCCTTCAAGTTCCTTGGATGGTGGTATTCCAAAGGAGGCATGGATAGGTAAAAAGGTAAACTACTCATTTTTAAAAACTTTTGGTTGTGAAGCCTTTGTCCACATTAATAAAGAAAATAGAACAAAGATTGAGGCAAAATCAAAGAAATGTACATTTACTGGATATGGTGTTAATGATTTTCGTTATCACTTTTATGATTTTGAAAAACACAAAATCATTACGAGCAGAGATTTCATATTCAATGAAAAGGTTTTGTATAAGGATCAGCTGCAGGAAAAGAAATAAGAAAAAGAAAATAGAGAATACACAGTGCTTGATGAAATCATAGAAAAAGTGATGGTGCCTGAAAATCATAATGATCAATGGCCAAAACAACAACCACAATAGCAACAAGCACCTCAAACACCTAAAAGTGGTGTTAGAAGATCTACCCGGATAAGTAGACCCCCTAAACGATACTCTCCTTCATTATATTATATATTGTTGAATGATTCTGGTGAACTAGAATGTTATGAAGACGCAGTGCAGGTAGAAACTAGGAAGAAGTGGGAGCAAGCCATGAAAGAAGAGATTGACTCCTTAGCACATAACCAAACTTGGGACTTAGTCAGGTTTCCTGTAGATAAAACAACATTGCAAAATAAATGGGTTTACAAGTTGAAGGAAGAAGATGGAGGTAGAAAAAGGTATAAAGCTAGACTTGTGGTGAAAGGGTTTGCACAAAAAAAGGGTATAGACTTTGATGAGATGTTTTCTCCTATTGTTAAAATGACTTCAATCATAACTATTTTAAGTCTAGTAGCAGCTGAAGATTTGCATCTTGAGCAGTTAGATGTAAAGACATCCTTTCTCCATGGGAATTTGGAGGAAGAGATATATATGCAGCAGCCACAAGGATATGAGGTAAAAGGGAAGGAGAAACTAGTGTGCAGGTTGAAGAAGAGCTTGTATGGCTTAAAACAGGCTCCAAGGCAGTGGTATCTAAAATTTAACAGGTTTATGTCTGAACAAGGTTATACTAGATGTCACTCTGATCATTGTGTTTATCTCAAAAGGAAAAATGATGGCAGCTATATTATATTGTTATTGTATGTAGATGACATGTTTTTTGCAAGTTCTAACATGCAGGAAATAAATGTGCTCAAAATAAAATTGGTGAACTCATTTGCAATGAAGGATTTGGGTGCTGTAAAACAAATCCTTGGTATGCAAATAACTAGAGACAGGAATAATCACAAATTAACATTGTCTCAAAGTGAGTACATAGAAAAGGTGTTGAAAAGGTTTCATATGTAGAATGCAAAACCAGTTAGTATACCTTTGGCTAGCCATTTCAAATTAAGTAAGGAAGAGTGTCGCAAGACTCAGGAAGAAATGGCTCATATGTCTAAAGTTCCATATGCATCAGCAGTTGGAAGCTCAATGTAATGGTTTTCACAAGGCCTGATATTGCACATGCATTGGGAGTTGTAAGCAGGTACATGAACAATCTAGGAAAAGAACATTTGATGGCGGTGAAGTGGATTCTCAAGTATTTGAGAGGTACCGCAAATCAAGCATTATTCTTTTGTGGTTGAAACATTGCTCTACATGGATATGTTGATGCAGATATGGCAGGTGATAGAGATAACAAGAGGAGCACCATAGGATATGTGTTTACTATAGGTGGAACAACTGTCAGTTGGGTCTCAAAACTACAAAGTGTTGTTGCACTCTCAACAACGAAAGCAGAGTATGTTGCTGCTGTAGAGGCTAGTAAAGAAATGATTTGGTTACAAAGGTTCTGAATGAATTGGGTAAGAAGTAGGAGTTGGATAGGTTATACAGTGATAGCCAGAGTGCCATACATCTTGCAAAGAACTCTGCATTTCATTCCAAGACTAAATATATACAACTCAAGTACCATTTCATATAGTCAACATTGGAAGATGGACAGTTGAAGCTGGAAAAGATACACATTAGCCAGAATCCTGTAGATATGTTAACAAACGTTGTAACCAGGGAGTAAATGAGAGTCTGCTCAGTTTCAATTGGTCTTCAAGTATGACGAAGAAGATGAGAAATAACCAGGTCCAGAGTGGAGTCATTGTCCAGCAAATGAAGCAGCAATGGAGTTGCTATAATCGGTCTCCAAGTGGGAGATTGTTGGGTGTGGAGCCTGATTATCTTCTTTATTTAGAGGTATCGCTACATTGGATCCCAGTTCGTAATGGGGCGGCAATGTCACCTGTAATATTGTAAAATTGCCTTGTAAAATGTTGTAATTTCGTAGTCAATTTGGGTCGTTCATTAGGTGGAGATATGATGGTAGAAGTTATGTTTAATTTAGGGTTTTTTCCCTAGAAGGCAACCGCTCGCTATATATGAGAGAATTGTATTGCGTCTATGTAGATTTGTATTTTGAATGAGAAAGAGAGAGGAGATTGTGTGAGAGCGAAGAGGTAATTATAGCGGATCTGCTGTAGGTTGTATCTCTTCAGTTTGCTAGATAATATAAAAGGAAGGACTGGTTGTTTCCCGTGGACGTAGCCCAAATTGGGTGAACCATGTATATCTGTGTCTCTCTTGTTTTATGCGTTTTTTGTGTTTATATTTCTGTAATATTTTATGCGTTCCATTGCTCTGTAATATATAATTTTCTAACATGTCTTGGGTTGTTTGAAGGAGGTTTTTTTGGTGTTGGGTCTCCTTATATATGCTATAGGGTTCTTTGTTATGGATTTTGGAAAGGTGACCTCTTCGATTTTTCTTTCAGTGGGTCCCACCTCCTCTTTCTTTCTTGGGGACTCCTCAATGGTGATAGGGGCCTTTGTGGGAGTTTGTTGCCTCCCTTGCTTGATCCTAGTGCTTTTCCTAGTCTTAAAATATAGCGGGGATTTCCTTTGTCTCTTCCTTTTAGGTTTCACTGGGGTGCTCAAGGAAGCTAAATTTGCAGGTACCTCTTGTTCAGTGGGTCGTGGTGAAAATCATGCTTGTTTTGGGGGTATATTTGTTTCTTTGGGCTCAGTAGTCTTCTCAGGACTTGATTTTTCTTGTTTCTCCCCCTCTTCATCTTCTTCTTTTCCTACCTCTGCCTCTCATTCTTCAACTATCCTTTCTTCTTCTGATTTTGTTTCCTCTTCTTATGACCATACTGCTTCTTCTCTTTTGTCCTTACTATTGGGCATGGAATCCCCCCCAGGGCATGTTTTGGGGCTTAAAGCCCAATTTTGAGCAAGTCTTTTGTAAAAGCTCTGTGAATTGCGGCCACAGAGCGCGAAGTCATAACAAAGTCACAGGGTTGTCTGCCCTAGTTTTGTAATGTAATGTTGGCTGGATAGATCTACCCATGGTTCGTGGACCATTGGATTGTATAAATAGAGTGAGGCTCTGAGTGTAGAAAATGACTAATAACTAAGAAAGATGAGAAGAGGAGAAGTCTAAGTGATTAAGTCGAAGTGTAAAGTGTGTATGTGGGTCGTAGAGTAGGAGAAGGCTCTGCAGTTGTGTGTGTAAAGGTGTAGTAGTCTGCAGCTGAGTGCGCGGACACCTACAGCTGAGTGTGTAGGGCAAGTCAAGTCTGTAATCATTGGGAAAATCAATAAAGAGAAGTTTTACTACATTTCTGTGTATCTTTTCCTAGGTTAATGCATGATTGAATATAAATTGCAAGTATATTGTTTCTTTACCACGCAGACATGCATGAATGTTTTGTATAAGGCAAAGATAATTAACTAATATTGGAATATAAGAAAGATCTTGGGTAAAAGTGCAAAGCGTGGCGCACAACCCCTGGGTAGGGCTGTGTGAAGGCAGTTTATTAGGCTACGAGGAACGGGAAAGTGTGCGAAGGAACCTGTGCCTAGGGATAAACAAAGGACTAGCCGAACTTCTCAGACATCTCAAGGGTGTGGAAACCTAGTTCTAACACCCTCCCATACTACTTCGAGTGAGACCTCAGTCCACACTCCGTGAACTGTTGCCGAAAGGGCCAATAGTACTGGGATTTGTTTGGCTAATTAACTCTAAACTTGGGTCAAGCCCCAACAAGCCAAAAAATGGTTCCATTGCTAAGACCGGGATTTGCATAGAGATGTCTGATGTTGTACCACTAGAATCCGATAAAGAAAGGAATTGAAGATTTGTTGGACAGAAAAATTCATGAGTTCGTAGCATAGGAAAATGGGAACCTGCGACTATTAAAGGAAGAGTGGTTAGACTGCTACTTATACACAGAGATCCACGAAATTTTCTTTGCATCATTCCCCATTGAGTTATATGAGTGGATCATGAAGCTAGCAGATAGTCAAGGAAGGTGTAAGCTCGACAGACCTATTGTGTGGACTCCAGAATTGGTGCGTAGTCTGGAAGCACCAGAGGATAAGTTTGCACACACTATTGATCATTGGCTCGATCGAATTATAGGAGGATTCATCACCAAGTTCATGGTAGATACTTCAGTCAGCTATAGTGAGGCAGAACAATGCTTCCTCAAAAGACCGCGAGGTAAGTACGTTAAATCTTTGAATACTTGGATTAAAATACTACTGTGTGAAAAATGGGTTATGTGAATAAATTGATGTTTGGGGATACGTGGAGTGGGAGAATCTACAGAAACAAAGGTAGCGCAAAACTAGAAACTAGCCCCTTCATTTCACCTCCACGAGGGAGAAAGGAAGAGCTCGGGAAGGTCTCACCAAGAAGTGCGATCAGTTTGATAAGGTAGATAATTCTAAGCATACCACCCCCAGCCACACCACCGCCAGTTTCACCATCTTCACCCCCATATTCGCCCATACCACCTCCGCCACCACCGCAATTCAATATGGAGAGCGCGATAAAGTTGCCAGTGTTCAAGGGAGTAGGGAATGAAGATCTGGACTAGTTTTGGTTCATGATAAGGGCTGTATGGGAAGGGCAAGGAGTCACAGATGACAATATAAAGAAAGCAACGTTGGTCAGTGCTTTGTAGGATTGCATTCTGACTTGGTACATTAAGCATTCCAATGACAATCCAAACGTGGATATCGCGGATATCCATGCTACACTAAACAGATAATTTAGCAGGCCAAAGTCAAAAATGCAGTCGATCATTGGGTTCAAGGAAATCGCGATGCTTCTGGGGAGACCCCTTGGGAGTTGGATCAGAGACTGAAGTGTACAATTTGTGAAGCTAATATGACCTTGATGGATGGGCAACACCACACATGGTTTGTAGCATTGCTAACACCACATCTAAGGAATACGTTGTCACAGCAGAGGTTAACCACTCAAGCCGAGGCCTCAAAGATTATGATGAGGCTGCACAAGACCCTGATACAAGATCCTAATCTGGGAGTTTAGCAGATCTACGCGCAGTTGAAAAAATTGTGCCTTGATATGCAGAGTTTGAAACAAGACAGGACAACTCACCCAAAAGTGCGCGAGGAGATATGGTGCGTAAAGTGCAAAGGTCAGGGACATGACAAGGACCACTACCCAGTGTTTGTGAATTACCTTGCAGGAGGAGGATCAATGCCATTAAGATTAGAGGCACAAGCAGGACCAAGTGTGGTGCCTACATTATGGTGCGCAATTTGTCAGATGGAAGGAAAGCATGCTACAGATAACTGCCATCTACTATAGAAGTATACGCAGAATTCACAGTAGTTGTTCTCTAATTTTTGTAGGTCGGTAGGACATGACGAGTGCACCTGTAGAAGTTATGAGCTGATGATGGATCGAACTCTTACCTACAGATTTCAGGCTGAAACTCGTCCCCTCGATCAAAAGGTAGGAATGGCACGCACTGGATTTCAAGGGCACAGACGAGGCTGAGGTGGAGGGGGACTAGGAAGAGGTCACAAACAACTGATATGTTACAATTGCGGAGGGTTGGGGCATTATGCCCGCGATTGTACAAACCCAACGTGACCATCATGCTTATATTGTACACAGTTTGATCATGAGATGGAGGACTATCCCACACTGATAAAGAGGTTGCACGATAAAGGAACACTCCAGCCTCCCCGGACTCAGAACCTGCAAATGATGAGGTCTGAGCAGCGCAATGAAGACCATAATGTAAATATCATGCTCCGGAGTGGTATTACGACAGGGGAGGACAAAGGCAAGCAGCTTGAAGAAAGTAGCAGGGTTCGCAAGGCCCCATGAAGGAACCAAAATTTGATTTGGAGCGCTCTAAGGAGACCTTCATGGAAGCTAAGAGGAGCTCTGTGGATGCCTCCACTTCAGGAAGTAAAGACAACTAGAGCTGGAAATGGACCCATCGATGCTCACTACGTTCTTAGAGACATGCATGAAGTTGTTGTGCAACAACAAGGCTATAAAGGAGCTGCAAAAACTCATAACTAGATGTGTTGGGACCATGCTAGGAGAACCACACGTAGTCCAGAAGCTCGGGAAGCACACGATGCAAACAGGAAGGGAGATGAGATTGACCACGCAGATCGAGGAATATGAGATGGATTAAGTGATTCTAGATCTAAGATCGAACGCGAACGTCCTGCCAAATCAGACATGGGAGTGCATGGGTAGGCCTACGTTGCAATGGTCTCATATCCAACTATGAATGGAAAACCAACAAAAGATCCTACCTTTGGGGAGACTGCAGGGAATCACAGTAGATATCGAAGGAGCAAGAACGCCAGCATATTTCGAAGTGATAGATATTGTTGATGACAGCAATCCCTACCCCGTGCTACTGGGTATAGATTGGGCCACTGACATGAATGGAGTGATAAATCTAAAGAAGCACAAGATGATTTTTGAGAAAAGGTCACTATGCATAGTGGTACCTTTAGACCTGGCGGAAGGATCGAACTACACAGAGCTAGTGCGTGACTACGACAACAACAACAATCTAGACTGCATCTACAAGATAAATACGCGCGAGAAAGACTGGGTAAATCCAACCGTTGATGGCCAAACCTCATGGGAGCATGAAAGCTCCTGTACATCAAATTCTGATGAAGAGATAGAACAATGGCAAAACTGGTTACATGAGGTAACCATGCTCAACTGTAACATGATGACGAGATCGCTGTGCTGTGTAACAACAAAGATAAGGGATCTGCCTACGTACGATGGGTTAGGTGAAGTGGAGGAGTTCCTGAACAAATTTGAAATAGAAGTGTTGGAACAACAGTGTTTCGATGCTCTGAAATGGGTACTGCGTGCTATGCCCACAAGGTGGTGGGGTACACACCAGAAGAGTTTTGAGGACTGGCGCTACTGCCGAAGGATGATGCACCTACGATTTGAGAAGCCTCAGATATGGTTAAAAGGCAAGTATGACAAATGAAACAACCCGCACGCCCACCTTTCCAGGTGGATACAAGCATATTGTGTGAAACTTGCAGGAATGCAGACAGTACTCATAGTAGGAGACACAATCGGTAAGTAGGTGTGGGAAAGATAATGACACGAATGACCCCTCTAGCTAGGACCGCGAAGTATGGAAAGAGCAGGTGCGCAGAAGGATATCCATGCAAAAGCCTTTAACCAAGTATGTGAAATGATGAACAAGGTCCACAATACGAAGTAGACTGACTGGGACTTGCATGTACCAGCAATTCTATGGGCTTATAGGACTGCATGCAAGCACCTAACCCCGTAGGCACCGCCAAGGCTCAAGTATCAAGGAACCACTGTAAATCCTATAATATAGGGAGATGTTGCACCATGCATACTAACACTGGTAGATATGGCAGTTTGTGGAACCCTAGAAGAAGAAATCCAACTGGGAAACTCTAGGCTCCAGGAACTTGAAAAAGAAAGTGTGTGATTAAGAAAGAAAAGCGCTCTAGTGGACACGGAAGTCAAGAAGCTGGAGGATGAAATAAGGGAAAATTTCCTTAATAAAAATACCAGGGTGATAAGACAGGGTGCACATGATCACGCTGACAAGTTTGAGGACTATTGTTGTGGATTGATTAGTCTGATGCCTTGGCTTGGACTGCATATTACTAAGCGAAGTAACCAGGGTGGCGCACTATAGATGATAAGGTACGCGACGCCGCCAGTAACGGAGAAAGTTGGGTATTTCCCAGGGAGAATGATGGGTGATTGGAGGAAACCATACCCGGGTGGTGTGACCACTTGACTAGCTAAGGGAAGTATAGTCTTAGTGCTCCAAGTAGTTGAAAGGAAGTGCAGGACTATAAACTACTCTGCCTGGGAGCTAAGCGATATTGGAGCTGCACGTAGAAACAAAAAGTCACAAGTTCCGTGATCGCGCACAGGGGGCAGTGCTGCCATGCGGGTTGGCCAACAAGTGACCATTGAAGTCACTATTCACGATGGGATGCTCGACTTGAGGCCAAATGGAGTGGGTGGTAGGCATTTAAAATGCGGTTTATGGGCAAGATTTGGAAAAATCTGCCGCCAAGGGAGCATTAATGAAACGACTTTGGGGGGAGTGGTTGAATTCAAATTCAAAAAGAGTTATAAATTACAAAGGGCTGCCCAGAAAACAACACTTGGTCATTTGTAAATTGAGCCATTGAGCAGAGCCTTGATTGTTGTGAGCCGAGCCTTGATTGAGCCCATGAGTTTGAGAGTTCTAGACCCTGGACAAACACGATGGTGTTAACGGGAAAAGTGTCTATTCAGAACAACCCTATCCCACTAAGGTGTGACAGTGACCTTAGAAACAAACAGAGAAAACTACTTTTGTATTCTTCTTTATGAACTATAAACAAAGAGAAATAGGATGAACCAACCGGTGTCTTGCGCTAGTCCTTTGATCCAATCTCTCTCCTCTTTGACAGCTTCCAGCTACCTGCTCCCTTACTTGCCCAGCTCCACCAAGTACCTGCAAGATCACAGAAGAAGGAAACTATACAAAGACATGGGTTCATACTCATAAAAAGCTTAGGCTTAGATTTAAGCTAAACATACAAATGTAACAAACATCAATGATACACAAGCATGTAGGAGAAACTCAAATAGTTTTATTGATATAACAAGAAGATCCAGGAGGAGTTACAACCGATGATTCCTGATCCAGCATCAACCTCCCAGCAGAGAAGCCCCTCTTCACCTCCAACAAAGCATAAATCACCCAATACTCTGATATCAATCTCAAAACCAACAACAATTCTTTGCAATGTACAATATTCCAGCCTCTGGATCTCTTGGATGAGGGATCCATATATAGATGTATGCAAGGAGGATGAGTCAGCTTATGATTTGACTAGTGTCTTCTCTCTGTCAGTTCTTACTTCCACTTGGAGACTGAGAGCCTCTTACTCATCCTTGGTCGAATTCAGTGAGGCAAGTGTCATTGGAGAAGATTCTGGAAGCTTCCATTGTCTCTCCACCTCGTGGAATGACTCTGCCACTTGTCATTTCCCGCTCAACGCACCCTGGTAGTGCATTTAAGTGCATTGCAACGCACCTAGCTAGTGTATTTGGGTGCTTTGCAACGCAGCTAGCTAGTGGAGCAGCTGAAATGATCCTGATTTGACTGATTCTAAGCAGTTTCTGGTGGAGAACTTCTGGGAGAAGCTGTAATTTGTTGACCTTGTTCCTTTAGGAGTTAGAACAACACTTTTAGGGACTTAGGAGCCCTTGGTTTATGGACATTTCATGCTTAGAGCTGTAAGGCACAAAAATGTCTATAACAGTTGCCCCCTAAAGTATGAGGCCGTTTATCGAGTGAAATTCTTTATTAGGAGGATCCGAAGTTCTTTCAATGCTGGGAGGAGACCTGTAATAAGATACAATACAATACATTATCTTCATACTGTTTTCATGATCTAGCTGAGGCGGGCATTCCCATGCTCAGCTTTATAAATTCATTTTCATGTACATAGGACAGACAATCGTCTGATGGTAGACTGATGATTCTGATAGAGTCATCATCCTTTTGGTAGGATGATTATCTGTGCTGCAATGTTGTACATTTCAATGTTTTTATTTTCCTGAATATATATCGCAGCCCGGATGGATGAAACTAGATCCGGGGTCTTCAATCTCTTCCGATCTTCACTCGAAGTACAAGTCGATCCATGTGAGAAATGTTTTGAAGTCGAACATGGAAAGACATCGCTTGATTACCAGTCAATGATGTAAACTGTTAACAAGCGCGAGAGGAATCACCGATAATGATAATGACCCTCAAGGTACTGCAGTACAATCCACGTGGTGTGAATAAAGGACTTGGCGTCGAACACCACGCAAAATCTTTCGGTCGAAGGTCATTGATGTATACCTGTCACCAGAAGTGAGAAACTTGCCATTGAGGCATGCAAGCTTCAAAGTACTGAATGGGGTGTTCCTAGATCAAATTCTTGGATAATGAGCTAATGTCGACAAGAAGCGATCCGTCAAAGGAGGGCCTTAATGAATCCCACATCAATGACACGGAACGGAGCAAATGATTTTGATGGAGGTGAAAATGATCTGATGATATATGGTTCAGGGTGGCGGTCATGAAAGAATGAAGTATAATGTATGGTAGTGGATGGGACACAGGTGACTTCTCTGGATGACTTCTCTTGAACATGTCGGCGACACTTATGTGATGGATTGGTAGCATTTACCCCAAATGTGGATGGTATGGTGTGACCATGGTGATGTGACTGGTGAATGAAACAACCCAACCCGACTTGGGCACGGAGTGGAAGTGTCATGTTCAAGAGCGACTTGCTACCAATAAAGATTCTTTGAGTTTTCTTCCCAATTTTTCCCCAGTCATTGCTGACCAGTACCTCTTTATTTTTGTCAAGCTTGAGGAGGATAACATATGCTTGTTCTATAATTTGCCCTTCGGGAAAACCCATCGCTATGTTTTAACGAGCCTAGCGATAGTGAAACTCGTTCTCGTCTAAAGACAAGTTTGTCGCTATTAATCTTTTTAACGAGTCTAACGACAAAGATAACTCAGTCCTTTTCATTTTTGGAGAGTCTGAAAAGGTACGTAAAGGTAACTCCGGAATTCCTTTTTCGTCATCTAATCCCTTAAGTCTGAAAAAGTATAAAACAATACAGAAGGGATGAATTTTCGATAGTTTTAACGAGCCGAACAAAACAAGCGCTCGATCTTTTTGTGCAATAATCCCTCAGGTCCAAAAAGATTAAAATCTAGAGGAGGGATAGCACTTCCGGTCGTTTTAACGAGCTGGAAGGCCAAAACTCGGCAATCTTTTCATATTTTACGAGTCAGTTGAAAAGAGCTTAAAGAAGACTCGTCTTTTGAGGAACGAGTGTTGGCATTTTGGCACAAGTGTGGCGCGATGATACAGGTGTTGTCCTTGATGGCAACTCTCTTTGATGACAGATCTCCGTTCAGACTACAGAATGAAGAGAAATCTCATATACGCAGGTTAATTAAGTCCAAGTTGCGTATACACGCCGTATATCTGCATACTAAGTCGCGTATACGCAGGTTAAATATATACGAAGGCGCGTATACACGCAGATATATGAACAGAAAAGGGCGTATATGTCGGGAAGCTTCCCTTTGGTCCGTGGTAGTTAGTCCTTGGTACTTGAGCCTATGTATTTGGACCAAAGTATCTCGATAGACGTGTTGATCCCTAGTTTCTAAGTTGATGGTATTGGATTTCTATGGTTTGGCCCTTGGTATTGAGCAAGGCCTAAGGCTATATAAGGAGAAGAAGATCATTAGGCATTATCATCTTTTGAAAAGGCTTGAATATCTGAAAAAAGGGAGATCTGGTATGCAGGTTCTGGGTTGCTTGATCTAAGCTAAGGAGAGATCACTTTGGTTTATGGAAGACTAGATCTAAGGATAGATCGGGATCTAATGATTTGAAATGCACTATTATGATATGGTTGATTATGCGTATTTCTAGATCTGCATACTGACGCAATGTTATGTTCTGGGTCTAACTGATGTCTGGTACAGCTGCAAGTTGAGAGAATTTATTTTTAGATCTGTACGCAGGTTGGCTTCGGTAAAAGCGCGTGTATATGCGAGTTTCTCTCATTGAAGTAGCGTATATCTTTTGAAGCTTGATTTTTGGGTTTACAGTTGGGTCTGACTGTTTTTGCAGAGTTCTGTAGTCTGCTCTGTGTTCTGGTAACTGGTGATTGACAGGGTTTCAGTGGTTCAGTGATTGATGATGCTAGTATTGGATGTTTTGTGCTTCAATGATCTGTTGTGAAAGTTGAATGAATTGTGGTCTTCAGATTGTAATGTTATGCTTCAGGAATATCCAGTCTGAAAATGTATGAAAGGTGGTACCTGAAAGAAAGAAGATTGTAGGCCTGCACCTACGTACTAGTATCTTGGCTAGTACAAGAGCAAAGGGGGTTGGAGCTCCCTTCCAAGGAAGTTTGGAGAACGAGAGAAGGTTGTAGCCTGCGTACTGGTATAAGGCTGCACCAGTACAAAAAGATTGTAAACTGAAGTTTCATATTAAAGAAAGATAGAGACGACTTGCAGCAGGTGGTTTTCACCCACATTGGGTTTCCACCTTATATCATGGTGTTCATGTGTGTGGTTTTTGTGTGATCTATTCTACTGCATCTGTTTACTCTTAATATGGTGAATAATGTGCTTATGCACTTAACTGGAGATAAACTAACTGAATTATAAGATTTCTGGTTATACGCTGTTTTCTTTAGACACAGTTGCGTGTACACGCTGGTTCACTTAACGAAAGTAGCGTATATGTTTCTGAGCATTGAAAAAGTTTTATAGTTCTAATAATACTGATTCACCCCCCCCTCTCAGTATTATTTCCAACAATTGGTATCAGAGCAGGTCCTTCAGAGAAGCTTGACCGCTTGAAGGTAGACCGTTCATCATGAGCAACTACGAGAAAGAAGCATCAATCAGGCCACCGGTTTTTGATGGGACAAACTTCAATTATTGGAAGGTAAGAGTTACTGCATATCTTCAATCTCTTGGTACAGAAGTTTGGAACATCGTAGAGACAGGCTACACTTTTCCTTCAGCTACTCCTACAGATGCAGCCGAGAAAAAGAAATATGAAACAAATGCAAAAGCAGTCAATACTCTTTTGGGATGCATCTCTCAATCAGAATTCATGAAGGTAATGCACTATAAATCTGCAAAAGAAATATGGGACAAAATGGTCACGAGCTATGAAGGAGACGATCAGGTAAAGCGTGCTAAACTTCAAACTCTCAGGATTAAGTATGAGACTCTCAGAATGTATAATGATGAAAGTGTGGCTAACTACTTCCTTAGGGTAGATGAGATTGTCAATTGCATGCAAAACTTGGGTGAAGAAATAAAAGAGGCTATTGTGGTTGAAAAGGTTCTAAGATCTTTGTCCCCCAAGTTTGAATCTAAAGTGTCTGCCATAGAAGAAAAGGAAAATTTGCAAATTCTTACTATGTCTCAGCTTCACGGAATTCTAACCGCTTATGAAATGAGAAAGGGAGGTCCATCAGACAGAAGAGAAGCTGCCTTCAAGGCTTCAGGCAAAGAAGATTATTATGAAGCAAGTCACCTGCCAGAAGATGAAGAAGAGGAATCAAATTTTGTCAGAAATCTTCAAAGGGGTTCTGGAAGGTTCAGAGGTAAGTTACCTTTTAAATGCTTTGCTTGTGGAAGAGTAGGTCATTATGTTGCCAAATGTCCTTACAAAGATAAGAATGACAAGGGAAAGTAACCTGTTAAATGGAACAAGAAACAATATGAAAAAAAGAAAAGCTATTACACTCATGAAGATAGTGATGGACTTTCAAATAGTGATGAAGATGAACAAGGTAATAGATATAAACTTTTAATGGCTTTTGAAGATGATGACTACATGGATGCTATAGATGTAGAAGGCTTTTATGAAGAAATGAAAGATCTCAAAGTTTGTTTAGAAGAGAAGAGTGATATTATTGATTCTCTACAAGGTCAACTAGCTGAAAAGGAAAAACATCTTGAAAATTTGGAATGTGAGATTGTTTGTCTTAGAAAGGAGATTGAGAAAACCAAAGCAATTAATCTTAAGTTTGTTAAAGGATCTGAAACCTTGGATGAGATTATCAATGTGCAGCGATCTCCTCTGATCAAGACAGGTCTTGGATATAATGGAGAAACATCTCAAGCCTCTACCTCTAAAAGTTATCTTGATGCAGCAAGGAGAAGCGAGCAAAGGCCAAATAAAAGTCATCAGGTGAATCAGGGTCAGTTTACCTCAAGAACAAATAAAGACCATCAAGAAATTCGGGGACAAACTGCCTTAAGGACAAACAGAAGCTACAATCAGCCACAGGCAAAATCTTCCCAATTTGCTCCAAGAATGAATAGAAGCTACAATCGGTTGGATGATAGATCTGATTATCGCAGAAGTTTCTTTAATGGCCAATGCTTTTCTTGCCATAACTTCGGTCACAAAGCAACTCAATGTGTTGCCTACAAAACAATCATGACTAGAGAAGCTCAAAAGCAAGGGAGAATGACTGGAACCATGAAAAGGACTTATAACAACTTTTCGGTTCTTGAAAATGAAGTTGAATGCTCTATTTGTAATAACTTTGGTCATGAAGACTCTGAATGCAGGAGCAGGTTCCGGAAGACAACTCAGAAGGAACAAACCTCAAATGTTAGAACATGGAGAATAAAAGAATCACAACCAAAAAGATGTGGGATAGCCTTTTATGCAGAAGGTCAAGAAAGTCTATGGTACATTGACAGCGGATGTTCGAAGCATATGACAGGGGACAAAGAAAAGCTTGAGTCCTATACCGCATTAGAAAAGGGGAAGAAAGTTTCTTTTGGGAACGATATCTCTGCAGCCATAAAAGGAAAAGGTGTTGCTCCGTTGAAAGAGAAGGTCAAAGCAGGAAATGTTTTATATGTTGATGGATTGAAGCATAATCTTCTGAGTGTCAGTCAGATGTGCGATCAAGGAACTGAGGTAATATTTAGATCAAATGGATGTTGTGTTCGTGATCTTGATACAGGTGAAACAGTGATCAAAGGAAGAAGGACTCCAAATAATCTATATATCTTTGAGGAAAGACAACAATGCTACTTAAGCAAGGATGATGAACATTGGCTATGGCATCGGAGGTTGGGGCATCTAAGCTTTTCACAAATAAGGAAAGCATGCAAATATCAGGCAGTTCGTGGTCTTCCAGATATCAAAATTCCAGACAATACCATATGCAAATCTTGTCAGTTTGGAAAGCAAACCAGAACTAACTTTCCAGAGAAGGAAGGATCAGCTAGCATGCCTCTTGAGCTAGTCCATACAGATGTATGTGGTCCATTTAGGAAGAGGACACCTCGAGGAGAAGAATATCTGATATTATTCATTGATGATTTCTCCAGATTTGTTTGGTTAGGGCTCATGAAGCACAAAGATGAAGCATTCAAAAAATTCAAATCCTTCAAAGCCTTGGTTGAAAATGAATCAGGACACAAAATTAAGTGCCTCAGATCTGACAGAGGTGGGGAGTTTACCTCAAACGAATTTTTCGATTTCTGTGAAGAACATGGGATAAGAAGAGAATTCTCTACAGCTAGAACTCCTCAGCAAAATGGGGTTGCGGAAAGAATGAACAGAACAATCCAACAAATGGCTCGTGCTATGCTTGATGAATTAGGTACTCCCGCAACTTTCTGGGGTGAAGCTGCACATGCTGCGGTTATTATTCTTAACAAAACAAATGTCCGAGTAAACAACACTCAAACACCTCATGAGCTCTGGAGTGGTGAGACTCCTTCGGTGAAGCACTTCAAAATCTTTGGGAGCAAATGTTATATTAAGAATACTGATGAGCAACTTGGCAAACTTGAACCAAGAGCAGATGAGGGCATTCTTCTTGGTTATTCTCCACATAGCAAAGCATACAAGTGCTACAATAAAAGACTTGGCAGAATTGTTGACATCATTGATGTAGTGGTTGATGAGAAGGGATATATTCCTAGGCAAGTTCATCATGAAGACATTGAAGAAGATGAAGGCTACCCTCAAAGACGGAATGATGAAGAAGAACCTCAAGAAGAAGAAGAACCTCAAGAAGAACCAGAAGAGCAGACAAGAATAGAAGAGAAGACTCCATCCAGATATGTTCAAAAGAATCATCCAGAATCTCAGATTGTGGGGCAGAAAGAAGCAGGAGTACAAACAAGAAGGACACTTGCAGAAGCTTCAAGCTATTTGGCATTACTCTCCTCCACTGAACCACAAAATGTGAAAGAGGCATGCAAAGATGAATGTTGGGTCAAAGCAATGGATGAAGAACTTGAGCAGATCGAAAAGAACAACACTTGGGAATTAGTTCCTAGACCAAAAGATAAGAATGTAATAGGAACAAAATGGGTCTTCAAGAATAAATTGAATGAAAATGGAGAAGTAATTAGGAACAAGGCCAGACTTGTTTGTAAAGGATATGCGCAGCAAGAAGGAATAGATTTTGAAGAGACCTTTGCTCCTGTGGCAAGACTTGAGGCCATCCGAATGTTCCTTGCTCTCTCAAGCTTTCAAAACTTCAAGGTATTTCAAATGGACGTGAAATCAGCCTTTCTGAATGGAGACTTAGAAGAAGAAGTATATATTGAGCAGCCAGATGGTTTCATTCTTGGGAATGATCCAAACCTTGTATGCAGATTGAAAAAGGCTCTCTATGGACTCAAACAAGCTCCAAGGGCTTGGTACTATCGGTTGGACAAATATCTTCACCAACAAGGCTTTTCAAAAGGATCAGCAGATAGCAATCTCTATATCAAAGTTGAAAATAACAAATTGCTAATTCTTGTTGTTTATGTAGATGATATTATCTTTGGCAGCAATGAAGAGACTATGAGTCAAAAATTTTCCTTGGTTATGCAGAAAGAATTCGAAATGTCACTACTTGGAGAATTGACATATTTTCTTGGATTGCAAATCCAACAAAATGAAGGAGGTATCTTCTTGTCTCAAACCAAATACCTCAAGCAGATCTTGAAGAAGTATGGCATGGAAGAGTCAAAGCCAGTATGTACACCCATGGTTACAGGATGCAGCCTCAGTGCAAATGATGAATCAGCAGCAGTTCACCAACCCACTTATAGATCCATGATTGGGAGTTTGCTTTATTTGACAGGTACCCGACCAGATATTACACATGCAGTAGGAATTGTTGGAAGATTTCAAGCCAACCCAAAGGAAACTCATCTTCAGGCAGTCAAAAGAATCTTCAAGTATCTTCAAGGGACCCAAAACTATGGCTTATGGTATCCTAGAAATACAGATCTCACTCTTCATGCTTACACAGATGCAGATTGGGCTGGAAGTGTGGATGATAGGAAAAGCACAAGTGGTGGTGCTTTCTTCATGGGTTCCAGATTAGTATCTTGGTTCAGAAAGAAACAGAGTTCGATTGCCTTATCTACAGCTGAAGCAGAATATGTGGCTGCGGCATCTTGTTGCACACAACTTCTTTGGATGATGCAGACCTTGCAGGACTTTCAAATCACTTGCACTCCACCAGTCTCTATCTTATGTGATAATACAAGTGCAATCAGCATTTCAAAGAATCCAGTCATGCACTCAAAGACCAAGCACATACCAATCAAGTACCATTTTCTTCGGGAACAAGTGCTTGAGCAGAAGGTCAAGTTGGAGTATGTTCCTTCTAAAGAACAAGTTGCTGATATTCTCACAAAACCACTGCCTAGGGAAACTTTTGAATATCTCAGACAAAAGCTGGGAGTAGTTGATGTTTCATCCTGCTGTTAAAGCTTGTCTGTTCTACAGAAAAGTTGGTATACGCATGTTACGTAAGGGATATCCGCGTATATACGCCGATTTATGCTGGGTAAGTCGCGTGTATGTTGTACGCTTGTTGCAGAAAGTATATCCGCGTACATACGCTGGTTTATGCAGGATAAATCGCGTATATGGAGTTCTGAACAGCAAGGGAAAACTCTGGTTTGAAAAGGTCTGAGATGGGTATGTCAAAATTCTTCAGACACAGTTTCAGGGGGTGCAGCAGGCACAGGTTCAGGGGGAACATCTTAAAAAGTCTCATAAAGCATTGTTGGCATTTAGATGTTTTGGTTGTTGGTTTCAGGAGAAGGAGCTCAGAAAGAAATCCTGGTTGCTGATCTAAAAGATGTTTATCAGATGCTGCTGGTGACTTTCATAAGTCTTGGTCTAGATCTGTTGTCTCTATGTCATGTATCTCTTTTGTGATATCTCTTTTATGGTGTCAAGGTCATGTAACGGCCTATGTTGGTTTCCCCACTATGCCTGGGATGAATGATGTAATATAATTGGTTGTTTCTGATGTGTCCCCTCTTGGTAGGGAGTATGGATGTATGTATTGAGTCTTTTGGTGATAGGAAGGTCCCTTATGGTGTATAAGTCTTGGTTCTTGTTGAAGAACATCTTTTGCAGATCTGGCCTACAGTCAGGGGGAGCATGATTCAGCACAGCCAAGCAGAGGTATCAGCATTTACTCAGGGGGAGCACAGCCCTTTGCCCTTGATGACAAAGGGGGAGAATGATTCTAAGGATCTTGAGGTTGCCATCAAGTCCAAAGGGGGAGATTGTTGGCATTTTGGCACAGGTGTGGCGCGATGATACAGGTGTTGTCCTTGATGGCAACTCTCTTTGATGACAGATCTCCGTTCAGACTACAGAATGAAGAGAAATCTCATATACGCAGGTTAATTAAGTCCAAGTTGCGTATACACGCCGTATATCTGCATACTAAGTTGCGTATACGCAGGTTAAATATATACGAAGGCGCGTATACACGCAGATATATGAACAGAAAAGGGCGTATATGTCGGGAAGCTTCCCTTTGGTCCGTGGTAGTTAGTCCTCGGTACTTGAGCCTATGTATTTGGACCAAAGTATCTCGACAGACGTGTTGATCCCTAGTTTCTAAGTTGATGGTATTGGATTTCTATGGTTTGGCCCTTGGTATTGAGCAAGGCCTAAGGCTATATAAGGAGAAGAAGATCATTAGGCATTATCATCTTTTGAAAAGGCTTGAATATCTGAAAAAAGGGAGATCTGGTATGCAGGTTCTGGGTTGCTTGATCTAAGCTAAGGAGAGATCACTTTGGTTGATGGAAGACTAGATCTAAGGATAGATCGGGATCTAATGATTTGAAATGCACTATTATGATATGGTTGATTATGCGTATTTCTAGATCTGCATACTGACGCAATGTTATGTTCTGGGTCTAACTGATGTCTGGTACAGCTGCAAGTTGAGAGAATTTATTTTTAGATCTGTACGCAGGTTGGCTTCGGTAAAAGCGCGTGTATACGCGGGTTTCTCTCATTGAAGTAGCATATATCTTTTGAAGCTTGATTTTTGGGTTTACAGTTGGGTCTGACTGTTTTTGTAGAGTTCTGTAGTCTGCTCTGTGTTCTGGTAACTGGTGATTGACAGGGTTTCAGTGGTTCAGTGATTGATGATGCTAGTATTGGATGTTTTGTGCTTCAATGATCTGTTGTGAAAGTTGAATGAATTGTGGTCTTCAGATTGTAATGTTATGCTTCAGGAATATCCAGTCTGAAAATGTATGAAACGTGGTACCTGAAAGAAAGAAGATTGTAGGCCTGCACCTACGTACTAGTATCTTGGCTAGTACAAGAGCAAAGGGGGTTGGAGCTCCCTTCCAAGGAAGTTTGGAGAACGAGAGAAGGTTGTAGCCTTCTGAAGGTTGTAGCCTGCGTACTGGTATAAGGCTGCACCAGTACAAAAAGATTGTAAACTGAAGTTTCATATTAAAGAAAGATAGAGACGACTTGCAGCAGGTGGTTTTCACCCACATTGGGTTTCCACCTTATATCATGGTGTTCATGTGTGTGGTTTTTGTGTGATCTATTCTACTGCATCTGTTTACTCTTAATATGGTGAATAATGTCCTTATGCACTTAACTAGAGATAAACTAACTGAATTATAAGATTTCTGGTTATACGCTGTTTTCTTTAGACACAGTTGCGTGTACACACTGGTTCACTTAACGAAAGTAGCGTATATGTTTCTGAGCATTGAAAAAGTTTTATAGTTCTAATAATACTGATTCACCCCCCCCCTCTCAGTATTATTTCCAACAACGAGTGATAAAATGGGTAGCAGCTGATTCCAGGTAAGGTTTGGAATTTTCCAATCACGGCAGTGTCACAAGGATGGCTCGTGAAATCACTCTTTGCAGCTGTTCCTCAAAATGGGTAAACAATCAAATGGAGGTGAATGATCGGCCAATGGAAAAGTGGAGGTGACGGTGCAAACACGACCAAGGCTTTAATGGCTGAAATGCTTCATTCACGGTGGTTATTTACCGGGGAATGGTTCATTTTTTAACGAGCTTAAACGCGGATGGAAACATTTGCTCAGTCTTATGTTTATTTTTTAATGAGCTTGAACTATGCGCTAAAACTGCTCGATTAATCCAGTCATATGATAAGAATGTCTCATGTAAAAAACGGAAACTTTTAGATTTTTGCCCCACATCCTTTCTTTATGCAAGTTAGGTGACGACTAATCCTACGAGTTTAAAGGGTTAGCCTACGGGTTTAAAGGGAGGACCTAAAAATTTTAAAAATAAATAGTCGCCCTTCGCTTGCACTCCAAAAGGTTTGCATGCCCCCAGGTATAAAATATGGTTTCAAGGTTACCCCTCAATTTGCAGACAAAACATTTGTTCTATCGGGAGAGGCCTACCTCTTACAGGTCACCCAAAGATTGTTCTATTCGCGGTGCAAAAAAAACACTTCTTCGGCAATGTTTACCGAGATAAACAAGGGTGAGTGACGACGTCCGCCAACTCACATAAATTTGACAAGAGAATCTTATTCTAGAATAACCCCTCTTCCACCGACGGACGGGGTACAGACTAGTCATATTCTCCCGCGGAAACCTACCCTATACCCGAAGTTTTCCTGCCGAAGCAGACCAAGACGCATGCTCCCTGGGTTTCAGTCATATCCCTCCGAATTACTCGCGCTCATCGGGAGGACGGGCTAGGGATTGAGACATTTCTTTCATGAAGAGACCATTTAGGGACGGTATATGACTATTTGCTATGCGTGATCCGGGAAATGAAAGCTGGTCCACGAGCTTGACCACTCTTCCTTCGTGCGGAAAACACATTACTCTAAAGAGTGAGGAGACGATGGCTCCCATGCAATAAATATAGTCTCATCCAAGGAGTAGGTTATAATCCAAGGGTCCTTGAACTACCATGACGTTCATGCGAACTGTCTTCCTTCTCAATGTTATGGGCACATCGGGAAGGATCCCTAAAGGTCGACTGGTTCCTTTATCAAAGCCTGTCAGATTTCTCATCTCAGGCGACAGTGATGGTGAACCCAGCGCTTTCCAAGCAATAGAGGAAAGGATACTCACAGAAGCCCCCTCATCTATGATGGTACCAGCCATGACCATTCTGTATATTTGAACGATAATTCGGAATGGTATGCTTGCTGGCAAACGGGGTCTGCCTAGTTGATTCCATTCGAAGGAGACAACTAGGTTGCTTGGAGTTGGGACCGAGTAGACGACCGGGTATGGCTCTGACGAACTTCCTTCCTGCGGTAAAGGAATGGGTAGATTGCCCCCATGTTCGTCGGAGTCTATGTTGATGAAGAGAATTTGGACGGTGTCATCCTTGTTCTCTTCAGTGATTGTATCATCCGAAGATAAAACCTCTGAAGGCAAGACCGGGTCAGCTGCCGCCTCGACCTTTTGACTTTCATCTGGTATTGATTCAGTTGGTTTATCTTCAATGATAGGCGCTTCAGCCGACCACCTGAGCGGGCCAGCCGGGTTCTCAACTAGTGATGGACTCGGCAAGAGTTTTTTATATCCAGGAGGAAGTCGTAACGGTGAAACCGGACGATCATCCAAAACTCTTTTAGCTTCGTCTAAGAAGGGACAACGGTGGAGGGCATGGTCGCCTTCGCACAGTTTACAAGGAAATCTAGCTTTCCCTTTTTGTCCTGGGGCTTCACTTTCACTAGTCGACAGTGTGCTTTCAACATGATCACCAGAGGTTGATGACACCGGATTGTGTAAACGAGGAGACCAGTCCCTTAGTATCCGGGGGATGCAAGGACAATATCTGTGAAAGTGGTCTCCTTTGCAAATGACGCATGGCGATTTAGGCCTGGTCAGTGCTGTGTGTGGATTTTCGTTAGACGACATTCATTTTCCCACATTCGCCTTTGGCTCCTTCTTCTTTTTCTCTTTCTTCTTCTTTCCCTTCTTCTCCTTGGGAACTTGGCTTTTAGCTTTACCAGTTCCATCAAGTGAAGAGGAAGGAGGAGAGGAAGAATTAGAGGAAGTAGAAGGCTGGTGGGTAACTCTGGACTCGTCTAATTGCTGATTCGATTGTTCAGGAAAAGTGGTGTTCTGAACGACATTGGTTGAGAAGAGCCATACTTGCAAGCCAATTGTCAGTCCTGGAAGCGACAATGTGGCCATATGGGGCGCACCAACATCTCCCCAAGAGGAGAAGGGACTAGGATTTCCACCAAGGGGAATTCCTTGGTTGGTAGGCTCCATTTTCTCAACCCAAAGATCAACATAGGAAAAGGGTATGAATATTCCGTTTAAAATAAATTTTAACATGCTTTGACACAACTTGTTTTTTCAGTTTTAAAGAGTCGAGAAAAAACAAAAGATGACTCTAGTCTCCTTCGATTTTTAATGAGCCTGAAGTGAAAAGTGCTCAGATGGACCTTTTCCGTTAAGGAGTCTGAAAAGGAATGAAAGGGACTACTCTGGAGGTCTAGGTAGAGGGAGTACCAAACCAATCACAAAACTGCAGAATACTTTTTACGGTACGGTAGTCAATCTTCCCGAATGCTGTGTTCGGTGCATTGCGATCAGTAGGGCGGCCGACACGGCTTCCTATGGATAAAAGGTTTTAAGCCTATAGGGGTCTCCCAATATATACTCGACGGTACGTGGGAGCACAAGTCTGTACTGGCACTTATCGTCTCAAAGTGGAGGAATCACCCAACCATCGGTGAGGACAACAGTTACCAGGCTTTACGACGCTGGAATACGTCTCTAGCCTAGACCTCTAAATGTTGTGCGTTAAGTTACAAAGCGTTGTTAAGTTCATTGAATTTATTTTAGGTTGATATTTCTTATGAAGTTTTCCTTTTGGGATCACCACGAGATGTAGATGTAATTCCTAAAATCCAATCTAAAGATGATAAACAAACTTTTATCTCTTTTCAGCAATGAAAATCCTAGCTACAAGGGAAAAGAAAGACACAATATTTTCGCAAAGAGCAAAGAGAACACTGTAAATGCACTTTTCCTAAATCAAGCCAAACAGACTGTCAATATGCAAATGCACATGCATGTGTTTTGTTTTTCACTTTCTTAATATTGATGCCTAAAAAGAAAGTTGTTGTACAAATCTGAATTCGCTTTCAAGTGAAAAACACAAACAAGCTTCTTTTCGAAATCAAAAGGTAGAGATGATTACGACACTTTATGATTTTGAAATAAACACTCGTTTCGACACTAGAAAGTCACAAATTCAAACCAAAAGAAAAAGTAAAAGCGTAATCGACTGTCAACAGCAAATAAACTTTCTCCTATGATCAAAATCGACACTTGCGACAAATCTAAATCAAAGGACAACAGTATGACTATTCTACTTTTGCAGTGGAAAACTGTAAATGACGTAACAAACACACAAAAACATCTACAGTTTCTTTTATACAACTGAGGTGGAATATCAGCAAAGAAAAGGGGTTTTTAAACAGACACACACACTGATCACAGGCTGCAAAAATCAGAGGCAAAACTGGAAAAAATGAGCAAAGAACCTCAGCTGCACAAGGCTAGGCTGATCAAAGCACCTGCTACACAGAGAAACTGGATTGCAACGCAAGTTGCCCTCTCGGGAACTGCGCTGAAATGCAGGAACTCTTCACAATACCTATGCTGGGGCAGAAACGAGAATTCTATCCGGGTTCTGGGTCACGGTTTGCAGTTTAATCTATGGTTTTTGGCCGAGTAAAAGCAATCAGTAATGCACAATCAGAGGGTAGATTTAAAGGAGGTCTAAGAGCTATCACAGAGGGCAATCAGATCATTTGTGAATCAGCTGTTCAAATCATAAACAGATCTAGTGAATGGATTGAAGCAGCAGATGTCTACTTTGCATTTGTTGATGGCAAATGCAGTTCGATTTGCTACTTCTAAGTTTATGAAACAAACAGTAAGAGAAACACAAACAAACCAACTAGACGATCGTCCCCAGTGGAGTCACCATTTTGTTAACGGGAAAAGTGTCTATTCAGAACGACCCTATCCCACTAAGGTGTGACAGTGACCTTAGAAACAAACAGAGAAAACTACTTTTGTATTCTTCTTTATGAACTATAAACAAAGAGAAATAGGATGAACCAACCGATGTCTTGCGCTAGTCCTTTGATCCAATCTCTCTCCTCTTTGACAGCTTCCAGCTACCTGCTTCCTTACTTGCCCAACTTCACCAAGTACCTGCAAGATCACAGAAGAAGGAAACTATACAAAGACATGGGTTCATACTCATAAAAAGCTTAGGATCAGATTTAAGCTAAACATACAAATGTAACAAACATCAATGATACACAAGCATGTAGGAGAAACTCAAATAGTTTTATTGATATAACAAGAAGATCCAGGAGGAGTTACAACCGATGATTCCTGATCCAGCATCAACCTCCCAGCAGAGAAGCCCCTCTTCACCTCCAACAAAGCATAAATCACCCAATACTCTGATATCAATCTCAAAACCAACAGCAATTCTTTGCAGTGTACAATATTCTAGCCTCTGGATCTCTTGGATGAGGGATCCATATATAGATGTATGCAAGGAGGATGAGTCAGCTTATGATTTGACTAGTGTCTTCTCTCTGTCAGTTCTTGCTTCCACTTGGAGATTGAGAGCCTCTTACTCATCCTTGGTCGAATTCAGTGAGGCAAGTGTCATTGGAGAAGATTCTGGAAGCTTCCATTGTCTCTCCACCTCGTGGAATGACTCTGCCACTTGTCATTTCCCGTTCAACGCACCCTGGTAGTGCATTTAAGTGCGTTGCAACGCACCTAGCTAGTGTATTTGGGTGCTTTGCAATGCAGCTAGCTAGTGGAGCAGCTGAAATGATCCTGATTTGACTGATTCTGAGCAGTTTCTAGTGGAGAACTTCTGGGAGAAGCTGTAATTTGTTGACCTTGTTCCTTTAGGAGTTAGAACAACACTTTTAGGGACTTAGGAGCCCTTGGTTTATGGACACTTCATGCTTAGAGCTGTAAGGCACAAAAATGTCTATAACAGATGGCAACAACTGCAAACATTATGGACATAATAGAAATGACCACCGAAGAGGCTGCCCAGGCCCTGACTATGGGGGATGCTCTGGAAGGCGTCGGGATTGTGGCAGAAATCCCGAAATCACCACACACGCCAAGACCCAAGAAGGACAAACAAGTAATGGTCCTTGTACGTATGTCCCTGCGTAACTCACTGCGCACCAAGCTGACAATGGAGGACAAGGAGAAGGTCGTCACCATCGAAACCAATGAAGAAGAAGAAAACCTGGAGGACCTGCTCATCGCAGAAGATGAGGATGAAGGCATGGAGGCAGAAGCTGAGCCTGTACACCCCCCCCCGATAAAGCTACCCACCTATGTCCCCCTGCGGAAGGGAAAATCTAGAGAGCCCAAGGACTTTGACGAGACCAAGAGCTCACTCTAGACCCCGCTCCTCACAGAAAACATTATCTTTGAGGGCACGCACCTGGGATGGGTGCCAAGCTTAAAATTTGAAGATTGGGATCTCGCTGACCACGTGAAGTTTCCTCACCTTGAGACCCCGCACCTCATGAAGCCCAAGCAGAACACCGCGATGGGGGTGACAGAATTAGAGTCGCAGAAGTGGTTGCACGGAGTGGAAAAGACTGGGTCTGCTCTGGGTGCCGCACTTCCAACGCACACCAATAACCATTTTTCTCATTAGGTAGCTGCTTTGCCTAATGCATGATGGGTGTTTGTGGCTAGAGGAGCCCATCCCCATCATGGCATACTTGATTCACCACATTTACTGGCTTCCATGCAAAGGCGAAGACCCCGCGGTCATATCAGAAGGGAAGAGCAGTGACTTGGCTGTCGCGGAGGCCATGAAGAAAAAGTACAAGCTGGAAAAGAAGAAGAGCGGTTACGCTATCTCCAGCATCAAGGACAAAGTAGTATGCATGGAGACCCAAATCCTGGCAGGAAAGGTTATGCGCAAGTTCCGCGCAGACGAAGTACCCACGCTGGTGGTAACGCTGGTTGAGTAGTACGTGGAGGGAGTCTAGTTTAACTGGTCCATGTTCCTCTACAGGGAATTCTTGGAGAATTGCAGTGAAGCCCAGGAACAAGGCAAAACATTCCAATATGCATGGCTTTTGCTGTCCATAGTGCTTGTGGCTAGGGAATGATAGTCAATTCCCCATAATTGACAAGGACTTACCAGAGGCCACGAAGTATGCTTCGCTCTGGGCCATAAAGGATGCCACTACAATTTGCAACGAAAAAATATTCTAGGTGTTCATGGAGATGAACCTTGGAATTGGGATCAACCATAAGCCGTGGTTGTTGCCCACTGTCTACAACAGTCTGCAGAGTTTTGCAGAATTCAAATTATACATGCATAACATTTATATGAGAGCACGTAAGGACCCGACTAAACAAGGGAGGAAGATACCCTTTGTAGCGACAGACGATGTCATATTTAATTCCTAGAGACATGGCCACTGGAGTGGCGCGCCCTAGACATCACAGAGATAGAGAAGTCAGTGTCACATAGGAAGAAAGAAGAGGCCAAGCTACGCATCACACAATTGGAAGAAAAGAGAAGGGAGGCAGCAACGACAGTAGAAGTGTGTGTGATGTGGGATGCTACACAGAAATCAACTGAGCAGGAAAAGGCCACAGTAGCAGCAGCAGCACAGGAGGTAGCTGCGAAGGCGGGCGAGGGCCAAACGACACCTTCGCAGGGGTAGGAAGCAGAGGAAGTAGAGATAGAAGAGGCAGGCACAGACCCACAAACTGCGTCAACATAGTTGAAGCTCCAACACCCAACAGAGCAGGCAGGGTCGCGTAAGAAGTTCAAGGCACCAAAGTTGTCTATTGACCCGATCACCCTAACCGAGTGTGATCCACACGAAATCTGCAAGACAGTGCGTGATGTCACCTTTGAGTCTCTCCAAGATTTCATGTAGGTGAACTAGATTGTGTTGGGGGCCCTCAGAGTGCAGTTGCAGGAATTACATGCATGCCCTCCTCAGGTTGGTACCCTTTTGACCAGCCTCGCAGTTGGAACAACACCAGCAAAACAGATGTTGCATGCATGGATGAAAAATACCATAGTGCTGCACGAAGGGGAAATCATGACAACAAATGAGGCTGACAGGCATACAGTGAGCACGCTGAAGGGTCTCAGTATCAATATGGTTGCACTCTCGCAAGAGAACTTATATGTTTTGTAGGATGGGATAATTACAGAACTGCGAGCTAGGGAGAGCTACGCATTGCAAGTTCTCAGTGAACAAAAAATCAATATGGAACAATTGATCTTGAGGTGTGACAAATTGGTGTCACATAATCAATAGTTGGTACAGGTAATAGACAAATCCTACCAAAGCATCCTGGAGCTGGCCATCCCATTAGACATAATAGTAGAGGCACACATCCACATGTTAGCAGCAGGGGTGCATGAGGCGCGGGAGGAAATGAAAAAGGTTCAGCTGGAGCTGAACCTTCATATCGTTGAGCTGCGGTTAAAGGCATAGCCGTCCACCCCTCTGGAATTCAAAGAATAGTGCGCTGGCACTATCAAAACAGGACTGGATGAGATTGGCGGTGCAGTGCGAGACTGCACCAGTATGTTAGAAGAATCACTTGAGGTCCTCAAAAATATGTAGGATGACCCCAACATCCAGCGCTTAGAGATAGAGGCGCGAGAAATCCAACAGTAGTATGACAGTGTCTGAGGAACTCCGAAAATGGTGGTCCTCACTCAGAGGCTCACCCATATGCAACAAGATAAAGCGATGAAAGAGCAGGTGGACATGGCACAACACAAGGAAGCAGTCTTGAAGGTGCGCGTTCAACCTTGGATCGACGAGGCCTTTACCATCACAACAGAAATTGAAGGAAAGCTCGCACACATGAATGGGATGCACGTATGATGCAGAGAAGCACTTCTGACACAGAGGTCTCGGAACAACGTATGCAGTAGATCCAGCAAGCAGCAGCTCAATGCGCTGTTGACCTTGCCGTAGTTCAAGTTCAGTTGAAGGGACTCCATGCAAAGATCTCTGCGCTAACAAAGTGACTCGAGGGTGAGTCATGATGTTTGTGTTGGGGGCCTATTAGGCATGGAATCCCCCCAAGGCATGTTTTGGGGCTTAAAGCCCAAGTTTGAGCAAGTCTTTTGTAAAAGCTCCGTGAATTGCGGGCGCAGAGCGCGAAGTCATAATAGAGTCACAGGGTTGTCCGCCCTAGTTTTGTAATGTAATGTCGGTTGGATAGCCCTACCCATGGTTCGTGGACCATGGGATTGTATAAATTGAGCAAGTCTCTAAGTGTAGAAAATGAATAATAATTAAGAAATATGAGAAGAGGAGAAGTATAAGTGATTGAGTCGAAGTGTAAAGTGTGTATGCGGGTCGTAGAGTAGGAGAAGGCTCTATAGATGTGTGTGCAGAGGCCTAGTAGTCTACAGCTGAGTGCGCGGACCCCTGAAGTTGAGTGCGTAGGGCAGGTCGAGTCTGTAATCATTGGGAAAATCAATAAATAGAAGTTTTACTACATTTCTGTGTATATTTTCTGGGGTTAATGCATGATTGAATATAAATTGCAAGTATATTATTTCTTTACTGCACAGACCTGCATGAATGTTTTGTATAACTAATTATTACTTAAAGAATTCAAGTAGGTGAAGATAATTAACTAATATTGGAATATAAGCAAGATCTTGGGTAATAGCGTAGAGCACGGTGCATAGCCTGTGGGTAGGGCTACGCGAAGGTAGTGTATCAGGCCACAAGGAAAGGGAAAGTGCGCAAAGCAACCTATGCGCAGGGACAAACAAAGGACTAGACGAACTTCTTAGACATCTCAAGGGTGCGGAAACCTGGTTCTAGCACCCTCCCATACTACTTCGAGTGAGACCTTATTCCATGCTCCGCAGACTATTTCTGAAAGGGCTAGTATTACCAGGATTTGTTTGGCTAATTAATTTTGAACTTGGGTTAGGCCCCAACAAGCCAACACTTGCCCCTTCTTCTTCCTCTGTTTTTACCTCTCTTCCTCCAATGCTAGAGGTTGGGGTCTCACATGGTGTGAGTGTCTATGTGTCAATGAAGGCTTCTCTATCCATGTCCATGAATTTGGACCAAAGAACAGGGATTATCAACTTTCTCAAGGCATCCACCACTATCAGTTTAATGAGGCCATTATGGCTCGGGTTTTGGTCTTTTTCCTCTCTCACTTTTTGAATCATGTCCCTGATGGACTGTAGGAGAAAGCATTTCACACTAAGCCTTTGAGTAAGAGGAAATTTTGCCTAGAATTTGAGTTCATGAAGTAATGTAAAGTGGAAGGCATAGACCACACTTAGCCTTCCCTCACAAGAGATGTATTTCAAAATGTTGTAGGCCACCTCATCCCAAGGCTAAGGTAGGATTTCCATCCTAACTCCATTCTTTTCCTCGACAAGGTTCTCATTGGTAGTGAAGAAATTATTTTTAGCAGTGACACTAGTGGATTTTTCTTCTCTACTCCATTTTATCCCTAGAGATAGGGTTCTTACTCTAATAATTATTTCAGGGCTGAGTGAGATAGCTAACCCCCTCAGCACAATGGTGGCACCGTCTTCTATTTGTGAGTTCAGGGCCATGGAAAATTCAAAGGCAATGTCATCATCATACCCTTTCACCAACTCGAAGGATCCTAACAACTAGTGTCTTCTAAAAATGTCAACCATAGGAGGGTATTGGTGGATCCTTTTGGTATCTAAGGGTTCCCTTCTCTTAAATCCTCCCCCCATCTATTCTCTATGTTTTTAGCTAAGTGGGGAAAAGATACTTCTTCAATAGATTTAGTGTATAATTCAATGGCTGCAGTGAGTTAAAATTCCTTATTGATGGCAATTTCCTACATTCCCACTACTCTATTGCCCATAAAGACCTTTTAATTTCACAATTAGACTGTTACTGCTTATAGAATTTGAAGTGAAATTTGCATGAAATCTTATGGATGGATGAAGGAGATGGTGCCACTTACTTTTTATCAAGTGTTCTTGGATGAAGGTATTAATTTGGAGAAAAATTTGAACCTCTATGGCTTTCCTCCACCCTTTTAGTCTTCCCATAGCATTTTCTTGACCCTCCTGTAGCAATTGTAGGCTTGGCTATAGATCCTTCCTATAGCAATTGCAGAACGAGGTTCAAAACTTCTCAATGGAACCCCGGGCTTGTCCTCTCCTTAATTTTCCTTTAAATGAGCAATTATGCAAAAGAACTCAAACCCTAGTACATAATATGACATTTTTCTTCTTAGGCTTGGAGTGTTGTGGTAACCTTGTAGTCACATGGGGTTTCCTCTTTTGGACCATTGTCCCCACCAGGAGTAATTATTCCCTCTTTCCTCGTAATCACCATCCACTTTCTATGATCCCAACTCAACTGATGTGACGTATCCATGTTGCATGAGTGCTTACCATCACTTTTAGTTTACTAGCCGAGGGTGGCCAAGTTAACTAGTCACCTCCAACTTATTAGAACATCTCCTCTCGATATTTACACATTTTTGTTATTCACACATAGGGAGGATGTATGATTTTTCCATACTTTGCCTACCTCATGATCAAACTGATGCAGGTATTTGTATGCTGGATTTGGACCACATTATTGGGATCAAGCAATTTGACTTGCTGGCTTCTTTCCTGTGTATTTCATCATTGCTCCTCATGATATTTTACTATTGTTTTTGTTGTGCGTGCAGGTACCTTTTTGATGTCCAATATACTACTATTGGTTGAGAGTCATTCTGGGAGTGATATGAATACTTCAGAGTGGCCTCATAAGTTTCCATCACCCCCTAACTGATGAGAAAAAAACAAGATTATTTATTTCTGTGATGTGTGCACAGGCTGCTATAGGAGGAGGTTTTCTTCCTGTAGTAGTCCTCTCCTTTTCCTCCAAGTTATTCAAAATGCATGGGGGTGATGACAGAAGTTGTAATAGGTATTGAGGACAATGCTAGGACCTTGAGGGAGTAGTGTATACTTGTAGAAATCAAGATGATGGCCTCTGTGTGTTTTTCC
Organism: Pinus tabuliformis; assembly: GCA_031772625.1. Lineage (NCBI taxonomy): Eukaryota > Viridiplantae > Streptophyta > Pinopsida > Pinales > Pinaceae > Pinus > Pinus tabuliformis. The sequence continues at coordinate 291,393,215 of CM062810.1, forward strand.
AAATTTTTAACAGGGGTAAGACAAAGTGGAGGAATTTTAGTGGAAACAATTTTTTATTTTTATGAAATGGGATGGATGAGTGATAAATGGATGGTGGAACATCGTGGTGGAACCTTATTCATAATTTTCAAGGTCATGTTGGGTTTTCCCTTTCCTTGAATCTCCCTCTTGTGGATTTTCAAAGCCCTCCTATAGCACTACAAAACCTTCTTGTAGCATTTATGGGTCCTTCCTGTAGCAGTCCAGAGAGGGGGTGAAACTTGAATTTTGGGCTAGTAAGATGGTGAAGAGGGGTGATCACATGAGTGTGGATGATGGATAGGAAGTTGATGGATGGGGGAGTGAAGGGAATCTTGATAATCTAGGCCCGCTAGCCATGGAATCTGCTACTGTCTTTAATCTTCCAAAATGACAAAAAAGAATAGCAAACATGGTGTAGATCCATTTCTTGTGTTTTTTTTTTAGACACACAAGTTGCCTCAGAGGAGGTTTTCAACATGTATTCCTACCCTAGGTGCCTTAAGAGAGGTTTTCACCTAGGGATATTTATTATTCTTTTCTTCTCTTGTTTTTTCTCCTCGGCGACCTCAGAGAGGTTTTCAACCCAGAAGTTGGCCTCAGATGCCTCGTAAGGGTTTTCATCCAGGCCATTTTTTTAGTTATTTTTTTGACAAAAATATCTAGAAATGTTATGGATTGGAAGCCATGACACTTCCAATCACATTGACTTCTCTGCTATATGCACTGATGAATTCTTCCTTAGACATAGGGTTTTTGTATACCTTCATCCTATAGCAATTGACAAGCAAGGGAATCCCTTCCTCATTAATGGTCCTGATTTGAACAACTCCATTCTCATGACGTTTTTCTATCAGGTATAGCCCTAACCATCTCGTCATCAGTTTTCCTTTGAAATATTTGAACCTAGAATATTATAATAATGCCCAATCCCCTTATTGAAAAAACGTATCCTTGATATGCCTATCATGCCAAACCTTCCTTTGCAATTTTATAACTTCAGTGTTTAGGAGGGCTGACATTCTGAACTCATCCAAGCCATTCAATTGGAGAAGCCTCTCTTTCCATGCTTTGGTGACATCTAATTCTAGTTAGGCTTCCATTCTCAAAGTATTATACTCAAACTCAATAGAAAGTAGATCTTTCATTCCATAAACTAGATCATATGGAGTGAATCTAGTAGTTGTCTTCCAAGTGGTCTTATAGGACCATGTGGCCTCCACTAATATGTCTGCCCAATATCTCCTACTTCTATTCACAACCTTGGTGAGGATGCTCTCCAATGCCCTATTTGTAACCTCTACTTGCCCATTTTCCTAAGGGTGATAGGTAGTTAATGTTTTGTGTTTGATATGATGTTTCCTTCGGAGATTCTCAATCATATGTGATGTGAATTGAGCTCCCTAATCGGTGGCTATCTCTCTGGGGTACCCAAATTTGTAGAATATATTTTCCCTTAGGAACTCAATCACTTTCTCCTCTTTTACTGCTTTGACAGCCTTTGTCCTGGCCCACTTTGTCAAGTAACCAGTGCACACTATGATGTAAATTTTCTACCTTGATGGTGGATCATTTAGCCCAATGAAATACATGCCCCACTTGTCAAATAGCTCTAAGACCACCTGAGTTTATAGAGGCATTTCATCCCTAGGTGTGGGTTTTCTCATCCTCTAGCACTGATCACATCTACTGGCATACCTTCTTGCATATTGGTGGAGAATGGGCCAATAACAGTCAGTTTGTAGTGCTTTGAAAGCTATTCTCTTGGTAGCAAAATGACCTCCATAGGACCTGTTATCACTCTAAAATTTCCCTAGGGTTGTCATGAAAGAAATAATAGAGGTAACCACAAACCTACTTTTGAGATCAGGATCTAGCCTTCCTAATGCTCAGAGAGGGCTCTCTCTTAATGATTTAACTTTGTTGAGTTAATTGATTTTAGGCTAGTTATTTAAGCTTGATTGGGTTGGTTTTTTATTTGGTTTGGTGGTGGAATCACTGATTTAGATGGATAGATAGATGGCTTTTTACCATTGGGCCATGGAGTCCAAATGTCAAGAAAACAAGACTGAATCAAGGTTCTAAAGATAGTTTTCACACGGCAAGGTAGCTGAGTAAATTCATATCTTTTAGGTTGGATGGTGAAGTGGTTTTCCAATTGGGGTTAAGGAGTAGTCAATTATTCTTCAAACCAGATAATGAAGGAAATGAAAGAGGTCAATCGAAACTAGGGAGAAATGAAGAATTTCCCACTCTGGATATCAGAACAAAACATAAAAATGAATAAATGTTCAAGACAAAGTGTACCTTAACAAATTCTGAAGTAAAATTCCAATTATTTCATTCAAACTGGAAAAAACATGTATGTTTGTGAAATACTTAAGAAAACAATAATTTGAAAAATGAAAGATACTTCACTAAAGTGGCCCAACACATGAATCCTGTAATGCAATGCCTTTATTACTCAGTCGAGTCTGCTGACTTGAAAATGTTTTTAATAAACCCTCAGGTTTTCATATCAATGTAACTATAGAAATGTTCAGCAATCCACACCCTATACTTTGAATTATGAAGTATTTATACCAAAAATAGTTACAAAATATCCTAAACTGTTTTAGGAATTATTCAAGGAAAATAAAGATGTTCATGCAAGAAGATAGAGACACCTAGGAAGCTAAAAGGCTAGTTGTCCCTTCTTTTACTGATTTTGTTGTTTTATGCTTTGATCTTTTGCTGCTTTTTCTCCTTTATTGTTGCTCTACGCTGGCCATCCTTTTACTCTGGCTTTTGACTCATACTCTTTCATCTGATACTCATTAACTTAGTTAATCTGCTGTTTTACTTTAACTGCTCTGTATTTCACTATTTACCTTGCTTTTTTACAGTAAATCATTCAATTTTTCCCAAGTCTCTGCATGTGGTAATTTAATATTTACCATTCTCCTATAGACTTCATTAGTTTCTTTATATTTTGCAAAGGTGGGCTTGTTACAAAAATATGTTTTACCTCATGCTGGAGGTAAAAGAGGTTCTCAAAAGCCTGGTAAAGGAATTTTCCTATAGGCATCCCTTTCATGGAGGAACTGTTGGTCTGTTCCTTTGCCACTTCTCTGATTCTCTTATCATAGTCTTCATGTGGCATTAATCTGTCATTAATTACGAGTGGATTAGGTAGACCTTTCTCCCTCAAAGCATCAAATTTCACCATGAACCTTCCTATTGCCAGCTCCATTGTTTGGCACTTGTCCTCAAGTTGTGTCATCAAGTTCCTCTTGGTGATTACCTTTTTAACCTCTAGTATGGTCCCAGTTCTGTCAGCGATTCCAAGTTCCTGCAATTCATATTTGTTCTTTGAGTTAAGGAACTGGATTATTCTTGGGGCTTCCTCTGGCATATTTCCAACTTCGGCCCTAACTCTTTGAATTGCCTCACCAGCCTCTTTGACCAAGTCATTTTGTTCAAATATTACCTGTATAGATGGCCAAATATCATTGACTGAATCAATGATATTGGCCCATAAAAGTTGTTTTTCTTGGGTTAGTGGCTCTTTTAGTGTTAATTCTTCCTCTAGCTTCCCTGTATTTTCATTCAACCTGTTTGTCATTCTTATGCATAATTTGAGCCAGTTTCTTCTCATCCTCTAGACTTTTCATTTGTTCCTTAAGTCTATTTATTTCAGTGGTCTGGATGGACATATCCTCCATGGCTTTGACCAGTTTAGCTACTTCATCACTAGGATGAGCTGCCGCTGTTGTTGAACCTGTTGCTGATGTAGTTGCTGATGCAGTTGGAAGTGTTGTAGCTTGTGGAGCTATTGTGGCCAATGAAGTTGTCAAAGTGGAAGGAACTACTGTAGTAACTATAGGAATAGCAGTAGCAGTAGATGTCTCAATGCTGGCCTATTTCAGTTGTATTAAATTTCTCAATTCATTCTCCATTTCTTTCATTTGAGAATTCAGTTGAAGAATGAATTCCATCATTTCATCTTTCTAGCTTTGGATTTCTAGAACCTCCTTGGTCTATGGATGCACAGAAAGAGGCAATTCAGTTGTTTCTTCAATGCAGCAATGTCTTCATTTTTCTTCTTTATGAGCTTTTCTATAGCCTTGATGTCATTTGGATTATATCCAATCTCAATAACCAAGTCTTCTAGTGACTTGATTTTGTAATCCTTTGCCTGTGAGGATTCTTTCTCTAGCTTGTTGTGATGTTGTCTAGAGAATTTTGCAGTTTCTAAACACTCATGGTCATGTTGGTCATCGTTGAGTAGATCATTTCTCCTGCCTACTTATGAAATTCAATTTGATCAATAGGGTGAACATCCTTGGCAAAAACTCCAAATTCCATCTTCCTTTAAGCTGTCGAGGTCTTAGGCTGTTGGACTATAGGCTACAAAAAGGTCATTTTCAATTTACTAGTTTTAATGTCAGAAGCTGACATTAACCTATTATGATTGCTAAAAGTATGTTTGAAAAACTGGGCATATGTTTCAGCTTTTAATGCCTCATTTCTCAACTTGATCTCTTTATACTTCTCCTTTATGTCTTTTTCCTTATCCACTAGTTTTCTTAATGATGAGACCTCCATACTTAGCTATTTCTGAATGCTCTAAGTATTAGAGGTGGAAGGTTGATGAGTTTCCTCTTAAACTAATAGAGCTATATTTTCTCTGACCATTATTTCTCTATCAATGATTTGAAGTGTCTCAACTATTTCAATGACTACTTCTTGCTCCTCTTGCTCACTTACAGGATTTAGCTTGGGCTTCTTCCTGTCCATGATTTCAAATCTATCATGTGTTGTATCTATGCTTGAAAAAGAACCTTCTTCCCTAGTCCCTTTTGTAATGTTGTCCTGCAGGGCTGAAGTATGGAGAATGGAACTAGTATCCACCTGTTTCTCCATATCCATCAAGGTATTTTCCAACCACTCTCACTGGTTGGCATATTTTTTAATGTCTACCCTGGAATCATGCATAAAAGGGCTCAATTTGAATTTGAGCCTTAGTTTGTTTATGACTCCTAAAGGGTCATACTGCCATTTAAAACTGCTACTGAATTTCATTTCCTATAAAAACTTCTCTGCTTCTTCCCCAGCCTCCCTATTATTACAGATAAAAGGACCAAGCTGGTTTTTAATCTTGAACTGTGTTTTCTTCCTAGCTGATAGGAAATTCACATCATCTGAGTTTATAATATGCATGATATATTCTAATGTGAATATCCTCTTATGATGATATTTTGGAAACTTATAGGGGGTGAGTTGGCATCCATATATTCTAATTTCAGTATGATACTAGTCTCCTATTCTACTGTTCTTAGATAACTGCAAAACTCTCTTGATCCCATCACTGATCTTAGGTTGATTGCTACTTCTTGCATATTTTCAACTCGATGAAAAAAGGAATCAATGAACTCTTTGTAATTGAAAACAATGGAATACTTTTGGATTAAGGGTGTCCAAAAGATGACTGATCTGGGATGGCCCTTAGTGTCCAACTTTTGGATGTTGACTAGAAACTTGTTTAACTAGAAATATAGGAAAATGTGGAACAATACAAAAGAGTATTTGAATACTCTTTCATTTGGCAGTCTAATCAGTTGATCATGGATCCTGTCTGCCAAGTACTGGGAAAAATTGAAAATTGCAGCTAGAGGCTTACCTGGGCAAAAAATAGAGGGGAAAGCAAGTGTTGGCTCATCTACATGCTCATCAGTGGTATATCCTAGGATACAAGAGAGCATGGTTACAATTTGTCTAGCCCTCTCAGAGAAAATGGTGGCAGAGTATGGAGGACTATCTGTAGGAGTATGAGACTCTTCTAGGATGAAAGTCTAAAAGATTTGGTTCCTATTGGGAAGGTCTGGCTTCAAGTAGAGTTCAAGTAGGTTTTCAATAGAAAATGGGGTTTCATTTGGGTTTGGCTGGATCTGCAGCATTTGTTTTATTGACTTTGCAGTGATTGTAAACAAAATCTGCTAGTTGGCAGAGACTATGGCTCTTTGGCTTGGGATGTAACAGTTTTTGCATAGATGGATGATCTCAGGGAACTGGTATACCTGTGGGAACAAGTATTGGGGAAAATTTGATTCCCATAAATGAATGTCATCATTTTGGTTTAGGAATTCGTCTTTACTCCAGCAGTGGAGTTTCAATAGATGGCTGGGGGAAAGTGTGTCTTCGATTTGGAAATCTCTGTCAGCCAATGGGGGGTGGTCAACATCCAGGTGAGGGGTTTGCAAGGGTTTATCATTTAGAATGCTTTGGGAAGCCATAATTTCATTTATTCCATTGAATTACTCTTTGTCTGGCTTTAGGAGTAGGGTTAGGAGCTCTGGAACAGTGGGAAGAGTTAACACAGTGTGCAGAAAAAGGCTTTTGAATGCACAATGAGTTTCTTTTAGCTTGGCACAGTTTTTTAATTAATTCAATTAATTAACATTTTATTAATTACTGTGCAAAGCTTAAGTAGAGGGTGGTTTTAGTTCTTTCAAGAATACCTCGAAAAATGATGATTAAGTGTGAAGATAGGGTTCTGTGGTAGAAGCAGAGATTTCTAAAGGTTGAATGGTCTTTCTGCTACTTCAAGTCGGAGTCTGCAGCATGTTCTGGATGAAAATGGGCTAAACTATTTAACAGAGTTCTCGGGGGTTAAAATTGGTTGATAGAGGCTTTTTGCAATGAAATAACAATGAAAGGGGTGAAAAGGGGGCTTTTTTGGCTTTTAACCAACAATGGTTAAATTTGGGCGCAGGATTATTAAATGAATAGTGGGCACTTTGCTTTTATGCGGGGAGGCAGTTTTATGGCATATCGCATCGCTTTTGAGTGAAGGCGGTATTTTTTGAGAGCATGCGATATAACGTGGGGTTGCCACGTAGCAATAGAACACTCGGCTAAAACTGCGAATCTCGTGTGCTTTTGAGATTTTAACTGTCGGATGATGGGAGTGTGCGATATGGATATGGGCCGTCGGATCTGGGAGTGTTTGATTGGAGGGCTATAGTGTGAGGGAGTTGTAAGGGTGGAGTCGAGGTGCGATTGGTAGGGCCCAAGGATAAATAATGTGGCGGGTTACATATATTCAACGGTTTAGTGAGGGTCGGGGATTTATACAGTGGGGGGTTAATATACATAACGCAAGACTATAGTTTCGAAAATAACATAAGGGTTGAGTTAAAAGGGTATTGGGGAGGGTTTTCAATGGGGCCCAATATATTTAACCTTTTAAAATTAGGATAAGGGGGTTTAGTGTGTTTTTAATGGAAAAAGGGAAATTAATAAGGGGAAATTATTTTTAAAGGGTAATGTCTAGGGAAAGGTGTGAAACAAAGAGTAAAAGGGTTATTTTTACAAGGGGAAATGAAGAGGGAAGGGTCCTTTGGAATCAATAAGGGGAAATTAATGAATGAAAATTAATGAAGGGGTAATGGAGGGAAGTTTAGACATTTAAGGGGTTGAGTGAAATGAGGGGAAATTAGTGAATGAGCTTTAGTATTTAGGCCTAAAATCATATAGAACTTTTTAGGGTAAATACCCAAAGTAATACACATTTTTTTGTGAATGTCCTCTTTCCTTTGATAGTTCCTCCTGCACATGAAACATAGGATTTAATCATGATGAAGGTGAATTTGAGCTAGCAACCTTGTGCATTCAAAACCTCTTCTACCTACCCTTTGTTTACCCTGGCATTTTCTCTTCATTTATTGGGTGCATTTGATCTTGATGACCCTTGATTTCTTTTTCTTTGATAAGAAAACTATCTAATTCTAACCTTATAACTTCCAATGGCTTAGATTAAACTGATGAGATCATTATTATTCTCTACCTAACTACTGATCTGCCAAGATTAAACAGTTTGTCTAGATCTTCATTCTCTATCTATCAACATGAAATTTAAAGCATGATTGGTTCAAGATTAAACTATTTGACCATCATGGATTGTGACATTTTTGACAAGTTGCACACAATATTATTTTGCAAGGCAAAGTAAAAAGTAGTGGCATTTGAATTTGCATCACTTTCAAAATCTATTTTTTATCTCTCTCGGTGGGGTTCATATTTTATTTTCTTTTTTGATCCTTTTCTTTTAGTCCTTTGATTTTTCTTTTAGGGCTTACCCTCTTGACATTTTTTATTTTTAATATGGTAAAACATTTTTCAGAAAGAAAAAGTATGTACAATATTACAAGACTAATCATAGCCAATTCAAAATTATGAATCCTATTATTATAGGACCCTAACAGTGGCTCCACATGGGGATGGCATTTCCTGGTGAAATGTCAAGAACTTTAAGATCAGTAGCCTTTGAAACTTTGATTGTGCTTGCCTTGTAACTGCTTCTCTGTGATCTGCTTTATTCATATATATGATGGTACATCTTTCAAAGCTTAAGGCCTTCTCTTCGGGCTTCAACTTCAAAAGATAATCATCCAATCCAATCTAAACTTTGCAATGTTATGTATAATGAGCAAAGTAAACAACTGAACTAATGTTAATCTGGGGATAAGTAATGCTTCAGCATTCTACCATTGATTGGTCCACTTGGTAGATATGTTCCATCTAATTGCCTCAAGAAAAATGCATTGTCACCTCTGTAACAATAAATGATGTAAGGGCCTTGCCATAGGAAATCAAATTTCCCATGTTTACCCTTTTCTTCTCTTCTAGAATCCCATTTAAGTACTTTTTCACCTATGTAAAAATCATCAGCTTCGGTTTTCTTGTCAAAAATATTTTTGATCTTATCTTGGATTACTTCGGATTTGAGATAGACTTCTTCCTTGGTTTGCTGCAAATGTATCGTCTGATTTACCCTGCTTTGGATATCATTGGATTCTACCTACAGTTATTGGATCATCTTCATCACTGGTACTCCCAAAGAGGATGGAAAAACAACATCCATTCCATATACTAGTTGATAAGGAGATGTACCAATGGACTTTTTTGTAGTTAGTCTGTCTGCCCATAAGGCATTAACCAACTTTTTGTTCCAGGTCTTCTTATTTTCTTCTAACAGTTTCTTGATGATATTCACAAGGCTTTTGTTTGAGGATTCTGCCAGTCCATTACCTTGAGGGTAATAGGTTGTGGAATGGCCAAGAGTAATGTGGTATCTATTACAAAAGTCTATAATTTTCTTGGATTTGAATGTAGCTGGATTATCAGTAATGAGCTTTTGTGGGCATCCAAATCTTGAAAGGATATTGTTTTCAGGGAATGAGATGATGATAGAATCAGTGGCTTGTCTTGAAGGGATGGCTTCTATCCATTTAGTAAAGTAATCAGTGGGTGTCAAAATCCATTTATTTTGGGCTGAGGAGGATGGGTGAGTTTCACCAATGAAGTCTAGACCCCACTCTTAAAATGGGATTTCTGTGGAGATGGGTTTAAGGGGAAAAGGTAATAGATTTTTCTTTCCTTCAAAGATTTGGCATTTGTGATAGGAGGTCACATATTTCTTGACATTTGCAAAAAGGGTGGTCCAATAAAAACTTGCCCTTAAAATCTTATCAGCAGTTGTTTTCCAGTATAGGTGTCCTCCACAATCTCCTGCATGAAATTCTTGCATAACTTTGTCAGCTTCATCTTTTAATAAACAATTCAACAAAATGCCACCATTATCTTTCCAAAATAAAGCATTGTCTATGACACAATATTTCATTGATTTCATTTTCAAGAATCTACCTTTAGTTCTAGATGAACCACGCGGATATTGTAAATTTAGTAAAACAAATATGATATCTATATACCAAGATGAATCTAAAAAAGCTTCACTAATCTGTGGAGTCGCCATCTCTTCCTAATCATCTAGAGCACCAACGAAATTTATATCTAAGGCCCGACAGTTCAATTCAACCATGATTTTAGCTAAACCTTGGCCTTTGATTAGTTTTTTGGGCTTTATTTCAACATCATATTCCAAAATAGTGGCAATCCATTTGCCTCTTTTTCCTTCAGGCCTATTCTGTGTTAGAATGCCCTTTACTACTGAATTTGGAACATATGAAATGATGTGTGAGTATAAGATGTACACTCTGAAATCTTGCCTTTACTAAAGAAAGTGTTGTTTTTCCATTATATTATACTTTAGTGTAGCATCTCTTAAAGATTTGCTGAAAAATGCAATAGGTTGCTCATAACCTTGATCATTCTTTTGCAACAAGATTGCTGCAATAGTATGTTCTGAAGCAAAAGAAAAAATTATAAAATATTTTTTTTAAATTAGGACTTAGGAGGACAGGTTTTTTAGTAAGGGATTCTTTGATTGCCTCAAAAGACTGCTTAGCCTCTACTGTCCACTTAAGTGTTGAATCTTTCTTTAACATGTTATTCAATTCCCTGATTAGTTCTGCTAAGTTAGAAATGAATCTTCTAAAATTTATTTTACCTAAGAATGATTATAATTCTTTAATGTTCCTAGGGTGAGTGATGTTTAGGATTGTCTCTATTCTAGTTGGATCAATTCTAATGCCCTCTTTTGAAATTATGTGTTCTAAGAGTTTAGCTTTTTCTAGCCCAAAGAGTGTCTTTTTGGGATTCAAATAAATGCCAAATTTTATGCATTTTATGAATACTCTTCTTAGGTGATCTAGATGTTGATTATTTGATTTGGAAAAGACTGTGATATCATCTTGGTAAACAACTATAAAGTCATGGATTTCTTTTGCAAAAGCTATGTCCATTGCTCTTTAGAATGTTGCTCCAACATTCATCAATCCAAAGGGCATATTCAAATACATGAAAGTACCCCACGGAATGGTAAATGCTTTCTTTGCTTGATCTTCTGGTTGAACTAAGATTTGGTTGTGTCCAGAGAATCCATCAAGTAATGAAATTCTGGATGAGCCTAATACACTCTGGAGAATGTGGTCCATTTTAGGGAGGGGATAGTTATCCTTCAATGATACTTTTTTCAAGTTTCTGAAATCAACACATAGTCTAATTTCTCATGTTTTCTTTCTAGTAGTGATTAAATTAGAGACCCAACCTAAATATCTAATAGGTGTTATGATTCATGCCTCATACGTCCTCTTTACTTCTTTTTCAATTAATGGCATAAGAACTAGATTAATTCTCCTAAGCTTTTGTTTAAAGGGTTTCTGATCTTCTTTGATGGGTATTTCATGTTGAATAATGCTAGTGTCATAAGACTTAAGGTCCTCATAACTCCAGGCAAAGACATCTTGAAATTCTTTAAACAGACTTATGTATTTCAACTTTTTAGCTGGAGGTAATGCTTTGGATAACTTAACAAGCTTAGGTTTTTCTTCTGTTCCTAGGTTGAATTCTTCTATGTCTGATCTTAAAGGATCCATTTTTGGTTTCCTAGCTATATCATTTCAATCAAACAGATCTTATAATGGGACTAATCCCTTAGGTAAAATGTTATTTTAAGGTTTAAAATCTAAGAATCATCATTAACTAGCTCTTCTATTTCTACCTTTTCCAAATTTTCTATTTCTACTTTAGTGAATTTGGTGGGTTTATTTACATCTAAAGCATTTATATCTATTTCACTATCCATGGTGTCATCTACTGTACAATCAGTATCTATGTTACAGTTTTGGAATTCTCCTTCAGAATTCATGAAATCATAGATTTGAGAATCTTGTGAAAAAATCTGCCAATATTTCAAATTGTTAGGTATAATAGGCTTGTGTCTCACCTCTGCAGTGTAGTGATGATTGGGCTGAAAAGGTAATCTGCAAGTGCTAGAAAAAGTAGCCAAATTATGAGCTTGCATGTTTTGTTTTCTAGGAATAACAACAAAATCAATTTCAAGAAGTTATTTAATCAGATCTAGAACAGTTTCTCGGTATTGGCTAAGTCTTGGATTATTCACAGAATACTCTCCTCTAATTTGTTTTATGATCAATTCAGAGTCTCCCATGATAGAAACTATCTTGGATCCAATTTTTCTTACAATTTGCAATCCTAAGATCAAAGCTTCATATTCTGCCATGTTGTTTGTGCATTTAAAGTTTAATCTAAAGGCATGACCTTCAAAATGATTATTTTCCATATTATGAATCCAAACTCCTACACCTGCTCCTAATATGTTCACTGAACCATCAAAGTCTAAGTTCCACCTAGATTCATGAAATATATTTTCACTATTAGTTTCTTCATGTTCTTGTTTGACAACTGTGTTATTGTCCTTTCAATGTCTGAATTGCATAAAATGAAAGAATCCATATCAGAATGTACAAAATAAATAGGATAGTTATGTAGTTTATCTGTACTACTGACCATGTATTTCATCAAAATTTATCTATAAAGATTTTTGGGCTGACCAAACACTGAAATTGTGGCATAAGACATGTCTAATTGTAGATATCCCTACAATTTTTCTCCCCATGAGTGAGATAATAGCATTCCATACTTTGGAGGGATATCAGCAACTACAATATCCATGACTATATTCTTACCTGGGTATTGAACTAGAGTAACATACAAGTCTTTTATTAGGCCCAGGCATTTGAGTTTACTAGAATCAAAAGAGAAAACATCTTTGTATGGTTTGGTTATATCTAAATCTAGTGTTTCCATGATTGCTTTTGGCATTAGATTGTGGGATGCTCCTGAATCTAAAATAACATTGTGTAAGATTTGATCACGAGTAGTCAATATAACGTAGAATGGAGGGACGCCACTTTTTTCATGTTTTCCATTTACTTCAGGACCAAATATTAACTCTATTTGGTCATCATTTATATTAATAGAGTCTTCTCCTTGATCTATATTCAGTGTTTCAGTGATTTGGGCTTTGTAGGAATCATTTCTTATCAATTCTATTAAAGGAACTTATATTTCTAATTTGGCAATTTCATTTTGGATATTAAATGGAGTCTGTGTTTTGCCTAAGTGAATGACTTCTTCCTTAACAATTGGAGTTTGTGTAGTTTTTTCTCTTTCATCTTTAGTTGGTAATTCAGTTTGTGTTTGGGTGTCTACTGTTTTACTATTTTCAATTCTTTGATTTGGAATAGTTTGGGAAGTAATTGAAATCTGAATAGCTTTTGAAGCTTGAGGATTAGTTGATTTTTGGTCATCCTTTGAAGTTTTCACAACAGCCGATTCTTGAATATCAGCTGAAGTTTTGACAGCAGTATTTGTGATGTCTACAATTTTTGGACTAGCTACAATCTTTGGAGTGAAAGTCTTTTGGCTTTCCCTAGAGAGAATTTGCAGCACTTTGGTTGCAGGAGCTCCCACTGTTTTCTTGGTCTGAGTGTGGACAGTTTTATTAATAGGGACTTCTGTGTTTTTCTTACTCCTAAGGTTATATTGTTTATGAACTTCATTAATAGCAAATTCATAACCTTGTTTATAATTAAAAGACTCTAGATTGTAATTGTAATTGTTGTAACATGCATAATTCCTGTTCTTCTTGGATAGGAAAAACAATATTACCATCATTTATTCCCATTAAGTTAATATGAGTGTCTTCATCTTCTTCATTTTGTTGAGAACTTTCAACATAGTTTTCTTGGAAATTTGGTATAATCTGTTGATCAGGTGGCCCTTCTCTAGGCTTACCAGTATTGGGATTCTTCCTAAAGTTTGGATTTCTTATTTGAGGGCCTTGTTGTTGATCATCACATCCCATTGTGGTTTTCCTTCCATAATTTCTAATATATCCATTAAATTTTCTAAACTTTTAGCCAAAGTATCTATATTAACATCTGAAGTGTATGGTTCCTCCTTAACGGTAACTCTCCTTTCATTTCTCATCCTAGTTCTTTTAGCCAACAAGTTAGCTTCTACACTAGCTGCATCACTTTGCATTTGTTCTAGAGTCGAAGGGTTTACCTCTCTCAAGTGGTAAGACATATCGGTGTCAAAACCATTAGGAAATTTGAATAGTGCCAAGTCTGGTGGAGGTTTAATATTTGCAGTGATTGCACTGTAAATACTGTTGAACCTAGTACAATAGTCCTGAATAGGTTCATTAAGATCTCTTCTAATGTTTTCATATTCAAATAATATTTGTAAAATATTTTTCTTTCTTTCCCATCTATTGATAAACAATCTATGGAAAATAGGTAAATCAACAATATGATCAGCAGGCAAACCTTTGAACCATTTCTTGACATCTCCTGCTTGTGTTTGTGCAAATAATCTCATTTGTACATCTTCTTCATCAATTTCAAGTAATTCAAAATAATCATTCATTTTATTTACATGTTTTTGTGCAGTGTATTGACTAGTACTGTCAAACTGAAATATTTTACTCTAATAGTCTTGAGGCATGGCATGTACTTGAGCTGGTAAGGTTAAAGGAGAATATATGGCAGCCATGGCTAAGATTATAGCTTGGCTAGGAGGTAAAGTGGTGGTGTTTGAAGATGAACTTGAAGGGCTTAAAACTAAACTTAAAGGGCTTACTGATGAACTTGAAGTATTCAAAGTTGGAAATAGAACTCTAAGCTGAAGAGGAAGCTTGGGGACGAATGATTCTATCGAATGAGGTGTAGTGGAAATAATAAATGAGGTGGTACTAAATAAATATGAAGTTACAAACTCTAAAGGAATGGTAGAAGATTTAGGAGTAGCAACAATTAGGGCAACTAATTCATATGATTGTTGAAAATAAGCTTCATCTATATGTCTTATCAAATTTGAGGTTAAAGCATCAAGTTTGTCAAAAGTGTCTAGAACATGATGATCTAAATCAAGATGTATAGTAGTCTTATTTGATTCAATAAATTGAATAAAAGTAGGGTCTATTACAGTATCATGGACTGAAGTTTCAAATTTGGTATGAAACAATGAATGCTCAAATGATAAATCAAATTGAAGATCCTCTAAGTTTGATAACTCTTTAGGAAGTGAATTTTCTTTAGTTAGCTAAATAATGCTTTCTTGACTTTCTACTTTATCATTTTTTCTTAGTATTTTGTCTGGATTATCAACAATTATAGCAAGGTTTGGATCTGGATGTGCCCTGGTATAGTATGTTCTTTTGGAAGCCAGAATTTTATAGTTTTTAATTTTTTAATGAAACCTTTCAACAACCCTAAAATGGCCTTAAGGTGAAAAGATAAGATTTAGGATTTCCTTTAAGGTTTATTAAACTACGGATTCATTCCCCGGTATGGTTGCCACTATGTTATCACTCTAAAATTTCTGTAGGGTTGTCATGAAAGAAATAATAGAGGTAACCACAAACCTACTTTTGAGATCAGGATCTAGCCTTCCTAATGCTCAGAGAGGGCTCTCTTTTAATTATTTAACTTTGTTGAGTTAATTGATTTTAGGCTAGTTATTTAAGCTTGATTGGGTTGGTTTTTGATTTGGTTTGGTGGTGGAATCACTAATTTAGATGGATAGATAGATGTCTTTTTACCATTGGGCCATAGAGTCCAAATGTCAAAAAAACAAGACAGAATCAAAGTTCTAAAGATAGTGTTCACGGGGCAAGGTAGCTGAGTAAATTCAGATCTTTTAGGATGGATGGTGAAGTGGTTATGCAATTGGGGTTAAGGAGCAGTCAAGGATTCCTAAAACTAGATAATGAAGGAAATGAAAGAGGTCAATTGAAACTAGGGAGAAATGAAGAATTCCCCAATCTGGATATCAGAAGAAAACATAAAAATAATTGTTCAAGATAGAGTGTACTTAAACAAATTCTGAAGTAAAATTCCAGTTATTTCATTCAAATTGGAAAAAAACATGTATGTTTGTGAAATACTTAAGAAAACAACAATTTGACAAATGAAATAAACTTCACCGAAGTGGCCCAACACATGAATCCCGTAATGCAATGCCTTTATTACTCAGTCCAGATAGCTGACTTGAAAATGTTTACAGTAAACCCTCAGGTTTTCAGATCAATGTAGCTATATAAATGTTTAGCAATCCACACTGTATACTTCGAATTATGAAGTATTTATACAAAAAATAGTTACAAAATATCCTAAACCGTTTTAGGGATTATTCAAGGAAAATAATTATCTTCATGTAAGAAGATAGAGACACCTAGGAAACCAAAAGGATAACTGTCCCTTCTTTGACTGATTTTGTTGTTTTATGCTTTGATCTTTTGCTGCTTTTTCTCCTTCATTGTTTCTCTACGCTGGTTGTC
Organism: Pinus tabuliformis; assembly: GCA_031772625.1. Classification (NCBI taxonomy): domain Eukaryota; kingdom Viridiplantae; phylum Streptophyta; class Pinopsida; order Pinales; family Pinaceae; genus Pinus; species Pinus tabuliformis. The sequence goes on from CM062810.1 coordinate 291,409,323, forward strand.
CTTTTAGTCTTCCTTTTGACTCATACTCTTTCATCTGATACTCATTGACTTAGCTGCTACTGTTTTACTTTAACTACTCTATATAAATTCACTGTTTACCTTGCATTTTTATAGTAAATCATTCAATTTTTCCCAAGTCTCTGCATCTGGTAATTTAATATTTACCATTGTCCTATAGACTTCATCAGTTTCTGTATATTGTGCAAAGGTGGGCTTGTTTACAAAAATATGTTTTACCTCATGCTGGAGGTAAAAGAGGTTCTCAAAAGCTTGGTAAAGGACTTTTCCTGTAGGCATCCCTTTCATGGAGGAACTGCTGGCCTGTTCCTTTGCCACTTCTCTGATTCTCTTATCATAATATTCATGTGGCATTAATCTGTCATTAATTACTAGTGGATTAGGTTGACATTTCTACCTCAAAGCATCAACTTTTACAACAAACCTTCCCATTCCCAGTTCCATTGTTTGGTACTTGTCCTCAAGTTGTGTCATCAGGTTTCTCTAGGTGATTACCTTTTTAACCTCTAGTATGGTCATAGTTTTGTCAGCTATTCAAAGTTCCTGCAATTTATACTGATTCTTTGAGTTAAGGAACTGGATTATTCTTGAGGCTTCTTTTGGCATATTTCCAAGTTTGGCCCTAACTCTTTGAATTGCCTCACCAGCCTCTTTGACCAAGTCATTTTGTTCAAATATATAGATGGCCAAATATCATTGGCTGAATCGATGATATTGGCCCATAAAAGCTGTTTTGCTTGGGCTAGTGGCTCTTTTAGCATTAATTCTTTCTCCAGCTTCCCTATCTTTTGATTCAACCCGTTTGTCTTCTAAACTTAATTATTATGCATAATTTGAGCCAATTTCTTCTCATCCTCTAGACTTTTTATTTGTTCCTTAAGTCTATTTATTTCAGTGGTTTGGATGGACATATCCTCCATGGCTTTGACCAATTTAGTTGCTTCATCACTAGTATGAGATGTTGTTGTTGTTGAACCTGTTGTTGATGTAGTTGTTGATGCAGTTGGAAGTGTTGTAGCTAGTGGAGCTGTTGGGGCCGATGAAGCTACCAAAGTGGAAGGAACTGTTCTAGTAACTGTAGGAATAGAAGTATCAGTAGTTGTCTCAATGCTAGTCTATTTTAGTTGTATTAAATTGTCCAATTCATTCTCCATTTTTTTCAATTGAGCATTCAGTTGAAGAATGAGGTCCATAATTTCATCTTTCTAGCTTTGGCTTTCTAGAACCGCCTTGGTCTATGGCTGTTTAGAAGGAGGCTACTTCAGTTGCTTCTTCAGTGCAGCAATGTCTTCATTTTTTTTTCTTTATGAGCTTTTCTGCAGCGTTGATGTCATTTGGATTATATCCAACCTCAATAGCCAAGTCTTCCAGTGACTTGATTCTATTATCTTTTGCCTATGAGGATGCTTTCTCTAGCTTAAATTGTGCTATGATGTTGTCTAGAGAATTTTGTAGTTTCTAAACACTCATGGCCTTGTTGGTCATCGTTGAGTAGATCATTTCTCCTGCCTGCTTATGAAATTCAATTTCATCAATAGGGTGAACATCCCTGGCCAAAACTTCAAATTTTGTCTTCCTGTAATCTGCTGAGGTCTTAGGCTACTAGACTGTAGGCTGCAAAAAGGTCATTTGCATTTTACTAGTTTTAATGTCAAAAGTTGACATTAACCTATTCTGATTGCTAGGAGTCTGTTTGAAATATTGGGCATATGTTTCAGCTTTTAATGCCTCATTTCTCAACTTGATCTCTTTATACTTCTCCTTTATGTCTTTTTTCTTATCCTTTGGTTTGCTTGATGATGAGACCTCCATACTTAGTTGTTTCTGAATGCTCTAAGTATTAGAGGTGGAAGGTTGATGAGTTTCTCTGAAACTAATGGAGCTGTATTTTCTCTGACCATTGTTTCTCTATCAATGATTTGAAGTGTCTCAACTGTTTCAATGACATCTTCTTGCTCTTCTTGCTCACTTACAGGATTTATCTTGGGCTTCTTCTTGTACATGATTTGAAATCTATCATGTGTTGTATCTATGCTTGAACAAGAACATTCTTCCCTAGTCCTTTTTGTACTTTTTTCTTATAGGGCTCGAGTATGCAGAATAGAACTAGTATCCACCTGTTTCTCCATATCTATCAAGGTATTTTCGAACCAATTTGATTGGTTGGCATATTTTTCAATGTCTACCCTAGACTCATGCATAAAAGGGGTCAATTTGAATTTAAGCCTTAGTTTTTTTATGACTCCTAAAGGGTCATACTGCCATTTAAAATTGCTACTGAACTTCACTTCCTGAAAACACTTCTATGCTTCTTCTCTAGCCTCCCTATTATTACAGATAAAAGGACCAAGCTGGTTTTTTTTATCTCGAACTGTGTTTTCTTCCTAGCTAATAGGAAATTGACATCATCTGAGTTTATAATCTGCTTGATATATTCTAATGCAAATATCCTCATAGGAAGATATTTAGGCAGCTTATAGGGGGTGAGCTGGCATCCATATATTCTAATTTCAGTGTGATCCTGGTATAGATACCAGTCTCCTATTCTACTGTTCTTAGATAACTGCAAAACTCTCTTGATCTCATCACTAATCCTAGGTTGATTGCTACTGCTTAGCATATTTACAACTGGATGAACAAAGGAATCAATGAACTCTTTGTAACTGAAAACAATGCAATACTTTTGGATTAAGGGTGTACAAAAGATGACTGATCTGGGATGGCCCTTAGTGTCCATCTTTTGGATGTTAACTGGAAACTTGTCTGACTGGAAATATAGGAACATGTGGAACAATATAGAAGAGTATTTAAATACTCTTTCATTTGGCAGTCCGATCAATTGATCATCGATCCTGTCTTCCAAGTACTTGGAAAAATTGAAAATTGCAGTTGGAGGCTTGCCTAGGCAAAAAATAGAGAGGAAAGCAAGTATTGGCTCATCTACATGCTCATCAATGGTATATCCTAGGTTACAAGAGCGCATGGTTACAATTTGTCTATCCCTCTCAGAGAAAATGGTGGCAGAGTATGGAGGACTATCTGTAGCAGTATGAGACTCTTCTAGGATGAAATTCTGAAAGATTTGATTCCTCTTGGGAAGGTCCATCTTCAAGTAGAGTTCAAGTAGGTTTTCAATGGAAAATGGGGTTTCATTTGGGTTTGGCTAGATCTACATAATTTGGTTTATTGACTATACAGTGATTGTAAACAAAATATGCTGGTTGGGAGAGATTATGGCTCTTTGGCTTGGGATATAATAGTTTTGGTATAGATGGATGATCTTAGGGAACTGGTATACCTATGGGAACAAGTATCTGGGAAAATTTGATTCCCGTAGATGAATGTCACCATTTTGGTTCAGGAATTTGTCTTTACTCTAGTAGTGGAGTTTCAATAGATGGCTGGGGGAACTTTGTCTTTAATTTGGAAATCTCTGTCAGCCAATGGGAGGTGGTCAACATCCAGGTGAGGGGTTTCCAGGGGTTTCTCATTTAGAATGCTTTGGGAAGCCAAAATTTGGTTTATTCCATTGAATTACTCTTTATCTAGCTTTAGGAGTAGGGTTAGGAGCTCTGTAACAGTGGGCAGGGTTAACACAATGTGCAGAAAATGGCTTTTGAATGCACATTGGGTTTCTTTTAGCTTGGAATAGTTTTTTAATTAATTCAATTAATTAACATTTTATTAATTACTGTACAGAGCTTAAGTAGAGGGCGGTTCTGGTTCTTTCAAGAATACCTAGAAAAATGAAAATTAGGTGTGCAAATAGGGTTATGTGGTAGCAGCGGAGGTCTCTGAAGGTTGAATGGTCTTTCTGCTACTTCAAGTCAGAGTCTGCAGCATGTTATGGTTGAAAATGGGTTAAACAGCTGAACAAAGTTTTCAGGGGTTAAAATTGGTTGACATAGGCTCTTTGCAACGAAATTACAACAAAAATGGTGAAAAGGGGGCTTTTTTGGCTTTTAACCAACAACAGTTAAATTGGGGCGCGATATTATTAAATGAACAGTGGGGGGGTTTTCTTTTATGTGGGGAGGCGGTTTTATGGCATATAGCACCGCTTTTGAGTGAAGGGCGGTATTTTTTGAGAGCACACAATATAACTTGGGGTTGGCACATAACAAAAGAACGCTTGGGCAAAATCGTGAATCTCACATGCTTTTGAGATTTTAATTGTCGGACGATGGGAGCGCGCGATATGGATATGGCCATCAAATCTGGGAGTGTTTGATTGGAGGGCTATCACATGGGGGAGTTGCAAGGGTGGAGTCAAGGTGTGATTGGTGAGGCTTGGGGATAAATAATTTGGTGGGTTACATATATTCAAAGGTTTAGTGAGGGTCGGGGATTTATATAGTGGGGGGTTAATATACATAACGTAGAACTATAGTTTAGAAAATAACATAAGGGTTGAGTTAAAAGGGTATCGGGGAGGGTTTTCAATGGGGCCTGATATATTTAACCTTTTAAACTTAGGATAAGGGGGTTTAGTGGGTTTTTAAGGGAAAAAGGGAAATTAATAAGGGGAAAATGATTTTTAAAGGGTAATGTCTAGGGAAAGGTGTGAAACAAAGGGTAAAAGGGTTAAAATGAAGGGAAAGGGTTATTTTTACAAGGGGAAATGAAGAGGGAAGGGTCCTTTGGAATCAATAAGGGGAAATTAATGAATGAAAAGTAATGAAGGGGTAATGGAGGGAAATTGAGACATGTAAGGGGTTGAGTGAAATGAGGGGAAATTAGTGAATGAGCTTTAGTATTTAGGCCTGAAATCATATATAACTTTTTAGGGTAAATACCCAAAGTAATACACATTTTTTTGTGAATGTCCTCTTTCCTTTGATAGTTCCTCCTACACATGAAACATAGGATTTAATCATGATGAAGGTGCATTTGAGCTAGCAACCTTGTGCATTTCAAAACCTCTTCTGCCTACCCTTTGTTTACCCTAGCATTTTCTCTTCATTTATTGGGTGCATTTGAGCTTGCTGACCCTTTATTTTTTTTCTTTGATAAGAAAAATATCTAATTCTAGCCTTATAATCAGATTAAACTGATGAACTCATTATTATTCTCTACCTAACTACTGATCTGCCAAGATTAAACAATTTGGCTAGATCTTCATTCTCTATCTATCAACATGAAATTTAAAGCATGATTGAATCAAGATTAAACTATTTGACCATCATGGATTATGGCATTTTTGACAAGCTGCACATAATCTTATTTTGCAAGGCAAAGTAAAAAGTAGTGGCATTTGAATTTGCATCACTTTCAAAATCTATTTTTTTATCTCTTTTGGTGGGGTTCATATTTCATTATCTGTTATGATCCTTTTCTTTTAGTCCTTTGATTTTTCTTTTAGGTCTTACCCTCTTTACATTTTTTATTTTTAATATGGGAAAACATTTTACAGAAAGAAAAAGTATGTACAATAATACAAGACTAATCATAGCCAATTCAAATTTATGTATCCTATTATTATATGACCCTAATAGGACCCATCATGGCAGGCTGAGAGGATGAAAAATACTTCCTCTTCTCTGACACATATTTTTAGGATTTGATATGGTCCCAGATTGAAGAGATTACCCCCAATCCAAGTGAAAGGGGCACTTTTCCTTACAATTATTCTCTTTTCCCTAGATGATAGATTTGGAGGAAATCTTGCAGCAACTAGGTAGTTGGCTATGTCAACAAACCATGGAGAGAGTACTGTGATAGAAAATAGGTTCTCATCTGGAAGATGATCATCGACCATCCCTTCATCTCATGTAAGCAAATAAAGTCTAGAAAAAAAAATCTACATCTACATTTTATTTTCCTGCCTTGTCAATGATATCTAAATCACCCTATTCTCCTTTTAATCAGAGAATATGTCCTACTCCTATTCAGGGAGACTCCTTTTACTCCCTCTCATACCTAAAGGATAACAACCATCTAATGATTCTAGCATTCACATCAGGATTATTCATCAAATATTTAGTAGCTGCATATGCACAAAAGTTTGGTATCCAATGATGTAGTGTCTAAATTTGTTTAAGAAGTGTACAACAACTAAGAGTTCTTTCTCATTTATAGTGTAGTTAAATTCAGCCATAGAATTTTTTTTACTAATGAAATAAATGGCATAAGGTAACTTATCATCTATTTGTCCCAAGGCTTCCCCCACAACTTTGTCGGATGCATTAGCATGGATATGGAAAGGCAGAGCCCAATTTGGACCCCTAAGTATGGGTGCAGTGGTTAATTTCTCTTTCAAAATATCAAGGGCCTCTTGGTAGCTATTTTTCCAACATATTTTGAGTCCTTGGCCAGTAACTCAAACAATGGTGAAGCCAGTTTACTCAAGTCCTTGATAAACCTCCTATAATATCCAGCTAAGCCCAATAAAATCCTAACATCTCTCTACTTTTGAGGATTAGGGACCATTTTGATGATGAAAATCCTGTTTGGGTCCACTTGTATTCCCTCTTGAGATATTAAATGGCAAAGGATAGTCCTTGCATTTGTTAAGAATTCACATTTCTCAGGACTAAGCGAGAGGTTCATTTCAATGAATTTCCTCAAAATTTTTCCCAAATTAGAGAGAGCCTCCAGGAAGTCACACCCATAGGGAGTGAGGTCATCCATTTTGATCTCCACAGAGTCATGGAAAATCTCAGCAAAGATGCTCAAAACTGCCTTTTGAAATGTGACAGGGGCATTGCATAGACCGAAAGGGAGGACCCTATAAGCAAAGGTACCCCAAGGACATGTGAATGTAGTTTTGGAATCCATCCAAGAAAGATAATAAATTCTTCCATGTAAGACCATCTAAAACTTGATCAATGAAAGGAAAATGGGAATGGTCTTTCTTGGTGGCTTTTTTCAATTCTCTGTAATCCACACAAACCCTCCTCCTCCCATTCTTCTTTGGGACTAAAACTAGAAGGGGCACCCACTCATTATCTGAGACGAGTTATATGAACCCTGCATCCAACAACTTTTGCAATTATTCCTTTACTATGTCTTTGAGGGATGGGTTCATTCTCCTCTAAGGTTGGTGCACAGGTTTGTGCCCCTCCTTCATGTAGATGTGATAAGTACAAACCAAGGGATGGACCCCCTTCATTTCTTTATAGTTCTAAGAAAAGGCATCTAAGTGTTCTCTCAACATCTTGCACAACTTCCCTTCTAGTTGGCCAAGAGAGGGGTTATCTTAAAGGTTCTAAATGAACCAAATTCTAAAAATTTGACATGGGCAGGACTTGATTCAAGTAAGCATAATTCAGTGCAAGGACTACTCTCAGACTCTTACACAAGTGCATCAAGAGGCATGGTATTCGGGGGTTGGTTCTGGAGGATTTGTTCAATGAGGTCATCTTCATCAGGTTGCCCCCTTCCTATAACAACATCTAGGGTACAGATTGCATGGGATGTTGTGTGATACAATTCATATTCCTCCTCCTCTTCTGGCCGCAAGGGTAAGTCATGCTCAATGGATGTTTTTGGACTCCGTTTTTGTCTCTACTCATACACTTTTCATACTAACTTTTTCCCTTTTTTAACCTACAGTTGAACTCCTTTCATGTCATTTTGACCTCTTTGTGCTTGGACTATACCAAATTGCCATCCAAGGTAAAAGCATTAAAAATGGTGTTGTTTTAGCTATTTTGATGATCAATATTAGGTAGTTGAATGTGTGCTTGTTTGTTTACTAATCATTATGGCTGATAGATGTGAAGATTTCTCTCATAGAGACCTAGGACTTCTGCATCAAAAGATAATTTTTCACTCAAAAAAAGGAACTGTACTTAAGGTAGCAATCCAAAATTACACTCTAGGAAATTACACTTGAATATTTGCACTTAAGGATGAGAAAGATGGTCAACATGACCTCATCGAATTAAACGAGGAAGTTTGATGCTTCTTATGCATAGCCAGCTTTCAGCCTCCAAACAAAATTCTGTCTTATCATTTATCTCTTGTATAGAAAACTATTGGTTGCTAAGCCTTGGTTAGAAGGGAAATCATATTGCCATCTCCATGATTTGATTTTTACTAATTATAATATGTAATCTAGATTATAAATCCTATAGAAAACAATGTGGATGGTGTTGTCGCTGTTGCGACAATACCTCCAAAAATCCATATAAACATAAAAATTTTGGACCCCCTATATCAAGCCTAGGCTTCGGCCCTGTTAGGCCCTTCCCAAAGTTTCGTCAATGTCAGTAAATCTGAGGGAATTCCAAATTTTGGCTAAGTTAAGCCAAGTCGCAAGTCCATGAGATAAGACCACGTCGCATAATCACAACATGACCATAGCATATACCCGTGACCAAGACAACCCTTGCTACCTCAATGACCTGCCAATTGCAAAGTCGCAAGGTCGCACTTCCAACTACCTATATTCCACACGACCTCGTGACCCCGCAACCCTGCGACCTTCTGAGTCGCAAAGTCGCAAAGTTGCCTTAGTTATAGCAAGGAACTTTTGTGACCATGTGACCATGCGACTTTGCGACTCGCAAGGTCATAAGTCACAATATCACGTTTCCTATCCACATCTTCTAGCGCGACTTCATGACCCATGTGACTTCGTAACCCCTGAGTCGCAAGCGACCCTTGAGTCGCAAGGTTGCAACTTATCCCCTTGCAACCCTTGTGACCTCCACATGTGCGATGATTCTATAAGTAGGAGGGCACCCTGGTTGCATTTGAAAAAGCTCTGTTGGTCACACCAGAAGGCATAAATCCCTCTGACCTAACTTCACACATGCGTCTAACTCTAGTAAGTAATGGTCCTCCCTTGTGTAATGATTATTTTCTTCCAAATGGCATAAATAGCATCCCCAGACCTCTGGCTTACCTCCTGACCTAGGGTTTAGCTCTTTACTTAGCTCTCCTTCCCGGTTGTGCCCCATAAATCACCCTGGCCTTCCCCTACTCCTTCACTCAAGTTTTCAATTTTCCTTACACCTAATCCTCCTTGTTAGATCAAGAAACTAAAGTTTATCCTTTTTGAAAGTGACCCAAGTCTCCCTAAGTCATCTAGAGGCCTCCTCTGGGACAATCTAAACCTTACTCGCACGCCCCGTGGCCGCAATATCCTTCCCTCCGTGACTCTATGACCTCACGACTCCCCTTCTCCTCAACTCTGTGACTCTGTGACCTTGCGACTCCCCTTTCCTACAACCTCCCACCGTTGTGACCTCGTGAATCCCCTTTCCCCATGACCTCCTACCTCTATGACTTTGCGACTCCTCTTTCCTCGCAACCTCCTACCATTGTAACCTCACAACTCCTCCATTCTCTGTGTGACCCATAATCTACTCCTTCACATATCAACCTCACAGTCACACCCGACCTGTGACCTTAGTCACACTATCGCATCAAATACCTTGTGACTCCCTCATTCCCACAACCTCCCTCTCACTGGCTAAGTTTTCTTTTGGTATTTTCAATTTATGGTTATGCCCTCTCTCTCATCGTGGGATTGCATTTTTGACATGCCAGGTGACGTCGAGCTCGAGTGCATATCCATTTCCTCTTTTGAAGATGAGATGGGTCATCCAACTACTAAAATAACTCAAGGTGCATCAGGAAGTGGGACATGGGAGACAGATCCAGACGAACAACCACCTATCTTTGCAGATATGGCATGCAACATAAGTAAGACCACCAAGCTCTCCTGGTCTGAGATCTACGAAGAATTTGCTAAGAGGGATATCCCAGAGACACAAGAGGACTTTCACATATATATCAATGTCAAAAGTCAAGGTTACATAAAGTGGCAGCTCATCCACCAATATTCTTGAGCACTTAAATCATCGAATGGGTCTTGCAGTTAGCGGTCATGATGGGGTGCCTATAGCTACCATTACTTCCATGAATATCAACGCTTACTATAACTTGCTTGAAAAGTAGCATATTTTTTAACACCAAGTGGCTCGTCGAATTCACTACCCCGATGAAAGACATATTGAGGAATTGGTGGCAAGAACCTATGAAGTTACAGGTCAGGACAGATCAGGCATACAAGACCGAAGGGCTTCATAGGGTATATCAGTTAATCGCTGCAATGATGTGTCGACTATATGGCAAGGCAGTCTGCGATGTGTTTTATGGCACGTGGGTTCCACTCATGTATGCAATCTCCACTCAGGGAATTATTTCAATTAGGTGAGCATCTTGTCATCATCTTTGAGAACCAACATAGCTGCTACTCAAAGCCCAGCTCCCAAACAACCCCTAGAATTTTATATGTCTTCGTACCTCCTTGAAGTTATTTGTTCGAGGTGCCATTTTGAACACTAGAGCTGCAATTAGGACTCATCAATACCCCTACCTATCCATTGCCACGACAAGGTCTTCTGGGGCACGGCTTATAGAGCCACGTTGTATATAATATCTAAAATATTTATCAGCCCATTATACCAATTGTTGTTCAAGGAAGATCCCCCTTGCATGTCGCAAAGAGCCATGAGGACCGTGGTTAAAGTAGCTCACTAGTTCCCTATCGATGAGGGAAAAGTAGTCAGGGTGTTTGGTACTCATAAAGCTCGGCACACTCTACCCAAGTTCATCACAGATAGGACTCTTCTACGAGAGGTATTCCACCAGATGACACAGGGTTTCTCGAAAGGGTTTCACAAAGGTAAGAAGAAACCTTGACCGCCTTTTCTTCTTACTATCGGGGTGTACGTAGTAGAAAACTTCAAGCAGGTTAAAGCGAAAGCTGAAGATCTCGAGGGGAGCCATTTTGTGACCCTGAATTACAAAACGTATAACCCCAAAAATATCGTAGCTTCCCACTGTAAGAAGGAAAAATTCAGTTGGTCTTATGCCCACACTAGGAAGGACCTCAAGGACAGAATTAGGAACTAGTATAACTCCACAAGGGAGATCCACATCGGTGAGCAACACGCCATAGAATATGAACTCCTTGATGATTTCCAAGATGATGAAAGCCTCAGAGAGAGAACACCAAAGAGAGCCAAAAAATTAGGGAAACGAAAAGGAAAAGAAGCGGAAGATCCTCTAAGCGACATCGAGGAAGAGGAAGTTACAATAATACAGCGAAATGCCAAGCTGGCAAGAAACAAGTGAGAACTGAAGAGACAAAGAGAACTAGAAAGAAAACAATCATAGGAACTCAACACTCAAAGCCAGGACGAGATAGAGAGGAAAAGGCAGGAAGATGAGAAAAGGAGGCAGGAAGAGGAAAAGAGAGCACAAAATGAGGAAGAGAAAGGGAGGGAAGAAGAGGCCGAAAAGCAGAGACAAGCGGAAGAAGCTATGAGGAAAAACAAGATGAAAAAAAGGTTAGAACAAGAATTGAATAACATGGAGGAAGAGCTAGAAAGGCAACGGGCACTAGCAGAAAGGGAAAGGAGGCAGCAGGAGGAGGAGCTTAGGGCAAACAAGGAGAAGGAAACGGTAGTGATTGAACAAGGAGAGATGAGCAGGGTGGTCGATCCAAACTTAGGACAGAGTGAGCTTCCTCCTCTGGATGTACCTCCCATTACTCCCTTCAATGATGGACACCTACCCCTCCGAGAGATAGGCATCACAAAAGATCAGGAGGAACAGGTTATAGATCTGACTAAGATTACATTTGATGAAGTGAACCTCAAGATTATACAAGAGAGGAAGAGATCTTATAGCAAAAACCCAGCTGACCCTTTATCAGTAATTACGAAAATGGATATCGTGTCGAATATCACGTCAAACCCACTAATGATTGCCTCTGTCGGTACAACATTTGTAGCTGCCATAGAACAAAACATAACCGGGATGAGTAGACAAATTGTAGATTTGAAAAACAGGTTATACGCATCCGAGCAAAGGGCCAGTGTAGCAGAACAAGGGAAGAGGAACTTGGAGGAGGAAATCACGACACTTCACCTGCTACATATAGGATCCACTGATTTCCAAACAATAGTCGCATCAGAAACAAAGATCTTGGGAAAGACTATGGTTGTAGTTTATGAGGAGATGGGAAACTACACCACACTATAGCTCCCATAGTGGCCATTTAGACTCACTCAAAGGAAAGGGTTGCCATGCTCAAAGAGGCCATGACTGCCCTAGATAAAATACATGAGTGGTCTGAAAAGTACCCTAAAGCCTTGGCAGTAGTACCCAGGAAAGATTGGATTGCTATGCAGAATACCAGAGTCCAACTTCGTATCAAAATGCAGTCCAGAGAAAAATTGGTCAAAGATGCAGAAAGGGTGTTGGCTTCCTACAGGAAATTGTTCAATAGTCTGGAGTCAGTGATCCAACTGCATGGGTCCCCTTCTATAGGAGAAATTGGACAGGTCAGAAATCAGGAGGAGATCAACAATGAGGTGCAAGCATTCATAGAAACATATAGACGAGTTTCCTGCAAAGGAGATATGCTAGTCTCCACGGAAAATATCAAGCGTTACATTGTGGAACGAGTGAGGCTCTACACCAAGTTGGGCAACATTCATATATGTGCCAAGTGAAATACTCTTATCCCAGACACATTGGAATTCTTACACTGACATGATGAAGGCTAGCCACCAATCTCCCCCATCACGACAAAATACAACATATGGTGCACCTACCTGACCGAAAAGCTCGAGCTCAGTATTCTGGAACTCGCCATCTGCAGCTTAGTCAACTGGGATGATAGCCATTTCCTTTTTCTTTTGTGTGTGTACTATGGTAGCACGGAATACTCTATGAACATGAAAGGTCACATAGAAGGCTAAGAGTCATGTGGTTTCCAAAAGGTCACTAGGAAGTCCAAGGGTCAAGAGTAGACCAAAGGTCTCTCTCATCCTATAAATGTAACTTCACGTCTCATTCGAAAGGAATTTTTTGAGCAAAGTAAAATTTTGGATAGTAATAGACATAATGCTTAAGAGGAGTGTGGTTCTTCTAGTCAATGCAAGAGTTAATTGTACGTTTTCACTATTGAATGCTTCAAATATCTATGTGTTGGTACCATGAGTATTTTCTACACTTGACGGATCAAATGTTCTCGAAAGCTTCTTCATGTGCAGTCACTCCACATGCTATTTCATACCCTGAATCTGGTTTTCCTACGTATGAATGGTATTTGGTTTATTTCACTCTATACGCATGCTAATGAACTATTTATCTAGGTGTTAGTATAATCTCTCTTTTGATTGCACGGTTTCGTATATTGTTAAATGGTTGATTATTGTGAACTGATTTTGCGATCGTTAACTAGTATCTATTTAATTTGCACAAGTCTTGTTTAAAGTCCTACTAACAATAAATTTACATGAGACTGTGTGTCTTATCTATTGCTATTCATGGTATATATGTATGACACAATACTTGTTAATTATTCTCTTGTGTTTCTTAAAACTCACACTTTCTACTAAGTTTATATCACATCCCTATTTGAAGCTAGCTCTGAAAAACTGAGAAAAAGTCGGGCCCACATACTGGAAGGGATCTCCAACACACTCGGTGCAAGCTCTAGTTGGTAACCTACACCAGACAGATCCCCTTGACTGTTGGTGATAAATTCTAGCCCATCAATAGATTTAGCGCTAGAAGGAGGGACATGGCAAGCACTAAAATCCCTCCTCACACAGAGACTTCCCATCAAGGAAGTAATCAACTGTGGCCTCCCACACCCCCTGAGGCATGGTATAACCCTCTATGCAGGCTGCCCTTCACAAAACGCCTCCAAGAAGAAACTCCTTCTCCTCCCCTTGAAGACACCCTTGGAGGTGAGGAACTTCACATGTACGAAATCACTAATGAACAACTCAGGGCTTTGCACCCTATCATACGCCAATTCACTAGGGGTTTAAGATGTATCCCCACCACTAACTCCCTAGCCAACTCTCAAACCTCCAACCTTCAACATATGTGTCAAGGTGTCCTAGTTAACTTCGTATCGCAGTTAATTGGCTTAGCCCTAGATGATTATGTAGACGCTGTCGAAAGACTATCTATCGAAGGGTTGGAAATCCAGTGGGAAGATGAAGAGGGGGAGCCTAGGAATACCTTTACTGGCGAGAATAACCAGACGCATAGAAGGGATGTGCACAGGAACAATCGAAGAATCTCTGAGGAAAACCCTACCAACGATCAACCTCTCACCGAGGGCACTCATGGGATTTTGGGACAAGAGGCCAAGGACTACCTTAGAGATCGAATAAACTTTTACAACAACCAACATCTCCTTAGGAACCTAAGAGACAACCGGAACGTGAGAAACATGAGGGATATAGGACATCTCAGAGTGTCGAGGATAGAAGCCAGATGCCCCCCTCGCACCAATGGCAGGTTAGGTATGGACAATGAATCAGAAAGCAATGATCGCCACCCCCTTTTCAACCCTAGACCAAACCGTCATCCCCCACTACTGGCTTGGATGGTGAAATCCCCTTTAAACCTTAGAGGCCTTCTACATGATATGCCTCGACATTTTGAGAAACACCTCCCAAAATTTGGCTTGGAGAAAGGGACCTCAGCTGATGACCACATTTGCATTTTCTATTTAGCTCTACAAATGATGAAGGTCTAGTACGACGACATAGCATGCTACCTATTCCTGCATACCCTTGAAAATAAAGCAGCCACTTGGTATCAATTGCTACCCATCTCCTCCATTTGAACATGGGATGAGTTCCGGAAATCCTTTCTAGATGAGTTTTCAGATGATAAGACACCTTCCATGCTCCTCATCGAGCTCAACATGTTGAAATGCAATAAGAAGGAGAAGGTAAAGGATTTTAATCAACGTGTCACCACTATTTTAAACAAGTTCCCATGGATGTAGCTCTTGATGATTTCATCACAATTGATTACTACACAAGGGCCCTGCCATGGGACATTATTGTTTTCGTTAAGCACAAAGCAAAGCTCACTCTAGTAGAGAATTTTGTTGTGGCACTCGAGGTCGAAAAGGATCTTCTTCCAATTAGCACCCTGGAACACGAGTCGTGAGAGGATCCAAAGTCCTCTGGTAAGAGGAACTAGGCTTCCTCAAGTAAAACAACAGATAAAGAAAAAAATCCTTTTGATTTGAAGGACTAACCAAATCGCTAAAAAAACTAACCAATGAAGTGTCTGAGCTAAAGTGAAGAACCAGTGATGCTTCTGGAGGGTCCAAACCCACTAAGCCCTTTTTTTGGAAACCAATAATTTCCCCCTTAAAGTTTCGGAAAACCCTAGTCCTACCTTGAACGTAGAAGAATTAGGCAAAGACAACTTCTGCACTTTCCATCAGGCTTCACACTCCAAGAAAACCTTCCCGCAATGGTTACATAACATGACCGCCGTCATCGCTAATTATTAGAAGACCAGACCACTGGTGAAGCGGAGGATGAAACAGACAAATCAAGAGAAGATGATTCCCCCCTTGGTGAGGATTCCCCCTCCGCTATGCTAACTCTCAAGATCCTCCGGGGAGGAGACGTGTGCACTACACAAGAAACCTATGTCGGAGAGGCTCCCCAAAAACCCCCCAAAAGCTACAATCTCAGTAGTAAAGGTGCAGTAATAGACTCTTCCTTAGAAGAAAAGAAGAAAGCTTTGTTGTGTAGGATCTCACCCCTGACTGATACCAGTCAAACATCTGTCCCGTCACCCAAAGTAATAGATGATTTACACCAGACCCAATCACCCACCAGCGTGAAAAGGAACCTCTCCACACCTAAGGATGCATCCAAAGGGTCTACTACTAAGACTATTGTGACTACGCCACGCGTAATGCCAGAATATTTGCCTGCTGAGTTAGATTACAATATCATCGAAGACTTAAAGAAGATGCAAGCTAACATCTCAGTATTCAAGTTGTGCAAATTGGTGACTCAGGAAGAACTCATAGCCAAAGCCCTCACCTTCTCCCTTGACCCTATTAAACCCACTGCTTCGAGCAAGGGAAATCCCTTATGCTAATCCCCAGCCGTAGTCGACCTCCAAGCTATAGTTAATGCCGCCAACACCAACTTGAGAGGCTCAACCCCCCCATTCCTCTTAACCCTTGAGATGTTTAATTTCAACGTCCACAACTACCTCGTCGACTCTGGTGCGTCAACCAACGTTATGCCCTGGTCAGTATGCAAGAAACTGAATGTTCAACCAGAGAAAATCAATGCCAAAATCATCCAAATTGAAAGATCTCAAGTCCCAGCAATTGGAGAATCAAATAATGTCATCATTCAGTTATCCTTTGATGCTCAAGTGCACCAATGCATTGACCTAATCATCATAGACATCTCAAAGGCTTACGGTCTTCTTCTTAGTAGAGATTGGTATTGCAAGTTGCAGGGCTACTTTTCCACCAATTGGTCTCACTTATGGCTACCTTACAAAGGAAAAAATAACTAGATCAGGGTAAATGGTGAACCTTGTATGAAACATATTGTTTCCAACCTTGAAAGCTTTAATGAACCAATCAATTATGCACAACAAGATCTATGAGTATGCCTCCTCGAATATTCATTTAGGTGCTATCAGCCACAAACCTCAACTGTTTCCTCGGATACACGGATTGAAATCCCCACACAAACCCCAAGCTCTGATGATGTAATTTTTTCTTTAAACTTGCATACATCAGGTTTACCCTTTCCCAACACAGAGACATGGATGATGTACTATGACGGTTCCGAATCCCACGATGGGGCAGGGGCTGGATGCATCCTGCAAAATCCCAAAGGAGAAAGATTTTTGATCTCTTGCAGGTTAGAATTCCAATGTACCAACAACACTGCTGAATATGAGGCATTGGTGATCGACCTAAGAAAGGCCATTGACTTAAAAACAAACTACCTGAAAGTCATTGGGGATTTGGTAATCATCACGAGACAGGTATGCAATAGCATCCATTGTTTGTCTCCTCATCTAAAGAACTACTAGCAAGAGGTATGGCATCTCATAAATTATTTTAAAGCTTTCAATATCATGTCTGTTCCTAGGTTTAACAATGCTGCTACTAATACTCTAGCTAATGTCACAGCTAGGTTCACACCCCTTAGAGATGGCTTTTCTATTGAAATTTTGTATAAACCAATAGTACTAGATAACGTAAGTAGTGCATGCTTAATGACGACCAACAGATTCTGGAATTCATGGCAAATGCCGAAGTATTCAAAGACGTGGCTATCGATGAATAGGAACATGAAAAAACATTACAAGATGAGGTGGATTTCCGGAAGGGAAATACCTTATCGAAAGGGGTGGTGTCATTGGAAAAACTATTTGACCTTCATAATCGCTTCAGAGGTCTGCCAAATGCCAAGACGCATAGTTCCACCCTCTTACATGAGAAAATCAATCTCAGGACTGAGCGTGACCCCAAATATGTTAATTTGGGAATAGAATGCACCCCAGAAGAAAAACAAGCTTTCATCAATTTGTTTCGAAAGTACCGAGATGTCTTTGCTTGGACTTATGATGACCTGAAAGCGTATGATACTCGGATTATTCAGTATGTCCTACCAGCGAGGGGATCAAACCATTTCAGCATAAACTGAGGAAGGTACATCCCACCTTAGAACCCCTCATACAAAAGGAGTTAAAGAAATTGTTGGATGCCCGCATTATTTTTAAGGTCAGACACTCGACATGGGTATCTAATTTGGTACTAGTAAGAAAAAAATCTGGAGAAATACGCCTTTGCGTCGATTTCCAGAACCTTAATCAGGCGCTGGAAAAAGATAACTACCTTATTCCATCCATGGAGTAAATCCTTAAAACTGTCTCAGGTTCTGACCTTTTCTCTCTTCTGGATGGGTTCTCCAGTTACAATCAGGTCCTGGTCTCAAAACCTGACAGGATTAAGACAATGTTTCGAATGAGGTGGGGAACATTCACTTTTCGTCGCATGCCATTCGGACTAATAAATGTTGGGGTAACTTTCCAAAGGGCTGTGGACATTGCTTTTCGGGGGTTAATGGGGCAGAGTATGGTGATCTACTTGGATGATGTCACCATTTTTCGAAAAAAAGAAGTGACCATCTCCAGCATTTGAAACAAATTTTTGAAAGATGCCAGAAATATGGGATCTCTCTAAACCCTAAGAAGAGCATATTTGCAGTTTCAGAAGGCAATCTACTAGGACACATCATCACTAAGAAAGGGATCACCGTCTACACTGACTGCGTAAAAGCCATAGCACAAATTCCTCAGCCAAGCACCAAGAAAAGTATGCAATCTTTCCTCGGTAAAATTAATTTCCTGCGCAAGTTTATTTCAGATTTTGCACAAATTTCCAAACCTCTACAAAACATGATAAAGAAAGATATAGTTTTCAAAAGGGACCGGGAAGAAGAGGAATCATTTGATCGGATTAAGGCAGAAATTGTGGCGGAACCTTCACTCTCAAGCCCCGACTTCCACAAAGATTTTATCTTATACACCTTCGCTTCAAATTCGTCACTGGTTGCGGTCCTCACTCAAAAGGACTGCGATCATGACGAACGTCCTATATCTTTCATGAGTACAAGACTCCAAGGGGCAGAGCTGAATTACCCAGACATCGATAAGCAGGCTTATGCTATCTACAAAGTAGTGAAACACTTCAGGCCTTACATCCTAAAAAATCACGTCACTGTAATGGTCCCCCATCCCATTGTTAGATCCCTCTTCGTACAACAAGAGATGGGGGAGAGAAGAGCCAACTGGATGACATCCCTCTAGGAATATGACTTAGAATTTGAGCCCTCGCACACTATAAAAGGGCATGGTCTTTGTAAGCTGGCTGCCAAAGCCACGGATCTACAGGGCACGGAAGCTGACCAATTGGCCTAGGAAATAGAAGGATGGGAGCATGAAATCGAAATGTACCATAACGAACTCCTCAGCTCACATGACTCCCCATCATGGTATGTTGATTTAAAGCAATACCTAACACAAGGATTGTTGCCCGAAACAATATCCACTAAACAGAGAAGAGTCGTTAGACTGAAAGAAGCCTCATATTAGATGGTCCAGGGAAACCACTTCAGGAAGCATCACCTTGGTGTGTTGCTAAGATGTCTAGAATATGACAAAGCACAATGGGTGCTCAAAGATCTACATGATGGATCAGCAAGCGGTCATTACAAGGGAGACACCATAGCACACAAGGTTATGCGGGCAGGTTTCTACTAGCCCACTCTATTCAAAGATGCTCATGACTATGTACGAAAATGTTTGATCTGCCAAAAGCATGCTGGCAGGTAGGAAAGGTCATCCACCCCCTTACAACCCATAGCAGTCGAGGAACCTTTTCAACAATGGGGTCTAGACATCATAGGCGAGATCATTCCTCACTCGTCAAAGCAGCATAGGTACATACTCACAGCCACCGACTACTTCACTCAATGGGTAGAGGCAATCCCACTTCGAAAGGTTAACGACGATGAGGTAATATCTTTTATTAAGCAGCACATCATCACCAGGTTCAGCGTTCCAACATCCCTTGTTTTTGATAACGCTACTTACTTTTCATCTTTGAAATTATATAATTTCACTCTGGAAAATAGCATAGTGTTAAAACCTTTGGCTAATTACTACCCTCAAGGGAATGGCTTGGCTGAATCAACCAACAAGAACCTCATTCGTATCATCAAAAAAACCATGCTTTCGCAACAGAGGAATTGTCATAATGCCCTCAGTAATGCTCTTTGGGCTGACCAGGTCACTCCCAAAACCTTAATAAGCACATCGTTGTACTTCCTAGTCTTTGGGAAAGAAGCCATCTTGCCCCCCAATCTGTATCTCCCTGCCCTTAAGCTAGCCGAAGAGTCGTGAGGCACCCCTTGTCCATCTATACAAAGCCGAATCGATACCTTGGTGAAACTAGAGGAAGAAAGGTTTAAAACTAAGGAGAAGTTTGCCATTCACCAAGCCTGGATCAAAAGATGGTTTGATGGGAAATCCTCAAGGTCCCACAAATTTTAGGTAGGGGACCTAGTGCTCAAATGGGACTAGGCTCATGAAGACAAAGGCCAACACGCAAAATTTCAAGCCTTGTGGATGGGCCCATTCTAGATTGTAGAAAAAATTGGTCATCACACTTTCAAATTACAAACCTTGGGAGGATGGGTGGAACCCCTTCTAGTGAATGACCACAACCTTAAACATTACTTCACCCAGCAACCCCAGAGTTTCTAAGTCCCACCTTGTACTATAGTCTACCATTGCTTTCATAGACAGTTGTCATTTACTGCCATTTAGTTTCAATCACTAGTTTAACGGTTGTTTGTTGTTTTCTGGAATAAAGTAGATATGGCAGGTCAAAGTTAAAACAACCCTACACTTTAGGTCCCTCAGACACTCTCCAAATCTATTAAGGGACCAAAGTTTAAGTACGACAAGAATATAGTAAGAAAGATTTTGTAATGACAAGGAACGCAGTGGCATGCATAGGTCCTCATTCTCACCCACTTCGGTCTATCCATGCTACTCTCATGATCTAAATTCTTGAAGCCATTCTAGCTCACCTGCAGTCTTAGGGACAAAAGAGGAGCTGAAGAAACCAACAATGAGTATACACATATCCTGGGAAAACAATAAGGACTCTGTAAGCCAGAAACAACTTCTTTGCAAGTCAAATAAGTTGGGATCCCTCATCCGCCCAGGTTTTAAGCCTCCATTAAAATAAGTGCGTTATACACATAGGCAAAATAAGTGATCATGAGCACCTACACCTTTCATAATAAGGGCTGAGGACTGAGAAAGGCTTCCTACACAAAGAGGTGAAGCAACGACTCTGTCACGGTACTGACTAGGATCCCTGGCAGCGGAGCAACGTTTGCGATTTCTAGGTACTGAATCTACCGGGGTACTGTTCAAGCTCACTGGCAGGGGAGAAACACCAGAGTACCATGACCACTGTATCGAGAATACTCTAAAACTCATGTTGTAACTTCGGTTCTCCCTTTTAGGCCCAAGGTAGTAGAAGGTAGCGCCCCCTTTCTTTTTCATGTGTAAATGATCTAAATTGGATCCATGAAGAATTGTCAAAAGGACCATGACTGTATCAGGTCGAGACAGACATCAAAGAATTATGAAACGGTGATCAAAAACACCTTTGAACAGTGGTAGTTAGTAGCCATCATGGAGCGACGAGGACCTTAGTTAAAGCGTGTTGACCAAGGCCCATGGAGACTGTGTGGGAGGCAAAACTAGCCCCTAGGAAGCCCAGATCGAGAAATAGAGGCTGTTTTTGATCATCGCCGAGCAAAACCCCTCAAAATGGGAAAGCCTCGAGTGTTCAGTCACATGAAGAGTTGGGAGAACTGTGGGGAAAAGGCTAAAGGACAAGGTAGGACCCGCGCTCTGAAAAACTAACGGTATTGATCGGGGGCACCCTCAAGCGGTAAGCGGAATTAGCAAAAACGGACCGATCCCACTCAGCACTTGATGTGTGGCAAGTGGAGGAGAGAGAAAACCACCACTAATCACGCGCTAATGGTCAAGCAAGTCAATCGCTCGACATGTGCGAATGGCGTTGGATCTAGATGCCCCAGATCTAACGGTTGAGATCACGCCCGATGGGAAAATAGAATCGACAAGGGATTAAGCCACGATTTGTAAAAATTTGATGTCCGATTTGATTGCCAAGGTGGAAGAAGACTCATTACACGATGTAACGGAAGAATCGAACCAACGAAGCAAGTTGGCACAGCTGCAAGAGGACAAGTGGCCACTCCCTGTGAGCCTGATGATGACGCCAAACAGGGAACTCCAAGCGAAGCTGTAGCAGGCGATCCGACGGGAAGTGGAAGAGGAATCAAACAACCATGGGAATGAAAGGCCTTAAAGTCGTGCACAGGTAAAGCAGAAGGACATCAAAACCTAGAGAGGAAGATGGGAAGGAAAAGGAAGAAGACAGAGAAAACAAAGGAAAGATAGTGAAGCAAAGCAGAATGGAAGACAGAGCGCTGAGCTGACCAAAGGTAGCATCGAGCACTAGAGTGCTTGAGGGATTCAAGCCATCCCAGAGAGAATCTGCCCGGACTGAGCACCACATCGGGCTCTTTCCATTAAAGACTAGAAAGTTCACAGAGCTGCTAAGGAAAAGAGTCTGTGTACTCCAGTGGCTTGAGGCATCCAAGAACCACCCTGCAAAGAAAATTCTATTCAGGAGACTCACATTGAGCTTCTTCATTGTAATTCTCTGCTTTAAGACACAATAAAAGAAGGCCACCACTGGAAGCTGGACCAGAGACATAGCCCTGGAGGATAGGGTGAACTCCTTATTAAATTCTTGTGTTCTTATAATTTCTTACTATATTTCTCTGCTATTTTCCGTTTCAAGTGTCTATGTATTTGCAATCTGATCGATTCGTTGCCTAAATAACATAGACACACACCAGCACATGAGTCTGTAATACCTTCATTTAATAAATCTTAACTGAGATCACTCATAGGGTGATTATCAGATCAAGTGGTATCAGAGCTCCAAGTTGTAAAGGTTAGACAAGCTTGTGTTGGTTAGTTGTTGAATGCTCACTAGATCAAAGCTCAAATTAGGAGAAGGAGAGTTGGTGGAAACTAACCCTGAAATTGGGAGAGCCTATCCTCGGAAGATAATGTCAGAAGAAGGTTCTGTAGGGTGAGACCCTCAATTCATAGAAAGCTTTCTAGCTATAAAGTCCATGGTAGAAGAGATGTATAGGGACTTTAGAAAACATAAGGATGAAGACTCAACAGGCTCTAAACAAGAGAAAGAAGAAGATAAGTCTCACTTCCAAGACCACTCCAAAGGAAAAGGGAAGGAGGAAAGATTTCTCACACCTCTTAATAGCCCTGTGCACAACAAGAAGGCATCTTTGACCAAGCTAGATGTTAAATTTGATTTGCCTATATATGATGGAGAGCTAAATGCTAAAAATTTGGACAACTGGATTAGATAAATTGATGTTTATTGCAAGGTACAGAACATAGACTCAGACAAGAGCAAGATTCAGTTGGCAAGCCTACGCCTAGGAGGCACTACCTTGGTTTGGTGGGAAGGCAGAGCTCAAGATGATATGAAAAGACATGGTAAGACTATCTCTGTCTGGAGTGAATTTGTTTCTGCAATCAAAAAGCAGTTCTATCCATTGGCCTACATGCAACAAGCCATGATGAGTTGGCAAACTCTTCGGTAGTTGAAAGGGCAAAGTGTGAAAGGGTACACTCAAGAATTTAGAAAGAGAGCATTGATTCTAGGAATTTCATTAGACTCACTAGAAACTCTGTTCAAGTACATTGGTGGTCTACATAGCTACATGAGGCATACCATCCTCATGTTTAATCCCATTAGTATAGATGAGGTATATGTACAAGCTACTCATCTAGAAGCTAGAGGAAAGAATGGAAATTCAGAAGTTGGGGGACCATCCCAACCCACTGCAAGCAAGAGCAAGGAGAAAAGAAAGCAGAAGTGGAAAGCAAGGAAGGCTAACACTGCATAGAAGAGCAAAGCTTCATGCACTCACTGTAAAAAGGATGGGCATGATGATGAGCATTGTTGGATTTTGCATCCAGAGCTGAGACCTAAGAAGTTCGAGGGCAAGGAGAAGAAGATTGCTGCAGCTATTCAGAAAGATTTGGGGTCAGACTCGGGAGATGAAACAACTATTGCAGCCATAGGTATCAAAGGTAAGAATTCTAAAGCATCTACTAGTAATTATGCTCAATCTGTTACTAATGAAGAAAACGTGAGAAAAAGACATGAGCTTTTCCATATTCGAGTTACTTCCAAATATCAAAATATTAATACTTTGTTTCATAGTGGCTCACAAGTAAATCTAATTTCTGAATCAATTGTCAAGAAATTGGGATTAGCAACTACACCTCATAAGAAACCATACCCATTAGGATGGTTGAATGATAAAGAACAAGTACAAGTGACTAGACAGTGCAAATTCAAGTTTTCTTTTGGGTTAGCATTTGTAGATGAGGTTGAGTTAGACATAATTCCTTTGGATATATGTGGAATTTTTTTAGGAAGTCCTTACTTGTATGATAGGAAGGCTATCTTCTATAGAGCTAAGAACAAGTATCTACTTGTTAAAGATGGAATCGAATACTTTGTAAGAGCTAATAAGCTCAAGAATAATTATACTCTCATAAACTCAGGGTAGATGAAAAGAATGATAAATTCATGCAAGCAATTCTTACTGATGGTTGTAAAGGAAAAGAAACCTCATAAAACCAATGTATTTGAGGGTTGTAATGCTAAACAAGAAGCTGATATAGAAAAGGTTGTTTTAGAGTATGATGTCTTATTTCAAGAACCTAAAGGTTTGCCACCCAAAAAGGAAATAGTACATGATATTATTTTGCAGCAAGATGTTCCATTGCCTAACATTGGAATGTATAGGTTGTCAGCTTTAGAGAATGCTGAAATCAAGAAGCAGGTGCAAGAGTTGCTCGAGAAGGGGTTCATCAGGCCTAGCACATCACCATGTGGGTCACCAATCGTTTTGGTGAGAAAGAAATATGGCTCGTGGAGAATGTCCATTGATTACCGAGCACTGAATAAGACAACAATCAAGAATCGTTATTCCCTTCCTTGCATAGATTATGTTTTAGATCAATTGAAGGAAGCTGTTTATTTCACCAAGCTAGACTTGCATAGTGGATACCATCAGGTCAGAGTTGCAGAGCAAGATGCATGGAAGACTGCTTTCAAAACAAAGCAGGGATTGTATGAATGGCTAGTTATGCCTTTTGGTTTGACCAATGCTCCTGCTACTTTCATGAGATTAATGAACGATGTACTCAGACCTTTTCTTGATGATTTTGTTATTGTGTACCTGGATGACATTCTAATTTTTAGTAAAACATGGGAAGAACATTCAAAGCATGTTAAGCAGACACTAGATGTTTTGAAAAGAGAAAAAATTTCTGTTAAACTCTCAAAATGTGAATTTGGCAAGACATCTCTAAACTACTTGGGTCATATAGTAGGGGGTGGTGAATTGAAGATAGATCCCTCTAAAGTGGCAGTCATTGTAAACTGGCCTAAACCCAAGTCTGCTACAGAAGTGAGAAGCTTCTTAAGAGCAGCACAATATTGGAGGAAGTTCATTTCTAACTTTTCCTCAATTGCAGCTCCCTTACATGCTTTAACATGATTGAACAAAGTGTTTCAGTGGGGAGGCAAACATTAGAAAGCCTTTGACACCTTGAAATAAAATATTAGTACAGCCTCTGTACTAACACGGCCTGATCTGCAAAGACAATTTGAGATCCAAACTGATGCCAGTGACTATGCCATGGGAGAAGTGTTGACACAACACAGTAAACCCATATGTTATCATTCTGAGACTTTTAATCCTGCAGTAGTTAACTATCCTACATATGATAAAGAATTGTATGCATTAGTTCAAAGTGTGAAAAATTGGAAACATTACTTAATGAGCAAAGAGACAGTAATACATACTGATCATCAACCACTTCAATATTTACACTCCCAAACTAAGTTGCAGCAATCAAGACATTACAGATGGATGGGTTTTCTACAACAATTTCATTTAGTCATCAGATATAAAAAGGGCATACATAAAAAAGTTGCAGACATGTTATCTAGACCCATTATAAATGCATCTACTATACATAAGCATAATTCTGTACTACATGAAAGCTACATTGAACAATATGCTCAAGATATAGACTTTAAAGATGTATATGCAACTTTGAGTCAAGGCAAAAGAGTAGAAGAATTAAATTATCATGTAAAAGACCGAATCTTATACCATTGTGGGAAACTCTGCATTCCACAAACTGAAAGAGTAAAGATAATTAGAGAAGCACACACTTCTCTAATATTAGGTCACTTTGGGGTAAGTAAAACAGTTTCAAAGCTGCAAAGATTTTGTTATTGGCCAAAAATGAACAAGACAGTTTCTAGATATGTAAGAGGATGTCCCATGTGTGCTAAAATCAAGCCCAACAACAAAAAACTAGGCTTGTATACTCCATTGTTAGTACCTTCTCACCCTTGGGAAAGTGTTTCCATGGATTTTGTAGGAGGACTCCCTAAATCTAGGAAAGGTCATGATTATCTATATGTTTTTGTGGATAGGTTCAGAAAAATGTGTATTTTGATTTCTTGTAATAAACAAATTACAACTGAACAGACTGCAAAATTGTTCTTTGAACATGTATGGGTTCATTTTGGATTACCCACTTCCATTGCATCTAATCGAGACACCCGATTTGTGGGGAATTTTTGGTCAAGTCTGTGGGAACTGATGGACACCAAACTGAATAAAATCACAGCTTTTCACCCACAAATTGATGGCCAGACAGAAGTAGTTAACTGGACAGTGATCCAGTTACTCAGGGGATATTGCAGCAAACATCCTAAGCTTTGGGATGAACATTTGTGTTATGTGCAACATGCTTACAACAGAGCAAAACATTCTTCTACATAAAGATCTCCTTTTGAGACCTATTTTAGTTTCACACCAAGGTCTCCTTTGGATTTTGTCTTTGGTAAAGATACCATGGTTGATGGACACAATGATGTGGACAGGGCAACTAGGTTCATTGAACAGATCCAAGAGATCCAAGATAGGAATAGCTAGAAAAGAGCCAAGCCAAGTACAAGGCTAGGCATGACAAGCATCGGATGGAGCATAGTTTTCAAGTTGGCGACCAGGTCTGGCTGTATATCAGCAAGGACAAGATGCAAGGTGAAGGTAAGAAGCTAAAGCCCATCAGGTATGGACCCTTCAAGATACTTGAGAAGATTGGTGAAAATGCTTTTCGCCTTGATCTACCAGCTTACATGCACATCTACTCAGTCGTAAATGCAGATTGCTTGAGATTGTTTGAACCTTCAATGATTGAGGACCCTGAAGAGCAGAGTCAATTCCCTCCTATTGATAACCTACTACCTGAATATCTTAATGAATTACAGGAAGACACAGTGCTAGACAGGAAGGTGAGGATGACACACAGGGGAGATGTTGAGTACCTCAAGATTGAGCTCAAAGGTTCAAAGCCAAGCAGTGCAAAGTGGATTGAGATTGGGCAAGTGAGAAAACAATACCCTCACTTAGTCGATGCTTAAAAACCAACTTTTGGTGGTCCAAAAGCTTTTCAGTGGGAAGTTTGTGATCCGAATTAGATCCATGAAGAATTGTCAGAAGGACCATCACTGTATCAGGTCAGGATAGACATCAAAGAATTCAGAAAAAACAGTCAAAAACACCTCTGAACAGTCACAGTTAGCAGCCAGTGTGGAGCAACGAGGACCTCAGTCAAAGCGCGTTGACCGAGGCCCATGGAGACTATGCAAGAGGGGAAACTAGCCCCTGGGAATCCTGGATCGGGAAACAAAGGCAGTTTTTGATGCGCGATTAGCGCCTAGTTGTGCATCGCTGGGCAAAACCCCTCGAAATGGGAAAGCGCCGAGTGCTTGGTCGCATGAAGATCTAGGAGAACCGTGGGGAAAAGGCTAAGGACAAGGCAGGACCCGCACTCTGAAAAACCGAAGGTATTGATCGAGGGCATCCTTAAGTGGTAAGCAGAATTGGCAAAAACAGAGCGATCCCACTCAACGCCCAATGCGTGGCAAGCGGAGGAGAGAGAAAACCGCTGCTGATCACGCGCTAATGGTTGAGCAAGTCAACCGCGCGAAATGTGCGAAAGGCATCAGATCTAGAGGCCCCAGATCTAATGGCTAAGATCGCACCCGATGGGAAAACGAAATCGATACGGGATTAAGCTACGATTTGTAAAAATTTGACATCTGATTTGACTGCCAAGGTGGCAGAAGACTCATTCCACAATGTAACGGAAGAAACAAACTGACGAAGCGAGTTGGTGCAGCTATAGGAGGACAAGTGGCCACTCCCTGTGAGCCTAATGATGACGCCAAACAGGGAAATCCAAGCGAAGCTATAGCAGGCGATCTGACGGGAAGTAGAAGAGGAATCAAACATCCATGGGAACGAATGGCCTTAAAGCCATGCACAGTAAAGCAGAAGGACACCGAAACCCAGAGAGGAAGATGGGAAGGAAAAGGAAGAAGACAGAGAAAACAAAGGAAATATAGTGAAGCAAAGTAGAACGGAAGACAGAGGGCTGAGCTAACCAAAGGTAGCATCGAGCACTAGAGAGCTTGAGGGATTCAAGCCATCCCAGAGAGGATATGTCCAAACTGAGCACCACATCGGGCTCTTTCCATTAAAGACCAGAAAGGTCACAGAGCTGCTAAGGAAAAGAGTTTGTGCACTCTAGTGGCTTGGGGCATCCAAGAACCACCCTGCCAAGCAAATTCTATTCAGGAGACTCACATTGAGCTCCTTCATTGTAATTCTCTACTTTAAGACACAATAAAATGAGGCCACCAATGAAAGCTAGACCGAAATGTAGCCCTAGAGGATAGGGTGAACTCCTTATTAAATTCTTTTGTTCTTATAATTGCTTACTGTATTTCTTTGTTGTTTTCCATTTCAAGTGTCTGTGTATTTGCAATCTGATTGATCCGTTGCCTAAATAACATAGACACACACCAGCACATGAGTCTGTAATACCTTCATTTAATAAATCTTAACTAAGATCACTCATAGGGTGATTATCAGATAAGTAAAGATCTTGTTGAGACAAGCAGGACAACTGACCAAGCTCGAAAGGAGAACCTGGAATATCATCAGTGGGACCCGCAGCCCAATCAAGAAATCTCTATTTCAAGTCCCCTTAGGTGAGGCCCATAAACGTCAGAGATCTTGGGATCTTCCAGGGAATTGCCAATTGTTGTAGTTGTTGCGACAACACCTCCAAAAATCCTTTTAAACATAAAAATTTTGGACCCCTACATCAAGCCTAAGCTTTGGCCCTATTAGGCCCTTCCCAAAGTTTCGTCAGTGTCAGTGAATTTGAGGGAATTCCAAAGTTTGGCTAAGTTAAGCCAAGTCGCAAGTCCATGAGATAAGACCGGATCGCATAATCGCAACGTGACCATAGCATATACCCATGACCAAGGCAACCCTTGCGACCTCGGCAACCTGCCAGTCACAAAGTCGCAAGGTCGCACTTCCGACTGCCTATATTCCACGCGATCTCGTGACCCCGCGACCCCGCAACCTTCCGAGTTTCAAAGTCACAAAGTCACCTTAGTTACAGCTAGGAACTATTGTGACCATGCGACCATGCGACTCCATGACTCACAAGGTCGCAAGGTCGCAATATCACATTTCCTATCCACATCTTCCAACACGACTTCGTGACCCATGACTCATAAGCGACCCTTGAGTCACAAGGTCACAACTTACCCCCTCATGACCCTCGCAGCCTCCACATGTGCGATGATTTTATAAATAGGAAGGCACCCTGGTTGAATTTGACAAAGCTCTATTGGTCACACCAAAAGGCATAAATCCCTTCAACCTAACTTCATGTATGCGTCTGACTCCGGTAAGTAATGATCCTCCCTCTTGCAATGATTATTTTCTTCCAAATGGCATAAAATGCATCCCTTGACCTTCAGCTTACCTCCTACCCTAGGGTTTAGCTCTTTACTTAGCTCTCCTTCTTAGTTGTGCCCCATAAATCACCCTAGCCTTCCCCTACTCCTTCACTCAATTTTTCAATTTTCCTTACACCTGATCCTCCTTGTTAGATAAAGAAACTGAAGTTTATCCTTTTTGAAAGTGACCCAGGTCTCCCTAAGTCATCTAGAGGCCTCCTTTGGGACAATCTGAACCTTATTCACATGCTCCACAACTACAATATCCTTCCCTCCACGACTCAGTGACTCTGTGACCTCATGACTCCCCTTCTTTGCGACTCTGTGACTCTACGACCTTGCGACTCCCCTTTCGCACGACCTCCTACCATTGCAACCTTGTGACTCCCCTTTCCTTGTGACCTCTTACCTCTGCGACTTTGTGACTCCTCTTCCCCATGACCTCCTACCATTGCGACCTCGCGACTCCTCCATACTCTATGTGACCCACAATCTACCCCTTCGCATCTCGACCTCACAGTCACGCCCGACCTGTGACCTCAGTCACACTATCGCATCAGATACCTTGCAACTCCCTCATCCCCACAACCTCCCTCTCACTAGCTAAGTTTTCTTTTGGTATTTTCAATGTATGGTTATGCCTTCTCTCTCATCATGGGATTGCATTTTTGACATGCCAGGTGACATCGAGCTTGAGTGCATATCCATTTCCTCTTTTGAAGACGAGATGGGTCATCCAACTACTAAAAAAACTCAAGGTGCATCAGGAAGCGGGACATGGGAGATAGATCGAGGCGAACAGTCACCTATCTTCATAGATACGGCATGCAACATAAGTAAGACCACCAGGCTCTCCTGGTATGAGATCTACCAAGAATTTTCTAAGAGGGATATCCCGGAGACACATGAGGACTTCCATGTATATATCAATGTTAAAAAGTCAAGGTTACATAAAGTGGCGGCTCATCCACCAATATTCCCGTGCGATGAAATCATTGAATAGGTCTCACAGTGCACAAGCACAAAAGATTGGATGATTATGGGTCATGATGGGGCACCTATAGCTACCATTGCTTCCACGAATATCAGTGCCTACTACAAATTTCCTGAAAAGCAGCAAATTTTTAACACCAAGTGGCTTGCCGGATTCACTACCCCGGCGAAAGACATCTTGGGGAATTGGTGGCAAGAACCTGCGAAGTTCCTAATTAGGACAGGTCAAGCATACAAGACTGAAGGGCTACGTAGGGTATATCAATTATTCGCTGCAATGATGTGTCGACTATATGGCAAGGTAGACTACGATGTGTTTTATGGAACGTGGGTTCCACTCATGTATGCCATCGCTACTCAGGGACTTATTTTCAATTGGGTGAGCATCTTGTCATCATCTTTGAGAACCAACATAGCCTCCACTCAAAGCCCAACTCCCGAAAAACCCCTAGAATTTTATATGTCTTCATACCTCCTTGACGCTATCTATTCGAGGTGCCACTTTGAACATTGGAGCTGCAATTGGGACTCATCAATACCCCTACCTGTCCACTGCCACTACAAGGTGTTCTAGGACACGGCTTATAGAGCCACATTCGATATAATATCTGAACATTTATCATCCCATTATACCAATTGTTGTTTAGGGAAGATCCACCTTGCATGTCCCAAAGAGCCATGAGGACCATGGTTAAAGTAGCTCACTGGTTCCCTATCGATGAGGAAACAGTAGTCAGGGTGTTTGGTACTCATAAAGCTTTGTATGCTCTACCCAATTTCGTCACAGATAGGACTCTTCTATGAGAGGTATGCTACAACCTTCATAGCTGCCATAAAACACAACATAGCCCGGATGAGTAGATAAATTGTAGATTTGCAAAACAGGTTATACCCATTCGAGAAAAGGGCTAGTGTAGAAGAACAAGGGAAGAGGAACTTGGAGGAGGAAATCACAACACTCCACCTACTACATACAGGATTAGTTGATTTCCAAACAATAGTCGCATAAAAAACAGAGACCCTGGGAGAGACGATGGCTGTAGTTTATGACGAGATGGAGAAATTACACCACACTATAGCTCCCATAGTGGCTATTTAGACTCACTAAAAGGAAAGGGTTGCCATGCTCAAAGAGGCCATGACCGCCTAGACAAAATACATGAGTCATCTAAAAAGTACCTCGAAGCCCTGGCAATAGTACCCAGGAAAGATTGTATTGCTATGCAAAATACCAAAGTCCAACTTCATATCAAAATGCAGTCCAGAGAAAAATTGGTCAAAGATGCAAAAAGGGTGTTGGCTTCCTACAGACAATTGTCCAATAGTCTGGAGTCAGTGATCCAACTGCATGGGTCCCCTTTTATAGGAGAAATTAGACAGGTTAGAAATCAGGAGGAGATCAACAATGAGGTGCAAGCATTCGTAGAAACATATAGACGAGTTGCCCGCATAGGAGATATGCCAGTCTCAGTGGAAAATATCAAGCGTTACATTGTGGAACCAGTGAGGCTCTACACCAAGTTGGGCACCCTAAACAATCATATACGTGCCAAGATAAATACTCTTATCTTAGATGCATTAGAATGCTTACACCGACATGATGAAGGCCAGCCACCAATCTCCCCCATCGTGGCAGAATACAACATATGGCGCACTTACCTGACCAAAAAGCTCGTGCTCAGCATTCTGGAACTCACCATTTGTAGCTTAGTCAGCTAGGATGATAGCCATTTCCTTTTTATTTTGTGTGTGTACTATGGTAGCATGGAATACTCTATGAACACGAAAGGTCACATAGAATTCTAAGAGTCATGTGGTTGTCAAAAGGTCACTAGGAAGTCCAAGGGTTAGGAGTAGACCGAAGGTCTCTCTCATCCTATAAATGTAACTTCACGTCTTATTTAAAAGGACTTTTTTGAGTGAAGTACTTTTGGATAGTAATAGACATAGTGCTTCAGAGAAGTGTGGTTCTTCTAGTCAATGCAAGAGTTAATTGTACGTTTTCACTATTGAATGCTTCAAATATCTATGTGTTGGTACCATGAGTATTTTCTACACTTGATGGATCAAATGTTCTTGAAAGCTTCTTGATGTGCAGTCGCCCCACATGCTATTTCATACCCGAAATCTAGTTTTGCTACGTATGAATGGTATTTGGTTTATTTCACTCTATACGCATGCTAATGAACTATTTCTTTAGGTGTTAGTATAATCTCTCTTTTGACTGCACAATTTCGTATGCTGGTAAATGGTTGACTATTGTGAGCTGATTTTACAATCGTTACACGGTATCTATTTAATTTGCACAAGTCTTGTTTAAAGTCCTGCTAACAGTAACTTTACGTGAGACTGTGTGGCTTATCTCTTGCTATTCATGGTATATATGTATGGCACAGGATACTTGTTAATTATTCTCTTATGTTTCTTAAAACTCACACTTTATACTAATTTTATATCACATGTCTATCTAAAGCTAGCTCTGCAAAACTAAGCGACAGTCGGGCCCACATATCGGAAGGGATCTCCAACACACTCGGTGTAGGCTTTAGTTGGGAACCTACACTGGAGATATCCCCTTGACTGTTGGTGATAAATTCCAGCCCATCAATAGATGGATACATGCATACATACTCAAGAATCTAAACTCTTTTGTTTTTCTATTGTTCTACTGAGATTTATCAATGGAAATTATCTTTGCCTTGGTTTTGGGTTGAAGAAGAAGTTGCAATTGCAAGAGCTTGTAGATGGTTGATATAGTTATATGATCCTTTTCATCTTACTGAAATTTTCATACCCAGTGGTGGCAAGGGCCCACCACCATTGGGCAATTTAATCTTGTAGCTAGTAATTGATTTGTTACTTTAAGTTTTAATTCATTTCTCTGAATTGTTTTGAAAAGAATTTAAATCTAGTTTCTGGTATTTGACTGATTGTGTTAATTTGTTTCTAGAGCATCTGAATCCATTTTGTTTATATAACAATGTTCTGGAATTTTGGCATATCTTGCTTTGGTCTCTGAATGAGCTAGTTTTCATAAGGTTGGATTTGGTTATATGGCGAATGAGTAGATTAATTAGAATTTACAGTTGATTGGATTGAGCATTCACTACAGGTTGATCTCAGTAAAAACGCATTCCTTTGATTTCCCTTTTCACTTACCAAGAAATAGGCACTCTCTATTTTCAAAACGAATTAATGGTGAATTTAATGACCTCTATTTCCTTTGTCTTTGATCCAACGTGTTGATAGCCTCGGTTCTCTGCTTCTGATCTAAAATGAATTTCATAACCTCTGCATGATTATTCCATCCCTTGTCACAACCTTGTTGACATAATCTACCATTGTGAGTGTGTCGATTCCGTGAGTGGTTGACATCTCCACAAGAGTTCTATTACATAGCAGTGTTTCCTAATCGTGGGAATAACCCAAGTCACAAGCCTGTACGCATGCCTTTCTGAGTGAATTACACACGATCATATAAATTCGTCTGTAAAATCCCGATTACACATACTTGTCTGAGCTTGAAGGACACTGAATGAATGTGTGTGTAAGGTTTATGCAGCAAGAGAATTAAAATTCACAATTTGCAGTATTGAATTATTGATCTCAGAAGGTCATTGAAACTTAACATAAAAATCTCAGAATTGTCAATTGAACTTGGTTTTATAATGATAATATAATAATCTTCAGGATAATTAAGTTGTTGGGATAGTTAATTCCA
This sequence comes from Pinus tabuliformis, assembly GCA_031772625.1. Classification (NCBI taxonomy): domain Eukaryota; kingdom Viridiplantae; phylum Streptophyta; class Pinopsida; order Pinales; family Pinaceae; genus Pinus; species Pinus tabuliformis. Next base: position 291,443,456 of record CM062810.1, read on the forward strand.
CTTTCTATTTCCATTCATAACTTGCAAACAAGTAGAGCAGGTGTTAAGAATTAAAAATTGATTTCCAGAACAGAGTTGAAGAATAGTTAGTTATTGGAGGATTGTTTCTCTCTTTGATTGGTTAGATCAGGCATAAGATTACTCTTATCTCGAATTTCTATTGTTTTGAAACAGAGTATAAGTTTGGAGCTACATAGGTTCACAAGTTTGAAGACAAGCTTTCATTGGTTTGATAAGAAGAGTTGGCATCTCATTTAGTTAGGTTTTCCTTTCATGATGGTTGAATGCAAGTTATAGGTTGTATTTTGTTAAGCTAGGGTTTGATAGCAGATTGAAAGTTATTGTATCCTTTTAATTTCAGGCATAGGATTTAGATTTGTATGGTACTTAGTCAAACAAGCAAGATGATTGAAATAGGTTTTTAGTTGGAAATTCTTCTAAGTTGCACCCAAGAGTGAAGCTTATCATAGAGTCCTAAAGATTTAAAGTTATCTCTGAAAATTTTAGTTTCAAGTCTACTTTCCTTTAGAACATGCGTGAAGTAAAGTAGAATTTGAAATCTTTCATTCAAAGTAGCATATGTAACAGAATTAGGGTTTCTTAGGGTTTTTATGGGATTTGAGTTATTTGATAAAGTGTTTTAATCAAAATTTTTGTTGCTTAGCATATATCTCGTGATTCATATTGGAATTTCATTTAGTTATAATAGTTTTAAATTACGTATAGCTATCACTGTGAGTCAGAGCACTGCCATTATTTCTAGTATCCCCGAGCCTAAGGAGGCCCACCCCCAAAGAATCATCCCAGAATTGCAGATCACAGAAGGAATCCCCTGGGCTTTCTTTGATGGTGCATCTCAAAACAACAAAGCAGGAGCTGGTTTAGTCATCAATGAATCCCCATCGCATGTTTTAAAAGCCTCTGTGGGTCTTGGAACTGGATCAAACAACTTTGCTGAACTTCTTGCCCTGAAATTCCTTATGTGTTGGCTCATCCAAAGGCGCACCCTCACAATTCAAATTTTTGGGGACTCCCAATTAGTGATCAGATGGGTTAATGGAAATAGTACTTGCAGCAACCAGTTATTAAAACAGATTCTGGGAGAAGTTCAGAGATTAAAATCTTATTTTAACATTTTCACTCTCCGCCACATTTACAGGGAAAGGAATGAATCAGCGGACCAGCTTTCTAAAGACGGTCTACAACAGGATTTGGGCAGCTGGAAGATCGTAGAAGAAGATCAAGGACAAACCAGAAGATCTGAACAGCCGCCATATAATCAGAACATCTAATTTACTGGCAGTTTTTTGTTTTACTTTTTATTCCAAAAATTTTTGAAATTATATATAAACATAACAGCACTATTTAGCGGCTTTTAAAAACAACATTACTGCATATCGGGCTGTTTTCTTCTATGTTGAAGAGGCCCGGAATGTTTTGGAATTTTGTGTGCAATCAGCCCGCTGTTACATTCAGTTTTGGAAAGGCACCTCGGTTCAGAGGTAGATAGATCAGCCTCAGCACCTTACAAAAAACAGGTGTTTGCATAAGTCAGATTTTTTGTAAAACAGTCTTGGTAATCCCTCAGTCGGATTAGTGATGCTTCAGCATTTGCAATGTAAACTTTTTATAAGCTTAATAAAAAGTTTCGCTTTTTCCTTTGGAAAAAAAAAAAAGTTTTAAATTACATATTTATTAATAGTTTCAAAGTTAAAATTTGATTATTGATTTTACTTGCTAGAATTTGATGAATTGTGTGATAGATTCAGCTAAATCATTTTATAAAGGAAATCATTAGAACTCTAACCAAGAAATGAATTTAGAAAGAGAAGTACAACTCGTGTTTACGAGCCTAGATTGAAATATAGATGTAGGAGAATTAATACACTCATTAAATCTCCCAACATTTTTGGCATCGTTTCCGTGGAAGTTGTAATTTCTTATTCAAGCAACTATTATTATCAGAGTTTCAGGATCTTGCAGGACTGTGATAGGGTGGAGAGTGTATGGTAAGACATGAGTGAAGAGCCACACATCCACTTTGGTGGGGTTGCTCCAAAGTCTGACCGATTACTTCTTGTTCTTGAGTGTATATTTCCTTTATCTTTATGCATAGGAGTACAGGTAGACCTAGAGATAGTAAGGGTAGATGTATTTCTAGTTCTAATTTTTTTTGCAACCTTTGGATCAGTTAATATACCTCTTATTAATGTTGCTAATTGATATGCAGGACTGAGACAATAAGGAGGAAGTGTTGATACCAACCTAGTTTTGGATCGACAATTCTTCGGTCAAGGAGAAGAGACCATTCAATAGGTTGTCTTTGGAAACACTGAAGGGATCAAGGTAGAAGAACTAGTAGAGTTGCAAGATAATGTGGGCATGCAATCAAACAACATCAAATGTGTGCCAGTACCTCATGTTCACACTATAATCTGCAAACCTCTTTGGGTGCCTATCACAGATATGGACCACCAAGAAAGGGAGAACAAAAACAACAAAGAACACCATGGAGAGGGAGAAGGCCCTCGACGCAATATTAACTTCTTTGGAGGAAACAACCTAAAAGGACCAAGGGGAGGACCAGAGGATGGCGACAAGGAAACCACCTTAGAATTCCCTATTCTAGATGTGACTCGCAACGTTAACATGAAAAACATCCCAATGGCATCTCTTATGCTACTCTACGATAAATCATCTGAAGATCCCAATGCATTCCTTTTTTAATTCGATATTTTATGTCGCAGTTATAATTACTATGAGGATGCACATAAACTTAAATTGTTTCCTGCCACTTTGAAAGATGCAGCCCTTAGATGGTTCATGAGTCTAGAGGAACACACTATATACTCTTGGGATGACATGAAATCAACCTTCCTTAAAAACTATCAAGATTTTTGTAAGAGTAGGGACAACAACGATATCCTTAGGATGCAAGAAACAGAAGATGAAACCCTAGAGGGGTATCTTGAACGATTCCTATATAATTTTCACAAATCTCGTGGGTCAAACTTAGACAAAAGGCTATCAAAACTGTGTTCCTAAAATGGTTGAGGGTTGATTGCATGGAGACATTAAACCTTCTTAGCGGTGGGGACATCTATAAGAAGCCATTTTCTAGAGTGGCTGAGCTTTTTTGTACTTATTCTAGGATCCAAGCTAAAGTAGGCAAAAAGCTTCATGAACTTAAAGATAATTCCAGAGGCTATGTGCTAAAGAAAACTGTGGCTAATGCTATTAAGAGAGTCAAACTGGGAAACTTATTAGAAAACTTTAAAACTGATATACTCAACACAATTAGTGACCAGCTAGACACTGAAAATCAAATAAAAACAAGAGGCCAAAAAAGCAGCCATGGCAGTATTTTGTCATAAGTGTAGGCACAAACATCTAGACATGGAATTTCCTTTAAATGCCATCGAGATTTGTGGAATCTACACTCTAGAACACCCAACTGAGAAGTGCCCATCACTTCCCGGCCTACAGGCTATCTACAAAGGGAATGCTGAAACCATTGACCAATCTCAAGCCACCAAAAGACCCATCTTGAGAGGCCAAAGTCAGAATTTATTTCTAGGTCCAAATTCCCAAAGTTATGGTCAAACTCAGCTTGGACCTTCCAAACATCTTCCCCTCCTTCGGTTACTCTGCAACCACAAAATACTTCCTAGAACCAGAATTGGAGGGCAAAGCCCTATACCAATGCTTATCAACCCCAGACCCAATTCTATACGCCTTACCCAAACATGCCAAGTACCTCGTATATTCCGACCATGCAACCTTATGAGCAAGGGAATAACCCTAACATGTATCAACAACCCATGCTACCACCACCTACTTTGCATCAATTGTTACCTACACCTTCTACCCCATCATCCTCGCAGGCACTTGCTACCTTGAACCCAACCCGACCTACATTGTTGCTTGCTCAACCGTACCTAACCCAAGTCATAATAGGCCACCTCAACCTATACAAAACATTGATATCCAACCCTTTCCTACATATATGATCACCGCCATTCCTATGAATGAAATCCAATTACGATCAGGAAAGACAGTTAACAAAGTAAATTCATCTGTTGTTATCTAGGAAGAGGTGCCCTCTACATCATCCGAAAACCATTTGCAAAACGAAAAATAACAACAACCATAGAAATAAGAATCAAATGAACCACCATACCCCAAAAGACTGATTGTAAAAAAAGAAGAGACCCCACTTGAATATGATTTGGAAAATGAACTAAGGAATGTCTATATTAAAATTCCACTTTTACAAGCAATTAGAGACATTCCTATCTACACCAAAATTGTCAAATATCTATGCATTAAGAAACCGGAAAGAAAGGGGCATAAGAACCATAATGTCAAAATCATAAGCCAAATGTCCACTATGATTTCCGAATTACCTTTGAAGTATAATAACCCTAGGAATCCCATTGTCACCATTGAGATAAATGAAGTACTTTTGCCAAATACCTTCATGGATTTAGGAGTAGCAATAAATTCAATGACCTATGAAACAATGACATCTTTATAGCTACCTGGACTTAAACCCACCCCTATCATTCTAGAAATGGCAGACAAATCCTTCGTTAAACTAATGGGAACCCTAGAGGACATAGTAGTCACTATTTCTTCTTGGCAATATCCCATAGATTTCATTGTAATTTCTCCGAAAACCTCTAGGCCCGAACACCTTGTGGTTCTGGGACGACTCTCGCTGTCAACTGTTGACGTCGTCATAGGATGTAGAAACAGAGAAATGATTATTTCTAATGGTCCCCACAACCAAACTCTGTCCATTTTTCCCCTTTCTCAGACAGCTACTGAAGTACCATTATGGATCGAGAACCCGTACGGAGATGAAGATTGTATGTTTCCTTTGTTGTCATTAGATTAGTCTAGAGGTCGCTAGGAGCATTCTGATGAACATGTTTTGCAGCAGTTTTTATCTAACAGTTCTTGAATCAATTATCCTATTTCTTTTAATGGCTATCAACATGTGTTTAGTGATGATTTTTAGGAAACTTTCCATCTAGTTGTCTTCACCTCTTTTGTAGCAATGGAGGAAAGCCATGAACCCACCATCGAACCTGTAGAAATTTTTGAAGGAAAGATCTTACATATCGGTATAGGATTGACTGTAGAACAAAGGCAACAATTGATGAGTATGATTCGTGAACAATCTAGAGCTTTTTCCTGGGATTACTTGGACATGAGGGGCATACATCCAGACACCTGCATCCACCATATCTATACAAATGAAGAAATGAAACTTGTTCGGAAACCACAAAGGAAAATGAACCCAACTCTAAAAGACATTATCAAAGATGAGCTTCAGAAACTTTTGACTACAAATTTTATTTACCCCATTTCTGACAGTAGGTGAGTGTCACCTCTGGTAGTGGTTCTGGAGAAGAATGGCAAGTGGCGTATGTTGTGGGGAAAAGTATCCGACCCGGAATGACCCTATCCCTACTCTAAGGGTGATAGTTCCTTAGCAACAACTGAAAGTAAAAGCTTTGATATTTTCCTTTATGAAAGTACAGAGAAGGAAGAAAAGATTGACCAACCGATATCCTTCGCTTTTGTCGATCTTGTCTTCTCTCTTCGTCCCTTGCTTCCAGCTCCTTATTCTCTTGCCGGCCCAGCTACACAAAGATCCTGCACAAACAAGAGAGGGAAACTACAAGAAACATGTACTCATAACTGATGCATGGATTAGAGTGAATCAGATATACAAGTAAATACAATACATCAATGCAATACAAGTATATAGGAGAACGTTCAAAGCTTTATTGATAGAAGTAAAAGGGTTCTGAGAAGGTTACAACCATCAATGGCTCCAATCCAGCAGCACCTCCCCAGCAGCAAGAAATCTCCTCTTCCCCTCTATAAAAGCAATCACCCAATAGCTCTAACTATAAACCAACAGCACTTCCTTACTTTGCACAAAATTCCAGCCTCCTTAGACCTCATAGAAGAGCTCTATATATAGGATAGAAGAAGAAAGGATGAGTCAGCTTGAGACTGACATAAAGCTGCCTTGTGTCCTTTCCCTCTTCAGTTAATCTTCAGTTCTTAAGTCCACTTGGAGATCCTTGCTTACACATGGAGATCAAGTACCTCTTACTCATCACAGGGCGAATTCCTTGAACCAAGTGTCAGTTTGGAAGCTTCCTGGGCAGTTGACACCTTGCAGAATGACTGTGCCACTTGGCGAATCTCGCCCAGCGCAGGTAGCCTTCATTGGAGTTGACTTTCAGCGCAGGTACAAGGAGGAGCAGTTGACATTCAGCGCAGATGCTCAGTGGAGCAGCTGACATGATCCAAAAATAGCCTGTTTTTGAGTGTTTTCAGGTGGAGAACTGATGGGAAGTGCTGTGGTTTGCTGACCTTGTTCCTCTAGGGGTAAGAACAACATGTTTAGGGACTTTGGATCCCTGTAATTATCGACATTTCATGCTCCATGCTGTGAGGCACAAAAATGTCTATAACAGTTGCCCCCTAAAGTATGAGGCCGTTTATCGGGTGAAATGCTTTATCCAGAGGGTCCGAAGTTCATTCAAGTGCTGAGAGGTGCCCTGTAATACAATACATTATTTTTCATTCTGTTTTCATGATCTAGCTGAGGCGGGCATTCCCATGCTCAGCTTTATAAATACATTTTGGTACATAGAACAGACGATCGTCTGATGGTAGACTGATAATTTTCTGCTGAAATTATCATCCTTTGAGTAGGATGATCATCTGCTGCAATGATGTACATGACAAATGCTTTTATATTTCCTGAATATGTATCGCAGCCCGGATGGATGAAACTAGATCCGGGGTCTTCAAACTCCTTTGATCTTCACTCTAAGTACAAGTCGATCCATGTGAGAATTTCGCTGAAGTCGAACATGGAAAGACATCACTTGATTACCGGTCAATGATGAAAACCATTAACAAGCGCGAGAGGAATCACCGATAATGATAATGACCCTCAAGGTACTGCAGTACAATTCACGTGGCGTGAATAAAGGACTTGGCGTCGAACGCCACGCAAAATCTTCTGGTCGAAGGTCATTGATGTATACCTGTCGCCGGAAGTGAGAAACTTGCCATTGAGGCATGCAAGTTTCAAAGTACTGATGGGGTTGTTCCTAGATCAACTTCTTGGATAATGAGCTGAAGTCGACAAGAAGTGATCCGTCAAAGGAGGGCCTTAATGAATCCCACATCAATGACACGGAACGGAGCTAATGATTTTAGTGGAGGTGAAAACAAACTGTGATATATGATTCAGGGTGGCGATCATGAATGGATGAAGGATAATGTATGGCAGTGGATGGGACACGGTTGACACTTTCAGAATGACCTCTCTTGAACATATAATGACACTGATGCGATGGATCAGTAGCATTACCCCAAAATGTGGATGGTTTGGCGAAGACCATGGTGATGAGACCGGTGAATGAAACAACCCAACCCGATGTGGTACGGAAGAAAAATGTCTTGTTCAAGAGCGACTTGCTACCATTAAGCTTCGATGTTCTCCCAATTTTTCCCCAGTCATTTCTGACCAGTACCTCTTTATTTTTGTCAAGCTTGAGGAGGATAACATATGCTTGTTCTATAACCTGCCCTTCGGGCAAGCCCATCGTTATGATTTAACGAGCTTAGCGATAGGGAAACTCGTTCTCGTCTAAAGACAAGTTTGTCACTATTTAATCATTTTAACGAGTCTAACGACAAGGAAAACTCGGTCCTTTTCATTTTTAGAGAGTCTGAAAAGGTACAGAAAGTTAACTCCATAATTCCTTTTTCGTCATCTAATCCCTTAAGTCCGAAAAAGTATAAAACAATACAGAAGGGATGGGTGTTCGGTACTTTTAACGAGCCGAACAAGACAAGCGCTCGATCTTTTTGTGTAATAATCCCTCAGGTCCAAAAAGATTAAAGTCTAAATGAGGGATAGCTCTTCCGGTCCTTTTAACGAGCTGGAAGGCCAAAACTCGGCAAACTTTTCATATTTTACGAGTCTGAAAAGAGCTCAAAGAGGACTCGTCTTTTGAGGAACGAGTGATAAACAGCGATAGCAACTGATTCCAGGTACAAATTGGAATTTTCCAATCACGGCAGTGTCACAAGGATGGCTAGGTGAAATCACTCTTCGCAGATGTTCCTCAAAATGGGTAAACAATCATATGGGGGTGAACGACCGGCCAAATGACGGTGGAGGTGATGGATGAAAACACGACCAAGGCTTTTAAGGCTGATAAATTTACGATCGCAATGGTTATTTACCGGGATAGGTTCATTTTTTAATGAGCTTGAACTCTGGTGGAAACTTTTGCTCACGCTTTTCTATTTTTTAACGAGCATAAATTCCGCGGTAAAACTGCTCGATTCATGGTCAAATTTGATTTTTTACTTTTACTAGCTTTTCTCTTTAGGTGGTTCGAGCGTCAGGAGATGGCGTTTTCTGAGTATCCATATGTGGGTATGGACTACCGAGGTGATCCGGACTTGGTGCTACCGGATGGCGAGCAATGGGGTGCTATTGGTAAAATCTCTGACCATATCACTGTTTATTGTTTTTACTCATGATGTTACTGTGCAAAACTAATCAAACTCTCGGGTGCATGCAGATGTTGGTCCTGTTCGTCCAGCAGCCCGTCCACGATCGCCAGCTGCTGCCCCAGCAGCAGAGCCTGCTAGGAGAGTTGTTATTCGCGACCTTGGTGATACTGAGACACTTACAGCTGTGCAGGAGTAGGTTGAGAGCCTTACTCGTGGTCTTCCGGATGTACAGATTGACGAGTTACCTTTACAGTTGCAGCGGCACACTATCGGCGTGCCTAGACGATGGACTCGTCTCTTGCGCATGATTGCACAGACCGTGACGTACTATCATGAGCACCACTAGGCTAGGGTGCCCCCTAGCATCTTTTTGAGTTCTAGGTCATACGACCAATTTTGTTTTGATTACAGCACATCATGTACAAACTATAAATAGCTTTACATATTTTGATTTTCGGGGTTTATTATGGTTTATTTGTGATCCACTTGCATTAGCACCGATGCATCTCTTTTTATATATGTCGTAAATGTCTATCTAATACATAGTTTGCTAATGAATCTGTTAATGTGTTCAAGTTTCTGGAAATATGTTGGTATTGAATTGAATCAAACTCTCTTTCCAAAATCTTAACCCTTAGAAACATTCGATAAATAGCTGGATTGCGGACTGAATATATACCAGTGAGTTGTAGTATCACAAGCTGTGAGTCTAGCCTAACAATTAGTCGGCGTATACCATGAGCGATGGTATCAGAGAGGCGTTCAATCAACGCGCTATACTCAGCGATGTTGTTCGTTGACTGCCCAATACACACACCTCTGAAGCTCACTAACTCGCCGCTTGGATCAAAAATGGCCCAGGCTGCGGAGGACAAATTCCGCGTACTACGACTCGCTCCGTCGGCATATCCTACATATGTCTCAGAGAAATTCGACATCTGCAACAAACGAGAAGGGTGGATTACTAAACTGAAACAAACACTTTAGCGAAAACAAAATACAACAAAAGCACTCAGGTTACTATTCAGGCATAGTAACGCTTGAGGTACAACCCGTTGCGGGGTTGCGCCAGTGGTATCCCGTCATAATCCATTAACTCGTAGGCTCCTTTTGCTAACACCCTTTTAACAATATAGGGACCCATCCATAAGGACTTAAATTTTCCTGCTCCTAATTTGTCGGATTCTTGGTCGTAAAGCAAAACCAAGTCACCCTCAGAGAAGATACGAGGTTTGACATTCTTGTCGAACTGCGCCTTGACTCGTTTCTTATGGGCTTCGTTCGCCAAAGCGGCGTCACGACGGTTTTCATCCAACTGGATCAATTCCAAGAAACGAGCCTCTTCTTCTGAGGTTCCGGGGAGGAGGTCAATTGCGAGTTTAAGAGACGAAATTTCGCACTGGATCGGTAAGACTGCCTCTAGGCCATACACCAATTGGAATGGTGTGAACCCAGTGGCGTTTTTTACCGAGGTTCGGTAAGCCCACAATGCTGAGTACAGGAGTAGGTGCCATCTTCTTTTGTGAACCCCGATCATCCTTTGCAACATACGCTTCAGGACCTTGTTGATTGCCTCAACTTGTCCGTTGGCTTGTGGATAATATGGGGTAGAGCTGTCGTGAGATAGCCCTAGTTTGGCAGCTAATTCAACCATCATGTGATTGCGAAAATGCGATCCATGATCTGTCACTATAGCCTGCGGAACGCCGAACCTGGCGACTACATGATTAAAAAAGAAAAGGGCAGCTGTTTCACCAGTGTTATCCAATGTAGGCATCGCCTCGGCCCATTTGGTAAAATAGTCAACAGCGACTATAATATACCCATGCCCCCCGGTCGAGGTGGGGTTACATTGCATGAAATCGATGCCCCACTTGGCGAAAGGCCCAACAGCAACTATAGGCTGCAAAGGTGCGGGTGGTCTCCTGGTTTTGCTATCAAAGATCTGACACGCATGGCAACTTCTGACAGCTATTATGCAATCTTTAAACATAGTTGGCCAGAAATATCCTGCTCGTAAGATTCTTTGTGCTGTTGCATATCCAGATTGATGCCCCCCGCACGCACCTGAATGACAATCATTCAGGGATTTCTCGGCCTCCTCATGGGTAAGGCACCTCCTTAGAACCGTATCGACACCACGACGGTAAAGTGTATCACCGACAATCATGTAGTCTTTAGATTGGTATCGTATACGCTTCTGTTCCGAGTGTGAGGTATTAGGCCTAAATTTTTGTGTTTGGAGATAAACAATGATGTCTCCATACCACTCATTTGCTTCAGATTCAGAAACTCCAAGGGAAAGAAAACTTTCTGAGGAGGTTCATTCCAAATTACACAGAAATTGCCAAAGGTTATACTTGTTGTGGGGAAAAGTATCCGACCCGGAATGACCCTATCCCTACTCTAAGGGTGATAGTTCCTTAGCAACAACTGAAAGTAAAAGCTTTGATATTTTCCTTTATGAAAGTACAGAGAAGGAAGAAAAGATTGACCAACCGATATCCTTCGCTTTTGTCGATCTTGTCTTCTCTCTTCGTCCCTTGCTTCCATCTCCTTGTTCTCTTGCCGGCCCAGCTACACAAAGATCCTGCACAAACAAGAGAGGGAAACTACAAGAAACATGTACTCATAACTGATGCATGGATTAGAGTGAATCAGATATACAAGTAAATACAATACATCAATGCAATACAAGTATATAGGAGAACGTTCAAAGCTTTATTGATAGAAGTAAAAGGGTTCTGAGAAGGTTACAACCATCAATGGCTCCAATCCAGCAGCACCTCCCCAGCAGCAAGAAATCTCCTCTTCCCCTCTATAAAAGCAATCACCCAATAGCTCTAACTATAAACCAACAACACTTCCTTACTTTGCACAAAATTCCAGCCTCCTTAGACCTCATAGAAGAGCTCTATATATAGGATAGAAGAAGAAAGGATGAGTCAGCTTGAGACTGACATAAAGCTGCCTTGTGTCCTTTCCCTCTTCAGTTAATCTTCAGTTCTTAAGTCCACTTGGAGATCCTTGCTTACACATGGAGATCAAGTACCTCTTACTCATCACAGGGCGAATTCCTTGAACCAAGTGTCAGTTTGGAAGCTTCCTGGGCAGTTGACACCTCGCAGAATGACTGTGCCACTTGGCCAATCTCGCCCAGCGCAGGTAGCCTTCATTGGAGTTGACTTTCAGCGCAGGTACAAGGAGGAGCAGTTGACATTCAGCGCAGATGCTCAGTGGAGCAGCTGACATGATCCAAAAATAGCCTGTTTTTGAGTGTTTTCAGGTGGAGAACTGATGGGAAGTGCTGTGGTTTGCTGACCTTGTTCCTCTAGGGGTAAGAACAACATGTTTAGGGACTTTGGATCCCTGTAATTATCGACATTTCATGCTCCATGCTGTGAGGCACAAAAATGTCTATAACAGCGTATCTTCGTTGACTATAGATAATTAAACAAGGCCACATTGCGTGACTATTTTCCACTACCCTTCATTGATCAAGTCCTCAACATGCTTTCAAGTATGAAGTATTTTTCTTTTCTAGATGGGTACAAAGGCTATAATCAAATACAAATAGCTGAAGAAGACCAAAAGAATACTACTTTTACATGCCCTTGGGGTACTTATGCATATAGAGTCCTCCCCTTTGGTCTTTGTAACGCCCCCGCCACTTTTTAGAGAGTTGTACTTGCATTTTCTCTGATTTGATCCATGACTGTGTGGACGTCTATATGGACAACTTCACATTTTATGTAGATGACTTTTTATGGGTTTTGGAAAATATAGATAAAGTATTGATTCACTGTCAAGAAGCTAATCTAGCCCTTAGTAGTGATAAATGTAAGATGATGCAAACTAAGGGGATTTTTCTAGGCCATCATGTGTCACTAGAAGGAATTCAAGTTGATCCAGCAAAGATCGAGGCAATCTCGCATATCCCTATTCCTTGTTCGCAAAAAGAGGTAAGAATATTTTTAGGGCACACAAGTTATTATCGATGATTTATTGAGAATTTCACTAGAATTGCAGCGCCATTATTTAAATTGTTAATTAAAGATGCTGACTTTGTATGGAATTTTGACTTTCAATAGGCTTTTCAGGTACTAAAGGAAGAGTTGTCCACTGCTCCAGTATTGAGAGGGCCAAATTGGTCCTTACCTTTTCATATTTGTATAGATGCTTTAGATACTGCATTGGGAGCGGTCTTGGGACAAAGGGAGGATATCTTTCCCTAGGCTATTTATTTTGTTAGCAAAAATATTTCTCCTGCCGAATTAAATTATACGATTACTAAAAAAGAGTTGTTAGTAGTTGTGCATGCTATAAGAAAGTTTAGGCATTATATTACCAGTTATGAGACATTTGTCCATACCGATCATTCTGCTGTTAGATTTTTAATGACAACCTATTACTAACTGTAGGATAACAAGATGGTTGTTGCTTTTACAATAATTCAATATAATTGTAATTGATAGGGTTGGAAGGGATAACTTCGCAACTGACTTCTTATCTCATTTGAACATTGCGTAGGGAAGCATGCCAACACCAGTGCCTAATGAATTTCTAGATGAAGCATTATTTTCCATTTCTACTATTACTCCTTGGTTCGCTGATGTTGCCAATTATCTGGTATCAAGGAAATTACCTCAAAACATGTCGGCTCGAGAAAAACATAATATAGTGCAGTGTAGTGCTAATTTCTCTTGGATCGAAGGGGATCTATTTTATACCAGGCCAGACTTGATTATGAGGTGGTGTGTGTGGGAAGATGAAATGTATGATGTGCTGAGAGCCAGTCACAATGAGCCTTGTGGTGGCCATTTTTCCAATAAAAGGACTGCATACAAAGTTCTCCATACTAGATAGTATTGGCCTACAATTTTTAAAGATGCCAAGAAGTTTGTTTTGAGTTGTGACGCTTGCCAATGGATGGGGAGACTAGTTACCTCTGATGAAATGCCTCTTCAACCACAAATCACCATTGAACCTTTTGAGAAGTGGGCATTGGACTTCGTACGACCCATCTCCCCAATGTAAAAAAAGAAAAACTACATCTTGGTATGCATTGACTACGTCACCAAGTAGGTGGAGGCTAAAGCATTGTATGCTGCCACTGAAAAGGCAGTAGTAGATTTCCTTTTCGAGGATATCTTTATGAGATTCAATGTGCCTTGTGAAATCATCACTGACTAGGGTACACAATTTACATCAAAGGTGGTCAAGGCACTCATGGAGTAGTATCAAATTAAGCATCGCAAATCAACTCCTTACCATCGCTAGGCTAATGGGAAAGTGGATTCCATGAACAAAATCTTGGAATCCATCCTCACAAAAACTATTCAATTGCATCATATGGATTGGGTGGATAAGTTATTGGAGGCACGATGGGCTTACTGGATCACTTTGAGAAATGTGACAAGACACACACCTTATGAGTTAGTCTATGAAACAAGTTCTCTTGCCCATTAAGTTCCAAGTAAAAACATTCAGGACTGCCACCCAGTTGGGCATGAATCTAAATGAAGCTCAAGAGCAAAGGCTGATGTAATTGAATGAACTTGATGAAATTCGACAAGATGCCTACCATAGAATTGCATTGCTGTAGAGCCAAAGAGCTCAATGGCACAAAAAATTTATCGAGAAGAAAGTCTTTTGTCTAGGTGACTGGGCCTTATTATATGATAGTAAGTTTAAGCATTTTAAAGGTAAATTTTCTACCAGATGGTTAGGACCTCATGAAGTAAATGAAGTTTTTTATAATGGTTCAGTTTGTATTTGTACTATCGATGATGATAAGACTTCTTTTGTATTAAATGGTCATCGGCTTAAAGTTTATCACAAACCACTTTCACGTGATCAGTTTTTGTAGGAAGTATGAAAGGATCCAGGGTTGGAGCTGATACATGCAAATGACCAACCCTTTGCTGGTTTAGTTGATTAATTTCTTTATAATTATTTATGCATATATATATATATATATATATATATATATATATATAGAGAGAGAGAGAGAGAGAGAGAGAGAGAGAGAGATAAACCAGTGGGCTGTTATTTTTCATATTTACACGTGGTTTTCCCCACAACCCATGTAGAATAAAGGAGGAATTCACCAAGAGCAAGTTTATTCCTTTATCCATGCCTAGTGGATTACCTATGGAAAAGGAACCTATGGAGTCTTTGGAGGCCTTCAAACTCTCTAAACATGAAGCTCTCGAGCATTGACTGATCCAGGCTTGCAAAATGATATGGACCAGTATTAGTCTATGGATTCCTTGAGTATAGAGTTGTTATTTTCCGGGCTCAAGGAAATGTTTATGAAAAGGAAACCCCCTGGAGTCTACTATGGGAAATTCAGACTCTCTAAACATGAATGCCTTGAGCACAAACTACTTTAGGCTCGCTAAAACAATAAAGTAGTGGTAGTTTAGGGATCCTTTGGGCATTGAATTATTCTTTCAAGGCCCAAGGGAATAATTACGAAAAAGAAGCCCCCTTGGAGCTCTCTTTTCGGACATTTCTAGCTCCCTAAATAAGAAATGCCCCAGGTAGTTGTCATCTCAGGCCTGTTCAAAAACCATGAGATGATAGACAAGGTTCTAGTGCTATCCCACAGCATATTTGATGCCAATTTGTCAAAAGAATTACAGATCTATGTTCCATTTCCTATGTTTAATTAATTTTGTTCTCAAGTACTTAATGTTGGGCTAAAGTTTTCCTGAGAATCAGTTTGTCTCAAGATTCCAAAATATTTGTAATGATATGAATGTTCAAGTGCTAATCCTGACAAAAGCACCATCAGTCTCTTAAAAACATATCAGTCTCTCAAAAATATCTAAACTTTGCTGCTAAAAGCACCAAGAAGTCTTCTCAGATGTTGGGTCTCTCAGTTCACTGAAAAATCATTGTTCTCTGAACAGTGAGGAAACATGTTTCAACTGATGGACCTGGAAGGGGTCCACACTATCTTCTATACCCAAGATCATTACAATGACATATATATTACACTTAACTTACCTAATTTGGTCTTAGATAGTTCTAATGCTCACCAAATGTAATTGTATTTTACCTAATTTCCTAAAAATTTGGGCTCTATTCCTATTTCCACCCCCACTTCCTAATGTATTCTTGGATTTGATCGAACCACTTCCCGTTTCATCTTCCTCATGATTATGATCCCTATCCTTTCCTAACGTATATTCATAATTCTGGCATGATTTCCCTTGATGGGCATGACATACACTGATCCGTGGGATGAATGCGTACGCACAAGTGTTAGTATGATGTGATGAATAGTCTTTGGTTGAGGTCGACGCTAAGTTTATTCCATATCAGTGGTCCTTTGCCAGCTTTTGTTCATAGGTATGATGTCGTAATGATGCATGATTGTCACCTCTCACTCCAAAAGGCAGCCAGAGAATTATTTCTCTCGATGGCCATGACTCCAACATGAAATACACATTCCTTTCTAAGTGCATTACCTTAAGTTCCATTCCTAAATTTTTATTTGTTGCATCGTTTCTATTTATTCACAATCACTCCATATGAATTGTTCTCACCACAGAGGTGTCTCGTAATTGCGATTGGGTTCTAATTGTGGAGTGACATTTGCTAGAAGAGATTTGGTTCATTGGTTCAATTGATCATTTGTTTGTGCCAGCGAATTCTACAAGTGCACTCAGAATTTGACCATGGGAGTGGATAAGCATGAGCCAACATTTGGCCAGTTTTCGTGGACCCTTAAGTATCAGTCTTGTAAGACGGTCATCAAAGAGGAAGGATGGATAGTTTTTCTCCAAACGTTTTAGGGGTATAATAATGCAATTGCTTTGTCCTTTGCCCAAACATTTGACAGGAAGAGAGCCAAAGTTGGAAACTTGTAACTCAAGATCACAGAGTAGTCTCTCAGCAAAGCAATAGGCATACCTTCAAGTGGGGAGCATTTCTTCAAGGGTGGCTAATTACATATTCCCAATTGTTCAGTGTTTCTAAAACCGACTTATCAGTCACTAAGTTGGGCCAAAGGAGGCTTGTGTACCTGCATTCAAGATCAATGGCATCCCTTGTTAACTATGATCCAGTGTTTCTTAACCTACAAAGGAACGTACGACATTGTTTTTCTATATCATATCAGGCTCTTGATGCATTTTACAGAGGACTCCTCCATAAATATTCCCCATTTCTTGAAATTAAGCCTCCACAAGATGGCTAGGGGAGTGAAATTTGAGGGTAAGAAACTAGAGACTTCCCTCTACCACCATAGCTTGATTAAAATTTTGAATATGGCTGAATTGAGTAAGATAAAGAATTCTTAGGAAGAATTTCTCATAGAGAACTTTCCAGGAGAAGAGACACAGGTCAAGTGGAGATAGAGGCCTATTGGTAGAACCTTGAAGTCTAGGAGAGAAACCCCTGCACCTACCTCACAAAGTACCCCTACTTCCCCCACTTCTCTTGCCCATTCCATGTCACCTCCTCCCAATAATTCTAAAATTCCTAATCCCTATTTTAGCCAGGCAACTAAGCCTTCAAAAATATAGTTAGAAAAGAAGCAAAAGGAGAAAAGGGAAAGGGAGACTTTAACCTCCACAGATGAGCCAGCTGAAATTCCCTCAACAGGTCAACAAAGTCATCAGCCCAAGAACAAGGTTAGGATAACCTTGTTTCTTGCTTACAAAAATTCAGTTCCTACTATAGAAACTTCCATACAAGGTAGAAGAAGGACTTGAAGCATCAAAAAACATCCTTACACCCCATCTACATTTTGAGCTGCCAATCCTCAACAAGTGTTTGTAACTTCATCTCCATAGTTTGTTGCTCAATCTCAATTATCTCTCCCTCATTCTCCTTCACCTCCATTACAGTCCCAAATTCCCGATGACATTGTCCAAGATTTACACTGTCTAGTCAATTTAACGTCTTAAATTGCTCTACATAAATTATCAATCCGGGTATCGTAAACTGATGAAGTGTGGTGCACCATATGTGCTTAGTTAACCTTTTTCTTACTTCGTTGTTTTATAGATTTTATTTTGTTTTGGGGTCTTGTTCTTGTTGATCTCCTAAAGTATCTAATGCAAATGGAAATCCTATTCTAAATTCGTAAGAATACTTGTAAAGGTCAAGTATGGTTGTAGATTTCAAGACAAGGTCTATGTCCCTAATGGTAACTTCCAAAACTTAGCACTTCAAAAGATCTTAAAACATGTTATTGATGGAATTAGTACTTAAACAAAAGTGTAAGTATGCAGCTACTTTAATCAAGCAAGAGATGAAATACTGATTATGAAATCATTCTCTACTGCTGGACTAAATACGGAAATAAAAGTTAAGCTATTGCACTCAAACAAATCAAAAACTGCAAACCAATAAAAAGTAAAATCAAATCACATCATTCATAGTCTGATTCCTCGCCAGGTGGTCTAAGATATGGCTTTCGGAGATAATCATCAATAACATGAGCAATCTGATATCTAATTGCAGAAAAGTAAAACTAAAATCAAATCACATCAATTCATAGTCTGATCCCTCGCCAGGTAGTCTCGTTATGGCTTTTGGAGGTAATCATCAACAACTTGAGCAATCTGATATCTAATTGCAAAAAAGTAAACTTAAAATCAAATCACATCAATTCATAGTTTGATCCCTCGCTAGTTAGTCTCGCTATGGCTTTTGGAGGTAATCATCAACAACTTGAGCAATCTGATATCTAATTGCAGAAAAGTAAACTTAAAATCAAATCACATCAATTCATAGTCTGATCCCTCGCCAGTTAGTCTCGCTATGGCTTTCGGAGGTAATCATCAACAACTTGAGCAATCTAATATCTAATTGCAGAAAAGTAAACTTAAAATCAAATCACATTAATTCATAGTTTGACCCCTCGCCAGTTAGTCTCGCTATGGCTTTCGGAGGTAATCATCAATAACTTGAGCAATCTGATATCTAAACTAACTAACAAAGCAAATGAATAAGATTGAAATCAAAGCATAACTGAAATTAAAAAGTTAAAAAAACAAAGTCAGTAGAGAGGTAAATTTCATGTCACTATTTGATACAAAAACATGTAAAGAAAAACTAATCTACAATCAACCAGTTGAACACACTTATATGAATTAAAATTGCATGAATGAAAATCTAATCTATCAAACTTGAAAGCAATCAAATGACATAATGAAATCAAAGCAAAATTACAAAATAAAATCTACTCTACCTTACATTCTAATATGCTCCATGACATCTACTTCACATCTCCTTCCATATTGAGAACATCAAAGCTTTATTCAAATTCTTCAAAATTACAAAGTACAACAAAGCTCTCCAAAGCTTTCCAAAGCCATCTCACAAGTTAACAAGCTTAAGAACTAACAAACTAAGACTCACAAGCTAAAATACTAACAAATGAATGAAAGAGATCTCCTATTTATACAAAAAGATGAGAAGCCATCTCATTAATGAGAGTCCATGAATCTCTCCCTCTACCTCTAGAGTCCTAATCAAAATAGGAACTGATAAGACACATGTCTTCTTAGAGTTACAATATAATTGGGAGATGTGACACATATCCTCATGTGCCCATGATTCTTTCCACTCAAATTCGAATTTGGCCTTAAAGTGCCACATAAGGGTCTTCTAGAAGCCTCCTTTCAACCTACACATGTCAACAATCTCAACCCATTTGTTAGGTATAAGCATATGCACATTATTTTCTAATTTTTAACCACAAATTCACTTAAAAAGCTTAGAATTAATAAAGATTGGAAAAACATAAATGTGGCCCAATGATAATGAGAGTGGGATGA
Organism: Pinus tabuliformis; assembly: GCA_031772625.1. Lineage (NCBI taxonomy): Eukaryota > Viridiplantae > Streptophyta > Pinopsida > Pinales > Pinaceae > Pinus > Pinus tabuliformis. Next base: position 291,462,820 of record CM062810.1, read on the forward strand.
ATGTGGTGACATAGTAGTGAAAAGGAGGTGAAATGGAGGTGATATAATGGACATAATAGTGAAAGTATAATTGAAATGAATGACATTTTCAAGACTCAACATACCTCCCAACTGAAGCTATTGCATGTCCTCATGCAATATATATTACATTAACTCTTTTGATCCTTGACCTTTGGCTTAACTTTGCATGATATCATTTGATAACTTCATATTTTTGCAAAGTGTTTTACTTGAATTGCAACATGGTTGGTTCTTGTGTTACAACCATTTTTTTTTTTTTTTTTTGCATTCTATTTTAATCTTTGAACTTTGCATAATGATATTTTGATTATTGTTGCAAAGTATATCTTTATTGGATTGCATGATGGTTGGTTTTTGTGTGACAACCATGATTTTGTTTGTATCCAATTTATCCTTTAAGCACTTTTTTGAAAAGCCATTGTATGCTCATAATAACAATGTAATAGTTAATATATGTTGGAAGTATGTGGGCTCCTGAGTATGGTATGGACATAACAAGATATGAATATGAATGTATCCCCCCCCCCCAACTGATGGTATTGGAAATTTTATGAAATGAGGAAGAGAAATGTTTTTCCTAACAATTATCATTCTAGCTTTTTATAGAATTATATGGTCAAAAGTTAGAAAATGGCGTACCTTAACTTACCCTTTGGAATGGAAGAGTTGTATATGTGGTGGCTGCAAAATTCTGATCATATTCTTCTTCAAGTGGCTGAACAAAAGGAGTCATGGATAAAGAGTTAAGATGACTTTTTATTGCTTCTACTAAAACCTGCTGAATCTGCTCCAAAATGCTGAAAATAATAGTCTTCATGTCTTCAAAACTCATTGGCACAATTCCTGCTATGTAAAAATATGTTCTGATGTCGAACATAGTAGGAAATTGTTGACTTAGTGGCCATTAATGGATGCCACTAGTCAACACGAGAACTCTCACCATTGATGACAATGAGAGTCAAGATGCCCAAACACATCTTGCTAGGTATGAATGATTTTGCCAATGTCGAGTCACCTAGAAGATCTGACGAACAAGGGACATTAATGTATTCCCATTGTTTGTCAGCATGAGGACTTGCCATTAAGGCATGCAAGCCTCAAGGTGTCTTTACAAAGAACTTAGACTCAAAGGACTATGGACTCAATAACTTGCATTGAAGCAGGGCTTATTTGCGAAATGAAAATGACAAGGAATGGAAGATGAAAATGGAAGATGGCAATGGAGAGTAGAAATGGCAATGGGCAATAAGCATGTGAACAAGCCTCTTGCTTTTATTTGTGGGTTGTGAATGGACAAAAAGATATGGAAAGTGTGTGAATGTAAATGGAAAATATGGAGGAAAATGAGATGAATTGTTTATTATGAGGTATGGATGTGATGGATGGATGTGATAGAGACAATAGTATCTGAAAGTTTTTCAAGTCTTTGGATCTGATTTTGCATCAACGTATTTCCTCTTTATTGTTGATCATCCTCTTATGAAACAAATTGGTCTCTTAGAGAGACACCATTCTCTTGTAGTCATTTGTCCTTTCTCCGAAACCTGCAAAAAAACTAATACTTCTTCTGCAATGGAATGTAAGGTTATCAAAGGAGAGAGGTGATCAATCTCTCTAGTTATGATATTTACGCACAAAACTAAGAATTTGTATTAATGAAACAAGTCTTCAAAGGAAAAATCAAAAGAATTTATACCTGCTTTGGAATTGGTTCCCCAAGTTGAATGTTTCTTCTTTTCAGCAATTTATTTCATTATTTGCCATTTCAAATTCTAATGATGGATTTCTCATTGTGTATATCTTGTTGAGATCTTTCTGGCTGCGGAATTGGACTTTAGCTGTGGAATGTGCACGGTTTCTGTAGCTAAGAATCTTGAATACAAAGTTAGCCATTCATCTTTCATCATCAATCCAAAATTAATCAATACCTTCAAAAAAGTGAGCAAATATAACTTATTCATTTCATTGATTCAAAATTATTTTTTTTTCTTCACATGCAGCGACTTAGTGTGGCGACTCAGTGTGGCGACTTAGTGATAACACACAATTTGACTTCCCTTTGACCGAGGTCTTTTTCATCGAATTGGATCAAATGAATATGACACCATCCATATACTGATATTTTCCCAGCTACCCATGTGGCTTGTTTTTCTTGATGACACCTGCAACCTAGATTTTAACAAAAACAGCTGTAGAAAGTTGAATTAGCTACGGAAAGTGGCTGCATTCCGCAGCTAAAAAACAGTCAATCATTAGTTTTCTAATTTAGTTATTTTCTTCATTGTCTGCATGTAGGAACTCTGTGAATGCTAGTGGCATATGAAGCAAAACAGTTTCAGTGATGGAAATGGAATACCAGGGTACCTACTCTTGTGCTGCTCTTTTTTTTTTTTTAAAGATATACCCGAAGTGTCACTTTTCTACTGCCTTCTGAATCATAAACCTCGAAGATGAATTCAATCTTTTGGTTACTTAGTAATTAGGCACGGGAACAATTTTAGAGCACTTCGACTATCAAAAGGATGCTTATGCAAGAGTGCAAATATGCAAGAGCTAGTATGCAGAAATGATAGATTATTTTCAAGATCAAACGAAAACCAATGATTTCAAGAATACCATTATAATGCACCAGACTTTGATATGATTCAGATCAGCCCAAAATTATCATGCAAACAGTCCCAAAATCTCACTTGAAAAACAAACAAGATATTACTTATTGAGCCTTTAAGTGTATTAGGATTATCATAACTTATTTTCAGGACTAAACTTTGAGGATTACACTGTTGTAGCAGTTATATCAGACTTCTAAAATACACAAGACTACTAAGGAAAATGAGCAACAAAGCTTCAACTTATAGTTTGATAAACAACTGAAGGCACATCATGATAAACCCTCCACTCCTTCCAGTTTCTAAATCATAAAACAACCCATTTCCCTTTGCTGTCATGCTTTTATTTTCTATTATCTGTGCCCTGTTCATTATACAATATGGATGATCATCCATATTGGCCAATTTTGTCTACCTCATTCACATTTTCACCAGTGAGAATTTGAAAGTACTATCTAAATCATACTTTGAGTCCATTGGGTCTGTAAGAGGATCTCTTCATCTCCATGCTACCCATTAACATAATCACCAATTAAAAACAGAGTTATGCTGAATGAATAATCCACTAATTATCTTCTTCACCACTCATTCATTTATAAAGTTCACGTGAATGGTTTTTTAAGAGTAGAAAATGAGTAAATAAATATGATAATGATTTCATTCACGTCTTTGAAATGCACTCACATTCTCCTCTTTCACACATTATAAAATCAAATTTCAGTGCATTATACCATGCAGTTCTACCACCGAGAGTGATCACTCCTCCACACAGAATAATTATGCACTCAAACTCCACTATCATAGTCCAAGCAATATGGATGTAAAAGAGTCGTATTCACTTGGTCAAGTTATCCAATTTAGTTGTTAAACAGGTGGAGTGGAGAAGTTTGGTTGAAGATAACAAATCAGTTTGGAAGAGGCATACTCAACTAGTTCACGTAATGGAATTAATTCACTAGCAGAGCCGTCTTCAATTGGGATTACAGGTGTTAATGAGTTATAGACAAATGGAAATAAAAGGTGGGAGACATGGTGGAGTAAATTCCAGCACATAATCAAATTAGAATTCTCATTTCCGAATTAAATCACAGCCTGTTCGTTTAATTGAAAATTCCGTTTTTTTTCACGCGGTAGGCAAAAATGTGCTCCAAAGAACCGAGAAATTCTCTTAAACCGCCACGAATTTCTTGAAACAGTTTCTGGGTTATCTAATTGACCCTACTGGCGAAAAAACCCATGTTTTATTTTTTTCAAATTCGCCTCCGTTTGGCCAAATCATGCTCTCAAAGTTTGAAGTTTTTCTTTGTTTCACGTTTTTTTTCTAAATTGCTGTGGCAAATGCGTTTTCTTTAGGTTTGCAATATCTATAGCAGCCAGTGGTAGCAAGTGAACATGTTTTACAGTAACTATCCCATGTTTTCATAGAAACAACTAAATCTTTCACATGTTGAGCTATGGGTAGTTTTGCAATTTTCAGCACAGAGAATAGCCTATGTTACTTCATCATCGATTAGATCAAGAACAGAAACAACTACTGTAGCATAAGATGGTTTAACTTTTTCCTTGATTGGCTTTCCTTCCCTTCCTCCAGTGCAGAATTACTTCAAACAAAGGTGCACTCTCAGAATAATTTGATCAAGGAATTGTAAATCGATTAACCCCAAATTCTAAGTCATTGATTACACCAGACTCCTGAGAAGTTCTTGGTTGATGAATTTGAGCTTGTCAAAGATATAATTTGTTGATTCGAATGTGCTTTCCCTTTATTTTAAAGCCAAAATGAAGACAATGTCTACAAGTAGGGCAGGAAGAGTTAGAATGAATCCATTTGTCTACGCATTCTGTGTGGAAGCCATGGTCGCAATTCAGCCACATTGTGGCATCCCCTGTCATGAATTCTGCCAAGTAGATAATGCATTCTATTCCAAGCTATGGCATAATTATTTGAGTCGATCTTAGTTAACTCCATAGATTTGTAGGTTTTTTCTTTTTCTTTTTGTTAATGCTTTTGCAGGTTCGTTTTAAGGCCAAAGCTTGAACAGGGATGCAAATTTCTATTGAAGCCACAGTGGAAGTCAGGATTGAAGATAGCCATAGATTGTTTTTTTTTCTCTGAAATTGTGAAATTTTATAAGAAGGATTAATGATTTTCAATTTCAGGCAGCAAAGACTTCAAGGAAAATATGCTAAAAACAAGACTTTGATTGAGGTCTTAGGCTGGTTTTTTATCGATCTGAGTTGGGTGACTAGCATAGAATCCATGTCGGGACAATTCTGGAGATGCCCATGTGGTCGTTTTCTTCATTGGACACCTTAACCTGCTAAACCTTGAAATCAGCTACGGAATTCTCAACTAACTGTGGAATTAGGCTACATTCCGCAGCTAAGATGCAAAACCTTATTAAAACAAGATACAGTGTTTTGAGGACCACTACAAACCATAACCAGTCAATCTTGGACAGTTGAACCTATCAAAGCAGTTGGGTTTCATTATTTTTTTTTGAATCAATTGAAATGATGAAGTTTATTTTATCTCCATTTTTTTTCTTTTTTTTCTTTATTTATTTATTTTTTATTTTTATTTTTAACATAACAATTATTTTTCTGATCCTCCAGATCACACGAAGTGCAGGAAGAGAGGATACTCAAGAATTATTAATTTTTTTTTTTTACATAACAATCATTTCTCTGATCCTCTAGATCACAAAAAGTGCAGGAGGAGAGCATACTCAAGAATTATTAAATTTTTTTAGATGTAAAAAATAAGGTCTCCGAATTACACTTCCCCGGCAACAGCGCCCAAATGTCTAGTCAATTTAACATCTTAAATTGCTCTACATAAATTATCAATCCGGGTATCGTAAACTGATGAAGCGTGGTGCACCATATGTGCTTAGTTAACCTTTTTCTTACTTCGTTGTTTTATAGATTTTATTTTGTTTTGGGGTTTTGTTCTTGTTGATCTCCTAAAGTATCTAGTGCAAATGGAAATCCTATTCTAAAGTCTTAAGAATACTTTTAAAGGTCAAGTATGGATGTAGATTTCAAGACAAGGTTTATGTCCCTAATGGTAACTTCCAAAACTTAGCACTTCAAAAGATCTTAAAACATGTTATTGATGGAATTAGTACTTAAAAAAAAGTGTAAGTATGCAGCTACTTTAATCAAACAAAAGATGAAATATTGATCATGAAATCACTGTCTCTACTGCTGGTCTAAATACGGAAATAGAAGTTAAGCTATTGCACTCAAGCAAATAAAAAACCGCAAACCAATAAAAAGTAAAATCAAATCACATCATTCATAGTCTGATTTCTCGCCAGGTAGTCTAAGCTATGGCTTTCGGAGATAATCATCAATAACATGAGCAATCTGATATCTAATTGCAGAAAAGTAAAACTAAAATCAAATCACATCAATTCATAGTCTGATCCCTCGCCAGGTAGTCTCGCTATGGCTTTTGGAGGTAATCATCAACAACTCGAGCAATCTGATATCTAATTGCAGAAAAGTAAACTTAAAATAAAATCACATCAATTCATAGTCTGATCCCTCGCCAGTTAGTCTCGCTATGGCTTTCGGAGGTAATCATCAACAACTTGAGCAATCTGATATCTAATTGCAGAAAAGTAAACTTAAAAAATCAATTCACATCAATTCATAGTCTGATCCCTCGCCAGTTAGTCTCGCTATGGCTTTCGAAAGTAATCATCAACAACTTGAATAATCTGATATCTAATTGCAGAAAAGTAAACTTAAAATCAAATCACATCAATTCATAGTCTGACCCCTCGCCAGTTAGTCTCGCTATGGCTTTCGGAGGTAATTATCAATAACTTGAGCAATCTGATATCTAAACTAACTAACAAAGCAAATGAATAAGACTGAAATAAAAGCATAACTGAAATTGAAAAGCTAAAAAAACAAAGTTAGCAGAGAGGTAAATCTCATGTCACTATTTGATGCAAAAACATGTAAAGAAAAACTAATCTACAATCAACCGGTTGAACACACTTACATGAATTAAAATTGCATGAATGAAAATCTAATCTATCAAACTTGAAAGCAATCAAATGACATAATGAAATCAAAGCAAAATTACAAAATAAAATCTACTCTACCTTACATTCTAATATGCTCCATGACATCTACTTCACATCTCCTTCCATGTTGAGAACATCAAAGCTTTATTCAAATTCTTCAAAATTACAAAGTACAACAAAGCTCTCCAAAACTTTCCAAAGCCATCTCACAAGCTAACAAGCTTAAGAACTAACAAGCTAAGACTCACAAGCTAAAAGACTAACAAATGAAGGAGAGAGATCTCCTATTTATACAAAAAGATGAGAAGCCATCTCATTAATGGGAGTCCATGAATCTCTCCCTCTACCTCTAGAGTCCTAATCAAAATAGGAACTGATAAGACACATGTCTTCTTAGAGTTACAATATAATTAGGAGATATGACACATATCCTCATGTTCCCATGATTCTTTCCACTCAAATTCGAATTTGGCCTTAGAGTGCCACATAAGGGTCTTCTAGAAGCCTCCTTTCAACCTATTCATGTCAACAATCTCAATCCATTTGTTAGATATAAGCATATGCACATTATTTTATAATTTTTAACCACAAATTCACTTAAAAAGCTTAGAATTAATAAAAATTGGAAAAACATAAATGTGGCCCAATGATAATGAGAGTGGGATGAATGTGGTGACATAGTAGTGAAATGGAGGTGATATAATGGACATAATAGTGAAAGTGTAATGGAAATGAATGACATTTTCAAGACTCAACACACACACTTCCACTCAGCCTTCAGAAAATCAAAAACAACAATTCTCTTCACCTAAACAAAGTGTAAGTCAGATGCCCAGAGGAAGTTCTTCCCAAAAATCCATAGCTCCAGTAAGGACACCTATTTTCGAAGAAGAAGAGAACCTAAGAATTAATTTGATCAGACTCTAGAAAAGTATTGGTAAACTCAAAGATCAAGCTCATAAATTTAAGGTACTGTTTCACTATGTTAGAGGAGTGAATAATCAACTGCGTGATAGTAACTTGAGACTCTTCGTTCAAAATTATGATTTGAAGAGAAAGAATAGACAAATTTTGACATGGAAAGTAGCCTGGACTCATCCTACAAAAAGGATCAATGCTCAACAGTTAGCCAGGGAGTTCACCAAATGTTCAGTGCCAGTGAAAAGAGGACTTGAAGTCTTGTTCAAGGCAGTTGACCTTTGACCAGACACTTAGGCGATTCAATCTCTTTTTGGTTTGAGATGCATGAGGACATGCATCACCTCAAGAATGGGGGAGATGTTGGACTCTGTTTTTGTCTCTTCTCATACACTTTTCATAGTTCTTTTTTCCCTGTTTTAATCTACAGTTGAACTATTTTCATTTCATTTTGACCTTCTTGTGCCTAGACTATACCAAATTTCCATCCAAGGTAAAAGAATTACAAATGGTGTTGTTTTAGATATTTTGATGATCAATATTAGGTAGTTGAATGTGTGCTTGTTTGTTTACTAATCATTATGGGTGATAGATGTGAAGATTTCTCTCACATGGACCGAAGACTTCCATATCAAAAGTTAATTTTTCACTCAAAAAAAGGAACTGTACTTAAAGCAGCAATCCAGAATTGCACTATAGAAAATTACACTTGAAGATTTGCGCTTAAGGATGAGCAAGATGGTCAACATGACCTCATCGAATTAAACGAGGAAGATCAATGCTTCTTATGCATAGACAGCTTTCAGCCTCCAAAACAGAATTTTGTCTTATCATTTAGATCTTGTATAACAAACTGTTGGTTGCTAAGCCTCGGTTAGAAGGGAAATTTCCATGATTTGATTTTACTAATTGTAATATGTAAACTGGATTATAAATCCTGTAGAAAAAAATGTGGAGGGATACATGCATACATACTCAGGAATCTAAACTCTTTTGTTTTACCATTGTTCTATTGAGATTTATCAATGGAAATGATCTTTTCCTTGGTTTTGCATTGAAGAAGAAGTTGTGATTGCAAGAGCTTGTAGATGGTTGATATAGTTATCTGATCCTCTTCATCTTACTGAAAGTTTCATACCTAGTAGTGGCAAGGACCCACTACCACTAGGCAATTTAATCCTGTAGCTAGTAGTTGATTTGTTGCTTTAAGTTTTAATTCATTTCTCTGAATTGTTTTGAAAAGAATTTAAATCTAGTTTCTGAAGTTTGACTGATTGTGTTAATTTGTTTCCAGAGCATCTGAATCCATTTTGTTTATATAACAACGTTCTGTCATTTTGGCATATCTTGATTTGGTCTTTGAATGAGCTGGTTTTCATAAGGTTGGATTTGGCTATATGGCGAATGAGTAGATTAATTAGAATTTATAGTTGATTGGATTGAGCATTCACTACAAGTTGATCTCAGTAAAAATGCACTCCTTTGATTTCCCTTTTCACTTACCAAGAAATAGGCACACCCTATCATCAAAATGAATTAATGGCGAATGTAATGACCTCTATTCACTTTGTCTTCGATCTAGCATGTTGATAGCATCGGTTCTCTGCTTCTAATCTAAAATGAATTTCATAACCTCTGCATGGTTGTTCCATCCCTTGTTGTAGCCTTGTTGGCATAATCTACCATTGTGAGTGGGCTGATTCCGTGAGTGGTTGACATCTCCATGGGAGTTCTGTTACATAGAAGTGTTGCCCAATCGTGGGCATAACCCAAGTCACAAGCTTGTACACATGCCTTTCTAAGTGAATTACACATGATCATATAAATTCCTCCATAAAACCTTGATTACACATACTTATCTGAGCTTGAAGGACACTGAATGAATGTGTGTGTAAGGTTTATGCAGCAAGAGAATTAGAATTCACAGTGTGGAGTATCGACTGATCGATCTCAAAATATCACTGAAACTTAACATAAAAATATCGGAACTGTCAATTGAATTTGGTTTTATAATGATAATCTAATCATCTTGGGGATAATTGAGTTGTTGAGATAGTTAATTCCACTCTCTATTTCCATTCATAACTTGCAAACGAGTGGAGTAGGTGTTAAGCATTAAAAATTGATTTCCATAATAGAGTTGAAGAATAGTTAGTTACTGGAGGATTGTTTCTCTCTTTGATTGGTTAGATCAGGCAAAAGATTACTCTTAGCTCGAATTTCTATTGTTTTGAAACAAGGTATAGGTTTGGAGCTACATAGGTTCACCAGTTTGAAGACAAGCTTTCATTGGTTTGATAAGAAGAGTTGGCATCTCATTTAGTTAGGTTTTCCTTTCATGATGTTTGAATGCAAGTTATAGGTTTTATTTTGTTAAGATAGGGTTTGATAGCAGATTGAAAGTTATTGTATCCCTTTAATTTCAAACATAGGATTTAGATTTGTATGGTACTTAGTCAAACAAGCAAGATGATTGAAATAGGTTTTTAGTTGGAAATTCTTCTGAGTTCTACCCAAGAGTGAAGCTTATCATAAAGTCCTAAATATTTAAAGTTATCTCTGAAAAGTTTAGTTTCAAGTCTACTTGACTTTAGAACATGCTTGAAGTAAATTAGAATTTTCAACGTTTCATTCAATGTAGCATAGGTAACAGAATTAGGGTTTCTTAGGGTTTTTATGGGGTTTGAGTTATTTGAGAAAGTGTTTTAAACAGAAGCTTTTTTGCTTAGAATATATCTCGTGATTTAGATTGGGATTTCATGTAAGTATAATAGTTTTAAAGTACATATTTATTAAGAGTTTCAAAGTTAAAATTTGATTATTGATTCTGCTTGCTAGAATTTGATGAATTGTGTGATAGATTCAGCTAAATCATTTTATAAAGGAAATCATTAGAACTCTGACCAAGAACTGAATTTAGAAAGAGAAGTACAACTTGTGTTTACAAGCTCGGATTGATATATAGATGCAGGAGAATTAATATGCTCATTAAATCTCCCAACATATGGCTAAGAAAGAGGATACAATATCGATTGTTTGGACAAATTCCCATTCTTAATGGTCATGTTTGCAGCCCTGCAACTCATGTAAGCTTTAATAGTGGCTAACCATGGCCTTCCCAAGATGAGAGGATAGCCATTGAATATGGTTTTGGGTTGGAGAACCAAGAAGTCAGTAGGATACTCCCATGAGTCAATAGAGACCATTAAATCCTCAACAACTCCCTCAAGAGCTACTATGGATCTATCTACAAGTTGTGCCACTATTGTGGTCTTTCTCAAGGGTCCTTAGAGGTTTATTTTTAGCATGGTTTCTTTAGTCATAACATTGATTGCAGCCCTAAGATCAATCAAGGTATGAGGGATAATGACGCCATCAATGTGCACATCTACTATTGTACTTCCAAGGTCTAAATATTTTGGAAAAATCACTCTCCCCAACATCAAATAAGATAATTGACTAGTAAAATTGATGGTGGGGGTGTCTCCTTTTCTCCTCCTAGGGTGTTTGAAACATTTCTCCTTTCACATCATTCTTAATTCTTGTGAAATAATTAATAAATCATTTTATCTGTTAATTATTTCTAAATAAAGATATTTAACCATTTTAAATATCTTTTCCCTCTCCAATAAATATAATAAAGTATTCCGAGCAGTTATATCTTGATTTGGTTAATATTATTTTATTAATCTCCATTTCGGAGATTAACCCAATACTTTGTTATAAATAGGAGTTTTTTCATTCATTATTCACCATGATCATAATCATCATCACCATTATCGTCATTTTCCTTTCGAGCTCCCATTTGAGTTCTCCATATTTTATCTAGGTTTTTCACATATTGAGAGAGAATATCATTTTCTGAAGAATCAAGGACATCAAAGGACACATCCCATATAGGGGGATTTACAGACCCTATTGTAGATCGCCTTCTCCAAGTGTTTTTAATAAAGAATTTATTCAATTAAATTCTTTCCATTTGGGTTATTGCATTGGACATTTTTACTGTCACTTTCTATTATGGATCGTCCATACTTTTGTTGCAGGTTTTCCATTTTTATTGTAGATTTGAATTGCAAGAAACCATGAACTTGTTGTTAGGGTCACTTGTCACCTAGTGACTTAAGTGAAGTGTTTTCTGTTCCACAAAATTTCACACTAACAAATGGCAACTCCACTAGGCTAATAACAAATTTCTTGGGTGACTGAAGTTTCAGTAAATTTCAGGATTTTCTACAAATATTTTTAGCCTCTTAATTTCTATTTATAGTATTAGTTCCTTTTTTGTCAAATTTTTGGATTTTGATGGTTTTCTAGTTCTTTCCACAAGTCATAAGTACTAGTCAAGCAGGAGGCAACGAAATTTGTGTGAAATCTACCAACCAAGAGTCCCGGGATAGAAGCACACTTTTTAGCCCCTGATCTGTGTTCCAGAGTGTACTATTTCACCCCAAAAATGTGTTTTCCACTCTTCTAGGTTAGGACCTGCATTTTGGTATTTTTCTCAAAATGTTTCAGAATTGCCAAGAGTGGTGTCTACAGACTGGGTTGGGTAATTCACCTCTATTTTTAGTCTCCCCTAGGCCTAGATACACTTGATTTGTCTCTTTTAGGAAGGAAAAACCCCCCCAGGGTTTAGAGTACACCTCCAAATTGTTAGGAACAGATTTTTTGAGTGAGGAGTCTACGGTTTTCAACATTTTTAGCCACTGATTTTCAGAGTTTGATCCATTACTTTTTATCTCTTTTGGATAGGTTTATTTTACCTTTTCAACCTTTCGATTTTGGGTTTTCCCTTTCCCCCTTAGGATCCCCTTGAGGATCCTAGGTTTTACAACTTCACACCTATCCTTTGCAACATTTTTCACCTCTGGTTTTTATTGTTTGTGTGAACCATTTACAACATATTAGTGCCTCTAGATCCCAGTCCCATGACATTAGATCATTTAGGCCTTGTTATGTGTTTTTGAGTAGCTTGTTTTTCCTCTCTTGCTTAGTTGCTTAGTAACCCTTATGGATGGGGTTTTGTGTGCTTATTTAGCTATTTATTTTCTTTCATTTTCATATTTTTTTACAATGTTTCATCACTTTAATTTCTGCAGCACATGGCATCATGAAACATGCTTAATTAAATCATCCACTTGGAACATTACTTTCAGACACTCACACCCTAAGTGAATGTGAGCTTGGTTAACACTACCAAGCCAAGACTTGAAACACTACACCTTAATAACTTAACACACATAGATTAAGTTCACTTAGGCACCCGGCCAAACAATCTTTGTAGTTTAGGTGTAGTATTAATGGGATAGGCTTCCAATAAAACTCATCGATCGCTTTCATTGATACATAAAAGTTTACATATTAGGGAGCTTAAAATCCTTCACCATCCCACAGTCCAAAGCCAGAGTGCGTCAGAAACCTGATTCAGAGGGGGTTAGGCTAGGTCATCGTGTGAGTGGTTCTCCTCGGCGCTACCCAACTCATGTGTTTCCAGGAAAACTAGTGTCTATTCGATCTGCTAGTCCCACTAAGACGGGTAGCTATCTTAGAAACAAAAAATCAAAGTAGTTTGTGATTTCTTTTAGATATGATAGATAAGAGAGAAGCAAAGGGGACCAACCTGGATCTTCCACTTGGCTCCTTGCTTGATTTATCTCTCCCTTGATAGAGCTTGCCACTCGTCTCCTACTTGTCCCACTTCAGAGAATCCCTGTAGAGCCAAAGTAACAAAACACCATCAAAGCATCTCGATCTATGATATCATAAACAATGAAGAACCAGAAATACATTGACCATACAATTGCATTCACAAATAACAAGATTCACAAATACACCATTATATGGAGGAAAACTCAAAGAACTTTATTAATAGTAGAAGAGAGGATTACAACCCAGCTGTTTGATCTAGCATCATCCTCCCAACATCAAAGCCCTCTTCACCTCATGAAAAGCAAGATCACCCAACAATATAATGTCTCTTTTCACAGATAAACCAACAGCACTTCCTTACAAAATACAAAATTCTGGCCTCTTAGATCTCTCAGATGAGGGATCCATTTATAGATGTCTTGCAAGAGTGTGAATCAGCTCTGGGTTCCTAATTAGTGTCATTCCACTGATAGTTCTTGGTTCCACTTGGAGATTTCATTGATCTCTTACTCATCCCTGGGCGAATTTAGAGATGCAAGTGTCATGGGAGAATTTTCTGGAAGATTCCATGAGTTTCCACTTAGCAAAATATCTCTTCCATTTGTCCATTCTCGCTCATCGCACCCTACAAAATGCCTTTTCAGTATGCATCGCACCTGGCTAGCGTAGCAGCCAGTATGCATTGCACCTTGACCATGGGGTAGTCGGTATCGTCCAGTTTTGGCCAGTTCTGAGTGGTTTTTCAAGTGGAACTTATGGGAAATGATGTAATCAGTTGACCATGATACTTTAGGGTATGAAACAACACTTTTATGGGTTAAAGAGCCCTTGCTTTATGGACATAAGAGTTTGGGGTTGCAGTGCCCAAATATGTCTATAAATGTTGCCCCCTAAAGCATGAGGTCGTAAATCTTTTGATGTCAGGTGAAATGATTTATCATGAGGATCTGAGGTATTCGAACTGGAAGGTGACCTATATAAGATACAATACAATACATCATCATCATATTATTTTCATGATCTAGCTAAGGCAGGCATTCCCATGCTCAGCTTTATAAATTCATTTTTATGTACATAGGACAGACAATCATCCACTATTGCAGACTGGTGATTCTTCGCATGAAGAGTCATCTTCCCTGGTTTAGATGACTATTTGTACAGCTTCTGTGTACATTTGATGTCTTTATGTTCTTGAATATATCGCAGCCCAGATGGATGAAACTAGATCCGGGGTCTTCAAACTCGTTCAATATTCAGCTGATGTACAAGTTGATCCATGTGAAAAGATGTTCTGAAGTCGAACATGGAAAGACATCGCCTGATTACCAGCCAGTAATGTAAGTTGTTAACAGGCACGAGAGGAGTCACTGATAATGATAATGACCATCAAGGTACTACAGTACAATTCACATGGTTTGAATATATGAGTCGTTGTTGAACACCACGCAAAATCCTTCGGTCGAAGGCCATTGATGTAAACCTATCGCTGGAAGTGAGAAACTTGCCATTGAGGCATGTAAGCTTCAAAGTACTGAAAGGGTTGTTTCTAAGTCAACTTCTTGGATAATGAGCTGATGTCGACAAGAAGTGACCCGTCATAGGAGGGCCTTGATGTATCCCACATCTACGACATGAAATGAAGCAAATGATTTTTCCTGGAGGTGAAAACAATTTGATGATACAAGGTTTAGGAGTGGCAGTCATGAAAAAATGAAGGGTGAAGGTATTGTAGCAGATGAGGCATTTGTTGGATGGTAAATTCTTTGAATGACTTCTCTTGAACATGTCAATGACACTGAGATGGATTGGTAGTGTTAACCCCAAAAGATGGATGGTACAGAGGACCAATGGTGATATGAATGGTGAACAAAATAACCCAACCCAACTCAATCATGGTGATGGAGTGAAAGTGTCATGTTCAAGAGCGACCTGCTACCAATAAAATTCTTCAAGTTTTCTTCCCTTTTTCCCTAGTCATTGTTGACCAGTACCTCTTTATTTTTTTCAAGCTTGAGGAGGATAACATATGCTTGTTCTATAATTTTCCCTTCGGGCAAACCTGTCGATATATTTTAGTGAGCCTAGCGACAATGAAACTCGTTCTTGTTTGGATGGACAAGTTTTTCGCTATTATTTTAACGAGTTTAACGACAAAGATAACTCAGTCCTTTTCATGTTTAGAGATTTTGAAAAGGGATGAAAAGGAAACTCTAGCAGTCCTTTTTCATAGCATAATCCCTTAAGTCCGAAAAAGTATAAAATAATACAAAAGGGATGACTTTTCGATTGCTTTAGCGAGCCGAAAAAGACAAGCGCTCGATATTTTTGTTTAATAATCCCTCAGGTCCAAAAAGATTAAAATGTATAGGAGGGATGGCGCTTCCCCTTACTTTAACAATGATCTTTCATGAAATTTTTGCCTGTTTTTGCTCAAATCAGGATCCTAATTCATCTTTTTTCTGTGACTCAGATATTTGTTGGATCAATATGGTCATTACATGGTGTTAACATGAACATGAAGAAGAGGACATGATTGCCTTACATGATCAGTGCATTGTTACTGCATTGTGAAACTGTGGTTTGCTCAAATTCTTCCGTATATTTAGCATGAGGCAACAAATCAGTTTGTTGCATATTTTCTCGATGCTTGGGATCCAATCAACCAGGTATTATAGATTAGAGGAAAATCTATTCCACTGACAGTCGAGGATATCTAATTTTTGATGGGGTTATCGAGGCATGGTGCCCCTCTTTCATTGTCGAGATCTGCCCATGGGGGCGAATCTGTGAGAGATTATATCTATCAGTTTTGTAGAGATGGATCTCAGCCTAGTAGAGATGGCAAGATCAATATCCAGGATGTCACTAATCGATCCCTGAGGACCATTTTATTCAGGTTTGCTAGATTGGCTGGTAGCATGGCTTTTCATTTGGCAAACAGATCTTATGTGCAGTATGCCCTGGAATGCCTGGAACCAAAGGTATTCAACTGGTACGAGGTGGTACTTCCAATGATAAAAGAACAACTCTCCAACGTAAAGAATGGAAGATCCAAGAACTTTGGCTACAGTTCCATTTTGACTGCTTTTGCCTTGGAGAGGATTCCACTGATGTAGCCTCAGTACATTTCACTCGGATTGCCAGCACCGAGGGAACCATAGATGTAGAGGTGGGTTGATCTCATGTCCAATCATGCTGGTCAGCCATAGATTTCTTTCTCTGACGCCTTCTTTGAGTGGTTCGACTGTCGGGAGATGGTCTTTGTAGAGTATCCATATGTCGGGATGGATTTCCGGGGCGACCCAGATTTGGTGTTACTGGCTCACGAGCAGTGGAGTGTGATGCGTAAAAATGATTTGACCATATTTTTGTTTATCAATTTTATAATTTTTTTGTGTTTTTAAATGTTATCAAGACTGATTGAACCCATATACTTGTGCAGATGTAGGGCTTTCGCGACCAGCGGCACGCCCAAGGGCGACAACTGATGTTCTAGCAGGAGAGGCTGTAGGGAGGGTTGTCCTTCATGATCTAGACATAGCGGAGACCCTGGCAGTGCTGCAGGATCAGATCGAGGGTCTCACTCTTGGTATTCAAGATGTGAGGACCGACGAGTTACCTCTGAGGCTACAGCGCCATACTACTGGCGTGCCAAGTCGATGGACTAGGCTCTTGCGTATGATTGCATAGGCGGTGACATGTTATCACCAGCATCATTAGTCTAGGATGCTTTTCTGCATTCATTTTTTAGTTTCTTGGTCGTGTGACTAATTTTGTCTTAGACACAAAACATTTTGTAAAAACTATAAACAGTTATATATTTTTGATTTTCAGAGTTTTATTTTGGTTAAGTTATGTGATCCAGATGCAAATGTTAATGTGAAATGCTTTTCTTTACAAATGCTGCAAATGTCTATCTAACACATAATTTGCTAATGAATCAGTTAATGTGTTTAAGTTTCTGGAAATATGTTGATATTGAATGGAATCAAACTGTCTTTCCAAAATCCTGACTCTTAGGAACATACGATAAATAGCTGGGTTCCGAACAGAATAGACACCTGTAAGCTGTAGAATGACGAGCTGTGAATCTAGCTTGACAACAAGTCAGCGTATGCCATGTGAAATGGCATCAAAGAGAATCTCAATCAATGTGCTATACTCAGCAATGTTGTTCGTTGATCGACCAATACATATCCCCCTGAAACTCACCAACTCACCGCTTGGAGAAAAAATGGCCCAGGCTGCAGAAGATAGGTTCTACATACTATGACTAGCTCCATCGGCGTACCCAACGAATGATTCCAAAAGGTCCGACATCTGCAACAAATGCAAAGTGGATTACCTAACCAAAATGACAACTCTTGACAAAAACAAAAACGTAACAAAAGCATATCTAGAAAGGGATTACTACACTTGATCAAGCATAGTAACGCTTAAGATACAACCTGTTTCAAGGTTGCAACAGTGGAATCCCATCGTAATCTACCAGCTCATAGGCTCCTTTCGTTAATACTCATTTAACAATGTAGGGGCCCATCCATAATGGTTCGAACTTACCTGCTCCCAATTTATCAGAGTCCTGATCATAGAGCAAGACCAGGTCACCTTCCGAGAAGACACAAGGCTTGACATTTTTGTCAAATTGTGCTTTGACACGTTTCTTATGTGCTTCGTTAGCCAGCGCGGTGTCGCAACGGGTTTCATCCAAGTGGATTAGTTCTAGGAAACGAGCCTCTTCCTTTGAAGTTTCGGGAAGTAGATCGATTATGAGTTTGAGAGATGAAATTTCACACTAAACCAGTAAGACAACTTCTAGGCCATACACCAACTGAAAAGGTGTAAATCCGGTCGCATTTCTCACCGAAGTCCTATATGCCCACAGAGCTGAGTACAGGATTAAATGCCAATCCCGTTTGTGGACTCTAATCATTCTCTGTAGCATGTGCTTTAGGACTTTATTGATTGCTTCAACCTATCTATTAGCCTGCAAATAATATGGAGTAGAACTATCATGGGATAGTCCTAATTTGGAAGTCAGTTCAACCATCATGTCATTGCGAAAATGCGATCCATGATTTGTGACTGTAGCCTGTGGAACACCAAACCTAGAGACTACATGATTGAAAAAGAAAAGAGCAGCCGTTTCGCCACTGTTGTTTAATGTAGGCATCACCTTGGCCCATTTTGTAAAATAGTCGACGACAACTATGATATACCCATGCCCCCTGGCCGAGGTGGGGTTACATGTCATGAAATCTATGCCCCATTTAGCGAATGGCCCAACAACAACTACTGGATGCAGTGGTGCAGGTGGTAATCTGGTTTTGCGATCAAAAATATGACAAGCATGGCAACTTCTAACTGAAATTATGCAGTCTTTGAAGATAGTAGGCCAGAAGAAACCAGCTCGTAAGATCTTTTATGCAGTAGCATAACCAGATAGATGCCCCCCACATGCACCTAAATGACAGTCATTCAGGACTTTTTCGGCCTCCTCATGCATGAGGCACCTTCGCAGAACTGTATCGAAACCACGACGGTAAAGTGTATCACCGACAATCATGTAGTCTTTTTCTTGGTATCGAATATGTTGTTGTTCCGAGTGAGAGGTGTCAGGCCTAAAGGTTTGGGTTTGGAGATAGATTAGTATATCTCTGTACCACAGGTCACTTGATGATATTAGAAACAGAGTTTCATCCACGATTGATGCTTTAGATGTAAAATCGTTGGATGGTGATGGGAGATCACAAAGTAACTCCGCGAAGACTAGAGATTCTTTGATTTGGATTTGGTAAATTCCAGATCAAACTCTTGCAAAATGGCTATCCATTTGGAGTATTTGTCCCCTAGCAATTGACACAATAGAATGTAGGTCATAGGGTTGCAATCTGACAAAATGGTTGTTTTGCGAAAGAGTATATAGTGTCGAAATCTCTGTACTGCTTGAATAGCTACTAAAGCTAGCTTTTCAACATAGGAGTACTTTCTTTCTGTATCATTTAAGTTGCAGCTTAAATAATACATTGGATATTCTATTCCAATGTCTTCTTGTACTAAAACCATAGCGATGGTTGTATCTGTAGTGGCGCGATACAGGTTAAAATCTTTTTGATAGTCAGGAGCATACATTAATGATGCTTTTACTAGGGAACCTTTTAAAGCATCAAAGGAAGCTTGTGCAACTTGATCCCAGTTAAAGGGTACTTCTTTTTTCAAAAGACGCGTATAACCTTTAGCAAGTTCTACGTAATTTGGAATGAACCTCTGTTATGAAACCAGCTCACAAAAAGATAGAAAAGAGAGATCCACGCCTTAGAATTCAGCCTCTTCGAGGGGGCAACCTCCTTTACATTACATAAATGAACAATTCTTGGATGATACAAATGAAAAACCTCCTTTCTATATATAGGAGTCTAAGGGTCACAATATAATCCAAGCCGACCTAACAATAATATTGTAAGGCACAAAAATAACAATAGAGGGATTCTATGGGGCACAATAATAACAATATGGGGTACATGGGCACAACAATATAAATAAGGGGTATAACTACAATAGTAATGGGGTAATCACTAGTATTATAGGGACCCAACATGCCCCTCTCCTTCAAAAAAGTGTTGTCCTCAACGCTTGAGTAGTTCTGGATACTTCTGCATAAAATTCTCATCCTCCCATGTGGAATCTTCAGCGGATAAGTTCTTCCACTTGATAAGATACTCTGAAATTGATCGATTTCGTAGCTGTCGAGTTCTTGTTTCTGTGACTGCTTCCGGTTCCAATATAATTTTTCCTTCCTCGTCAAGTTCTGGCAATATTGTTTGAACTGGGAGCTTGTCGCCTATAACCTTCTTTAAACATGAAACATGGAAAACTGGGTGCAATCGAGAAGCTGCAGGAAGCTCCAATTTGTATGCCATAGTACCAATCTTTTGCAACACCTTGTACGGACCATAATACTTTGGTGATAATTTATTATCCTTCTTAGCTTGCTTGAGGGACATTTGCTTATATGGTTGTAGCCGTAGGAATACCCAATCACCTACATCAAAACTTCTTTCACTGCGATGTTGATCTGCCTGTTGTTTCATTCTATTTTGTGCCAACACGAGGTTATCCTTTAAGAGTTGGAGGACTTGTTGTTGATGTTCGATGTGATGTTCCACTGCCTGAACCTTAGAATTTTCTCTTAAATATGATGTGATGGATGGTGGTTGATACCCATAAAGTGCCATAAATGGGGTCATTTTTGTTGCTGTATGGAAGGAAGTGTTATACCACCATTCAGCCAGAGGCAACCATTTGACCCATTGTGTCTGTTTATCAGATACAAAGCAACGAAGATATCCTTCCAAACATTTGTTTACTATCTCAGTTTGCCCATCAGATTGAGGATGATAAGATGAGCTATGAGCTAACTGAGTACCAAGACAAGAAAATAATTCTGTCCAAAAATTTCCAGTGAAAATGGGATCTCTGTCACTTACAATAATCTTTGGGTTTCCATGTAGCTTTTGAATTGTTTCCATAAATGCAGTAGAAACTGTACTGGCTTTAAATGGATGTGATAATGCACAAAAGTGTGCATACTTGGTAAGTCTGTCAACTACCACCATGATGACACTCTTTCCCTCAGACTTGGGTAAACCTGTGATAAAATCCATTGAAACCTCCTCCCAACGTTGGCTTGGAATGGATAAAGGTTGTAATAGACCCGGTGTCTTAATTGTTTCAACTTTATTTTGTTGGCAAACCAAACATTCCGCCACAAACTTTTGAATATCTGATTTAAGGCCATCCCAAAAAAATTCCTTCTTAACCCTGTGGTAAGTTTTTAAAAATCCTGAGTGCCCTCCTAAGGGAGAAGTGTGCAATTCCATAAGAATCTTTTGTTTTAGCTGGGAATTCTTACAGAGGTATAAGCGATCTTTGTACCATAACGAATCATTTTTCCAGCTAAATGTATCAGACGTACTGGAATCTTGTTGTAGCTTTCGAATAAGTGCCCACACTTCTTCGTCATTCTTCCATTCCTCCCTTGCTTCGTTTATCCAATCTGGTTGGATAATAGAAATGGCGCACAACAATGCTTCCACATCCTCATCCTTTCTTGAGAGTGCATCTGCCACCACATTTTGCTTCCCTTTTTTGTAGATGATTTCAAAGTCATAACCCAACATCTTTGTGACCCACTTTTGTTGCTCTTCAGAGGATAATCTTTGTTCTAAAAAGTATTTAAGGCTATCATGATCCGTTTTTACCTTGAAGTGTCTTCCCATTAGGTAGGGTCGCCATTTCTTAAGTGCATGGAGTATTGCCAACATTTCCTTCTCATAAATAGCTTTGCTTAAAAACTTTCCCTTGATTGGACGACTTTCAAAAGCAATGGGTCTTTCATCTTGCATTAGAACAGCACCAATTCCATTTCCTGAAGCATCACATTCCACAATAAAGGTTTTTGTGAAGTCCGGTGTAGCTAAGACCGGTGCTTGGCACATTGCCTCTTTAAGATGTTCAAAGGCCTTTGTTGCTTCCGGAGTCCATGAAAATGCATCTTTCTTCAATAATGTTGTTAGAGGTGCTGCTATTCTCCCATAATTCTTAACAAACTTGCGATAATACCCTGTCAACCCAAGAAATCCTCGCAGATGCTTTATGGATGTGGGGATTTTCCATTCCTTAATGGCTTTAATTTTGCTAGGGTCTACCTTAACTCCTTCATGAGATACAATATGACCCAAATATTCCACCTCCTGGACTCCAAAGAAACATTTGGATCTTTTTGCATATAATTGTTTCTCCTCCAATAGTTGTAGCACCCTGTCAACATGTTCAACATGATCCTTCCAAGACTTGCTGTAGATTAGTATATCATCAAAAAATACTAACACAAATTTTCTAAGGAATGGTTTGAAAATTGAATTCATCAAACCTTGAAATGTTGAAGGTGCATTGGTAAGGCCAAAAGGCATGACCAAAAATTCATAATGACCCTCATGAGTTCTAAATGCTGTTTTCGGAATGTCTTCAATCTTCATTCTGATTTGATGATATCCTGAACGAAGATCCAACTTGGTGAAGTAAATTGATCCATGCAATTCATCCAGTAATTCATCAATGACAGGAATGGGGAACTTATCTTTAATAGTGAGCTTGTTGAGCTCCCTATAATCCGGACACATGCGCCATGATCCATCCTTCTTGTGCACCAATACTACTGGAGCAGAGAAAGAACTTTGACTCGGTTGAATTATACCAGCCTCTAGCATTTCTGCAACCATACGTTCAATTTCACTTTTTTGGACATAGGGATATCTGTACGGCCTGATGTTTGGAGGAACACTTCCTGGAATCAGATGAATAGCATGATCATGATCACGCATAGGTGGGAGACCTTTGGGAGTCTCAAATACCTTGGAATGATTGTCCAGGACTTTTTGGAGATCTGGAGAAATAGATGATTCCAATGTGGAAACATCTAGCGAACATAATTGTGCAATTACACCTCTTTGCTCCTTTTTTAGAAGCTTTGTCATACCATTAGAGCTGATTATCTTTCCTGGTTTCCCTGCAATACCCCTTAATTCAACTTCCTTTCCTTCCACAGAAAATTTCATGAAAAGTTCTTGAAAATTAAAAGCTATTGTACCCAAGGATTGTAGCCATTGGACTCCTAGTACAACATCAGCACCTCCCATTGGAATGGAAAGCATTGGGCTAGTCAATACATATTCTCCCATGGATAGCTTGATATTATGGCACTTTCCAGAGCAATTTATTGTTCCTCCATTTGCAATCATCACTTGACACTCTGGTGCTGGATATAGGAAGCAATTCAATTCTTTTGCTACCCTACAATGAATAAAATTGTGGGTGCTTCCTGAATCAATCAACACTATTACCTTTTTCTTCTTGATTTGTCCTTCTATCTTGATGGTTTGAGGAGTGGTAATTCCCGCCAATGCATTACAAGATATGGTCGGATTTATTTGTTCTTCATCTAGGCTTTGTTCCTGGAATATATCCTCTTCTTTTGACCTTTCTTGCTCCTTTTCTTCTTCCTCTTCACAATCTATGTAGAATAATTTCTTCTCAGCACACTTATGACCTTTTGTGTATTTGCTATCACAATTGTAACAAAGCCCTTTTGCTCTTTTTTCTTCCAATTGTTGTGGTGTCAACCTTGTAGGTTGTGGAAGACTATGGGCAACAACACTTCCGTCTTTATAGTTGTGAGTGGTATGCTTCCTAGTTGCCATAATTTTGCTTTCCATTTTTCTTGCTAACCTGAATGCCTTCTCTAATGAATCAGGTTCCCAAAGGCGCACATCATGTTGGATATTATCCTTTAAAGACCCTATGAACACATCAATCCTATGCTCCTCTGGAATATCTTTTACCCTTATGTTCAATTTTTGGAACTCCTCAATGTGCTCCATTATTGAACCCTTTTGTTTGAGACTTATCAATTGGCTAAAAAAAGTGTTGCTTTTTGTATCCTCATAATGTGCTATCAATTCTTCCGTAAAAATTGCCCAAGTGATAAATTGTTTACGAGAACAAAGCCATTGATACCATACAAACTGATTTGGTTCCAAATATAAAGTTGCCATACGTACCTTTTGTGTGTTTTGCACATTATTGAGATCGAAGAATTGCTCCATCTGTAATATCCATGTGGCGGGATCCTTGCCATCAAACTTCCTCATATCGATTTTTGGAACATGGTGAGTCTTCGATCCAACATTAGAGTCTATGGAATCATGATTAACATTTCTTTTGTTCTCATCATGAGTTTCCTTTACTACCTTTTCACCATTAGTGACCCTTTCTTGTAGCAACTTCTTCAATTCATCCATCTTATCATCTATGCCATCAATTTTAGCGTCAATCTTAGCTTCCATGCCATCAATTTTAGCGTCAATCTTAGCTTCCATGCCATCCATCTTAGCTTCCATTCCCTTTATCTTAGATTCCACGCCATTTACCTTAGATTCCACGCCACTTATCTTAGCTTCTGTTAGCTTTTGTGAGCGTGACATTTGTTGCACTTGTTCTTGTAATTTTGATATATCATGTAGCATTTCTTCCTCTTCTTCATGAGTCATGCTAGAGCTTTCAGGTTCCTTACTAGGTGTTTGCATTTTCTTTCCTCGGGGCATCAGTTACCGATAATAATGCTTTACTATGCCCTTTGAATTCCGTTAAACCAAGCTTACACAAAAATTAAAAAAAAAAAACTACACACCTTTTTTCACTTTATAGAAGCCTGATATTGAATCTGATGTATCTCTGTAATTTCGGATCATCCAGTTCTGAAATTGCTATCTGTAGTAGCCTTCTGCGTCCTCTTTCCAATGCCACAAGTCTGAGCCAAATTGGATTCTCCAAGGAAGAGTTATGTGAAATCTCCCACAGTGACTTGCTTTTAGACTGGTTCAGTAGAGCGAACTTGTACGACGTGCCACGAGTCACTGTTTCAACCTTTGAATCTGAAACTCACCCACAAGAAACTACAGTCCGTCCTCTTTCTGTACCTTTTTACGAAATTTCAATCCGATCCTCAGAGAGAGAGTTATGACGATTTTCCCCAGGTCACCTGTTTTGAATGTAATTCAGGAGTCTGCAAAAAGACCAACTTCCTCAGATCATATCTCCGAAAATATCGCGCAAAAAGCTCTGAAATTCGGACCCAAGGTTCAGCGCCAATTCTTCTCAAATGGGTTTTTTTTGCGACTTCTGAAACGTCACAGAAAAAAAGTTATAGCGAAAATGCCACGATGACCTGTTTGGAGCAGCGAAACCCTAGAATCCAAAGCTCTGATACCAAATGTTATGAAACCAGCTCACAAAAAGATAGAAAAGAGAGATCCACGCCTTAGAATTCAGCCTCTTCGAGGGGGCAACCTCCTTTACATTACATAAATGAACAATTCTTGGATGATACAAATGAAAAACCTCCTTTCTATATATAGGAGTCTAAGGGTCCCAATACAATCAAAGCCTACATAACAATAATATTATAGGGCACAAAAATAACAATAGTGGGATTCTATGGGGCACAATAGTAACAATATGGGCACTACATGGGTACAACAATATAAATAAGGGGTATAACTACAATAGTAATGGGGTAATCACTAGTATTATAGGGACCCAACAACCTCCTTAGAAAGTTTGCTTTCCCTTGGAGTTTCTGAATCTGAAGCAAATTTGAAGGTGGAGGCATGTCAATGATTACCTAAACCTTACATGGGTCGAGTCGAATTCTGTCCTTAGAAACTACGAAACCAAGTAACCGACTAGAACCAACACAAAACACACACTTGTGTGGATTGAGTCGTATCTTGTAGTGTCGGCAACATAGAAATATAGCTCTCAAATGCTGCGGGTGATCAGTCTGCTTTCGTGAATGAGCTGGTAGATCATCGAGATATGGTTGAATGATGTGTTTGATGTCATGGAAGGCATAGTTCATTGCCCTCTGAAAAGTTTCCCCTGCATTCTTCAAACCGAAAGGTAGTTTGTGGTACGCGAATGTGCCCCATGGACTAGTCCTGTGGGTGGATATTGATATGATTGTATCCGAAAAATCCATCCATAAATTAAAAGATTTTGCATCTGGCACATTCATCAATTATCTGGTCGATAAAACGTGTAGGATAGTTTTCCTTTGGACAAGCTTGATTCACATCCCTATAGTCAATGCACACTCTAATCGTTCCTTGCTTTTTCATCACAGGAACAATATTCGATACCCAATCAGTGAGAGGAACAGGGTAAATGAAACCAGCATGCAAAAGTTTTTCAACTTCTGCCTTAATGGTGGCGGCTTTCTTCGGGTGAACCAGTCAAAGCCATTGTCTTACTGGTTTGACATCTGGATACATCTTTATTTCATGTTCAACAATGCTCGAGTCAATTCCTAGCATTTATTCATATGACCATGCAAAGACATCTTTGAATTCACGAAAGAGAGCGCAGTATATTTCCAATTCTGAAGGAGAACAAGATTTTCCAACATGTATATTCTCTACAACATTAGGTTTGGTCGAGATATTAATGGCAATAGTTTCTTCAATATTGAATAGATTTTTCTCGGAATCCACTGTATTTACAGTATTTGATAGAAAATCAAAGACTGAAGGATGATTAAGGTCACTAAAATAATCTTTGTTGTTATCGTGAAACTGGGAATGATGGTTGTGATCTTCCCATGGTGCCTCTCCCATCATCATTGACTGAATGATTCCTTCTTCTGTAGAATGTACATGAGACCAAGATCAGAAGAGGTGCCATACTCTAGACACCTATCTATCCAAACACTTGCAAAGCGTTGATTTGGGTTAGTTTCCCATGCCCAAAAAACTGATTGCTACAAAAATTCTATAGGGCTTGGGGGCAACACCTGACGATGATCCACACTATCAAAATGTTCAGAGTTCTTCTTAATATTTGTTGATGTAGAAGATATCATGTGACAGGTTTCCACTGTGGCCACTTCCACTAGGTTACTCGGAGGCAGGAGGGAAAAAGTACCCATTAAGGAAGGGTCTTTTTGGAGACCTACTCCGATATTTTGAAGTGATTGAGAACTTCCATGGATCAATGGAATGCTTCCAGTAACTTGCGAACTATTGGGGAGAAAGGTTAGTTGGTCAATGATTGTAATTCTACCTTGAAAGGGAAATGCAATCTTTCTAAAATATGTTGACACAACAATAGCCATAGCATAAATCTAGGGTCTGCCTAGTAAGATATTGTAGTCAAGGTTTCCATCAATGACCTCAACTTCAATTTCTACTGTCTTGTCCCCCAGTTCGACTTGCAAGTTACTTAATATCCCATATGGCGTGTATGTTCTTCCATCAAATTCTTTTGTGTTGTTGATAATCATGACAAGGGTGGTGAGCCTAAAGTTTTCCAGCAACTCATTGACATAACACAGGTAGATGCCCCCTCATCTATGATTGTTCGATGAACAGATTTGTTGAGGGCTTTTACCTGTATAAGGAAAGCGAGTTAGGTCGGTAATTGAGGTTCGTATCCTTTATGATTAAAGGCCACTAGATTGGAATCCACTGGATCAATCCCACCTATCGTTGATAACAAAGCCTGCTTTTGGGAGGGGCAATTATGTAGTACTTCAAGTGTCGACATAGCGGATGGCGATTGGGCCAGATCCTTCACTATATTATAATTTTGTGCTGCTCAAGCACGAGGATTAAACATCAATTTATGTACTACTCCCTTTGGCGGTTTTATAGTTAATTCAGGAATGATGGGTGGAACAACTTCTGGCGAAGTGGTTGTCAAACTATTGGGTTGATCTGCAGCCTTGGTGTTCGACGACTATGGATTTCCATAATCTTTATTCCTTGTTGATTTCAAAGCATCATTTTGCTATTTCGAAATGGATAGCATAAGCATTTGGGATGGGGAAGCATGATCAACAGCAACCAGATTAGTTTCTAGGTTTGGAAACGGATCAGTCAATACCCCTGAGGTATTTGAAGTCTTTAAAAACTTCGTGATCTCAGCTCGACATGGACAATCTCTTGTATAATGGTCCTCATCACATATGAAACATGGCTGATTAAGTTTCTTTCACCTAGTAGGGTTTCCATAAGATTTCTCGGGAGTTGAATCTTCCTGTTTCTTCTTTTTGATTTTCCCTTTCTTCTTGCCCCCTAGTTGCTTTGGTTCTTTACCCTTATCAGATGACACAGCATTAACCTCTGAGGCAAGAGGTTCTTCATTTACTTTTTGCCTAGAAACTGCAAGGGCTTTTTTAGATGTAGACTTTGCGATTTTCGTGCTTATGGTACCGATCACGCCATCGCCGGCATGAGAGTCCTGGTTTGATTTAGGAGGGGGAGGAATGGAAAATTCTGGTCTAGGAGCATCAGGAATTTTGTCGTAGAGCATGCCAGACTGAGTATAGATCAAGTCTAAATATTGTGCACGAGCAATGACTTGCTCTTCAGTGACAACTCCTCCCTTAGCCACATCCTCTATAATAGAGGGAAATAATGACTTTATAAACCATTCAGCTAAAAGCTAATCAGGAACATACATCTTTACCATTCAAAGACAATGCCACCACTCATGAATATGATCAGATATGTGAGTGGTTGTTGTCTATTTAAAGTTGGTAAGGAGTTCTGTTCCTGTTTCGTACCTTATGGGTGACTGAAAGTGGGTTAGAAAAGTCGTGGCAAGGGTGCTGAAGTTATCAAACGAGGCTTTAGGAAATTCAATATACCATTTTGTTGTCGAACCAGTTAGAGTTCGTTGAAAAAGGTGAAGCCTAATTGAATCATCATTCAGGGTGTTAGATGAGCACCACAAATGAAAGGTCATTACATGATTCGATGGATCTTCACCTGGATTTCCATTGAATTTAGGAATATCGTATGGAAGTTTATGAGGAATCGTTGGCCACCAAGGGGCATAAGTAATTGTATCATTCATCAGCCAGTTCAGATCCGGTAATTCTAGAGTTGCTACAAAAGGCAACTGTTGATTCAGGTTTGGCGAAGCATACCCAGGATAAGATGGACTTGCCTGAGCAGTAGGTCTTTGCATACCAGCATAATGTATCTGATGCTGATAACTTTGATAAGGTTGATGGGCATAATTATTATAGTATGGATGTTGATAACCATTTCAAAAATGTAGTTTCCCGTTACCTACAAAGCCTTGTTGCTCAAGTCCTTGGTAAGCTTGCTGGAATTGCGGTTGTTGATATTGTACCAGCCATGGTTGTTGGACCATTTGCTGTTGCCCAATACTGGATGATTGACCAAGATGCATAGTGATAGTACTTGTTTGAGCCTGAGTCGTTCCAGGTAAGGAGGCACTAACCTGAGGTTGTGATTAAGCCACAGAGACAAGAGGGTGTTGTATTGCAACCTGAGAGACTTGAGGTTGACACACAACAGGTAGTGCTTGTACTTGCGATACAGTCACAATAGCAGGTGTAGTGGGAATATTCGACACTGGTTGAACCGGTTGCATTGAATATACTACCCTTGGTTGTTGAGGCAGTATTGGTATCCAACCACTGGATGTAATTCTAGTTTGACCTAAATTTTGTTGTAAACTCGCATATGGTTGTTCTCCCAGAGGGAACAATGAAAAGGCATATTGCCCCCCATATGGTGGCAATCAAGTGCTTAGAGGATAGATCAGCCTTTGAATACATACAGGATCAATTTGTTGAGTTTCAACATAAGAAGTACTAGATGACACTCTGGATGAAGAAATAGGAACAGACCATGTCGTTGGAACAGTCCCTGAATGGACTCCCGCTAGTTGTTGATAACTAGCCAGGACAGATGGTATACCAGCAAACATTGTAGGAATGGCAGTAGGAAGCTCTTCCGTAGCCATGTCAGGTGACACAATCCTAGATGTTGATGCTTGCTCAGACATATTTAGTCTATCCAAAATATTTCCTAGCTATTCAACAAGAACTTGCGATGAAATATTATTAAGAGAACTAACTTCAGGATTAGAAGGATATAAGTGGATCCTAGTTCCAAAATGCAATGGAGTACTGGATGGAAGATCCTCTACTATCTCTTCTATGGCAATCAGTCCAGTGGAAGAGGTAGACTGTCAGGTCCGTAAAATATTTCTGGAGCCAAAGAAGGTACAACTTCTACAATAACAGATACTGGAGGGGTGACACCTTCTGAATTTTGGAACTCAACTTCCAGATGTTCAGGTAAGTGAACTTCAGTCTTTGGTTCAACTATAGATGGAGTTGTCTCAGGTATAGAAGTGTCTACGGTTACACTAGGATTAGTTCTAATGTCCTCTTGTAACCGTGGAGCTTCTTTTGTAGAGGCAGATGTACCAGAAATGATCGGAGTAACTGTAGTCTCTGACGATGTTGAAAAACAAGTTTCAAATAAATCAGGTGAATTGGACTCAGTTAAACGAGACCATTTTTCCCAGAATGGTTTTGTCTCCTGAGTCAAAGATGGTTGACTCGCTAGTCTCCGCGAATGATGGGATTTTGATTGACTTTCTTCCACGATTGTGGATTACTTGATCAACTCAAAATTAAGGAGAAAAGATGTTCCATATTTAAATAAATTTTAATGATGCTTTGACACAAATTTGCTTTTTCAATTTTTAAGAGTCGAGAAAAAGTTAAAGGTGACTCTAGTCACCTTCGATTTTTAATGAGCTTGAAGTGACAAGTGCTCAGATGGACCTTTTCTTATAAGGATTCAAAAAGGAACGAAAGTGAATACTCTGGAAATCTAGACAGAGGAATTACCAAACCAATCGCAAAACTGCAAAATACACCTTGGTGATAAATTAAAGAGAAATTACCAAGGACTTATGTATGGTAGTCAATCTTCCCGAATGCTGTGTTCAGTGCATTGCGATCAATAGGGCAGCAGACACGGCTTCATATGGATAAATGATATCAGCCTATTGTGGTCTCCCAATATATACTTGACGGTACAGGGAGCACAAGTCCGTACTATCACTTGTCATATCAAAGAGGATGAATCACCCAACCTTTGATGAAAACGATAGCTACCAGGTTTTACGATGCTGGAACATGTCTCTAGCGTAGACTCCTAGATGTGTTGCGTTAGGTTCCAAAGCATTTTTATGTTCATTGAGATTTATTATAGAGTTGATCTTTCTTAGAAGTTTGTCTTTCAAGGTTCACCATTTGATGTAGATGTAAAATCCTAAATATGCAATCTAAAATGATAAACAGACGTTTATTTTTACTTTAGCAATGAAAATCCTAGCTACTAAGGAAACAAGATTATGATTCTTTCAACAGAGAGAAAAGAGCACACACTAAATGCACTTTTCCTAAATCATTTTCACACAGAGTCTAAATGAAAATTCACATGCATGCATTTGTTTTTCATTTCCTTAATGTGAGAATGCAAAAAGGAAAACTAAGTATAGATCTAAACTATTTTTCTTCAAAGCGACATTTCGACAATTTCTTTTCAAAAAACTAAAGGAAGACTAAAACGAAACTTTTCGATTTCGAATATAAAACTGCTTTCGACACTCCAAATATTAAAAATTCAAATCAAATACAATGACAGAAGTACAATCGACTATCTAGAGGAGGAAGACTTTACGACACTCTTATTTTTGACTGAAAATGACAGTTACGACACTTTTTTGCATCAAAAACGATAGTTCGTTTAAGCTACTTTCGACAAAGGAGGACTATAAATGATTGACAAATACATAAAAACATTTACAAATCCTAATTAATGGAGGTTGAAATATGCAAAGCAAATAGGCTTCAACAATGAGATATTGATCATGAGTAGCAAAACTACTGAATAGAGTTGAAAACAAGGAGGAAAAACCAAATTTCAAAGAAAGAAACAGTATCACTCAATCATCGCACCTGTCCCTCAGGGAAACAAGGATGCATCTCACTTGCAACACACAAGAGGTGTGATGCATACTGGTTTCCACTCACAGATAGTGCAATGGTCCAGGGAGCGAAACTGAGTTGGGTTTTTGCTCAAAATTTGTAGCTAAGTTTAGTGATTTAAGCTTTGTTATCATGGACAGTAAAAGAAAAGTATAGGGTTATGATCTTATGAGGTTATTGAGCTACCAGAAGGGTGCTTAGAATGCTTGTAAGTCAGATGTTCAGTTCATAAACCAACCCAGAGATTGACTGAAGCAACGTTCATCTACTTCGCAATTGCATAGCGAAGGTAGTTCGAAGGTTATCTGGCTAACTTCAGGCTCTGTCTGTAGTTTATAAAGAAAACAACAATAACGAACAAACAAACTAGTTGATCCCTAGTGGAGTTGCCATTTTGTTTCCAGGAAAACTAGTGTCTATTTGATCTGCTAGTCCCACTAAGACGGGTAGCTATCTTAGAAACAAACAATCAAAGTAGTTTGTGATTTCCTTTAGATAGATAAGAGAGAAGCAAAGGGGACCAACCTGGATCTTCCACTTGGCTCCTTGCTTGATTTCTCTCTCCCTTGATAGAGCTTGTCACTCCTCTCCTACTTGCCCCACTTTAGAGAATCCTTGTAGAGCCAAAGTAACAAAACACCATCAAAGCATCTTGATCTATGATATCATAAACAATGCAGAATCAGAAATACATTGACCATACAATTGCATTCACAAATAACAAGATTCACAAATACACCATTATATGGAGGAAAACTCAAAGAACTTTATTAATAGTAGAAGAGAGGATTACAACCCAACTGTCTGATCCAGCATCATCCTCCCAGCATCAAAGCTCTCTTCACCTCATGAAAAGCAAGATCACCCAACAATACAATGTCTCTTCTCACAGATAAACCAACAACACTTCCTTACAAAATACAAAATTTCATCCTCTTAGATCTCTCAGATGAGGGATCCATTTATAGATGTCTTGCAAGGGTGTGAGTCAGCTATGGGTCTCTGATTAGTGTCAGTCCACTGATAGTTCTTGGTTCCACTTGGAGATTTCATTGATCTCTTACTCATCCCTAGGCGAATTTAGAGAGGCAAGTGTCATGGGAGAAGTTTCTGGAAGATTCCATGAGTTTCCACTTAGCAAACTGTCTCTTCCATTTGTCCATTCTCACTCATCGCACCCTACAAAAGGCCTTTTCAGTATGCATCACACCTTGACCATGGGGCAGTCAGTAGGGTCCAGTTTTGGCTAGTTCTGAGTGGTTTTTCAGGTGGAACTTCTGGAAATGATGTAATCAATTGACCATGATCCTTTAGGGTATGAAACAACACTTTTAGGGGTTAAAGAGCCCTTGGTTTATGGACATATGAGTTTGGGGTTGCAGTGCCCAAATATGCCTATAACACCATGGCAGGGAATCCTTACTACCAAGAAGCTCAAGACTCGACCACTCCTGTGGGACAAAGGTAACGGTAGTGAAAAATCTTAGGAAAACACCCTATAGGACTGGTTATGGGAAGAAATTGGTTCTCTACCCCACCTTTCTCTAGACAACTCTACTTGCGGGGATCATATTCCATCAAGTAAGAAGTTATTTGGAACACCATCTAAAAGAGTAGATATAGGATTATTTGAGGATTTAGATCACCTATAGGCTAGAGGTGTTTTTCTTTGATAAGACATGTTTTCTTGTATTAGAGTAACATCATTAAAATAGTTAGTTTACACTTGGCACCACTACACTAGGTGTTTGCTTGTTGTTTTTTGCTATTTTATTCCCATCATCACCCTTTAATTCTTAGATAATTATTTTCTTGACATCATTGCACCACCTAGGCATTTTTGGCATCGAATTTGAGGTATTCACCCTTAGTTACCGTTAGGAAATATTACTCCTCCCTGTTGAGTTAGAGTACATCCTCCCAATCCTTCATTGAGTCATCATTTTGATTTTGATTCTATTGGTTAATACAGTTCATCCTTTTATTCCATGTCTTCTCAACCCCGTACCACCACCAATGTGGGTGTGGGAAACCAAGGTGATAACCCAAGTACCAACTAGGGTAACCCAGTAGTGGAACCCCCATCGGTGTGGTCACTCCTACTCCCTTGCTTCCTTTTATGGTTCGTTTGAGTCTCTCCAATTTCAAAAAGCTTATTAATGATCCTCTTCTCCATGATCCCACTTTGCCAGCTATGCCTACTAAACTCCCTTCAAACATCCCAAAGTTTGAAGGTAATCCTAGAGAATATCCAACTAATCATGTTCACCCATTCCACATGTTGTGTTCATCAAATTCAATTGCTGAAGATTCCATCCATCTTCGTCTGTTCCAACACACACTCACTGGAGATACCACTAAGTGATATGTTGATCAACCCAGAGCCACCCATTCCATTTTTGTGACACTTGTCACAAATTTTCTTTCCTATTTCTAGTTACCTCTCCATTATGGCACTGACACCAAACTTTTGACTTCTTTTCATCAAACTTCTGTTACTCGTCTCTCTGACAATGTTCAAGAATGGCATAGAAGGAGGAGCATTTGTAGAAATGAAAAAAATTAAGGATGGAAATTTATGAAAAAAATTAGAAACCTTGGTGAATCTCACTAATCCATGATATGTCATCAATAAAATGTTTGCTGGTATTTCTGTAAAAATGTTCAAATTTATAATAATTTTATATACTCTGTATAAAATTTTAGTGATTTTTAAGGTAAAATAATTTTATACTATAAAATTTGGGCGATTTTTTTTAGAAAAAATGGAAATTAACAAATCTTTTTTTTGGAAAAAGAATGGAAAATTAGACCACTTATGAACAATAGCCCCTAAAATTTGAATACTGCGTCTATATGGATTGGTTCCTTAGATCGATGTTGGTTCCCATTGCTAAATATGTCGCTTCACACTTCCCCCAATCTGAGGATGATGCACTCTAATTAGCCTTAAAATTTGATCTGATTTATGCCCAGTCACGTTATTTTTACACTATCATCCTTGATCTGCCTCGGCTTAGTGCTACTAATGCACCCAGGGCATCTCATGCCATAGATGGCATAGTTTGAACCATTTCACACTCTTAACCATATGCTCCACCTTATGAGTTATGGTCCACCTTAGGGAGGGTCTAGTTCAACATACAATTATCCCTCCTCCAATATTCCACAAGGAAACCCTTATCCAGGTGCCAGCACGCCATATGCATATCCCCATCTGCATCAACAGGTGTCAGGGCTAGTTGTTGCACCACCTATTTATCCCAATGTTTACCCATCTCCTTATTATTAGTATGCACCGCCTAGCGCTCCAACTCCTCTTACACCAATTCCCTGGCCCCCCGTGCCTGCTCCCCCTTTGCCATAGTAGCCACCTCCTCCACAAGATCAAGTGTATGCTTAGCACAGTGGACCCAATCCCCCTAACCCCAAGAAACGGAACAAGGGGAAGGGTAATCTAAACCAATAATCTCATAGTAATCAAGGCCACTAGGTTCCTCCACTGAATGCCCCTCAGGTTCCTCAGCCTAATCCTATAACCCACCAACAAGGTAGTCAACCTAAGAAAAAAAAGGGTCTTTATACAAACAAACCTTGTTCTTGTTGTGGTGTATATGGTCATTATACCCATGAGTGTACTCTTTCGTGTGAGACGCATCAAGTATGGGAAGCTCAAGCAGCTTCACGAGGATCATAGCCCACCACTCCTCCTCCCCCTCTTGCTTCATCTCAACCCATAGTGCTTACTAATCCTTTCCCTCACCAAGGATATCATGCTACCCAACCTACATAAGGTCAAGAAGCTTAGCCATCTCCGCCATCTAGTCACCATGATTATCATATTCTTATAATGAATTCTAATGAGGTCAATACGCCAATACGATAAGCCATTCGCTAAGTCAACAACTGAGTCCCAACCCCAAGTTTCCATTAAGCCTCTATCATCATCCAATGGTACCTTACATATCCCTAGCCTAAGGTCGATATTATTCCCAATATCCCCAAAGTTCCATTAAGTCGAAATGTTTCTTCTGCCAAATCCGTCCATACATATAGCAGAGTAGATGACTTGGCATAGTCTCCTACTACCATGCCAATGTTGGAAGTCCTCTAGACATTCCCATCCCAATGGAAATATCTACTATCTTCTTTGGCTGTCATGGATCCCCAACATGACCATATGATTGTCTTTCATGTTGACAAGTCAGAAAATCCTCCTCTACCTTCATCTGTTCCTTTTAACATACTAATCTACATTAGAAACGCCATTGTTCAGTGGTGTATCATCGACGAAGGCGCCTCCACCTATGTGATGGCCATCAGTATTTGAAAGAAACTTGGTTCCCCTGACCTACCCCTGTCCACCATCACTCTTCATGCATGGAATGGCCATCCTTCATAGACCCTTGGCTTATATTGTAACTGCCCAGTCACAATTGTCGACAAGACTGTCTCTATTGACATTGAATTCATTGATGCTCCCTTAGACTGTAACATCCCTTTGGGTCGTAGTTGTACCTATGCCATGCCAGCTGTCACATCTGCAATTCACTATAAGATGTGCTTTCCCCACAATTGAAATATCGTCACCATTGATTAGTTGACATACTATGACCCCAAAGCCCAGACTTCACCTCAGTCCAACATTTCTTCTATGGCTAACAATAATACTATCTCATCCTTCACCAATGTCTCTCTTCCTCTAGTCCACCCATCTTCCATTCTAATGAATACATCATGGAAGCTATGACCACCCCTGATTATCCTTGGGATGATATGCACCATTCTGCGTACTTCCTTCCACAGCAAACCCATGACCAATATGCTATGGAGTCCAAATACTTCATTCATGGTGAAGTCGATTGGCTTCAAAATCCCATTCCTACACCAGATTCTTTTGAAGAAGGAAATATGGCTAGCATTTCCCCTACCATAAAAATTAACATTTTGAATAAACCAAGGGTCCAAGGGAATATCATCTTGGGAGCACAACGTGCCCCATAATAAATTGACACTTACACCAAGTTATTCAAGGAATTTCGTGATGTTTTCACTGTTGGGTGTGGAGCCTGATTATCTTCTTTATTCAGAGGTATCACTGCATTGGACCCCAGTTCGTAATGTGGTGGCAATGTCGCCTGTAATATTTTTGCTGCAAGGGAGGTCCAGGGGGGTAGCTCTGATCTTTGGGAGCCCCTCCCCCTAGCGAGGGATCGAGGGCAGCACCCCTGAAGCTAAAAATAGATGTAAAATTGCCTTGTAAAATGTTGTAATTCCGTAGTCAACCTAGGTCGTTCATTAGGCGGATATCTGACGGTAGAAGTTATGTTTAATTTAGGGTTTTTTGCCCTAAAAGGCAACCCCTCACTATATATGAGGGAATTGTATTGCTTCTATATAGATCTGTATTCTGAGAGAGAAAGAGAGAAGAGATTGTGTGAGAGCGAAGAGAGAATTACAACGGATCTATTGTAGGTTGTATCTCTTCATTTTGTTGAATACTATAAAAGGAAGGACTGGTTGTTTCTCTGTGGACGCAGCCCAAATTGGGTGAACCACGTATATCTGTGTCTCTTTTGTTTTATGTGTTTTCTGTGTGTATATTTCTATAGTATATTTCATGTGTTCCATATCTCTATAATATATAATTTTCTAAGAATTGGTATCAAATCTGAAGGTTTATTTGGTTGATAAACTCACAGGAGAGAAGGGTTCCTAGTTCGAGTGGGAGAAATGGCGGAAGATGGTAGGTTTAGGGTAAAAAAAATTAACAGCCAAAAATACCAGCTATGGAATATGCACATGGAAGATTATTTGTCCCAAAAAGGTCTGTACCAACCATTGAGCAGAAAGACAAAGAAATCGATGAGTATGACAAACACAAAATGGGATATTTTTTACAGAAAGGCACTTGGAACAATACGGTTGTGCCTAGTGGCATTGGTAGCCTTTAATATTTCAAAGGAAACGGTAATAGAGGGTTTAATGTCGGAATTGGCCAAACTATATGAAAAACCCTTGGCCTCAAATAAGGTATTTCTTATGAAGCATTTATTTAATTCGAAGATCTGAGAAGGTGGATCTATTGCTGATCATTTAAATGAATTTAATACAGTTACTAGTCAGTTAAGTTTTGTAGGGGTAAATTTTGATGATGAAGTTAGGGATATGTTATTTCTGTGCTCATTACCAGAAAGTTGGAATGGTTTAGTTATGGACATTAGTAACTCTGTCTCTAGATCTAGTACTTTAAATTTTGATGATGCTGTTGGTGCAATCCTTAGCGAGAAAATGCTTCGGAAAAGCTCTAGTGAGAGATCAAGTAATTCTTTGACTACAGAGACTAGGGGAAGAAAAATGGAAAGAGGAAAAATCCCAAGATATCACAGTAAGTTAAGGAAAGGAAGATCCAAGTCGAGATCAGGAATAGTGTGCTAGAAATGCGGGAAGAAAGGAAACCTAAAGAAAGACTGCAAGTCTCAGAAGGGAAAAGAAGGAGACGCGCAGCAAGAAAATAATCATGAAGCGAGTGTGACAGGTGATATGTTGCAAGATACATTGATTCTTTCATTAGAAAATAGTATTGATACATGGGTGGTAGATTCAGGGGCCTCATTCCATGCCACACTTGATAGGAAACATTTTCATGATTATGTTCAAGGATATTTTGGACAGGTTCGATTGGGTGATGATAAACCCTGTAAAATAATTGGAATGGGTACAATTTTCATAAAACAACGGAATGGAAATCAATGGGTATTTAAGGAGGTAAGGCATGTTCCAGTTCTGAAGAAAAATATAATTTCAACGGGGTAGTTGAGAGCTGAAGGGTGTGTGACTACTTTTACAGATAAAACCTGGAAGGTCACTAAAGGATCCTTGGTAATAGCAAAAGGAGAAAAGTTTGGTACATTGTATTTATGCAATGGTATTTCTAATTATGTTAATTCTTTAACCTCTACATGAGAAGATACGGCATTGTGGCATCATAGGCTTGGGAATATCAGTGAGAAGGGGATGCAAATTCTTCACTCAAGAAATTTGTTGCCAGGTTTGAAGCATGTTGATTTAAAATTCTGTGAGAATTGTGTTTATGGAAAATAAAAGAGAGTCAAATTCCTCAGAGTTGGGAAAGAAAAGAAGAGTGAAAAATTAGAGCTTGTGCATACAAATGTATGGGGACCTACTCAGGTATCATCTCTTGGTGACTCTCATTATTATGTTACTTTTATTGATGATGCAACCAGAAAAACCTAGATTTATTGTATTCGAAATAAATCTGAGGTATTTGATACTTTCAAGAAATTGAAATTTGTGGTTGAAAATGAGACATGAAAAAGGTTGAAGTGTCTCAGATCAGACAATGGAGGTGAATATTGCAGCAAAGAGTTTGATAGGTACTGTTCAGAGAATGGAATTCATAAAGAGAATACAATTCTAGGAACACCACAAGAAAATGGTGTGTCAGAAAGGATGAACAGGATAATCATGGAGTGTGCAAGGTCCATGAGATTTCATGCAGAATTTCCTTTACAATTTTGGGTAGATGTTGTAGATATTTTTGTTTATCTAATAAATAGAGGGCTTTCAAGTTCCTTGGATGGTGGTATTCCAAAGAGGCATGGACAGGTAGAAAGGTAAACTACTAATTTTTAAACACTTTTGGTTGTGAAGACTTTGTCTGCATTAATAAATAAAATAGAACAAATCTTGAGGCAAAATCAAAGAAATGTACCTTTATTGGATATGGTGTTAATGATTTTAGTTATCGCTTTTATGATAATGAAAAACACAAAATCATTAGGAGCAGAGATGTCATATTCATTGAAAAGGTTTTGTATAAAGATCAAATGCAGGAAAAGAAACAGGAAATGAAAACAGAGAATACACAGTCCTTAATGACATCACAGAAAAAGTGAAGGTGCCTGAAAATCATAATGATCAACAGCTAGAACAACAAAAACAACCACAACAGCAACAAGCACCTCAAACACCTTAAAGTGGTGTTAGAAGATCGACCAAGATAAGTAGACCCCATAAACAATACTCTCCTTCATTATATTATGTATTGTTGATTGATTCTGGTGAACCAGAATGTTATGAAAAAGTAGTGCAGGTAGAAACCATGAAGAAGTGAGAGCAAGCCATGAAATAAGAGATGGACTCCTTAGCACATAACCAGACTTGGGACTTAGTTAGGTTGCCTGCAGATAAAACAACATTGAAGAATAAATGGGCTTACGTGTTGAAGGAAGAAGGTGGAGGTAGAAAAAGGTATAAAGCTAGACTTGTGGTGAAGGGGTTTGCACATAAAAAAGGTATAGATTTTGATGAGATATTTTCTCCTGTTGTTAAAATGACTTCAATCAGAACTATTTTAAGTCTAGTAGTAGCTGAAGATTTTCATCTTGAGTAGTTAGACGTAAAGACAACCTTTCTCCATGGAGATTTGGAGGAAGAGATATATATGCAACAGCCAAAAGGATATGATGTAAAAGGGAAGGAGAAACTAGTGTGCAGGTTGAAGAAGAGATTGTATGGCTTAAAACAGGCTCCAAGGCAGTGGTATCTAAAATTTGACAGGTTTATGTCTGAAAAAGGTTATACTAGATGTCACTCTGATCATTGTGTTTATCTCAAAAGGAAAAATGATGGTAGCTATATTATATTGTTATTGTATGTAGATGACATGCTTGTTGCAGGTTCTAACATGCAGGAAATAAATGTGCTCAAAAGAAAATTAGTGAACTCATTTGCAATGAAGTATTTGGGTGCTGCAAAACAAATCCTTGTTATGAGAATAACTAGAGATAGGAAGAATCAAAAACTAACATTGTCTCAAACTGAGTACATAGAAAAGGTGTTGAAAATATTTAATATGCAAAATGAAAAATCAGTTAGTATACCTTTGGATAGCCATTTCAAACTAAGTAAGGAGGTGTGTCCCAAGACTCATGAAGAAATGTCTTATATGTCTAAAGTTCCATATGCATCAGCAGTTGGAAGCTTAATGTATGCAATGGTCTACATAAGGCCTAATATTGCACATGCAGTGGGAGTTGTAAGAAGATACATGAACAATCCAGGAAAAGAACATTAGATGGCGGTGAAGTGGATTCTCAGGTATTTGAGAGGTACCACAAATCAAGCATTATGTTTTGGTGGTTCAAACATTTCTTTACAGGGATATGTTGATATAGACATGGTGGGTGATAGAGATAACAGAAGGAGCACAACATGGTATGTGTTTACTGTAGGTGAAACAACTGTCAGTTGGGTTTCAAAACTGCAAAGTGTTGTTGCACTCTCAACAACGGAAGCAGAGTGTTATGAAACCATCTTACAAAAAGATAGAAAAGATAGATAAATGCCTTAGAATTTAGCCTCTTTGAGGTGGCAACCTCCTTTACATTACACAATTGAACAATTCTTAGATAATACAAATGTCAGGACCTCCTTTCTATTTAAAGGAGTCTAAGGGGTCATAATATAATTAGAGCCAACATAATAATAATAATGTAAGGGCATAATAATAACAATATGGGGACTACATGGGCACAACAATATAATAAGGGGGTTGTACTAATACCAATAAGGGGTTACACTAGTAGTATAGGGACTTAACATGCCCCTCTCCTTCCAAAAGTGTTGTCCTCAACGCTTGAGTAGTTCTTGATGCTTATGTATAAAATTCTTGTCCCCCCATGTGGAATCTTTAGTGGGTAGGTTCCTCCACTTGGTGAGATACTCTAAAATTTGTCGACTTGTGTGGCTCTCGGGTTCTTGTTTCTGTGATTGCTCCAGGTTCCAATATGATTTTTCCTTCCTCGTCAAATTCTGGCAATATTGTTTGGACTGAGATCTTCTGCAACTTTTGAATGAGTGGCCACACTTCTTCGTCCTTCTTCCATTCATCCCTTGCTTCGTTTATCCAATCTGGTAGGGTAATAGAAATAGCACAAAACAATGCTTCCACATCCTCATCCTTTCTTGAGAGTGCATCTGCAACAACATTCTTCTTCTCTTTTTTGTAGATGATTTCAAAGTCATAACCCAACATATTTGTGACCCATGTTTTTTCTCTTCTAAAGATAATAGTTTTTCTAAAAGGTATTTAAGACTATCATTATCCATCTTTACCTTGAATTGTCTTCCCATTAGGTAAGGTCGTCATTTCTTAAGTGCATGTAGTATTGCCAACATTTCCTTCTCATAAATAGATTGCTTGAGATGTAGCCATAAAAATACCCAATCGCTTACATCAAAACTTCTTTCACTACGATTTTGATCTGCCTGTTGTTTCATTCGATTCTGCACCAAAGTGGCGTTATCCTTTAAAAGATGGAGAACTTGTTGATGGTCGATGTGATCTTTCACTTCTTAAACATTTTTTGTCTTGATATGTCCTTCTATATGAGGAGTGGTAATTCCGGCCAATGCATTACAATATATGGTTGGATTCATTTCTTCTTTCTCGATGTGATCTTTCACTTCTTAAACCTTTTTCTTCTTGATATGTCCTTCTATCTTGAGAATTTGAGGAGTGGTAATTCTTGCCAATGCTTTACAAGATATGGTCGGATTCATTTATTCCTTCTCTGGGGTTGGTTCCTGGTGTATATCCTCTTCTTTTGATGTTTCTTGATCCTTTTCTTCCTCCTCTTCATAATCTATGTAAAATAATTTCTTCTGAGCACACTGATGACCTTTAGTTTATTTGTTATCACAATTGTAACAAAGCCCCTTTTCTCTTTTTTCTTCTAATTGTTTTGGTGTAAACCTTGTAAGTTGTAGAAGGATAGGAGAAAAAACACTTCCATAATTATATTCATGAGTGGTGGGATTCTTTGTTTCCATAATTTCGCTTTTAATTTTTCTTTCCAACTTGAATGCTTTCTCCAATGAATCAGGTTTCCAAAGACGAACCTCATGTTGAATGTTATCCTTTAAAGTCCCTATGAAGACATCAATCCTTTGTTTCTCTGGAATATCATTTACCCTTATATTCAATTTTTGAAAGTCCTCAATGTGTTCTACCATTGAAACTTTTTGTTTGAGATTTATCAATTGGCTAAAAAAAGTGTTTCTCTTTGTATTCTCATAATGTGCTATCATTTCCTCCGTGAAAATTGACCACGTAACAAGTGGTTTATGAGAACAAATCCCTTTATACCATAAAAATTGATCCGATACTAAATAATTAGATGCAATACATACCTTTTGTAACAGTGGTACACCATATAGATCAAAATATTTCTCCATCTGTAGTATCCAATTTACCGGATCCTTGCCATCAAACTTCTTCATATTGCCTTTTCTTGATTTTAGGAGCTCAATATTGAAATGACTGTAACTTTGTAATTTCAGATCTTCCAGTTCTAAAATCATGTCCTGAAATAGTCCTTTGTGTCCTCTTTCTAGTGGCACTAGTTTAATCGAAATTGGATTCTCCAAGAAAGCATTATTCCAATCTCCCAAGAAGACCTGATTATATGTCTTTTCAGAAGAGCGAATTTGTATGAAGTGCCATGTGTCACTGTTTTGACCTTTGGATCTGAAAAATATATAAAAAACACTACAGTCCGTCATCTTTCTATAACTTCTTACGAAATTTCAATCTGATGCTCAAAGAGAAAGTTATGATGATTTTCCCAAGGTCAACTATTTAAGATGTAGTTCAGGAGTATGCAAAAACCCTAACTTCCTCAGATCATATATCTGAAAATATAGTGAGACAAGATATGAAATTTTGGGCCAGAGATTCAGACCACTTTCTTCTCAAATGGGTTTTTTTTTTTAGCTTCTGAAACTTCATAGAGAACAAGGTATAGAGAAACTTCCACGATGGTTGGTTTTAGATGAAATTATGGACCTTACAAAAACCCTAACTTCCTCAGATCATATATCCGAAAATATAATGAGACAAGATCTGAAATTCGGACTCGAGGTTCAACATGATTTCTTCTCAAATGAGTTTTTGTTTCAGCTTCTGAAATGTCGCAGAAGAAAAGTTATAGTGAAAATTACACAATGACCTGTTTAGACCAGTGAAACCCTAGAATCGAAAGCTCTGATACCAAATGTTATGAAACCAGCTCACAAAAAGATAGAAAAGATAGATCAATGCCTTAGAAATAAGGCTCTTCGATGGGGCAACCTCCTTTACATTACACAAATGAATAATTCTTAAATGATACAAATGGCAAGCCTGTCTAGTCAATTTAACGTCTTAAATTGCTCTACATAAATTATCAATCCGGGTATCGTAAACTAATAAAGTGTGGTGCACCATATGTGCTTAGTTAACCCTTTTTCTTACTTCGTTGTTTTATAGTTTATGTTGTTTTGGGGTTTTGTTTTTGCTGGTCTTCTAAAGTATTCTAATGCAAGGGAAATCCTAGTTTCGAGTTTTAAGAATGCTATTAAAGATCAAGTGTGGATGTATAGTTGAAGACAAGGTTTATGCTTCTTATAATAATTTCCAAACTTAGCACTTCAAAGATCTCAAAACATGCTATCTATAAAATCAGAACTTGAACAAAAGTGTAAACATGCAGCTACATAAATCAATCTAAAGATGAAGTACTAATCATG
Source organism: Pinus tabuliformis (assembly GCA_031772625.1). Lineage (NCBI taxonomy): Eukaryota > Viridiplantae > Streptophyta > Pinopsida > Pinales > Pinaceae > Pinus > Pinus tabuliformis. Next base: position 291,507,096 of record CM062810.1, read on the forward strand.
AGGTAACTGTCTCTGGTGTCCATCTAATTACATAAATAAAATCTAAACTACTGCATTCAAAACTAAAAATTGCAGACTAATGAAAGAAAAATCAAATTACTTCACTTATAATCTGATAGTTCACCAATTAACTTCTTGGGTTAAACCATGGCACCAGAGATAACATCAAATAACATGAAGAATTGATATCTAAATTACCTACTTGCAGATTAATGAAAACAAAATCAAATTACTTCACTTATAATCCGATAGCTTGCCAATTAACTTCCCGGGTTAAGCCATGGCACCAGAGATAACGTCAAATAACATGAAGAATTGATATCTAAATTACCTACTTGTAGATTAATGAAAGAAAAATCAAATTACTTCATTTATAATCCAATAGCTCGCCAATTAACTTCTCGAGTTAAGCCATGGCACCAAAGATAATGTCGAATAATATGAAGAACTTGATATCTAAACTAGCTAATAGCAGCAAACAAATCTCACTTAAATCAAAGCATAACAACTGAAATTTAAAAACTAAAGTTCAGTAGAGGAAGCAAGCCTCAAATCACCACTTGATGAAAAAACTACATTAAAAAGCTTGAGCAAAAACTGATGAGAAAATACAAGAACATGTAAGGAAAAACTAATCTACAATCAATCGGTTGAATACACTTGCATGAATTAAAATTGCATGAATGGAAAATTTAAACTATCAAACTTGAAAGAAATAAAATGACATACTTGAATGAAATCAAAGCAAAACTACAAAGAAAAATCTACTCTACCTTACATTCCAATATGCTCCATGACATCTACTTCACATCGCCTTGCATGTTGAGAACATCAAATCTTTATTCAAATTCTTCAAAATTACAAAGTACAGAAAAGCTTTCCAAAGCCATCATGGAAGGACTACAAACTCCAAGCTAAAGAACTAAAAAGCCAAGCTAAGCTAACAAATGAAGGAGAGAGATCTCATATTTATACAAAAAGATGAGAAGTCATCTCATTAATGAGAATCCATGAATCTCTCCCTCTACTTCTAGAGTCCTAATCACAATAGGAACTAATAAGACACGTCTTCTTAGAGTTTCAATACAATTAGGAGCTGTGACACATATCCTCATGATCTCATGATTCTCTCCACTCAAATTCGAATTTGGCCTTAGGGTGCCACATAAAGGTCTTCTAGAAGTCTCCTTTTGACCTACACATGTCAACAATCTCAACCCACTTGTTAGGTATAAGCATATGCACATTATTTTCTAATTTTTAACCAAAAATTCACTTTAAAAAGTTTAGAATTAATAAAGTTTGGAAAAACATAAATGTGGCCCAATGATAATGAAAGTGGGATGAATGTGGTGACATAGTAGTGAAATGGAGGTGAAATAGAGGTGATATAATAGACATAATAGTGAAAGTGTAATGGAAGTGAATGACATTTTCAAGACCCAACATACCCCCAACTGAAGCTGTTGCATGTCGTCATGCAATATATATTATGTTAATACTTTTGATCCTTGAGCTTTGGTTTAACTTTGCATGATATCATTTGATAACTTCATATCCCTGCAAAGTGTTTTACTTGAATTGCAACATGGTTGGTTTTTGTGTTATAACCATTTTTTGTTGTTGCATTCTATTTTAATCTTTAAACTTTGCATAATGATATTTTGATTATTGTTGCAAAGTATATCTTTATTGGATTTCATGATGGTTGGTTCTTGTGTGACAACCATGATTGTATTTGCATCCAATTTATCCTTTAAGCACTTTTTTAAAAGCCATTGTATGCTCATAATAACAATGTAATAGTTAATATATTTTGAAAGTATGTGGGCTCCTGAATATGATATGGAAATGGCAAGACATGAATATGAATGTATTCCCCCCCAACTGATAGTATTAGCAATTTTATGAAATGAGGAAGAGAAATGTTTTTCCAACAATTATTATTCTACTTTTTATGGAATTCTATGGTCAAAAGTTAGAAAATGACATACCTTAACTTACCCTTTGAAATGGATGAGTTGTATGTGTGGTGGCTGAAAAATTTTGATCATATTCTTCTTCAAGTGGCTGAACAATAAGAGTCATGGATAAAGAGTTAAGATAACTTTTTATTGCTTCTACTAAAACTTGCTGAATCTGCTCCAAAATGCTGAAAATAATAGTCTTCATGTCTTCAAAACTCGCTGACACAATTTCTACTATGTGAAAAAGATGTTATGATGTCGAACATAGCAGGAAATTTTTGGCTTAGTGACCATTAATAGATGCCACTAGTCAACACGAGAACTCTCACCATTGATGACAATGAGAGTCAAGATGCCCAAACACATCTTGCTAGGTACAAATGAATTTGCTGATGTCGAGTCACCTAGAAGATCTGAAGAACAAGAGACATTATTGCATTCTCATTGTTTGTCAGCATGAGGAATTTCCATTAAGGCATGCAAGCCTCAAGGTGTTTTTACAAAGAAATTAAGACTCAAAGGACTATGGACTCAATAATTTGCATTGAAGCCGAGCTTATTTGCAAAATGAAAATGACAGGGAATGAAAGATGAAAATGGAAGATGGAAATGGAGAGTAGAAATGGAAATGTGCAATAAGCATGTGAATGAGATTCTTTCTTTTATTTGTGGGTTATGAATGGAGAAAAAGTAATGGAAAGTGGATATGAATGTAAATGAAAAATATGGAGGGAAATGAGGTGAATGGTTTATTATGAAGTATGGATGTGATGGAGACAATGGTATCTGAAGGTTTTTCAAGTATTTGGATCTGATTTTGTGTTAACATATTTCCTCTTTGTTACTGATCATCCTTTTATGCAACAAATTGGTCTCTTAGAGAGACACCATTCACTTGTAGTCATTTTTCATCCTCCAGGAACCTGCAAAAAAAACTAATACTTCTTCTACAATGAAATGTAAGATTATCAAATGAGAGAGATGATCAATCTCTCTAGTTATGATATTTACACACAAAACTAAGAATTTGTATTAATGAAACAAGTTCTCAAAAGAAAAATTAAAAGAATTTATACCTGTTTTTAATTAGTGCCTCAAGCTGATGTTGCTTCATTTCAGCAATTTATTTCATTATTTACCATTTCAAACTCTAATGATGGATTTCTCATTATGTAGACCTTGTTGATATCTTTCCAATGATACTTGAATCATCAAAATCTGATTTCATATAAGAAAGTTAGGCTGATTTGAACAATGAGATTTTTCAGGTGCGGAATGGCTTTAGCTACGGAATGACTTTAGCTGCGAAATGTGCGCAATATCTGTAGCTAAAAATCTTGAATAAAATGTTAGTGATTAATTTTTTATCATCAGTTCAAAATTAATTAATACCTTCAGAAAAGTGAGTAAATAACTTATTCATTTCATTGATTCAAAATTGTTTTTTTCTTGACATACGGCGACTTAGAGTGGCGACTTAGTGTAACGACTTGGTGATAACACACACCTTGACTTTCCTTTGACCGGGGTCTTTTTCATCAATTTGGATCAAATGGATAGGACACCATCCATGTATTGACATTTTCCCAGCTACCCATATGGTTCATTTCATCTCTTGACACCTATAACCTACAGAAGTATGAAAATGGCTGCGGAATTGCCAGTTAGCTACGGAATCAAGCTGCAGCTAAAAGACAATAAACTATCAGTTTTGATTTAAGTTATTGGAAAAAGATTTTATGTAGCTAAGTATTAGGGAGAGAGAGCCCAAGATCACATCTGGTGCATAGGACCAATTATTCATGAGTTTTTCTACTATTTTTTTTAAATTCTCTACATTGTTTGCGTGGAAAAAACTGTGCAAATGGTAGTGGTACAACTCGTATATAGGAATAAAAATGACTATGGGTATGGGAAGTAAAAGAACTATGCATATGAGATTGGGCGGAAAAAATGATTATGGATATGGGCAACTGTACATTCAAGGTAAAAGAATAGAGTGGCTATATGTGTGAATTGGTGCGGAAGTTATATGAAATGGAGTGGATGCCCATGTAAATAGAGAAAATCAAAAACATAATGAAAAATCAAAGTGCTTGTATACATAGGAAAGCTGCGGAGGTGTAAGAGAGAAGCTCAGAATAATATAGTGTAAAAGAGCTATATCCAACCGGTTCAAGTGGTGGAATTAAACATTAAAGAGGTTCTTGGAGAAGTATCGTATTCAATTGGAATACGTCTCTACTGTCAGCCGTTAAACTGAAGTACAGTCATGGAGATTGCATGAGACTATTAGTAATTAAAGACACGTAAACAAGATTGAATTCAACCACATGCTAGGTTCCCAAATTGGTTTTGTCCTCTCCAAGCACGCTGAGTCAAAACAACAGACTCTTCATCAATTAAAATCCGTTTTTCTCTCCCGCGGCCTGCAAAAATGGTCTTCAAAGAACCAAGTATATCTCCTAAACCGCTTCAAATTCCTTAAAATGATTTCTGGGTTTTCTAATTGACTCTGTTGCCTAAAAAACCCATGTTTTATTCTTCTCAAATTCATCTCTGTTTAGCCATATCATGTAGTTGAAGTCTAACGTTTTTCTCTATTTTGCGTTTTTGTGGATTACTGTGGTTGAATTTTTTTCATTTGCATGTTCATGAGCGTCTTGGAAAATTATTGCAGTAGTATTATGAGCAGTCACAGTGAAAGCCTACCACATGGAGCTTTGTGTTGATTTTATGCGCTTAGAGATAGCAATTGTCCGTCAGACTTTTCCGGTTTTTGATCTGTTGAGTTTGCATTTTATAATCTGAAACTGTGTTTTTTTTTCTCTCTGCTCTGTTAACTATCCGTATAGATATACCAGATTGAAAAAGAAAGAAAAAAACAGAAGTTTCACTTGCAGTGCAGCTTCACACACTCTCTCAATTCTAGCCTTTTTATGCTCTGACCCTTCCAACTCTCTGAAGAAGGAAAGCATGTAGATAAATTTAGAAGAAAAATAACAGTGATTTATTTGTGGCTTGGCAGGCCGTCTTTCACCTTAGCAACAATTTTCCTATTAGTTTTGTTTAGCAATTTTTGTAATCCATTAAAAGCTCTCCATATGAGTAAGATACATGATCCAAATAAATGCAAATGGGTTGCTTACAAAGGGCTGAATATTTTCACTAACATTGGCCTGCTGCTACTAATTACAAAAGTCAGGAAAACAACTAGAGAAGGCTTTTACAGATTTTTATTTTTATTTTTTATTTTTTTAATGTTTTTGTAGGTTCGTTTTAAGGCCAAAGCTTGAACAGGAATGCAGATTTTCTATTGAGGCCATAATGGAAACTAGGATTGAATATAGCAATTGATTTTTTCCCCTCTGAAAGTGTGAAATTTTATAAGAATGACTAATGATTTTCAATTTCAGGCAGCAAAGGCTTAAAGTAAAATATGCTAAAAACAGGAATTTGACTGAAGTCTTAAGCTGGTTTTTTAATCAATCTGGGCTGGGTGACTAGGATAAGATCCATGTTGGGACAATTTCGGAGATGCCCATGTGATCAGTTTCTTCATTGGATGCCTGTAACATGCTAAACCTTAGAATTAGTTGCGGATTTCACAGTTAGCTACGGAATTAGGTTGCATTCCACAGCTAATTTGCAGAGCCTTATTAAAATAGGACACATTGTTTTGACGGTCACTACAAACCATAGCGAATCAATCTTGGACAGCTGAACCTGTCAAAGCAGTTGGATTTTTATTTTTCATTTTTTTTTATTGAATCAAATGAAATGATGAAGTTTATTTTGTCCCGTTTTCTCTTTTTTTTCTTTTTTTCTTTTTTTTAAATATAACAATTCTTTTTCTGATCCTCTAGATCACACAAAGTGCAGGAGGAAGCATACTCAAGAAATTATTATTTTTTTTTTTAAATATAAGAAATAAGGTCTCCTAATTACACTTCCTTGGCAAAAGCGCCAAAATGTCTAGTCAATTTAACGTCTTAAATTGCTCTACATAAATTATCAATCTGGGTATCATAAACTGATGAAGTGTGGTGCACCATATGTGCTTAGTTAACCATTTTTCTTACTTCGTTGTTTTATAGTTTATGTTGTTTTGGGGTTTTGTTTTTGTTGGTCTCCTAAAGTATTGTAATGCAAGGGAAATCCTAGTTTAAAGTTTTAAGAATGCTTTTAAAGATCAAGTGTGGATGTATAGTTAAAGACAAGGTTTATACTTTTTATGACAATTTCCAAACTTAGCACTTCAAAGATATCAAAACATCTATCTATAAAATCAGAACTTGAACAAAAGTGTAAACATGCAGCTACATAAATTAAGTTAAAGATGAAGTACTGATCATGAGGTTACTGTCTCTGTTGTCCATCTAATTACAGAAATAAAATCTAAACTACTACATTAAAAACCAAAAATTGCAGACTAATGAAAGCAAAATCAAATTACTTCACTTATAATATGATAGCTAGCCAATTAACTTCTCAGGTTAAGCCATGGCACCCGAGATAACGTCAAATAACATGAAGAATTGATATCTAAATTACCTACTTGCAGATTAATGAAAGCAAAATCAAATTACTTCACTTATAATCCGATATTGCCAATTAACTTCTTGGGTTAAGCCATGGCACTGGAGATAACATCAAATAACATGAAGAATTGATATCTAAATTACCTACTTCCAGATTAATGAAAGAAAAATCAAATTACTTCACTTATAATCCAATAGCTCGCCAATTAAATTCTCGGGTTAAGCCATGGCACCAGAGATAACGTCAAATAATATGAAGAACTTGATGTCTAAACTAGCTAATAACAGCAAACAAATCTCACTGAAATCAAAGCATAACAACTGAAATTTAAAAACTAAAGTTTAGCAGAGGAAGCAAGTCTCAAATCACCACTTGATGCAAAAAATACATTAAAAAGCCTGAGCAAAAACTGATGAGAAAATACAAGAACATGTAAAGAAAAACTAATCTACAATCAACTAGTTGAACACACTGGCATGAATTAAAATCGCATGAATGGAAAATCTAAACTATCAAACTTGAAAGTAATAAAATGACATACTTGAATGAAATCAAAGAAAAACTACAAAGAAAAATCTACTCTACCTTACATTCTAATATGCTCCATGACATCTACTTCACATCTCCTTCAATGTTGAGAATATCAAAGCTTTATTCAAATTCTTCAAAATTACAAAGTACAATAAAGCTCTCCAAAACTTTCCAAATCCATCAAGGAAGAACTACAAACTCCAAGCTAAAGAGCTAAAAAGCCAAGCTAAGCTAACAAATTAAGGGGAGGGATCTCCTATTTATACAAAAAGATGAGAAGCCAATTAATGAAAGTCCATGAATCTCTCCCTCTACTTCTAGAGTCCTAATCAAAATAGGGACTGATAAGACACATGTTCTCTTAGCGTTTCAATACAATTAGGAGCTATGACACATATCTTCATGATCTCATGATTCTCTCTACTCAAATTCGAATTTGGCCTTAAGGTGCCACATAAAGGTCTTCTAGAAGTCTCATTTTGAACTACACATGTCAAAAATCTCAACCCACTTGTTAGGTATAAGCATATGCACATTATTTTCTAATTTTTAACCACAAATTCACTTAAAAAGGCTTAGAATTAATAAAGTTTGGAAAAACATAAATGTGGCCCAATGATAATGAAAGTGGGATGAATGTGGTGACATAGTAATGAAATGAAGGTGAAATGGAGGTGATATAATGGACATAATAGTGAAAGTGTAATGGAAATGAATGACATTTTCAAAACCCAACAAAGACCTCTTTTCTATATATAGGAGTCTAAGGGGTCATAATATAATCAAAGCCGACGTAACAATAATAATGTAAGGCCACAATAATAACAATATGGGGACTACATGGGCACAACAATATAATAAAGGGGTTGTACTAATAACAATAAGGGGTTACACTAGTAGTATAGGGGCCTAACATAGAGTATGTTACTGCTACAGAGAATAGTAAAGAAATGATTTGGTTACAAAGGTTTCAGGATGAATAGGGTAAGAAAAAGGAGTTGGGCAGGTTATACAGTGATAGCCATAATACCATACATCTTGAAAAGAAATCTGTGTTTCATTCCAAGACTAAACATATATAGCTCAAGTACCATTTCATACGGTCAACATTGGAAAATGGACAATTGAAGCTGGAAAAGATACACACTAGCCAAAATCCTGTAGATGTGTTAACAAAAGTTTTAACCAGGGAGACACCGAGATTCTGTTTAGTTTCAATTGGTCTTTAAGTATGATGAAGAAGATGAGAAACAGCCAGGTCCAAAGTGGAGCCATTGTCCAACAAATGAAGCAGCGGTGGAGTTGCTATAATCAATCTCCAAGTGGGAGATTGTTGGGTGTGGAGTCTGATTATCTTCTTTATTCAGAGGTATCACCGCATTGGACCCCAGTTCGTAATGTGGTAGAAATGCCGCCTGTAATATTTTTACTGCAAGGGGGGTCTGGGGGGATGGCTACGATCTTTGGGAGTCCCCGCTCCCGAAGCTAAAAATAGATGTAAAATTGCCTTGTAAAATATTTTAATTTCATAGTCAATCTAGGCCATTCATTAGGCGGAGATCTGATGGTAGAAGTTATGTTTAATTTAGGGTTTTTTGCCCTAAAAGGAAAACCCTCACTATATATGAGGGAATTGTATTGCATCTATGTAGATCTGTATTCTGAGTGAGAAAGAGATAGGAGATTGTGTGAGAGCAAAGAGGGAATTACAATGGATCTGCTGTAGGTTGTATCTCTTCATTTTGTTGGATAATATAAAAGGAAGGACTGGTTGTTTCTCTGTGGACTTAGCCCTAATTGGGTGAACCACATATATCTATGTTTCTCTTGTTTTATGTGTTTTCTGTGTTTATATTTTTGCAATATATTTTATGTGTTCCATTGCTCTGTAATATATAATTTTCTAACATTCACCTGATCTTATTTTGAAATGCCCGGATTTGATCCCACCATTGTTGAACATCACATTGACACTTAGCTCGATGCCATACCCATCCACCAAAACCAAAGGCCTATAAGCTATCAAAGATGAAGTCGATAAGCTCAAGTAGGCTGGTTTCATCTATCCCATTAAATACACCACATGGGTATCTAATCATGTTCTTGTTCTTAAAAAACAAGGCACCATTTGTGTCCAAAGACAGTATCACTCTTGACATGCTCAAAGTTCAATCCATCCTTGAAATTCCTCCTCCCCATACCCTTTTCCAGTTACAAATCCTCTAAGGAACAACTAACTTTCTTTGTTAGTTTGTTCCTGACTATGCCACCATGGATCATGGGTTCCTTAGACTCCTTCGATCTAGCATTCCATTTGTTTGGGATGACCATGATAAATAGTCTTTCAATGTCATCAAACATGCTCTCATTTCCACTCCCTTGATTATTCCACCTAACTTTGAGAGGGATTTCATCTTGTACATTTTTGCGTCCACCTATTCAGTCACTATAGTCCTTATACAGGAAGATTATGTAGGCATTGAGGATGTGATATATTATGTCAGTAAGAACCTTAAAGGTCCCCCTGTGTCTTATTCCCATGAAGAAAAGATAACATTGGCTGTCATTTTCTCTGTTTAAAATCTTTGTCACTATATCCTTACGTGTACCACCAAAGTTGTGACCAATTCCAACCCCATGGCCTTCTTGTTGAGTCGATGGATCATTAGTGGGAAGTACGTCTGTTGGATCATTAACCTTTAATAATTCAATCTCGAACTTGTCACGCTGAAGAGTAAGAAAGGTCTAGCCCTTACTAAAATCATTTCTGAATTTCCCATTGGTGCACTTGATCAACTAGTAGATGACAATCTTCCAAACAAATACGTGCTTGCCATTACCTTAGCTGACCCTTGGTATGGTGACATCCTTACCTATCTATGAACCTAGAAATTTCTCCCCTGCCTCACTTGTGATGATCGATGACATATTAGACATCAAGCCCCTCTCTACCTCCTCATAGGTGATGACCTTTATTGTCGCAGTGTCAACACTATCCTTCAGCATTGTCTCACCCATGTTGAAACTATGCATGTGCTTGATTTCTGCCACGGTGGTGCTTGTGGTGGTCACCTCTCCAGAATTACCATTGCCCAAAAAGTCATGCATGCCACATACTTTTTTACTTCTCTATTTAGTGATTATATTGAGGTAGTCAAACACTAACCCAATTTCCAGTTGTATGCCCCTAAGGTGTGAGCTCCACCTACTCACATCTATCCCATCGTAGCAGTTGGTAGTTTCTGTAAATGGGTTATTGACTTCATGGAGTGTCGACCCCCATATGTTAATAACCAAAAGTATATTATCATGGTCGTCGACTATTTTACCAAATGGGTTGAAGCCATGCCAACGTTCAATAACACCTCAGCTACTACAACCCTCTTCTCCTTTAACCATGTTATTGCTCGATTTAGGGTTCCAAAACAATTGGTCTCTGACCATGGCCAACACTTTGAAAATGAGATATGGCATGATCTATCCTCCTTGTTAGGCTTTGAACATCAATATTCATCGTCTTAATACCCCCGATGCAATGGCCAAGTTGAAGTTGGCAACAAGATCCTTAAGACTATGCTTCAGCGGAGGGTGAATAAACACAAGACAAACTAGCATTTGATGTTCTTCCCTACTTTGTGGGCCTATAGAACTTCTTTCAAGACCGCCACATAGTTCACTCCTTTCCACCTTGTTTTTGGAGATGAGGAAGTTTTACGAATCGAGTGTGAAATCCCTTCCCTTGATCTTGACATTGAACTCCTCCCAGACACCCAAACTTTAGAACAATGACTCATCATGCTTGAGCATGCCACTGAAGGTCATCGAGTTGCATTACAAACCATTGAAGCAGCTAACAAGTGCACCAAAGCTCAGTATGACCACAAAGTCCACCCTTGTACCTTCCATGAAGGCGACTTAGTTCTTGTGTATGAGAAAGCTCATGATGTCTTGGGACGTGGGAAGTTCAAACTATTATGGCTAGGACCTTATATCATCCGTAAGTGTTTGGGAAAGGGGGAATACCTGTAAGAGGGTCCATAAGGAGAAATCTTTAACAATCCTCAAAATGCACTCTACCTCAAGAAATTTTACCCATATCATTTCCCATTGAAATGTGTGTATCTCTTTCTTTCTTCTTCCATTTAGGTAGTTTACATCCCCCACATTCCTACACACTGTCTTCTTTCATCTTTCATATTGATCCAGCATTTGTTGAAAATGCAACAAGATGATGGAGCTTAGTGAAAAAAAGTCACCTTCACTAAGTGGGCCCGCAGGCTATTTTTGGCACAAAGTCTATTTTTAGACTATGTCTATTTTTTAGACATATGGATTATGGTCTATGAGTTGTAGGATGCTATTTGTGGATGATTGGTCATGTTGGTAAAAATATATGGACTTCTATTTTTAGACATATGGGCGGTTTCTATTTTTAGACTGCCAGGCTAAAAATAGAACAGTCGAATATTATTAGCTCATAATAATATTTGGACTATAAACATTATCTTATCCTCTTGAAGCACTTCAGTTTGAGCTACAGATGTGGCACATGCAGCTGTCAGAAGGAAATACGCTTTTCTTGTGGGTCAGTTGAGCTATTGCATGCAGGACTTCAGTTAGAACTCATGTGGTTGAGTTTGGTGGAGTTGATTATGGAGTTGATAGAATTGTGTTCAGTTTGACTTGGTTGAACTAGTTGTATTTTAGTCTAACTAAATAATACACTAGTGATGAGTTGTGTGAATTAAATATTAATTAATTCACTAATTATTAACTCATAAAGCAACTAAAGAATACATCAGTTAACTCAGTGCATGGACAGTTCAGTGGAGACAGGTGTTAGAGGTTGAGATTGCTATCAGTTGTGACTATAGTTGTACATGAGATCTTGCACAATCAATGGGATTGAGTATTGCCAATGAGGATTGCATGGTTCAGCCAAGAAAAAGATGATTTTTCTTCAGCGATTCATCATTATTCTCATGCAGGATTGCGGAGTGGAGGCAGGCAAACAGTGGAGGAGATTTGAGGCTTTAGATCTAAGCTAGTTTGTGTGTAACAGGTGGAGATAGTACTGAGTACTTGGGAGGAGTATTGTACTATGTATTGTTACATGTTCTCAATCATTATAATATACAGATAGTGTGGGGTTTTCAGCTGTATGCTTTCCCCGGGTTACATACTGTGGTAATGTGTGCATGCGATTGATGTTTCATTGTTTTTAATGCGGCTAAATTGATGATCAACGTAGAGGAGGTTATGTATTATGCATGTATTCCGCAATAGTGTGAAATTGGGATAATCTCTGTGAATAAGTGTCAAATTATTCAAAATTTCTACATGGTATCGAAGCTGTTGATCATCAGATCTATTATTCAAAAAGTGTTTACATTTTATTTCTTAACGCAGAGTCTGTAATCGGGCCAGGTAGCCTCTGGATTCATCCTTTCTTTGGAAGGTGAGATATCCGGTAAAAGCCCATACAGTCAATCTCTGTACGAGAAATACCTTGTTCTCACGAATTTTAGATCAGAGGCGGTTGAGTTTTGAGCTGGTGGAATTCGAATTTGCAGCAGTGTTTTCTTGGTGTCAACATTGCAATGTCTTTCAACGGATTGCGATTGGAGTATGCCCTTGAGGGCAGCTTGAATTATATTGCATGGAAAGACAGGATGGAGGTGGTGTTATATGATAATGTGCTGAAGGAATTCATAGAGGCTGAGGTCCCAAAGCCTACTGATACTACTCAAGTTGATGCTTGGCAAAAGAAGACAGCAAAGTGTCGAATGATTCTGTTGGAGGGTGTGAAGGATCACATTGTGTCCAGCCTGCATGGAAAGGCTTCTCCATACTTGATGTGGAAAGCATTGACAGATCTATTCCAAAGCAAGAGTGACCAGAGGAAGTTGGCGCTCAAAGATAAACTCAGAAACATTAAGTGTGAGAATGGAGACAGTATGCCCAAGTATTTCATGAAGTTCACCCAGTGCAGGGACGAGCTGGAAGTGTGGGGGTGACTGTCGATGATGAGGACTTGGTGAGCTTGGCTCTCCTTGGTCTTCCGAATAGTTGGCATTCCTATCAGGACTCTGTCAATGGTCGGGAGAAATTGTCAGGATGGGAGAGACTTTGGTCGGATCTTGTGCAAGAGGAGATCAGGCGAAATACCAGGGACGGATCTTCATCAAAGGCATCTGATGAAGAAGATTGTGCTTTGGCTACCAAAGCAAAGAAGGGGAAGGAAAAGGGTTCTCTTTCCAAATCCAGTTCTTCCAATGATGGGAAGAAGGTTGACAAGTCAAAGGTGAGATTCTTTCGTTGTCATGAGTTGGGCCATTATGCTACTAATTGCCCAAAGAAGAAATCCAAGAAGGGATCTGGGGAAGGATCTGAAGGTGAGGCACTTGCTTCAAAGTTCTAGTTGGATTTCACACTCTTCGCATGCATGGTTTCATCCATGGTGGGAAGTGGTTGGTTTCTTGATAGTGGAGCTTCTTTCCACATGACCGGTGATAAGATTTTGTTCAGTACTTTGGAGGACAAAGATCTCCAGATACTCATAGTGATGGGTAATGATGAGAAGTATAGTGTCTCAGGTGTAGGCACGGTTATTTTTCAGAGGGAGCATGGAGCTCGCCTTACCTTGACCAATGTCAAGTATGTACCAGGACTGAAGAGAAACTTAGTGTCGATCGCGATGCTGGAAGACAGAGGCTATGATGTAGTTTTCAGTAAGGGAAAATTTTTTCTTAGACACATCATCACTAGACAGGTGAAGCAGATTGGTTCACGGGTCAAGAACCTGTATGCTCTTGAGGTTCAAGATGCATGCAAAGCCTTGAGCAGCGAGGCAACTGATGGAGACTTGGTGGTTGAGAGGGAGCGTATATTACCTTTCAACATGCAGAGCCAGAAGAAGTCTCAGACGATTGTGGAGGAGCCATGATTGATGCAGCAGCTTCAGGAGGTTTTGGAGCAGCCACAACAAGGGAAGTTGAGAGGAGATCAAGTAGAGACATCTACTCATGCAGAGACCTCCAGTAGGGGGAAACATCGAGCCAGGTGGGCTGAGGGTCACATGCAGCCATACCTCCAGGTAGGAGGTGGGGCGATATATAGTGATCGTCCTAAGGAGGAGGGGCAGGATCCTTGAGGTACCCAACCTCTTGGATGAGACCTTGCTACGGGAGCCTCGATGTGGAGTAGCAGGAACTAACTGATTGGGTAGAGAAAGATGTGGATGGAGTGGCAGAGAGAGTGACAGCGTAGGGAATCCCAAGACAGCGCATAGCTAGCAGGCTGTAGCAATGCGAGAGGCACAAGTGTTTTGCACAGTGCTAAGTGGCACAGAGAGGTGTGCAATGGTGCGAGATGCATGGAGATGTTGCAGTAGCGCAGATGTCAGAGAGGGAGCACTTGTCAGTAGCAGGTAGAGCTTCAACATCAGAGTATGTTCCTAGCTCAACAGAGTGGTCAGTTGGGAGTGTTTTTGTTCCAAGTGTTGTTGGAGCAAGTGGACCAGGAAAATGTGCATGCAAAACATTCCAGAGTTGCAGGACAGGGGTTGCAGATAATACATATCTTGTTGAGAGGGAGTGTTGAAAATGCAACAAGATGATGGAGCTTAGTGAAAAAAGTCGCCTTCACTAAGTGGGCCCGCTGGCTATTTTTGGCGCAAAGTCTATTTTTAGATTATGTCTATTTTTAGACATATGGATCATGGTCTATGAGTTGTAGGATGCTATTTGTGGATGATTGGTCATGTTGGTAAAAATAGATGGACTTCTGTTTTTAGACATATGGGCGGTTTCTAATTTTAGACTGCCAGGCTAAAATAGAACAGTCAAATATTATTAGCTCATAATAATATTTGGACTATAAACATTATCTTATCCTCTTGGAGCACTTCAATTTGAGCTACAGATGTGGCACATGCAACTGTCAGAAGGAAATACACTTTTCTTGTGGGTCAGTTGAGCTATTGCATGCAGGACTTCAATTAGAACTCATGTGGTTGAGTTTGGTGGAGTTGATTGTGGAGTTGATAGAGTTGTGTTCAGTTTGCCTTGGTTGAACTAGTTGTATTTTAGTCTAACTAAAGAATTCACTAGTGATGAGTTGTGTGAATTAAATATTAATTAATTCACTAATTATTAACTCATAAAGCAACTAAAGAATACATAAGTTAACTCAGTGCATGGACATTTCAGTGGAGATAGGTGTTAGAGGTTGAGATTGCTATCAATTGTGACTATAGTTGTGCATGAGATCTTGCACAATCAATGGGATTGAGTATTGCCAATGAGGATTGCGTGGTTCAGCCAAGAAAAAGACGATTTTTCTTCAGCCATTCATCATTATTATCATGCAGGATTGTGCAGTGGAGGCAGGCAAATAGTGGAGGAGATTTGAGGCTTCAGATCTAAGCTAGTTTGTGTGTAACAGGTGGAGAGCGTACTGAGTACTTGTGAGGAGTATTGTACTATGTATTGTTACATGTTCTCAATCATTATAATATACAGATAGTGTGGGGTTTTCAGCTATATGCTTTCCCCGGGTTACATACTGTGTTAATGTGTGCATGCGATTGATGTTTCATTGTTTTTAATGCGGCTAAATTGATGATCAACGTAGAGGAGGTTATGTATTATGCATGTATTCCGCAATAGTGTGTAATCGGGATAATATCTGTGAATAAGTGTCAAATTATTCAAAATTTCTACATCATCCACACCTTATATCAGTTATGTTGATGGTGTGAGTCTCTTCAACAAGAATCTAACCTCAGCAAGTTGGGCCATTTTCACCCCCTTGCATTTATTAGTCCACTCCAATGACATTTGCATTGGATCTGCCACCAATAACCAGGTCGAATATGATGTTGTGATAGGTTTGTTAGCCAATTCCCTTGACCATCGTATCCTTTACCTTCATGTTTGTCTTGATTACTTACTACTTGTCATGCAATTAAACGATGTTTATCATGTGCACAATCCTCTCCTATTTAGAAAATATCTAAGAGTTAAGCTTTTGGCGGATGAATTTGAATCCATTTCATTCAATCATGTTCCTAGAGCCTAGAATCACTGTGTAGATACCATTGCTAATAACATTCTAAATTTTCATTTATCACATGTAAGAAGACATCCATAAACAAATGACAAACCACAATCATCACAAAACGATGCATAATCATAAATATGTATCATCATATAGTTTTTTGAGTCAACAACTCTAAATACATCTGACATGCTCATTCACATGCTATCATAAAAAAAAAAAAAATTGTGTACCCACATGTCCCTATGCCTAATCACTATCAGCTGGAGGCTCCCGAGCCAACGACTCCATTCCCCTAGCCCATAGATCTTGCATAGCCTGACAGACCATCGTAATGCACCGCATGATTCCTCTCCACTCCAAGGGAAGACTTGTGCACTCATCTGTATACCGATCTTCTAGCTCATACCACCTATGCTTTGTCACCCTAATCAGTAATACATCACATATGCATCAGAGATCCTCCATTAGAGAATCACCAGCTGGTCTCCATTGTGATGTGGCCCCACCCTGATCTGTAGCCCCAGGCGCCGCGGCTCATCCTTTGTATCCTTTCGGCATCACCGATGCTAAATCTACATACCACAAAGTTTAGAAATTGGTACCACATACATATATTTCCTAAACTATAAATGCATCAAATGTATAACAACATTCACTTACCATATGGGCCCCATGCTCATCCTGGTGTAAGTGGAAAGTCAGGATCCCCCTGATAGTTCATGCCACTATATGGATAATCATCTATGTACAATGGCATCTGTTCTTAATAAGTGAAAAATGCAGAACGGAACACTCGTCTAACTCCCCCTCCTTCACCCTGTCTCAGTAGCTACCCCCAGCAGCACATCCTGCGCTCCTGTCGGTCCCCATCACAAATCTAAACATGAGTTCAAATAGTGGGGATCTTATCTGTTACACTAAAAAATGTCACCATGGCTATGTACAATTAGTATGGCTCTATCAACAGTCATGCTATCCTCCTGGGCAAGTCTTAAGCCTCTGCTCTCCATGTCAAACTCCAAAAAGAGAGAAAGTCTTTATAAATGTATTTATCTCTGGGTACGCAGGTTCTCTCAACCTTACCTGCGGGTACACACCCAATGTTCACAAAAGCTGCGTCCTTGGACGCTCTGTATGTAAAGGGGCAGGTGCGTCCCCCTGTAAAGGTCAAAATGCGCAAGTTTCATCTTTAAAAAGTTACTTGTGGTCATTTCTAGAGCATTCTAGAAGGTTGTTCGACGTGTATTGGGCGCCTCCAGATGGTTCATGTACCCCTACCAAAGAGGAACTTATCCCATCAATAAGGGAGCTATCCCATCCAAAGAGAGGATTATCCCATTGATGGTGGACCTGAATAACTTCCTCCAGACCACTATAAATACAGGCATTGGGCCAGAAGGAGGGGAGGTTGAAAGCTAAACATTTCTAAGGGTAGATGCTGCAGGAATTAGGACTCCCATTTAGAAGCTTGTGAGGAGAGATTGTCATCTTTGCTTGTTCTATTTGGAAGTGGGTGAGCTTTGTCAAAGTAAATGAGAACTCTTGATGGACCCTGGGAGGAACTTGCACAACACCAAGGCTCATGTTGTAATTGTTCCTTTTGTTTCCTATTAATGCAAATGAGCCCATTCTTCTCAATAACTTGTTATTTATGAGTTGTTTCATGTACTCCTTGGTCTATGTGTTAAATATGTTTTATTTTATGAGATTATCAAGAGCTATTTAATCGTTTGATTGTTAGTGAACGCAGGTTTCAAAGTGAAGGAGGAGCTCATCCGGATCAGCGAGGCTAGACTGCTACAACAGTGTTGGACTACAGGTAGGATCTAAACACTTGATTTCTTATATAGTAAATGCATGTTTAGAGAAGGATTGCTCTTATTTGTCTTGTTTGTCACTAGAGAGTCTTAGGCTCCTAGGGAGGTTGATTTGTGTCCGCACTATTGACTCTTTCCGCCTGACAAAATGGCGACTCCGCTGGGGACTCCATTAATGTGTTTGAGTTCTTTTTTATTTGATATTTTGGTCTGAGAAAAATTGCTTGCTTTCTGATTTTTGGTTGTCTAGCTGTGTATTTGGGTGGGTTAGCTTAGAGTCACTTTAGTTTTTTATTTTTCTTAGTCTTGCCAGCAGTACGCAGTCTCTGGGTTTAACACAGTGCGTACTTGTACGCACTGCGTCTTTGTGCACAGTGCGTACCCACGCCTGTGTGAACAGATGACCTGCGTACCCCTGTCAATTTTGAGAAAATTTCAATTTTTGCTTTTTGCTCTTTTAGATTTTGCTTTTACTTTGTTTTTACTGCCCAGATCCATCAGTTTACTGTCAGAGATCCTCATCTAAGCTTGTTTCATTGGCATTCCTACTTTAAGCTTTCATCAATTGGGTGTTTTGAGTCTCTTTTTTGAGAAATTATTAATTTGATTTCCTTTGGTCATTACTTGGAGGTTTGTCTCAGTCCTTTCACAATTTTGCATCTTTTTGCTTCTGTTTTTGCAAAAAAAATTTCCCCCTCATTCGCCGGGGGGGGCTAAATTGTGTATGAGTGTTAATCGCCTTTGAGTGTTTTTATTTTTTGATCTTTGGAACTCTCACCCAATTTTCTCGACTTGCACTTGATTGGTTCTTAGATTACATTAGAATCATCTTGTGTTTGAGAATTCTCTTGCATAGATCACATTTGCATAATTAGAATTCTCATTTTCAGAATATTATTGAAAAATGTGCATAGATTACATTTGCGTACTTTTCAAGTGAATTGTGCATAGATTACAATTGCATAGTTTACATTCTGAAAAATCAATTGTAGATTTAGATCAGTTTTCTTTGATTTGAATTTACACAAAAATAAAAATAAAAAAATGGTTTGGAATTGATTTGCATTAGTTTTTCTTGATGAAATTAGTGCATTAGAGAATTTGTTATATTTTCTCTTAGTGATCAATTTTTTGCATTGTTGGAAGTGAATGGAAACTCTCTCCTTACTTTAGTTAGGATTCATCGAATTGAAAAGATTACATTATCATATTTGATTGCTTTCAGTTGAGTCGGGTCACAACACCATTGGTTTCATATCCATTTACCCCTTTGAGTAATAACAGCTTTAATAACACAGCGCTTAATTAAAATTCATCTAGTAATTTTTACATTTCTAGGGCTCTGAAACACCAATATAGATCAGGCTAGTGTCTTGGAGTAGGAGAGTAATTAACTCTCCAAGACAGCAAAACCAAACAAGTAGCTCATCTTGTGGTAGGATAAATCCAACTGTTTCATTTGTACTCTGGGAAAGCTCCTCTTAAAGGAGAAGCACGAGACCGTGTCCGAACCAGTGAGGGGATCAATCCTCCTTCATTGGGAAAGATGCCAGATACGCATGTACTACAAACGGTAAACCTCGGATTATTGTCGAGGAGCCTGGGGTCACTTGTCGGTAAACCTTGGATTATTGTCAAGGAGCCGGCAAGGGGATTGAGCTTGTTACTCTGCCCTTGCGTGCTATCGGGTCGTAGACTGTTCCCCCAGGTATATTTGTTGCTGTTGGTAACCTTAGTGACCATTATCTTTAGGGTTCTACCCAAGGTGACGGTGGAGGGAAGATCCCACTGTACCTGGAGCAGACGTCGGCTAGACTCACTTGGATTTTCTGGGGGGTTCACTTCACTCGAGACGGTTAAAGTGGAGGAACTTGGTCCAGTCTATTCATTAAGCAGGTTGCCGGGGTAACTGTTCCACCCACCACTTCTGTACTGAATTCTGCGATGTTGGATTTCATCCCCAACTAGTGTTTTCGGTCCGGAAGGTTACTGTTTGTGTATGGTTTGACTCCTAGATTTGATAGCGCGTGTTAATTTATTTGTTTTTACTTTTAGAGACCATAGGTTTGAATTGTGAATTTTAATTGTTAAGTGTGAATTGTGAATTGTTAATTTTAGTTTTAAAAACTGTTAATAAAATTCACTGAAGTTGAATATAATGGCAAATGTTCCGGAATTTACCAACCTAGGAACCCCTCCTAATGAGAATCCTAGTACTTTTCCTTACTTTGGAAATGTTGGTCCTCCTTATATGGCTACTTTGTCATTACCTGGATTTACAATAGGTTTACTGATATGGTTATTTTCAACTTCGTTGGCCCAAAATACTCCAATTGTTCCATCTCAACCGAATGCTTCACCTCAACAGAGTTCACCATCTCAACATCACCAACCTTCTGTTGACCCTTTACCTTCTTCGCCTAATTTTTCTTCCTCCATTTCTTCTTCTTCGCCTGGTAAAAGCCTTGACACTAGTAACCAGGTGTCTAAGAAGAAGAAGAAAGGAAGAAGAAGAAGAAGAAGAAGAAGAAGAAGCAAGATAAGAAAGAAGTCAACCAACCAACCACAGCTGTAAGTGTTAGTTGTGTTGAGAAAAACTCCGACATGCATCGTAAACCCAAATACCCTTGCAGGCTTTGTAAGGGTGACCACTTCCTTGTCAATTGTCCTGGTATTCCAAAGGTCTTGGAAGTATGGTCAGAAAAATCTCATCAACTTTCCGTTGATCCATCAACTAGTGATAGTCAGGTTCCTAGGAAAAAGGGTAAAGTTAGGTTTCCTTGTAAGTTATGCAAAGGGAGTCATCAAACTCACATTTGCCCTCACATGGATGAAGCCTCAACATTGTTGGAAAACCTTACTGTTCCACAGCAAGAATTTCCAACTGGTTACCGTAAACTTTCTCCCAACCTACCGTCAACTGACGGAGTGATTGATCTAAATTCAAGTACAGTCGATCACACTCTTCCATTGGAGAGTGAAACTCATGTCACTCAGGTTGATGATCTATTAGTTGATCAAGTGGTCGATTCAATTTCACATTCGGTCGATCACACTCTCCCTTTCGAGAGTAAATTTCATACCGCTGATGTTCTTCTTGTTACATCGGATTCTTCTATGCCGGGGGGCATTTCAAAGGTTTCTACAGAACCCCCTCCAAGTACTGAGGTCTTTTCCTTTGATTGGAATAGACTGACAGAACCTCGTCTTCCTTCCTCCATCCCTTTCCAAATCATTGTCAAGGCTGGTGGTAGGGACATACATCGTACTCAGGTAGATGAAGGTGCTTCTGTTAGTATTTTATCCTCAACTGTTTGGAAAGCTTTGGGTTCCCCTCAGCTTGCGCCTATTACGCAGAATCTGAAAGCTTTTAACAGAACCATTAGTGAACCTTTAGGGATCCTTCCTAAGTTTTCTATTACCTTGGAAGGTAAAACTGTCTGTATTGATCTTATGGTAGTTCGAGGTCCCTTGGATTTCAATTTACTCCTTGGGCGAGACTATGTTTATGCAATGAAAGCTGTCGTATCGACACTCTTTCGCGTGATGTCTTTCCCTCACAATGGCAGTATTGTGACTGTAGACCAGCTTTCGTTTCCTAGTCCTGTCTCAACTACCAATAATATGACACCCCTAAATGTTCCTGATTCTAAAGTGGTATCTACCCTGCCACGGTTTAATTATGTGGCAACTGGTCCCATGTTTTCAGTTACCGATGTAAGTGAGCCTCTCACTGTTGATTTAGATCCGGTAATTGACATGGAAAACTCTATGGGATTACTTGAACATGATGTTCTTATCCCTTTTGAGTCCCTTGACATGTGTTCCTTCCAAAGAACTATTCTTCCTTCTGATGAAGACCTTTTGGAAGCCATGATCAAGGTGTGTCCATTGACATGTCTTTCTTCCAGTTGGAAGCCATGATCAGTGCTGTGAGGATAGTTCCTTTTCCTGTGCCAACCTCGTTAAAAAATGAAACAGGCTGCATCGAGGAAAGTTCCTTTTACTGTGTCGACCTCATTAAAAAATGAATCAGTGAGTGTGAGGAAAGTTCCTTTTACTGTGTCAACCTTGTTAAAAAATGAATCAGTGTGTACGAGGATAGTTTGCTCCTCTCTCAACCTCGTTAAAAAATGAAATTGGAAAAACGAGGAAAGTTCCTTTTACTGTGTCGACCTCGTTAAAAAATGAATCAGTGAGTGTGAGGAAAGTTCCTTTTACTGTGTCAACCTCGTTAAAAAATGAATCAGCGAGGATAGTTTGTTCCCGTCTCAACCTCGTTAAAAAATGAAACTGGATGCAGCGAGGATAGTTTTCTTCCTGTCTCAACCTCATTAAAAAATGAAACGGGCTGGTGAGGAAAGTTCCTTTTACTGTGTCAACCTCGTTAAAAAATGAATCAGTGTGTGTGAGGAAAGTTCCTTTTACTGTGTCAACCTCGTTAAAAAATGAATCAGTTGTATGTGGCATGTACCTCGCTTTGCATCATTATACTGGGGGCATGCGAACTTTTTGAGCATAGTTCCTTGTCTTATGTCAAGCTCATTAAAAAATGAATCAAGGATTTTAGAGCATAGTTCCTTGTCTTGTGTCAAGCTCGTTAAAAAATGAATCAAGGTTTTTAGAGTAAAGTTTTTTGTTAGGTAGATTGTAGAGAGTAGTTATGAGCATAGTTCCTTATCTTGTGTCAAGCTCGTTTAAAAAATGAAACAAGGGTTTTGAGGATAGTTCTTTTCCTGTGTCAACCTCACTAAAAAATGAAACAACTCCCACAAGTCTTTCCAAGATCTTGAAAGTAAAGCTTCATTCCATCCACCTCATTGAATGCAATGAAGCTTGGGGGGCATGTACCTCGTTTTGTGTCGTTATGCTGGGGGCATGCGAACTTATAACAAGCATAGTTTTTCATTTCAAGCTTGCGTAAACATGAAACTGAATTCGAGCATAGTTCTTTTGTCAAGCTCGTTAAAAAATGAAACAAATCCTCCTCTACTTGAGTCGAGAGATTGACTAGATCTCGTAGATGTTAAGTTGTATATTTAGGTTAGTTATTTCAGTTTTTTGTTTTAGGTCCAGTCTTTCAAATGATCTCGTAACTCAACCTTCATTTCATCCAACTGGTTGAATGAAATGAAGCTGGGGGGCATGTGCTCTAGAAATTATGCTTAGGGGGCATCAAGCACAGTTTCCTCTCTGTTTCAAGCTTGTGTAAAAATGAAACTACTTTGAAGCATAGTTTTTCTCTGTTTCAAGCTTTTGTAAAAATGAAACCTATCTCGAGTCAGTTTCAGTTATTTTCAAGACTCGTTAAACTCATGAAAATCCCGAGAATATTTTGCTATCTTTCATTCTCGTAAAACAAATGAAAATGCCGAGTTCTTTCCGTCTTTTCCTACTCGTAAATTAAATTGAAAGTCGGCCATATGAGTACATTTTTATCCCTTTTTCAAACTCATTAAAATTTACGAAAAAGTGAAAACCATGAGTACATTTTTATCATTTTTTCGAACTCGTTAAAACTTACGAAAAAGTGAAACCGCAGAGTCATCTTTTAAGCCCTTTTCTGACTCCTAAAATATGAAAAGATTGCCGAGCGTTTCTTTTACACTCGTTAAAACGGAATTAAAAGACGGTCCCCTTATAGCCCTTTTCTGACCGTAAAAACAGGAAAAGATTGCCGGGTTTTTGTCGTTTCAAACTCGATACTGGAAATAAAACGACGTGTCCTTGATCGCTTTTTACTTTTCAGGTCAGAGACACTAATCATGAAAGTACTCCTTGGTTGCAAGATCAAGCGGTTCTCCCAGGTATTATTTTATACTTTTTCGGGCTTGGGGGACACAAATTTACAAAAAAGTTCAACTTGGAGTCTTCTTAAGTTTTTCAGACTCTCTAAAATTGAAAAACGCCGAGTTTCTCCTATACTGGGCTCGTTAAAATTTCACAGTAAAGGACCTGTTCAATTACAAACAGGAACGAACCACTCCTTCCTAGGGTTCGAATCAAAACTAGGTTGGACTCATCCGAAGGATGAGCTTATAATCAAGCATATGTTATCCTCCTCAAGCTTGTTAAAAATAAAGAGGTACTTGCCAGAAATGGTGGGGGAAAAAAGAGAAGAATGAACCTGTTTGTTATCTTTTGTCTCAGAAGAAACTTTATTACCACTCTTGAACACGACACTTTTCATTCACCTGGGTTGGGAAATCTTTTACCTCACAGTTGATCAAACCACATTGAAAGTCTTCAGCCGGGTTCCGGGGATTAACTTTGAGTCATTCGTCACCAAGCCATCTGTTGTGTCGTTATGTGTTCAAGAGGTCTGCAAGCAAAACTGTCATCTGCAAAATACTTGTCACCCATTTGACCATCCCTGAGTCAGTCCTTACAGCAACATTTCTTCAACTTGAACAATGATTTCGTGTTGTGGGCTTGCCTGCAACGGGTCACTTTCTATCGACATCAGCACATTATCTAGAGAGATGACTTAGAAATCGTCAGTGCCTTGAAGTCTGCATGCATCAATGGCAGGTTTCTCGCCTTTGACGTCAGTTTACATCATTGACTTTCGATCGAAGGATTCCGTGAAATGTTCGACATCAACTCATTCATTCACATCTCATGGATTGTACTGGGTACTTTGAGAACCATTGACATTACTGGTGGTCTCTCTCACACTTGTTAACAGTTTACATCATCGACTGGTAATCGAGTGGTTTCTACCATGCTCGACATCAACTCATTTATTCGCATGGCTAGAATCGTACCAATTCGGGAAGTAGAAATGAAGACCCTGGATCTAGTTTCCACCATCCAGGCTGCGAGGAGTTTTGTATTCATTATCTAAGTAGACTAATCATAAACAGATGGCTGCGCCCATACTGTGTCTACAAAAGTCTACGATTATGATGTACTACAAGATCATTCCTGTATCAGAGTAGTTAGTCAGTTAGTTAAAGTTTTGATCTGAGTATGGGAATGCCTACCTCAGTGATGATATAATCTTATACATGTATTTTGTGTTGAAAATTGCAGGTTCTGACCAGGCTCTCCACGAGATAATCCTTGAAATGATAAAGCGCTTCACCCTTCCTAGATTTACAAAACCCTAATCTACTACAGGCTTCGCACTTTAGGGGGCAATTTGTTACACTAAAAAATGTCACCATGGCTATGTACAGTTAGTATGGCTCTATCAACAGTAATGCTATCCTCCTGGGCAAGTCTTAAGCCTCTGCTCTCCATGTCAAACTCCAAAAAGAGAGAAAGTCTTTATAAATGTATTTATCTCTGGGTACGCAGGTTCTCTCAACCTTACCTGCGGGTACGCACCCAATGTTCACAAAAGCTGCGTCCTTGGACGCTCTGTATGTAAAGGGGCAGGTGCGTCCCTCTGTAAAGGTCAAAATGCGCAAGTTTCATCTTTAAAAAGTTACTTGTGGTCATTTCTAGAGCATTCTAGAAGGTTGTTCGACGTGTATTGGGTGCCTCCAGATGGTTCATGTACCCCTACCAAAGAGGAACTTATCCCATCAATAAGGGAGCTATCCCATCCAAAGAGGGGATTATCCCATTGATGGTGGACCTGAATAACTTCCTCCAGACCACTATAAATACAAGCATTGGGCCAGAAAGAGGGGAGGTTGAAAGCTAAACATTTCTAAGGGTAGATGCTGCAGGAATTAGGACTCCCATTTAGAAGCTTGTGAGGAGAGATTGTCATCTTTGCTTGTTCTATTTGGAAGTGGGTGAGCTTTGTCAAAGTAAAGGAGAACTCTTGATGGACCCTGGGAGGAACTTGCACAACACCAAGGCTCAGGTTGTAATTGTTCCTTTTGTTTCCTATTAATGCAAATGAGCCCATTCTTCTCAATAACTTGTTATTTATGAGTTGTTTCATGTACTCCTTGGTCTATGTGTTAAATATGTTTTATTTTATGAGGTTATCAAGTGCTATTTAATCGTTTGATTGTTAGTGAACGCAGGTTTCAAAGTGAAGGAGGAGCTCATCCGGATCAGCGAGGCTGGACTGCTACAACAGTGTTGGACTACAGGTAGGATCTAAACACTTGATTTCTTATATAGTAAATGCATGTTTAGAGAAGGATTGCTCTTATTTGTCTTGTTTGTCACTAGAGAGTCTTAGGCTCCTAGGGAGGTTGATTTGTGTCTGCACTATCGACTCTTTCCGCCTGACATTATCAAAGAATAGTGAGCATAAAACTATCCAAAATGAACAGTTATCATTGGTCCTCCATCTTCATAGTGTCAACTTTCGTTTCAACAATGACAACATCATCTTGGCCCACCCATAGTAGGTCCCTCCCAGCATAGTCTTCACCAACATCATCGGCCCTCCAGTGATATGGTAGAAGGCATGACTATAATAGATCCACAACACCACAACAACTGTAGCTCATGTCTCAAGCCTCTCCAAGTCATTGAATTGTATGGTCATGCCCTTTGCACGACTCTTCAGTACACATTGGCAATCAACAAACTCATCTATATGCCTTGCACGAGGCGATACTAGATGTATCTCCCCAACAACCCCTAGGGGGTGAAATCCTGTCAGAAAATATATGTCTTGGATCATGATCTTGATCCTTTTCCCTTATTCTACAAAGGCCTCCTGATCTATATATTCAAATGTTGTTATATTCAGTTCTGGCCTATGCTTTTCTAGGCGCATTATGTATATGGGATCCATTGTATTATTTTCTTGCCCATTGATGCTAGTGTATCATGTATCATGTACTTTGTATATCAGTCCCACATTATTGGGCTCATAATTATTCTTTGTATGCAATTATCTCAGTTAGTATGGGTATGCCTCCCCCACCTCATTTGAGATCATGTACTCCCACATAAAAGGAGACTTCTATTAGTTTAGTAGGACTCCCCTTAGGTGTCTTGTGGAAGCGTAACTTACAATGCATTTCGGCCATACGATTTTCTCCTAACACTCATACATGTAAGGGCAATATGTTATCACCAAAAAATGATCACCTAGCCATTTCTAACTAGCTGGATCGAAATACACCATGTAGGATTAATTTTACCATAGTAAAATCACTTTCATTGTGGAAAATAATTTATTAAACCACTTTTATTAAATTATTTTCTAATTTAAATTAAAAAAACCCATGAGAATAATTAGATAAATCACTCTTTATTTAATTTTCTCTAGGAATAATTATTCCTTGTCGCCTAAACTTAACAACGACATTTAAATTATAGAATCAGACAAGGGTTTCCACTCTACAACCTCCGGCGGCCACGGTCATATTAGAATCTGCGCACAGTCTCCTCCCCTAATGCCTCAGAAAGACTTCCGCCACCATGGCCGATACAGCATCTCTCGTCCATGCAGAAGAGAATATGTTATTATGAGAAGTACGTTCAAAGAGCCGAAGCTTGAAGGTTCTCTTTTTGATGGCTGTAGGCTTATTTCCATAGCCTTGACATGAAAAATGGAAGGCGGTGGTTTCATTCGGTGCACTGTGGACGACGTTTTTAAATATTACAAAGCACGTTGAGCTGGCTTGATCAAAGCCCTCACTACGGTGCCTTCCACAATGGCGGGTTTGGCTATTTCTGCTTTTATGAGTGAAGTCGCTGATCTGATCAAGTTTAAAAACCCCAGATCCACCATTGAACAATCAGATTGGGCTCTCAATAGACAGATCGGCCATGATCTTGCACGTCTGACACCCCGGATGGGAAATCGCCATGGAAGATCTACTCTCGGGAGCACAAGAAGCCCTGACACTGGGTCGAGGCACTTCATTGACTCTTTTCAGATCCAAATTTCTCAGCCTATAGGCAAAACCATCCTACAATGGGTCAGCTCTTTAGATCTGGTGCTGGATCTCAAACTAGATCTAGAACAGTGGATCGGGATCCCTTCAGGCCTTCAGAGACTCCTCTTTCAAGGTAAACAACTTGAAGACCTTCTTCCCCTCTCTTCTTACAGCATTACTAGGAACAGCTCTCTGGTGGTAACCCTTCGTCTGAGAGGAGGTGCAGTGGGATAGTCATCCTCTGCTCGTCCCTTCTCATACAAAGATGCAGTACACTCTGAGAACCCCAAACCCCTGGAGGCCCTTAAACCTAAGCCCTTTTTGGTTGATAGTGTTAGAGTCGGTCTGGTCAGTCCTGTGTCAAAGATAAAAACTCTTTATGCATTTCATTTTTAGGTGTCCCGCTCCATTCACTCAGCTACATTCCGCTAGGGGCATGCCATAATCTGACGGAAAGGTCATGCTAGTCATTTCCCCTCATGTTTGGCTCCTGCTGGCTTTGGTCTTCTGTGAATGATCACTAAAGTCCATGACAGTCAAGGTCTGG
Source organism: Pinus tabuliformis (assembly GCA_031772625.1). NCBI lineage: Eukaryota > Viridiplantae > Streptophyta > Pinopsida > Pinales > Pinaceae > Pinus > Pinus tabuliformis. The sequence goes on from CM062810.1 coordinate 291,535,366, forward strand.
TCCTTTAATGGACAAAGGTCATTTTCGATCATTAGGTCTAGGGATTTATCAATTTGGTCTTTAAATATGTCCAGTAAATCCATGCAGGCTAGAGTGATGCCCTTAGAAAGTAATGATTCAGAGAGTTTCATCGTCATACTGATAAACTTCGACTGTTCTTTAAAACTCTGTTTTGAAGAAAAGTCAAACAGTGTCATTTGTGATAAATTTTTCAAAAGGGTTTTCAGTTGATTTCTTCAGATGCAGACATGGTTTCAATGGCCAAATGTCCTGTCATGAAATCCCTACAAAGAGTACCGAAAATTTCATCATTTGAGCTAACATTTCAAAGGGAAAGTGAAAATCAATGTTGCTTTAAATCAGGGAAAAAGTGTCAAAACATAACATTAGAAGAATGGGTATTTGAAAAGCAAAGATTTAACCCATGACTTTCAAGTCTTTAAATATAACTTTCCACCAAAATCAAAGTCATTGTGCAAATCAGTGCTTAGGGAAGCATTGCAAAGTTGTGGAGTGTGCATTGTGCATGTTAGAGCAAGATTGGAGGCGATTTCAGGGCGTGGCGCATATAGACAGGGGCGCGACACACACAGAGCTGGCCCATAGTGTATTTTTCTAACTCGCGCGGCGCACATAGACAAAGCGCTCAAAACACTGCCAAACTTCCTCAAAATTTTTGTGAAGACCATCAAATCGGCAGGTAGGCTCTGTAGCATCACTTGTTCATCAAATTTTATGAGTGATATGGTGGTTTATGCCCATGATTGAATGCAACAAATTTCATAAAACCAACCACAAGAAAATGCCAAAAAGTCATTGTTGCTAGGGTTGTATAAGTGTAGTGTTGATGCCAAGGTTCCATTTTCCCTTCCTTACCATTTTTCCTTATCCCCCTATGCCATTTTTCCTATTATCACTACCCTAAAATATTACCAAACTCCTATTCCTTATCCCTCCACTATTTGGTCAATACAAACCCCAAACCCTACCTTGTCAAACTCCAAAACCCTACCCTATCAAATACCCAAACCCCCTACATATCCCTAAACAAATTTCTCCCCATAACCCCTATTCCCATCACATTACTCCCCTCCTAATACTCCCTTTGTTTCATTGTTCCCCTTGGTGGCAGATATCACAAAAACAACACCCAGCTTCACACCATCATCAAAGAGAAGCCTAAGTACAGTACATAAATAGCAGTCATGGCATCTGAGGGTTCATCAGAGTATGAGGTGGAAACTCACAGTGATACAGATTCAGGAGAACAGGCTCCCAGGAGACATCACAAGATTGGAAAACATGTTAGGGATGAGCCAAACACCCTCACTAAATTGTAGGAATGCCCTCTTGCTATGGCATGTTTCCAGCACCTAGCATGTTTTGAATTTTGTCAAAGGGTGGCTATTGTTAGAGTTCATCATGAGTTGGCCCGTCTTTTTGTGCTTCATCTACATGGAGGTCAGTCTATCTTGGCCGGGGTCACCTTCACATTGACACCCGAAACTATCTCAGTGGCAACAGGCATACCAAATGTTGGAGAACAGTGGCATAAGAAGAAGAAGGTGGATAGGCAATACTATGAGCCTTACATTAAGGCCAGTTGTTTGAGGCACCTCACAAGAGTCTTCCCATTCAGATATTTGAAAGATGAGTATGCTCCACTCATGAGGTTGATCATGAAGTACTTCAGTTGTGAGGGGAGGTTCTATCTCCTATATGCCTATCACATCAGGTTGCTCATGCACTTTACCAGGGTGTGGATGATGAACCTCCCATTTTTCATTTGCAGGAACACAGAGAGGATGAACAATTTCATGCAGCATAAGACCCCTCAGTAGCAGCTTAACAGTGTTTATCACTTTGCTCTTATCCAAATTTTGGTGGATCATTAGTTGGGATTGCAGGCCATTGCTTGGGAGGACTTTATCTCCCATGACTTCTTCAGCACTCCACAATTAGTATCAGAGGCAGAGCATGAGATAGGTGGTCCTTCTCATCAGTATGAGTGCCATGAGACCGCTACTATGCCGGTATTCATCACCTATCAGAGAGGCAGTAGAAATTTGTTTGCAGCGGCAAAGCGAGCGTTATCTCCACCCGGGGTGGAAGGGGCCTCGTTTCCTACATCGACGACACAGGAACAAGACAGAGGTAAGGATCCAATGCATTATGAGGGGCCTTCATGTGAGCCATCAGGTGAACGAGAGACCGAATTCGTTCTCCTTCATGATGATGAGACAGATACAGAACCGACAAATGCAGAGCTTAGAGAGATCATCCAGGAGCAGCAATTAGTGATTGAGGCCTTATCCCTTGACTTGGAGAGGGCTAAGTGGAACATGAAATACCTGGAGCAGAGGAACAAACAGCTGGAGGATCAGCAGGCAATTATGGAGCTACAAAACATTCGTAAGCATCGCCAAGCTGCACAAAGGAGAAGAGTTGAGCTCACATCATTGGAGCAAGATATCAATGAGGATCGGGAGGCCAATCTCGAGAGAGTTAACATTCAATTGGAGAGGCTGCTAGACAAGGCCAACAAGGACCATGCCTTACTGAGACACATGGCCTTACATTACAGGGCACAAAATATGAGTGCAAAGGCCCGGATAAAGAGCTTGAAGGCAAAATTGAGCAAAGCAACAAAAGAGGCAAAAGAGCAAGATGAGCTTCGAATCTTGGCTGAAGCTTCCTTGGCACAGCATAGCACTTCATAGAGGACCTCCAGCCCAAATTTCAAGAATTTTGGGGAAATTTTGGTCACATGACAAATTTTTGGGCAAAACACAGGGTTTTTCTCCCAGGGGCATGGCGCTAAAAATTGGGAGCTCCAAATGAAGAATGGTTTGCATTTTTGGATTTATCATGAAAAATCACGACTACTGGTGCTTGGACAAGAAATTTGGGCAAGCTCTGAGTCTCCAGGAGGTCAAAAACACCCAAAAAATGACCTCTCTTCCCCTATTTTTACACACAGGAAGAAGTCTTGGGAGAATGAAGATTTGGAGGGGAAAATGAGCACCAAATTTAGAAATTCCACTTGGGTTATAAAGTAGACAGGACAGGATTTCCAACAAGCACACTTGAGCACATTTTGGACTCCTTCAAGTGCCTCAAAACAGGCTCCAAAGTGGCACGGCGCATATAGGAAAAAAGGCCAATTTCACCTCCGTTTTGCGAAATTTCGATTCGCGACTTTTCACAAATGGGCCCTCTCATCTACACTTCACTTCTTCAGCACCTAAGGTGGAATTTAAAGTATTTTCACTCCAGATTGGTTTCTATCCAAGTGGCGAAGGAAGGCGAATAGTCACCCAAGCCATTTGTCATGTTTGTAATGCTGCACCTGTAGCTAATGGTTGGCTTTCCACTTCCATTTTGTCATGATTCGAGTAACTCCCCAACCCCTAGGCGTTCTATCTCTTCATGGGACATTCTATATATTGTATGCAAACTATTTGCAAAGGGTCAGTTGGCTTGTAACTTCTGGGAGACTGTGGGAAAGAAACTCTGTTTCTTCACTATATATTTTTGACAGAGAATTAATGAAAGGTAGCGGCTCTATTTCATGAGATTTGTGTGGTTGTGAGTGTAGTAAATGTGTCTCTTATGTTTCATATGTATTTTGTAATGTTCATAGTTCAATTCATATTCATTTCCAGTGAGATTTTGTGAGTTAGATAAGGTAGAATTCAATTTTATTGCTCTGCCTATGGGAAAATTTCATGATCAGTGTTCTTCTTCTGTTGAAAAGGATTCATGTACTTATGCCCTTTTCACTCTCCTAAGCAATCTCTCCATTCTGCATTATTTCGAACTAAATTGCTACACTTTCCACCTGTCTTGCCTCATGGAGTAATCTGTGCCTTTGTATTAAATTCTCTGTTCATTGTTGTCTGTTGGTCCCATAACATCCTAGAAGCTCAGTCATTCATAAAAATTGTTTCTTGTATCCATATTCACTTACTAGCCTAAGATAAATATTTCACTGTAAGTCATCTCAGACCATTTCGTTTAGTCATTCACTGAGCGTGACTCGGAGAGAGCCCTCTCCTGTTCTGGTAGGGCTAGCTACCAGACTGAGCCTGGTTTGTGGTTACCCTGAATTTTTCCTTCCTTCAGCCTAGGGCAAATTTAGGTGCTAACATAGTAGCGACTCCATAGGGGATCGAACTTAGAATCTCGTGCGTTTTGGAACATAGTGGCGACTCCACTGGGGAAGAAAATGGTTTGCTTGAAGATTGTTTTGCCCTAGTACGTATCTCAAGTTTAGAGCTGATTGTTGACGGTGAACAACGATCAGACATAAGAAGACGGCTAAAATCATTCACCTGGAGACTCCATTCACTGAAGAATCCAGCAATCAATCCTTCACGGTGACTCCACTGTAGAGAGATCAGTAACTTTGAGATTTTTTTTAAAATGGAGCGGATTGCAAGAAGATATGCTCCCATGAGCCGAGATCACATTCCAGGCTTTCCAAATAAGATTCCGAAAGTAGATTGGTCAAGGAATTTGCCTACATTTGAAGATGATGGTAAGAAGGACGTTGCTTTACATCTAGTTCAATTTCACATGCATATTCGCAAGTTGAAGGTTGATTTTCCTGAAGATTGCTTAATGAAGATATTCATGGCCACTCTAGAAGGTGAAGCCCAATCTTGGTATGAAAGTTTTCCTCCTGCTTGTATTTACTGTTTAAAGGATTTTCATGCCCTGTTCATTGAAAGATATCAAGAATCTTATCCAGCATTAAATTTAGTTCATGACTGTTGCAAATACGCTGATGGTTTTATTGAAAGCCTTGAAAAATATTATGAAGATGATAATTTCATGGATGAAGAGATCATGGAAGCCCTGTGTGAAAACCCATTTCAGCAGCATGAAGATGATCATGAAAATTTGCAGTAGAATCAAGATTGTAGTATGGTGGAAGATGAAGGAATTTTACATCTTGACAGTCAACATGAATTACATGAAATGGATCAGCAGTCTGAGGAAAATTTGTACACCCCTCCACTTGAAAATATTGAAGAAAATCATTGTTCGTGCAAGAGAAAATGAAAAGCCATATCTCCTTTGTCTGAAGATGAAATAGATTAACTCTTGAACAGTCATGTTCCAGCTCAAGTTAACACAGATCTGCAGTGTGCACCTGGTCAAGAAGGTGATGGTGGAAATTTTTCCTCTTCTGAAAAGGACGACAGTCCTGTGGGCAGCTTTATAGATCAGCAGGCTGAAGATTTCCATATGGCTGGAAATGATGAAAGAAGAAGTTTTGTTTCAGATCTGGTGGAAATAAAAGATGATATGCAAGAAAATGATGTTCCAATCTCAGATAATGGGGATGATAAATCAGATCAAGAGACAGATGGTGAAGAGGAAAAAGAGAGTTGCATGGTTGAGGCTACCTCAAATGGAGAAAACAGAGGTACAGACCTAACTGACCTTATCTCACCAGAACTAGATCTTCATGATGAGGTAGCTCATTCCCTCTATGAACAGCAAGATGAGATCTTTGTTCAAGTAAGTGAAAAAGTTTCCTTGGATGAATCGTTGGTAGATGATAGAAATGTCATTCTTGGGTTTCAAGAATCATTCAAAGTTTCTTTTCTCATGATTGATGAATGCAAAGACAATCTGGTTGTCATATCATATGAAGATGACCTATAATACATTCAGGCTACCAAAAAGCAGAACATTCGGGATTGTCTTTCAGACTCTCCCTCATATGTTTCATGTTTTGAAATGTTCTTTGAAGAGTAAATCTGCTCACCTATTTGTTCAGAATTTTTTGAAGACCAGGACCATACTTTTTCTGAAGAACATTATGAAAGAAGATCAGCATCAAAAGAAAAAGACATCTTGTTTCCTAAACAGGAGGTAAATCTTCATGTTTTTCATGATCCAATGGCAAATCTGTTGTAGTCAGCAGTGAAGGTGATTATTGCAGTATTCATTGATGAAGGAGATCATGATCGACTGTGTTTTTGGATGCCCAGTTACAAGTATCTACTGTTGACCAGGAGATCTGATCAGGAGAATCAGTCAGCAGGGCATCTGCTTGATCGGTTACATTGGAAGGCACATTACACATGATTGTACATATTGCATTAGTACACAGGTGGTTGTCATCATGATTTGGAACCCTCAGATCTTGATGGACTGCTGCCATTGAAAAAGTTTTGTGAGTTCTTGTTTTAGTTAAGTCAGTCATGAGTCATTTCCTTTTGTTAGAGTCAAGTTTTTTCAGTCATGTCAGTTTGCATTGAGTCAGTTTCAGTCAATAAATGAGTCGAAGTCTTGTGTTTTTTGTCGAAATAATGACTCCATATCCCAATGGACGAAGGCACTGTCTAGCTCTTCCAGAGATCTGCTGTTCTTGGCACCTCCAAGGAGCTACCATCCCCCATTGGAGCCAATGTTAGAGTCAGTCTGGTCAGTCCTTTGTCAGAGATCAAAACTCTTTATGCATTTCATTTTTAGGTGTCCCGCTCCATTCACTCAGCTGCATTCCGCTAGGGGCATGCCATAATCTGACGGAAAAGGTCATGCTAGTCATTTCCTCTCATGTTTGGCTCCTGTTGGCTTTGGTCTTTTGTCAATGATCACCAAAGTCCATGACAGTCAAGGTCTGGTCCTTTAATGGACAAAAGTCATTTTCAATCATTAGGTCTAGGGATTTATCAGTTTGGTCTTTAAATATGTCTAGTAAAGCCATGCAGGCCAGAGTGATGCCCTTACAAAGTAATGATTCAGAGAGTTTCATCGTCATACTGATAAACTTCGACTGTTCTTCAAAACTCTATTTAGAAGAAAAGTCAAACAGTGTCATTTGTGATAAAATTTTCAAAAGGGTCGTCAGTTGATTTCTTCAGATGCAGACATGGTTTCAGTGGCAAAATGTCCTATCATGCAATCCCTGCAAAGAGTGCCGAAAATTTCATCATTTGAGCTAAAATTTCAAAGGGAAAGTGAAATTCAGTGTTGCTTTAAATTAGGGAAAAAGTGTCAAAACATAACATTAGAAGAATGGGTTTTTGAAAAGCAAAGATTTAACCCATGACTTTCAAGTCTTTAAATATAATTTTCCACCAAAATTGAAGTCATTGTGCAAATCAATGCTTAGGGAAGCATTGCAAAGTCGTGGAGTGTGCATTGTGTGTGTTAGAGCAATATTGGAGGCGATTTCAGGGCGCGGCGCATATAGACAGGGGTGCGGCGCACACAGAGTTGGCCCACAGTGTATTTTTCTAACTGGCGCGGCACACACCCAGGGCACGCCGCACTGGGTTTTGCGCACGACGCACACAGACAAAGCGCTCAAAACACTGCCAAACTTCCTCAAAATTTTTGTGAAGCCCATCAAATCAGTAGCTAGGCTCTGTAACATCACTTGTTCATCAAATTTTATGAATGATATGGTGGTTTATGCCCATGATTGAATGCAACAAATTTCATAAAACCAACCACAAGAAAATGCCAAAAAGTCATTGTTGTTAGGGTTGTATAAGTGTAGTGTTGATGCCAAGGTTCCATTTTCCCTTCCTTACCATTTTTCCTTATCTCCCTATGCCATTTTTCCTATTATCACTACTCTAAAATATTACCAAACTCCTATTCCTTGTCCCTCCACTATTTGGTCAATACAAACCCCAAACCCTACCTTGTCAAACTCCAAAACCCTACCCTATCAAATACCCAAACCCCCCACATATCCCTAAACAAATTTCTCCCCATAACCCCTATTCCCATCACATTACTCCCCTCCTAATACTCCCTTTGTTTCATTGTTCCCCTTGGTGGTAGATATCACAAAAACAACACCCAGCTTCACACCATCATCAAAGAGCAGCCTAAGTATAGTACATAAACAGCAGTCATGGCATCGGAGGGTTCATCAGAGTATGAGGTGGAAATTCACAGTGATACAACTTTAGGAGAACAGGCTCCCAGGAGACATCACAAGAGTGGCAAACATGTTAGGGATGAGACAAACACCTTCATTGAATTGTAGGCATGCCCTCTTGCTATGTCATGTTTCCAACACCTAGCATGTTTTGAATTTTTTCAAAGGGTGGCTATTGTTAGAGTTCATCATGAGTTGGCCCGTCTTTTTGTGCTTCATCTACATGGAGGTCAGTCTATCTTGGCCGGGGTCACCTTCACATTGACACCCGAAACTATCTCAATGGCAACAGGCATACCAAATGTTGGAGAACAGTGGCATAAGAAGAAGAAGGTGGATAGGCAATACTATGAGCCTTACATTAAGTCTAGTTGTTTGAGGCACCTCACAAGAGTCTTCCCATTCAGATATTTGAAAGATGAGTATGCTCCACTCATGAGTTTGATCATGAAGTACTTCAGTTGTGAGGGGAGGTTCTCTCGCCTATATGCCTATCACATCAGGTTGCTCATGCACTTTACCAGGGTGCGGATGATGAACCTCCTGTTAACACCCAGGTTGTTCCCTATGACTCCCAAGGGAATACGGCCGGGGTAACCACTAACCAATCTTTGGATCGCAGCTTCTAGCCAAACTGTGATCAGAGAGGGCTCTCTCTTTATGATTTGTCTCTGTTATGATGGTGTTTTAGGCTAGCTATTATGCTCAGGTTTTGGTTTATGTTTTGGTTGAAGGATTTCTTTCAGGTCTTATGATATAGTGTTTAGATAGTATAATACCATTGGGCAATGGAGTCTGGAGTTGTGAAATGATCTGATACGCTGGATTGGTGGTGTTCAAACTGCAGGGCCTATTGTGTATTTTAGACAAACAAAATTAGATCAAATGGTGATGTATGTCAACCAACAGAAAGCAATTAAGAATTTTCTATTAAGTTGGTGGGGTGAAGGTGAACACACTGCACAGGAGCAAAAACTTGAATTCCTGTGACAAAGGTCACTGTGAAAGGTGTATTCTGAAAGTGCAGCAATTAGGAATTACACTTATCTAGATTACAGCTGAAGAAAACATTCATAAACAACACAGATTGAACTCAGGGTACTCAGCAAATAAATCCTGAAAGCTATTCTTTTTCTTTGTTGCTTAGTATTGAAATCAGATAACATATATGGATTTTAACAAAACAACTGATTAACAGAGAGAGATACAGAGACTTATTGTATAGTGAAATACACAGGAATCCAGCAGTTATCAACAGACACCAGAACGCATCCAACACCTCAGAAATCCGAGAAATTCCATTGCTTTCTTTATTAACTTCTGAAAGGATTACAGCATAAGAACTTCTTCAGGAGAAATCAACAACAACCCTTGCAAGCTCATGCGAAGGGGTCTTTATAGGAATGCGTATACAAAATATCTCAGGCATTGAGTCATCTGAGAGAGAAAATATCTTCATAAGTTTGTTCAGAAAGTAGAGAAGAAGTTATTACAACTTTAAATGCCGCATAAATGCCTTTTATGTCTGTCAGAGGATAATTTGACCTTTGGAGATCACTGAGTCGGTTGAGCCGCTCTGCTTTAATGCTGGCGAATGCGTCTTTATGTCTGTTGCGCTGTATTTTCTCAGGTTTGCCATCTGTGACTGTGATTGCTGCTGTGGCGACCGAATAGCCTTGCTGAGTTGGCTCAACCTTACATCTTTGCTCTGTATGCTTATATATCAAAATTCTACCTGTGTATGAATTACTTATAAACTGGAAGAATTATCACTTACAGGTTCTGGCTTGATAATATTATCTGTGTCAAATTTTTCCAGACTTCCTGTGGGGGCAATTGGTGCTTCACAATTGCTTCTATGGTTTCATCTGCTTCTGTATACTTAAAGAAATTTGGAGGCACATCAAACAGATGATTGATCTCATTCATAATAAAAAATAGGTTGTCCACCCTATTGTATAAAGTTTGCCCTGATGCTGGCCCTGATTCTGCTGAAGTGCTGGGCTGTCTTGCAATTTGTTCTGCGGCATAGGCATCAACCCTCTTAGTGTAGTTTTCAAGGGTAAGCAGTCTTCCTACACTGCTTAATATGCTGGGGAGGCCTCTGTTCTGTAATGCCTGAAATCTGTCCATGAACTTGTTGATTTCAGTCTGCATATCCTGGGTTCTTCTTTCCAATGTTCCAACCAGGTTTCGTAGTGTGAGGACCCTTTTAACCATTGAGATTGTCTCAGTCCTGTGAGCAATTCCCATGGTGGCCAGTTGAGAGCTTGTCCTATTATTTAAAATATTGATCATTCTGGTGGCAGCATCAGGCATGTTGCCAAGGCTTGCTCTAGCTCTGTGCACTTCCCTGTTTGCCTTTGCAATGAGTACTGATTGTTCATCCATGGTCTCAATATACTGCCACTGATTGGTGATAGACCGGCCAATATTGCCCCAAAGGACTGCTTTTAGCTCTGTTGTCACCTTTTCCAGTGTGAGCTCCTTCTCAAGCTCAGTTATCCTCTTCTTTAGAGCTTTTATTTCTCGCTCCTTTACAGCTTCATTCTGTTTGCTCTTATCATATCTCTCATTTACTTTAGCCAAAGATTCTTTGGCTGAATTGAGCTCCAACATTTGAGCTTCCAGGACTTGAATTTCATTTCGGAGCTTCTGCATATCCAGACTATGAGTCTGCTCTGTTGTTGGTGCAGTTGTTGATGTAGTTGGTGCTGTAGGCCCTGTTTGCTGAGGAGGAGGGGCAGTTGTTGGAGGAGCTTCCTCAAGATTGATTATTTCAGGAGGAGGCTGGGAGGTTTGACCCTCTTCTCTTTGCTTCAATGCTGCCTGTAGTGCTGTCTTTGCAGCCTCTGATTCTCCTAGTTTGTCTTGAGTCCGGATTAGCTCCTTGTATAGAGATATCAACAGGGTTGTGGCCTCTTGATCATGCCTTTGTTGGGCAACATCATCTGCTTGAGGGTGGATTGTGGCTGGGAGTTTGATTTTCTTCCTTAAGGCCGCCAAATCTGCATCCCTCAACTTCAATATTTCTTGGATACCCTTAACATCCTTGGGATCATGTCCCATCTCTATAATTATATCTTCCAAGGATTTGATTCTGTTGTCCTTAGCTTGTGATGATGCTCTCTCCAATTCTAGCTGAGAGGCTGTAGCATTAAGGCTGCTCTTTAGTTTGTAATTTTCTAATGTTTCATCTGCCAAGGAGGCATACACCATCTCACCAGTCTGTTTATGTAGTTCAATTTTGTCCATTGGGTGTATGTCTTTGGCCATGACTTCCAGGTTGGTCCTGAGGTAATCTGAGGCAGATTGGGGATGCAGTGCTGTGGGCATAAAATGACTCATGACCATTTTTCCTTCACTTACATCAAAGGCAGACATGAGTCTTTGCTGATTGGTGGGAGCCAAGTTTGGCAGATGATTGTACAGCTGTATTTTGATAGGATCACTCCTCCTTTTGATGTCTATAAATTGTTGTTTGATGCTTACTTGTCCTTCTTTCTGCTGGCTGGAGGAGTTGACCTCTCCTCCTATAGCTCTGTCCTGTTCCTGCTGGAAGGAACTAGCTGAAACTTCTCTGCTGGGTGGGCCCATGCCCAATGCTTGCCTTGTTGCTATGTCATCTTCAGAAGAGTCATTCAACCTCTGCCTTTTCTCTCCCTGGTTTATAGGTGATGTCAGGGGAGTTTCTCTATCCCTTTTTCTAAAAAAAAATGTATCCTCCTTTTGGGGAGTTTGGAGGACCGAGGCATCAAAGGTAGTCTCTGGCCTAGGAGGCACTATATTTTGGGCCTGTTGCTCAGTGGAACTCGGAGTATCAACTGCTCTTTCTTGTTGCAGGGGCTGCTGTCTGTCATGTTGCTCTCCTTCTTGCTGCTGCCCTTCCCCCTGCTTCTCCATCTCTTCTTGTTGCTGCAGCAATGTTTCCACTTGGTCTTCTGTCAAAGGAGGTGGCTGTTCCACCTGCTTTTCTTTGCCTTTGCTGGCTGTCTCTGCAGTATTCCCGGCAGCTTGCTGATGTGTTGTCGATGATGAAGTAGCTGCTCCAAGTTGTTTTTTGTATGAGAGGGGAACCTGTCCACAAGTTTCTAAGTCAGCTTCCTTTTGAATATTTCTAGCCTCTCTCTCTAGCAGCTCTTCACTAGTTATTTCCTCTTCTAGGGTACCTTCTTCCCAGCTTAATGCATTGGCATACTGCTCAATCTCAGGCTGCCTCACGTGTGAATAGCTGCCCAATTTGTATCTTATCCTTCTGAGGGAGACAAAGTGATTGGGGTCATAGGGTATCCATTCAAAGCTAGTTTGCAGTTTGAGGGCCTCTAGGATACTGTTTGCCTCTTTCCACCCCTCCTCTTTTCTGTTGTATAGGAAAGGGCCCAGCTGGCTCCTTACCTTTAACTGTGATTTCTTGTTCTTGCTTTGAAAGTGGAGGTAATCAGCATTCCCAAACTGCCTGAAATATTCTAAGGCGAAAAGCCTCATGGGGACATACCTTGGAAACCTAAAAGGCTTCAACTCACAGCCATATATTCTGATGACTGTGTGGTTTTGGTAGAGGTACCAATTACCAATGCTGTAGGTTTTGTTCAGGTGGAGAATTCTCCTCATGTCATCAGTTAACCTTGGAGGAGGAACACCATACAATACTATCATGGCTGGATGAATGAATAAGTCAATGAACTCAGAGTATGTATATGGTGATACAGAGGCATAATGAAAGATAGAGGTCCAAAACACAACTGACCTTGGATTCCCCTGGGCATTGACTTGTTTCAAGGGAATAGAGAAGCTGGCTGGCTGATAAAACAAGAATAGGTGGTATATGTATGAAGTATACCTGAACAGTCTTTCCCTCTTCAAATTCATAAGCTGGTCATGGATCTTATCTGCAATGAATGTAGCATAATCATAATGTACAGCTGGGGGCTTACCAGGAGAGAATATAGACAGCATTGCCATTATGATTTCATCCACATCCTCCAGCCCTTTGAACCCTAGGACATAGCTGATCAAATCTACTAGCATTTTCCCCAATTCATTCAAGTACTGATATCCAATAGGAGGAGTTCTGATGGCTTCAGAGCCTGGTTTTACAAACAGCTGGTTGATTTTGATGACTTGGTCATTTGACAACTTGTTCCCCTTCTTTATCAAGTCCTGCATGTGAAGGGGGGTCAATGGCTTTGCAGTATGGAAGTGCAGCATCTCATTTATACTCTCTGGGGTGATATGGAACAGGACTGAGCCTGTAGGGCTGATGACAGCTCTTTGGCCTGGGTCATAGCACTCCTGGCATCTGTAAATCAACTCTGGCATAGGATTTACCTGTGGGAGGTTGTAGATGGGCAAGTTTGAGTCCCAAATCCCTAAGATGTCTGCTCCACTAAGGTGCTGGGCTCTCAACTCGTTCAGCATCTGAATATTATATTTGGAGCCCAATGGAAACCAGTCTAACATTTGATAATCCATATCTCCCAGGGCTTTCCATTCTAATTCCTGGTGAGGGGCATTGAGAGGCTTGATGTTCAGTGCAATTGGAGTCTCCATGGTCTATTCAATTTCTGTCTTGCAGGTGAATTAGTTTCAAGTGAGCAGTACAGCACAGAGGTGAGTTTTTGCAATGCAACTGTGATTTATGGGGAGCAGAGGGTGGAGTGGACACGCAGCAATTGAAATACTGCTCGAATTATGAATAAGACCAATGCCTGGTCTCCCTCTGTCTTCTATGGCAGGTTTAAAATAACTTGACCAACTGTCTCACGTTTGCGCGAGCAGTTTACAGTTTTTCGACCAAAACTCGGGAAATGAAGGCTCAGCCGGAGGTTTCAAGGTTGCAGTTGTAATTTAGAAGTGTTGCAGAGGAAAACTGTCGGTGAAATGGTGAGTTTCAGTGTTCCTTAAGCGTTCTGAGCAATTTACAGTGAATTTCAGGCGTATGGAGGATGAACTATGAGAAATACCTGGCTAACCGCGAACAGAGGTCGTAGCTGTGGGTGGAATTGATGCTCTGGAGGTCTTCCGGACGTTTCCCGCAGGTGGCGCAGTTCAGAACGTAAAATAGCATGCAGAGGAAACAATAGCAAATGGGCGAAAAGTATGAAAAAACGCGTTTTTTGGCTAAAATATGGACTTTTTGCAAATTGGCGCCTTTTATATGATGACGTCAGCATGACGTCATAGGGTGGGGTCAGCCCTGGATGACGTCAGCATGACGTCATTTGGATGAGGTGGCGGGCTGCCATTGGTCCACAGGGTAATGAGGTGGTAGGCACGTTGGCACAGATGTGGACAAAAGTGTGATGCGGTGGCAGGCATGGTGATGACGTGGGGATGGCGCTGGACCCACAAACCGGGCGGTGAATGACCTAACGGTTACGGTTTAGCCCTAACAGTTGCGGTTTCTCGGGGCGGTTATGGTACGGAGTAGGTCTTGTCAGAAGGCGCTCCGAGAGTCCTGAACGGGCGACGCGTGGCCGCGCCCTGACGTAACGCAACGTCACTTTCTCGGGCGCTAAACCTCTGTCGCAGGGACCGCTCCGATATTGATATGGACCGTCGGATCTCTTGGATCTGATCCAACGGTGGACGGGGGAATGATAAGTTCGGGGGATATGCCACGGGCGGAGGAATAAATATATATTTTTTAATGTCTTTTCAATATATTCCGAAGAATTGAATACATGCGCAAACTTTGGTTAAGCAGCAGAAAGTGGGTTTTTTGGGTCTTTTCATGATTTGAAAGGGGTTTATGGGTAAAGGGGATTTACAAAGGTTTTCAATGCGCAATAATGCAGGCCCGAGACTTTGGACAAGAGCAAGGTGGGTATTTAGGGGTTATCTTTGCAAATGAAGGGGGTATAGGTAAAACAAGGTTATTTATGGGGCTTCTTTTGGCAAATGAAGCTTTCCAAGGGGCCAAATGACTTCAGAAGAGGGGGGGTTTAGGGTTAGGTTCATCAAAGTGGCCAGATGCCATTTGATCCCTGATACAGAACTTATTGGCTATAATACCAAGGGGAGGGATATTTATACAAAATTTGGGGTTTATACACCATGGTGTTAGATATTAGTAAGGGAAAAGGTAATGTAGGGGATTTACATAATAGTGTTAGAGTTAATATGGATGAAGGGGTAAATGGAGGGGAAACCACTAAGCTTATTTGCAATTTACTTAGTTTAGAGAGTAGATCAAAATGAAAAGATTTTTAGACAAGAAATGTGGCTTTTGAATGAACAATAACCACCATGAAACCATGATCTTCTTCCATGAATCTCAGCTGATGAGGGGATGTTAGGAATGAAATGGAAAGGGGAAAGAGGGAGGTTAGTCATGCTCCTTGCTGCAACTTGATGGAGGTGAACACCTTGTCAATTAATTGACTTTACACTGGTGAACACAGTTAACATATGTGCAATGGTAAAGACAACCTTTCTGCAACCCCAACTACTTACCCAGCTACTTACCTAGCATTTTTTATTTCTCCTTGGAGGGTGCACTTGGACTTGCAAACCCTTACTTGCCTTTTCTTTTCTTTGGCTTTTTCTTTGTTTTTCCTATCTACTTCTACCCTTATCACTTCCAAGGTCCCAGATTAAGCTGTTGGGAGCCTTTTCTTCTCTACCTGAACTACTTGTCTGCCAAGATTAAACAGTTTGGACAGACTTCCTTTCTCTATTCTACAACTGCAAATTTAAACCATGGAATGATCCAGATTAGACTGTTGGACCATCCATCAAAATTTTAAGTTCATACCAAGCTATAAGCACAGATCAGACTCTCGGGGAAATATGTGATCTTTGAATCATCAAAGCAGAGCATATTTGGATCTTCCATAGCCAATCATGAAATATGAAACCTATTGGTATAGGTAGCTAACAGTGGCTCCACATGGGGATGGTTTTTCATTTGAAAGACAAAGAACAGCAGGTCAGATTGCCTTGCTCTTTGGCTGCCCATATCATTCTTGAACTTTGCTGCTTTGAAGTGCCAAATTGTGTGCTTCTCTTCTTGGTAGACTTCTGATTCTATTTACCTTTTGCTGATAGTCAATAATCTTCAAAAAACCGCATTTTTACAATCTTAAACAGAAAATAATATATACATCTGCATATATACAAGGGAACCTCAGGTTGCACTCATGGGAAATAGTCAAAATAGTGCTTCAGCATCCTGCCATTGACAGGACCTTCATCCAAGTCAGCTTCAGTTAGACTTTTAAGGAAATAGGTATTATTACCTTGTACTGCTTGGACAGCAAATGGTCCTCTCCACAAGGAATCAAATTTTCCATGTTTTCCTTTCTCTTCTCTTCTTGCATCCCACTTGAGGACTTTATCACCAACATTAAAATCTTCTGCTTTGGTTCTTCTATCAAAGGCCTTCTTCAGTTTTTCTTGTAATACTTGAACTCTGCTGAAAACTTGATCTCTGGTTTGCTGCAGACATATGATTTGATTAATCCTTCTTTGCATATCATTTGGTTCAGCTTGGCTTTCTTGAAGAAGCTTCATAACAGGCACTCCTAAGGATGAGGGGAACTTGGCCTCTAATCCATAAACCAACTCATATGGGCTGGTCCCAATTGATCTTTTGGTCGTTAGTCTATCTGCCCATAAGGCGTTGACCAGTTTCTTATGCCAATTCTTTTTATTTTCTTCCAACACCTTCTTTATGATGTTCACCAGGCTTTTGTTTGATGATTCAGCAAGGCCATTTCCTTGGGGATAATATGCAGTAGAATGGCCCAAAGTAATATGAAATTTATGACAGAAATTCACCATTTTCTTGGATCTGAAAGCAGCAGCATTGTCTGTTATTATTTTGTCAGGACAGCCAAATCTAGCCAGTATGTTGTTCTCCAAAAACTGAATGATTATTGAATCATTTGCTTGTCTGCATGGGGCAGCTTCAATCCACTTGGTGAAGTAGTCTGTGGCTGTCAAAATCCATCTGTGTTGTCCTGAAGATGAGGGATGAATTTCCCCAATGAAATCCAAGCCCCATTGTTGAAAAGGTCTGTCCGTTGCAATGGGCTTTAAGGGAAGAGGCAGTAGCTTTCTTTTCCCCTCAAACACTTGGCATTTATGACATGAGGTTGTGAATTTCTTGACATCAGAGAACATGGTGGGCCAGTAGTATCCAGCCCTTAGTATCTTATCCACAGTGGACTTCCAGTACAAGTGTCCACCGCAGTCACCTGCATGAAATTCTTCCATGATTTTGTTAGTTTCATTTTCAATTAAACAGTGCAGCAATATACCTTCATGGTTTTTCCAAAGCAAATTGCCATCCATTACACAAAATCTTGATGTTTTCATTTTTAAGAACCTACACTTAGTTCTGGACAGCCCTGGGGGAGCACACAGGTTTTGTAAGACATGAGAGATATCAGAGTACCAAGGAGATTGTTCAAAGGCTACATTGATCTTTGGAGTCGCCAGCTCTGTTTCACTGTCCAGCTGATTGATATCTAGGGCTTGGAAATTTGCTTCTGTCATTAATTTGGCCAAACCTTGCCCTTTTATTAGTTTAGTTGGTTTTATCTCAATATCAAATTCCAATATGTTGGCAATCCACTTTCCTCTTCTGCCCTCTAAGTTTTCTTGGGTGAGAATGTCTTTGACAATAGGACTTGGTACATAAGCCACAATATGGGAGTAAAGGATATAAATCCTAAAGTCTTTAATGGCCTTGACCAAGGCATAGGCTTGTTTCTCCATGATTTGATATTTTAGAGGTGCATCTCTAAGAGCCCTGCTGAAGAAGGCAATAGGCTTCTCATTTCCTTGGTCATCTTTCTGTAATAAAACAGCAGCAATAGTATGCTGGGAGGCAAAAGAGAAGATGATGAATTCTCTGTCAAACTGAGGATTGGTCAACACTGGGGTTTGAGTGAGGGCCAGCTTTATACCTTCAAAGGCTTGATTTGCTTCGACTGTCCATTTTACCTTTGAATCTTTCTTTAGCATATTATTAAGCAATCTGATCAATTCGGCCAGATTTGGGATAAATCTCCTTAAGAAGTTGATTTTTCCCAAGAATCCTTGCAATTCTTTTATATTTCTTGGGTGGGGCATTTGTAGGATAGCTTGTATCCTGTCTGGATCAATTCTTATGACATCTTTAGAGATGATGTGGCCCAATAGTTTACCTTCCTCTAAACCAAACAGGGATTTTTTGGGATTCAACGAAATTCCATATTTCCTACATGTTAGGAAGATCTGTCTCAAATGTTTCAAATGTTCTTGGTCAGACTTGGAAAAAGGTGTGAGGTCATCTAAATAAATGACAAGGAAATCATGAATCTCCTTTGCGAAAGCAATATCCATTGCTCTTTGAAATGTTGCCCCGGCATTCTTCAACCCAAAAGGCATTTTAACATACTTGAAAGTTCCCCATGGGGTTGTAAATGCAGTTTTGTCTTGATCATCGGGGTGTACTAGGATTTGGTTGAAACCCGAGAATCCATCAAGTAATGAGATCCTTGAGGCCCCTACCACTCTTTGGAGAATATGATCCATCTTAGGTAAGGGATAGTTGTCTTTGAGGGATACTTGGTTCAGATTCCTTAAGTCCACACACAGCCTAATTTCACCGGTCTTCTTTCTTGTAGGGACTAAGTTGGAGATCCATTCAGAGAATCGGATTGGTGCTATGATGCCTGCTTTAAACATTTTTTGTACTTCTTGTTCCATTGCTGGGAGAAGCATAGGATTGATTCTCCTCAATTTTTGTTTAAAGGGCTTTTGATCAGGCTTGAGAGGGATGGTATGCTGGATAACAGAGGTGTCATAGGACTTTAGGTCCTCATAACCCCATGCAAAGACATCCTGGAACTCTTTAAAAAGGTCAATGTATTTTGGCTTTTGATCAGGAGGTAAAGATGCAGACAATTTAATTATTTTGGGTTTGTCAATTGTACCTATGTTGTATTCTTCAATGGCTGCATTTAAGGGCTGCATTTTTGGTTTTCTGGGAATGTCATTTGAATCAAAGATGTCCTCTAGGGGAGTTAGGCCTGTTGGTAGAAAGTTGTCTTTCAGCTCTATGATTTCAGTTTCAGCATTGGCCACTTCCTCACAATTGATTGATTGAATTTGCTGAATGTTGTCCTTGTCGAAAATAGTTGGATTTAGCATTTGTTTTGCTGTCCTGAGTGATATTGGGTGAGTAATCTCCTGAAACTGTATTTGTGATTGACTTGCTTCGTCAAGTATTTGTGATTGACTTGCTTTGTCATTGTCAATATTTAGTCCTGAAAATTCTTGCTGCAAAGTCAAGAAA
Source organism: Pinus tabuliformis (assembly GCA_031772625.1). NCBI lineage: Eukaryota > Viridiplantae > Streptophyta > Pinopsida > Pinales > Pinaceae > Pinus > Pinus tabuliformis. Next base: position 291,554,565 of record CM062810.1, read on the forward strand.
TTGTTTATTTGCTTGTCATCATCAAACACTTGCCAATCATTGATATTGTTTGGGACAGATGGTCTGTGTTTTATCTCAGCTGTAAAACAATGATGGGGCTCAAAAGGCAGCTTGCAGGTACTAGCAAAGGTGGCTAAACTATGAGCATGTAGATTGAGGGTCCTAGAAATCTTAGTGATTTGGAATTCAAGGAAGGAGTTCAGTACATCAGCAACAGCAGACCTATAAGACCTCAATCTTTTATCATTGGTGACAAAATTTCCCTTTACTTGTTGGATAACTAGGTCTGAGTCTCCTAGGATTGACATTTTTATCGCTTGTAGGGACTTTACTAACTTGAGACCTAGTAAGAGAGCCTCATATTCAGCCATGTTATTAGTACATCTGAAATTCAATCTGTAGGCTCTGCCTTCTGCATAGCTATTTTCTTTATTGTGTACCCAAACTCCAGCCCCTGCTCCTAATTTGTTAACTGCACCGTCAAATTCAAGGAACCATAGAATGTCCTGTTGGGAAGGAGTTTTAATGATCTTTTCATGGGCTGGCAATGTGAGTAGAAGTTGTGGTTTTTCCTTTAGGTCGTCTTCTAGGACAGTTTCATCATTTGATTGGGTATGCTTGGGATTTAGAACAGCAGCAGTATCTAGTGTTTGTTTAGCTGCTGTTTCGTGGGTGGTGATACTTTCATTTGAGTCTTTCTCTTGTATGAATGTCTTGGTTTCAACTTCACCTTTTGAGGGAGTTGTGATGTCATTGAAAAGAATGTATGAGTCTATGTCTGAATGGATAGCATATATGGGAAAGTTTTGAGGCTTTTCCTCACTGCTGACCATGTATTTCATCAGTGTTTCTCTGTACAGTCTTTTTGGTTGCCCAAAAACAGAGATGGTGGCATATGACATGTCTAATTGTAGGGAACCTTGGAGTTTAGCTCCCCATGATCTTGATAACAGCATCCCATACTTGGGTGGGATGTCAGCAACTACCACATCCATTAGGATTGTTTTGTTTGGGTATTGAACCAAAGACACACATAAATCTTTTATGAGACCTAGGCACTTGACTTGGCTGGAATCAAAGGAAAACAGGTCCTTGTATGGTCTAGTTATGTCCAAATTCAGTCTTTCCATGACTGCTTTTGGCATAAGGTTGTGAGAAGCACCTGAATCAAACATTGCATTGTGTAGTATTTTGTCATGAATATGTAGGCTGACATAAAACGGTAGTACCCCTGTGACTATTGTTTTTCCATCCACTTCTGGGCCAAATAACAATTCTGGAGTGTCATCCAGCACATTGACATCATCTATGTTGCTGGTGAGTTGAAGGGACTTTTTGATCTGTAGTTTATAGATGTCATGCTTGGCTAGTTCCACGAGAGGAATAGCTATCTTTATTTTGCCAATTTCAGTTTCTAGATCAAAGGATTTTTCAGATTGGGTCCTGGGGTTATAGGTGACAGTCCTCTCCTTATTCATTAAATCTTCTTCTTGATTTTTATCTTGATTTTGGGACTTATCCTTTTTACTCATTTCTTGAGGAGAAATAGTTGAATAAGGATGAGAGGGGGGAGTGACCATAGGCTGCTGTTTTGTGGACAGTGGTTGGGTGATCTCTTCAATAATCACTTCTTGTGTTTGTAAATTTATTTTGTCATTAGGTTCTGTGCCTGTGACTCTTTCGGGCTGTTGATTATCCTTTTTCTTTTCAGGCTGGTTAACATTTACAGTTCTGCTCCTCAGCTTGTATTGTTTATGGACTTCATAAACAGCAGTGTCATAGCCTTGTTTGAAGTCAAAGGATTCACCTGATTTAGTTTGGAATAGTTTGATTTCATCATCCTCATGATCCTCTTGTGTTAAGAAAACTTGACTTTCACCATCCAGACCCATTAAATTAATCTCAGGATCTTCATTGGGCTCAGTTGATGTTGAAGTTTCTGCATAATTTTCTTGGAAAGGGGGTCTTATGTCTTGGTCAGCACTGGCCTTGCCAATGTTTGGATTTGGGTTTCTCCTAAAATTTGGATTCCTAGGAGGATTGTTTTGTGGTGCTTCCCATGATGCTTTTCTCTCAACCGATTCTACCCTATCACCCAATCTCTTCATACCATTAAGTATTGCATCAAGTTTTTGATCAAGGGCTGTAGGTTCTTCTTTGTATATGCTTCTCTTTTCTAACCTTGCCCTGTTTCTTTTGGAAATGAGGTTTGCCTCCACAGTGACAGCAGCCTTTTGAGCGTCTTCAAGGGTTTCAGGTTCTCTTTCTTTCAACTGATATGCCATGTCAGGATCAAATCCATCAGGGAATTTGTACAAGGCCAAATCAGGAGGAGGTCTTAAGTTTTGTGGTATTGCATTGTACACATTGTTGAATCTAGCACAATACTCCAGAACGGTCTCTTGCGGACCTCTCTTGATTGTTTCATATTCTGCAAGTATGTGCAGAGGATCTTTCTTCTTCTCCCATCTGGTAGTAAAGGCTTGATACAGATCATTGGGAGTTGCAATAGAGTTTGCATTCAGGGATCTAAACGAAGTTCTTACATCCCCGGTAAGGCTTTGAACAAACATCCTCATTCGGACACTGTCATCATCTATTTCATAGGTCTCAAAATGGTCTTGCATCTTCTTGGCATGCTGGACAGCTGTTAGAGAGCCATTGGAGTCAAAATATGAGATTTTGCTCTGGTAATCTTGAGGTAAAGCTGTAGCATTAGCTGGTATCTGCAAGGGTGCATATCTGTTAGCCATATTTACAGGATTTAGAGGATTAACAGGTGCAGCTGGGATAATAGGAACGATGGGTACCACAGGGGTAACTGGTGAAGCTAAACCTAAAGTGTGGTTCAAGGGGATATGTGCAGTGGATGAAGATGTGAGAGGAGGACTGTGAGAAGTGGATGGTGAACTAGGGGAACTAGGGGTGGACCGGAAAAGAACTTTTATTGGAGTAGAAATGGGGTTGGGATGAACTGTACGAGGGGTTAAATCAGCAGGTTGCTCCTGCCTTTGCTGCCTCCTAATATTTCTAGGGATGGTATTTGGATTATCAACAATGATGGGTGGATTAGGGTCAGGATTTGCCCTAGTGTGCCGTGGATTTTTCTTAGGAGCCAGCTTCCAACCTGTTTTTTGGGATTTTGTAGGAATTTTTTATATCTGCAAGGACTGAGTGGAGATTTTGGAATGGCTATATATTCTCAGAGCTAAGATGAAGATTCCCTAAACAAGCTCCTCCTTAAAGCTGTTAATGTGATGCAGAAACAGATTAAAGGCCTCTTGGCTGATTTCAGGCTTGATAGTAGCTATGAAAATATATGGTAATTGAAAAACTCAAGCATTCCCCAGTGGAGTCGCCAATAATGTTAACACCCAGGTTGTTCCCTATGACTCCCAAGGGAATACGGCCGGGGTAACCACTAACCAATCTTTGGATCGCAACTTCTAGCCAAACTGTGATCAGAGAGGGCTCTCTCTTTATGATTTGTCTCTGTTATGATGGTGTTTTAGGCTAGCTATTATGCTCAGGTTTTGGTTTATGTTTTGGTTGAAGGATTTCTTTCAGGTCTTATGATATAGTGTTTAGATAGTATAATACCATTGGGCAATGGAGTCTGGAGTTGTGAAATGATCTGATACGCTGGATTGGTGGTGTTCAAACTGCAGGGCCTATTGTGTATTTTAGACAAACAAAATTAGATCAAATGGTGATGTATGTCAACCAACAGAAAGCAATTAAGAATTTTCTATTAAGTTGGTGGGGTGAAGGTGAACACACTGCACAGGAGCAAAAACTTGAATTCCTGTGACAAAGGTCACTGTGAAAGGTGTATTCTGAAAGTGCAGCAATTAAGAATTACACTTATCTAGATTACAGCTGAAGAAAACATTCATAAACAACACAGATTGAACTCAGGGTACTCAGCAAATAAATCCTGAAAGCTATTCTTTTTCTTTGTTGCTTAGTATTGAAATCAGATAACATATATGGATTTTAACAAAACAAATGATTAACAGAGAGAGATACAGAGACTTATTGTATAGTGAAATACACAGGAATCCAGCAGTTATCAACAGACACCAGAACGCATCCAACACCTCAGAAATCCGAGAAATTCCATTGCTTTCTTTATTAACTTCTGAAAGGATTACAGCATAAGAACTTCTTCAGGAGAAATCAACAACAACCCTTGCAAGCTCATGCGAAGGGGTCTTTATAGGAATGCGTATACAAAATATCTCAGGCATTGAGTCATCTGAGAGAGAAAATATCTTCATAAGTTTGTTCAGAAAGTAGAGAAGAAGTTATTACAACTTTAAATGCCGCATAAATGCCTTTTATGTCTGTCAGAGGATAATTTGACCTTTGGAGATCACTGAGTCGGTTGAGCCGCTCTGCTTTAATGCTGGCGAATACGTCTTTATGTCTGTTGCGATGTATTTTCTCAGGTTTGCCATCTGTGACTGTGATTGCTGCTGTGGCGACCGAATAGCCTTGCTGAGTTGGCTCAACCTTACATCTTTGCTCTGTATGCTTATATATCAAAATTCTACCTGTGTATGAATTACTTATAAACTGGAAGAATTATCACTTACAGGTTCTGGCTTGATAATATTATCTGTGTCAAATTTTTCCAGACTTCCTGTGGGGGCAATTGGTGCTTCACCATTGCTTCTATGGTGCTTCTGTATACTTAAAGAAATTTGGAGGCACATCAAACAGATGATTGATCTCATTCATTATTAAAATAGGTTGTCCACCCTATTGTATAAAGTTTGCCCTGATGCTGGCCCTGATTCTGCTGAAGTGCTGGGCTGTCTTGCAATTTGTTCTGCGGCATAGGCATCAACCCTCTTAGTGTAGTTTTCAAGGGTAAGCAGTCTTCCTACACTGCTTAATATGCTGGGGAGGCCTCTGTTCTGTAATGCCTGAAATCTGTCCATGAACTTGTTGATTTCAGTCTGCATATCCTGGGTTCTTCTTTCCAATGTTCCAACCAGGTTTCGTAGTGTCAGGACCCTTTTAACCATTGAGATTGTCTCAGTCCTGTGAGCAATTCCCATGGTGGCCAGTTGAGAGCTTGTCCTATTATTTAAAATATTGATCATTCTGGTGGCAGCATCAGGCATGTTGCCAAGGCTTGCTCTAGCTCTGTGCACTTCCCTGTTTGCCTTTGCAATGAGTACTGATTGTTCATCCATGGTCTCAATATACTGCCACTGATTGGTGATAGACCGGCCAATATTGCCCCAAAGGACTGCTTTTAGCTCTGCTGTCACCTTTTCCAGTGTGAGCTCCTTCTCAAGCTCAGTTATCCTCTTCTTTAGAGCTTTTATTTCTCGCTCCTTTATAGCTTCATTCTGTTTGCTCTTATCATATCTCTCATTTACTTTAGCCAAAGATTCTTTGGCTGAATTGAGCTCCAACATTTGAGCTTCCAGGACTTGAATTTCATTTCGGAGCTTCTGCATATCCAGACTATGAGTCTGCTCTGTTGTTGGTGCAGTTGTTGATGTAGTTGGTGCTGTAGGCCCTGTTTGCTGAGGAGGAGGGGCAGTTGTTGGAGGAGCTTCCTCAAGATTGATTATTTCAGGAGGAGGCTGGGAGGTTTGACCCTCTTCTCTTTGCTTCAATGCTGCCTGTAGTGCTGTCTTTGCAGCCTCTGATTCTCCTAGTTTGTCTTGAGTCCGGATTAGCTCCTTGTATAGAGATATCAACAGGGTTGTGGCCTCTTGATCATGCCTTTGTTGGGCAACATCATCTGCTTGAGGGTGGATTGTGGCTGGGAGTTTGATTTTCTTCCTTAAGGCCGCCAAATCTGCATCCCTCAACTTCAATATTTCTTGGATACCCTTAACATCCTTGGGATCATGTCCCATCTCTATAATTATATCTTCCAAGGATTTGATTCTGTTGTCCTTAGCTTGTGATGATGCTCTCTCCAATTCTAGCTGAGAGGCTGTAGCATTAAGGCTGCTCTTTAGTTTGTAATTTTCTAATGTTTCATCTGCCAAGGAGGCATACACCATCTCACCAGTCTGTTTATGTAGTTCAATTTTGTCCATTGGGTGTATGTCTTTGGCCATGACTTCCAGGTTGGTCCTGAGGTAATCTGAGGCAGATTGGGGATGCAGTGCTGTGGGCATAAAATGACTCATGACCATTTTTCCTTCACTTACATCAAAGGCAGACATGAGTCTTTGCTGATTGGTGGGAGCCAAGATTAGCAGATGATTGTACAGCTGTATTTTGATAGGATCACTCCTTTTGATGTCTATAAATTGCTGTTTGATGCTTACTTGTCCTTCTTTCTGCTGGCTGGAGGAGCTGACCTCTCCTCCTATAGCTCTGTCCTGTTCCTGCTGGAAGGAACTAGCTGAAACTTCTCTGCTGGGTGGGCCCATGCCCAATGCTTGCCTTGTTGCTATGTCATCTTCAGAAGAGTCATTCAACCTCTGCCTTTTCTCTCCCTGGTTTATAGGTGATGTCAGGGGAGTTTCTCTATCCCTTTTTCTAAAAACAAATGTATCCTCCTTTTGGGGAGTTTGGAGGACCGAGGCATCAAAGGTAGTCTCTGGCCTAGGAGGCACTATATTTTGGGCCTGTTGCTCAGTGGAACTCGGAGTATCAACTGCTCTTTCTTGTTGCAGGGGCTGTTGTCTGTCATGTTGCTCTCCTTCTTGCTGCTGCCCTTCCCCCTGCTTCTCCATCTCTTCTTGTTGCTGCAGCAATGTTTCCACTTGGTCTTCTGTCAAAGGAGGTGGCTGTTCCACCTGCTTTTCTTTGCCTTTGCTGGCTGTCTCTGCAGTATTCCCGGCAGCTTGCTGATGTGTTGTCGATGATGAAGTAGCTACTCCAAGTTGTTTTTTGTATGAGAGGGGAACCTGTCCACAAGTTTCTAAGTCAGCTTCCTTTTGAATATTTCTAGCCTCTCTCTCTAGCAGCTCTTCACTAGTTATTTCCTCTTCTAGGGTACCTTCTTCCCAGCTTAATGCATTGGCATACTGCTCAATCTCAGGCTGCCTCACGTGTGAATAGCTGCCCAATTTGTATCTTATCCTTCTGAGGGAGACAAAGTGATTGGGGTCATAGGGTATCCATTCAAAGCTAGTTTGCAGTTTGAGGGCCTCTAGGATACTGTTTGCCTCTTTCCACCCCTCCTCTTTTCTGTTGTATAGGAAAGGGCCCAGCTGGCTCCTTACCTTTAACTGTGATTTCTTGTTCTTGCTTTGAAAGTGGAGGTAATCAGCATTCCCAAACTGCCTGAAATATTCTAAGGCGAAAAGCCTCATGGGGACATACCTTGGCAACCTAAAAGGCTTCAACTCACAGCCATATATTCTGATGACTGTGTGGTTTTGGTAGAGGTACCAATTACCAATGCTGTAGGTTTTGTTCAGGTGGAGAATTCTCCTCATGTCATCAGTTAACCTTGGAGGAGGAACACCATACAATACTGTCATGGCTGGATGAATGAATAAGTCAATGAACTCAGAGTATGTATATGGTGATACAGAGGCACAATGAAAGATAGAGGTCCAAAACACAACTGACCTTGGATTCCCCTGGGCATTGACTTGTTTCAAGGGAATAGAGAAGCTGGCTGGCTGATAAAACAAGAATAGGTGGTATATGTATGAAGTATACCTGAACAATCTTTCCCTCTTCAAATTCATAAGCTGGTCATGGATCTTATCTGCAATGAATGTAGCATAATCATAATGTACAGCTGGGGGCTTACCAGGAGAGAATATAGACAACATTGCCATTATGATTTCATCCACATCCTCCAGCCCTTTGAACCCTAGGACATAGCTGATCAAATCTACTAGCATTTTCCCCAATTCATTCAAGTACTGATATCCAATAGGAGGAGTTCTGATGGCTTCAGAGCCTGGTTTTACAAACAGCTGGTTGATTTTGATGACTTGGTCATTTGACAACTTGTTCCCCTTCTTTATCAAGTCCTGCATGTGAAGGGGGGTCAATGGCTTTGCAGTATGGAAGTGCAGCATCTCATTTATACTCTCTGGGGTGATATGGAACAGGACTGAGCCTGTAGGGCTGATGACAGCTCTTTGGCCTGGGTCATAGCACTCCTGGCATCTGTAAATCAACTCTGGCATAGGATTTACCTGTGGGAGGTTGTAGATGGGCAAGTTTGAGTCCCAAATCCCTAAGATGTCTGCTCCACTAAGGTGCTGGGCTCTCAACTCGTTCAACATCTGAATATTATATTTGGAGCCCAATGGAAACTAGTCTAACATTTGATAATCCATATCTCCCAGGGCTTTCCATTCTAATTCCTGGTGAGGGGCATTGAGAGGCTTGATGTTCAGTGCAATTGGAGTCTCCATGGTCTATTCAATTTCTGTCTTGCAGGTGAATTAGTTTCAAGTGAGCAGTACAGCACAGAGGTGAGTTTTTGCAATGCAACTGTGATTTATGGGGAGCAGAGGGTGGAGTGGACACGCAGCAATTGAAATACTGCTCGAATTATGAATAAGACCAATGCCTGGTCTCCCTCTATCTTCTATGGCAGGTTTAAAATAACTTGACCAACTGTCTCACGTTTGCGCGAGCAGTTTACAGTTTTTCGACCAAAACTCGGGAAATGAAGGCTCAGCCGGAGGTTTCAAGGTTGCAGTTGTAATTTAGAAGTGTTGCAGAGGAAAACTGTCGGTGAAATGGTGAGTTTCAGCGTTCCTTAAGCGTTCTGAGCAATTTACAGTGAATTTCAGGCGTATGGAGGATGAACTATGAGAAATACCTGGCTAACTGCGAACAGAGGTCGTAGCTGTGGGTGGAATTGATGCTCTGAAGGTCTTCCGGACGTTTCCCGCAGGTGGCGCAGTTCAGAACGTAAAATAGCATGCAGAGGAAACAATAGCAAATGGGCGAAAAGTATGAAAAAACGCGTTTTTTGGCTAAAATATGGACTTTTTGCAAATTGGCGCCTTTTATATGATGACGTCAGCATGACGTCATAGGGTGGGGTCAGCCCTGGATGACGTCAGCATGACGTCATTTGGATGAGGTGGCGGGCTGCCATTGGTCCACGGGGTAATGAGGTGGTAGGCACGTTGGCACAGATGTGGACAAAAGTGTGATGCGGTGGCAGGCATGGTGATGACGTGGGGATGGCGCTGGACCCACAAACCGGGCGGTGAATGACCTAACGGTTACGGTTTAGCCCTAACAGTTGCGGTTTCTCGGGGCGGTTATGGTACGGAGCAGGTCTTGTCAGAAGGCGCTCCGAGAGTCCTGAACGGGCGACGCGTGGCCGCGCCCTGACGTAACGCAACGTCACTTTCTCGGGCGCTAAACCTCTGTCGCGGGGACCGCTCCGATATTGATATGGACCGTCGGATCTCTTGGATCTGATCCGACGGTGGACGGGGGAATGATAAGTTCGGGGGATATGCCACGGGCGGAGGAATAAATATATATTTTTTAATGTCTTTTCAATATATTCCGAAGAATTGAATACATGCGCAAACTTTGGTTAAGCAGCGGAAAGTGGGTTTTTTGGGTCTTTTCATGATTTGAAAGGGGTTTATGGGTAAAGGGGATTTACAAAGGTTTTCAATGCGCAATAATGCAGGCCCGAGACTTTGGACAAGAGCAAGGTGGGTATTTAGGGGTTATCTTTGCAAATGAAGGGGGTATAGGTAAAACAAGGTTATTTATGGGGCTTCTTTTGGCAAATGAAGCTTTCCAAGGGGCCAAATGACTTCAGAAGAGGGGGGGTTTAGGGTTAGGTTCATCAAAGTAGCCAGATGCCATTTGATCCCTGATACAGAACTTATTGGCTATAATACCAAGGGGAGGGATATTTATACAAAATTTGGGGTTTATACACCATGGTGTTAGATATTAGTAAGGGAAAAGATAATGTAGGGGATTTACATAATAGTGTTAGAGTTAATATGGATGAAGGGGTAAATGGAGGGGAAACCACTAAGCTTATTTGCAATTTACTTAGTTTAGAGAGTAGATCAAAATGAAAGATTTTTAGACAAGAAATGTGGCTTTTGAATGAACAATAACCACCATGAAACCATGATCTTCTTCCATGAATCTCAGCTGATGAGGGGATGTTAGGAATGAAATGGAAAGGGGAAAGAGGGAGGTTAGTGTTGTGGGGAAAAGTATCCGACTCGGATGACCCTATCCCTACTCTAAGGGTGACAGTCCTTAGCAACAACTGAAAGTAAAGCTTTGATATTTTCCTTTATGAAAGTACAGAGAAGGAAGAAAAGATTGACCAACCGGTGTCTTTCGCTTTTGTCGATCCTGTCCTCTCTCTTTGTCTCTTGTTCCCAGCTCCTTGCTCCCTTTGCCGGTCCAGCTACACAAAGATCCTACACAAACAAGAGAAGGAAAACTACAAGAAACATGTACTCATAACTGATGCATGGATTAGAGTGAATCAGATATACAAGTAAATACAATACATCAATGCAATACAAGTATATAGGAGAACATTCAAAGCTTTATTGATAGAAGTAAAAGGGTTCTGAGAAGGTTACAACCATCAATGGCTCCAATCCAGCAGCACCTCCCCAGCAGCAAGAAATCTCCTCTTCACCTCTATAAAAGCAATCACCTAATAGCTCTAACTGTAAACCAACAGCACTTCCTTGCTTTGCACAAAATTCCAGCCTCCTTAGACCTCATAGAAGAGCTCTATATATAGGATAGAAGAAGAAAGGATGAGTCAGCTTGAGACTGACATAAAGCTGCCTTGTGTCCTCTCCCTCTTCAGTTAAACTTCAGTTCTTGAGTCCACTTGGAGATCCTTGCTTACACATGGAGATCAAGTACCTCTTACTCATCACAGGGCGAATCCCTTGAACCAAGTGTCAGTTTGGAAGCTTCCTGGGCAATTGACACCTTGCAGAATGACTGTGCCACTTGGCCAATCTCGCCCAGCGCAGGTAGCCTTCATTGGTTTTGACTTTCAGCGCAGGTACAAGGAGGAGCAGTTGCATTCCAGCGTAGATGCTCAGTGGAGCAGCTGACATGATCCAAAAATAGCCTGTTTTTGAGTGTTTTCAGGTGGAGAACTGATGGGAAGTGCTGTGGTTTGCTGACCTTGTTCTTCTAGGGGTAAGAACAACATGTTTAGGGACTGAGGATCCCTGTAATTATTGACATTTCATGCTCCATGCTGCGAGGCACAAAAATGTCTATAACAGTTGCCCCCTAAAGTATGAGGCCGTTTATCGGGTGAAATGCTTTATCTAGAGGGTCCGAAGTTCATTCCAGTGCTGAGGAGGCACCCTGTAATACAATACAATACAATACATTATTTTTCATTTTGTTTTCATGATCTAGCTGAGGCGGGCATTCCCATGCTCAGCTTTATAAATACATTTTGGTACATAGAACAGACGATCGTCTGATGGTAGACTGATAATTCTCTGCTGAAATTATCATCCTTTGAGTAGGATGATCATCTGCTGCAATGATGTACATGACAAATGCTTTTATATTTCCTGAATATGTATCGCAGCCCGGATGGATGAAACTAGATCCGGGGTCTTCAAACTCGTTCGATCTTCACTCTAAGTACAAGTCGATCCATGTGAGAATTTCGCTGAAGTCGAACATGGAAAGACATCGCTTGATTACCGGTCAATGATGAAAACCGTTAACAAACGCGAGAGGAATCACCGATAATGATAATGACCCTCAAGGTACTGCAGTACAATTCACGTGGCGTGAATAAAGGACTTGGCGTCGAACGCCACGCAAAATCTTCTGGTCGAAGGTCATTGATGTATACCTGTCGCCGGAAGTGAGAAACTTGCCATTGAGGCATGCAAGCTTCAAAGTACTGATGGGGTTGTTCCTAGATCAACTTCTTGGATAATTAGCTGAAGTCGACAAGAAGCGATCCGTCAAAGGAGGGCCTTAATGAATCCCACATCAATGACACGGAACGGAGCTAATGATTTTAGTGGAGATGAAAACAAACTGTGATATATGATTCAGGGTGGCGATCATGAATGGATGAAGGATAATGTATGGTAGTGGATGGGACGCGGTTGACACTTTCAGAATGACCTCTCTTGAACATATAACGACACTGATGCGATGGATCGGTAGCATTACCCCAAAATGTGGATGGTTTGGCGAAGACCATGGTGATGAGACCGGTGAATGAAACAACCCAACCCGATGTGGTACGGAAGAAAAGTGTCATGTTCAAGAGCGACTTGCTACCATTAAGCTTCGATGTTCTCCCAATTTTTCCCCAGTCATTTCTGACCAGTACCTCTTTATTTTTGTCAAGCTTGAGGAGGATAACATATGCTTGTTCTATAACCTGCCCTTCGGGCAAGCCCATCGCTATGATTTAACGAGCTTAGCGATAGGGAAACTCGTTCTCGTCTAAAGACAAGTTTGTCGCTATTTAATCATTTTAACGAGTCTAACGACAAGGAAAACTCGGTCCTTTTCATTTTTAAAGAGTCTGAAAAGGTACAGAAAGTTAACTCCATAATTCCTTTTTCGTCATCTAATCCCTTAAGTCCGAAAAAGTATAAAACAATACAGAAGGGATGGGTGTTCGGTTGCTTTAACGAGCCGAACAAAACAAGCGCTCGATCTTTTTGTGCAATAATCCCTCAGGTCCAAAAAGATTAAAATTTAGAGGAGGGATAGCCCTTCCGGTTGTTTAACGAGCTGGAAGGCCAAAACTCGGCAAACTTTTCATATTTTACGAGTCAGTGAAAAGAGCTCAAAGAAGACTCGTCTTTTGAGGAACGAGTGATAAACAGGGATAGCAGCAGATTCCAGGTACAAATTGGAATTTTCCAATCACGGTAGTGTCACAAGGATGGCTAGATGAAATCACTCTTCGCAAATGCTCCTCAAAATGGGTAAACACACAAATGGAAGTGAATGATCGGCCAAATGACGGTGGAGGTGACGGTGCACAAACACGACCAAGGCTTTTATGGCTGATGAATTTACGATCTCAAAAAGTTATTTACCGGTTCATTTTTTCTGAATGAGCTTGAACTCTGAAGGGAAGCTTGCTCATAAACTTATGTTTATTTTTTAACGAGCATGAACTATGCGCTAAAACTGCTCGGATCTTGCGTTTATTTTTTAACGAGCATGAACTATGCGCTAAAACTGCTCGGATCTTGCGTTTATTTTTTAACGAGCATGAACTATGTGCTAAAACTGCTCGATATGCCCCCAGCATAATAATGCAACGGAGGCACATGCCCCCTAGTCTTTATAGGGTCATTTCATTTTTTAACAAGGTTGACACAGTAAAGAACTATCCTTATTTCATTTTTTAACGAGGTTGACCTGAGATAGGAACTATCCTCGAAACTTTAGATCCATTAGAAACAGAAAGTTTCATACTCCACTGTAGCCATTTCTGCCAGATTACTTGGAGGCGGTAAGGCGAAAGTACCCATCAATGGAGGGTTCTTTAGGAAGATGAATCCGATATTTTGGAGAGAACAATTGTTCCCATGGATTATTGGAATGCTTCCCATGATGCGAGGTTGCACAACTTCTGCCGAAGTTGTCGTCGAACTGCTTGGTTGATCATTCCCTTTGCTGTTCGATGACTGCGGATCCTCACAATCTTTTCTTCTTGTCGAAATCAAAGCATCGTCTTGTTGCTTAGAAGTCGACAACATTAGTACTTCGCATCTAGAAGCATCCCTACTATCAACCAGATTTTGACATGGATTTGGAAACGGATCATTTAACACAGCTGGGGTCTGCGAATTCTTTACGAATTTTTTAAACTCAGCTTTGAATGGACAATCTTTCGTCCAATGATCCTCTTCACATATCTGACACCCTGACGGGGGTGGTTTCCTCTTTCCTGGAGAGCCTGAAGAAGTTTTCTGAGGGGATGACTCACCCTGTTTCTTCTTCCCTTTGTTTTGTTTCTTCTTGCTTCCTGGTTGATTGGAGTTTTTGCCTTTATCCGTAGATACAGCATTTACCTCCGAAGCAAGAATCTCTTGATTTGCTTTTTGATTCGAAGTCTTACGGGCTTTCTTATTTGAATCCCTTGTCGACTTAGCGTTTGCAGTTCCAATCACGCCATCACCGGCATGAGAGTCACTATTCGATCCGGGAGGAGGAGGGATTGAAAATTCCGGTCTGGGGGCGTCGGGTATCTTATCATAGAGTGTGCCCGACTGAGTATATACTAAGTCCAAATATTGAGCACGAGCAATAACCTGCTCCTCTGTTACGACGCCTCCCTTGGCCACATCTTCTGTTATAGCAGGAAGAAGTGACTTTATAAACCACTCAGCTAATAGCTGATCTGGAACGTAGGTCTTTACCATTCTGCGACGACGATGCCACTCATGTATATGATCTGATATATGTGTGGCCGTTGTCTGCTTGAAATTGGTCAAGATCTCTGTTCCAGTTTCGTACCTTATAGGTAACTGAAAGTGTGTTAAGAAAGTCGTGGCTAGGGAACTAAAATTGTCGAAAGAGGCTCTAGGTAATTCAATATACCATTTAGCCGCCGGACCAGTCAATGTCCTCTGGAAAAGGCGAAGCCTTATCGAATCATCATTCAAGGTATTCGACGAACACCATAGATGGAATGTCATCACAGGATTCGACGGGTCTTCGCCAGGATTTCCATTGAATTTAGGAATGTCCGAAGGAAGTTTGTGAGGAATCGTTGGCCACCAATGGGCATAGGCGATTGGATCGTTCGTTAATCGATGTAAATCTGGTAATTCTAGGGTCGCCACGAATGGCAACTGCTGATTCAGGTTTGGCGAGGCGTACCCAGGATACGATGGAATCGCCTGAGCAGTAGGCCTTTGCATACCAGCATAATGCAACTGATGTTGATATGATTGATACGGCTGGTGGGCTTGGCCACTGTAAAGTGGTTGATTTAACCCGTTCTGAATATAGGGTTGCCCACTATTCGCAAAGATCTGTTGCTCAGATCCCTGGTATACCTGTTGAAACTGAGGTTGTTGGTATTGCACCATCCATGGTTGTGAAGCCATGTTTTGTTGTGCGACACTAACCGACAGACCAAGATGCGGGGTTATGGTTCCCGTTTGTATCTGTGTCGTCTCGGCAGTTGGCGATTGTGGTTGTGTTGCAGGGTCAATGGGCTGTTGCATTACAACTTGGGGTTGACATACAACAGGCATCGATTGAACTTGCGACACGGTTACAATTGCTGGTGTCGTCGGGATACTAGACATAGGTACACACTGTTGCATAGAATATACAACTCTTGGTTGTTGGGGTAACATAGGTACCCAACCATTCGTCGTTACTTCAGTCAAACCTGAATGTTGTTGAAAACTGCCGTATGGGTATCCCCCCGGAAGGGGAAGTGAAAGGGCATATTGCCCCCCATACGGTAACAATCCGGAACTCAAGGGTATAGATTGCCTTTGAGGACTGGATGGCCCAAACTGATTTCCAAAGGGATCAATTTGTCTAGTTTCAACATAAGAATTACCGGGTATTATACCGGAAGAACAAACTGGAACAGACCAAGTTGTCGTAATAGTCCCTGGGTGGACTCCTTCTAGCTGATGAGAGCTAGTCGGGACAGCTGGTATGCCGGCAAACATCGTTGGATTGACAGCAGGAGCTTCTGCTGTCGCTGTGTCATTTGGCACAGTCCTAGATGTCGACGGTTGCTCAGACATTTTAAGTCTATCCAATAAACTGCCTAACGATTCTACAGGAACTTCCTGTGGCGATGGACAAACTTCTGATGCAGAAGGAAAAAGAGTGGCGCCTACTCCAAAATGAGTTGGAGTATTTGCTTGCTGGTCCTCTACGATTTCCTCTATTGCAATCAGACCAGGAGGAAGAGGAATACCGTCAGGTCCATAAAAGATTTCTGGTGCCGAAGAAGGGGTTGCTTCGACAGCGACAATTGTTTGAGCAACAAGACTTTGTGGACCGGTTTCAGATGGAACTGGTTCAGTTATGCAAGTACTTGTCCTCAGACTGGGATCAGTACAACTGTCCCTCTGTTGCTGTTGAACTTCTTCAATAGAGGCAGGGATTCCAGAAATATTAGGAGTGACCAGAATCTCAGATGTTGTCGGAACTGTTGTTCTAACTTTAATGGGAGATTTTGACCCGGTCAAGCGAGTTCGCTTTGTCCGTACTACTCTTGATTCCGGAGACAAAGACGGTTGACTCGTGAGTCTCCTCGAACGACGGAGTTTTAATTGACTTTCCTCCATGGTTGCGGATTACTTGATCAACTAAAATACAAATAGGGGAATTATGTTTCCGTATTGAATGAATTTTATTAGACGCTTTTAGACACAACTTTGCTTTTTCATGTTTTAAGAGTCGAGAAAAAGCTAAAGATGACTCTAGTCGCCTTCGATGTATTAACGAGCCCGAAGTGACAAATGCTCGGCTGGACCTTTTCAGTTATAGAGTTTGAAAAGGGCCAAAAGAAACTGCTCTGGAGATCTAGGCAGAGGGTGTGCCAAACCTTTCGCGAAACCACAGAATACGTTTTACGGTACGGGTGGTCGATCTTCGTGAATGCTGTGTTCACTGCATCGCGATCAGTAGGGCGGCCGACACGGCTTCCTAAGGATAAAGGATAAATGCCTATAGGGGTCTCCCAATATACGCGACGGTACGCGGGAGCACAAGTCCGTATTAGTGCTATCGTCCCTCAGGAGGAATCACCCACCTTCGTAGAGATCGACAGTCACTACGTTTAACGACGCCGGAACACGTCTCTACCTAGACCTCTATTGTGAGCGTTATGTTACAAAGCGTTTTTAGATTCATTCAATATATTTTAAGTTGATCTTGTTTAGCAGTTTGTCTTTCAGGATCACCACGAGATGTGTTGGTACAACTTCCTAAATGCAGCTAAAATGATAAGCAAGCTTTACAATCTTTTTAGCTTTGAAAATCCTAACTACTGAGGGGAGAGAAAAACACTATCTTTCCACACAGAGCACAAAGCACAAACTAATGCACTTTCTCCTAGATCAATCACGCAAACTTATCAAAATGCAAATGCAAGATGCATGTATTTCTTTTCTTTTCCCTTAATGTTGATGTAGACAAAAGGAAACTGTTGTATAATTTTCGAATTCAATTTGAAGCGTAAACAAACAAGTTTTGTCTAAAATGAAAAGACGCCTTACAAGCACTTGTTTTGACACTAAAAATATATGAATTCAAACCATAAGATGAAAAACAAGCAAACTCAAACAGCCATGAACAGTAATAAAACTAGCTCTTAAGATCACAAAGACACTTTTACAGTTCAGGATCTAAGAGGCCACAGCTATACTGGTTCGCTTTTCACAATGGGAAACTGTAACTGAAACAAGAAATACTGAAAGAACAATCACAGTTTCATCACACAAATGAGGCGGAATAATGTCAAGGAAAGTTGGTTTACAGCAAGTACAATGACAAGCAATCAGCAGCAAAACAACAGTGAAAACAGGGCTAAGACACAGTGGGAAACTCAGGAGGACATAGCCTAACTGGATCAGCGCAGGCTCTGGTCTGTCAAATTGACTCTCAGCGCAGTTCCCGAAGGGAGTACCTGCACTGGAATGCAGACTGCCTGTGGACAGCCTGCACTGAGACACGAGAGTTGCGTTTACAAGGATTTCCGGGTCATAAAAAGCTCAAAAATGCACTGTTTTTGCTGAAATAAAAAGCTATAGGTCAAGTACAAGCTAAGGGATGATCAAGAGGATGAAAAGCTATCACAAAGAGTACAAGAGTCTTTTGTAGATCAGCTCTTCAAATCATGAATCTGCTCAGTAAATGAGCAAGAGTAGCAGTCCCTCTACTTCGCTTTTGATATAGTCAAAAGCTTTTCGATTTGGTACTCTTTGGTTCAGGAAATGAATAGCAAAGATACTACAAACACCAACAAGATACTAGGCTCCCCAGTGGAGTCGCCAGTTTGTTGTGGGGAAAAGTATCCGACTCGGATGACCCTATCCCTACTCTAAGGGTGACAGTCCTTAGCAACAACTGAAAGTAAAGCTTTGATATTTTCCTTTATGAAAGTACAGAGAAGGAAGAAAAGATTGACCAACCGGTGTCTTTCGCTTTTGTCGATCCTGTCCTCTCTCTTTGTCTCTTGTTCCCAGCTCCTTGCTCCCTTTGCCGGTCCAGCTACACAAAGATCCTACACAAACAAGAGAAGGAAAACTACAAGAAACATGTACTCATAACTGATGCATGGATTAGAGTGAATCAGATATACAAGTAAATACAATACATCAATGCAATACAAGTATACAGGAGAACATTCAAAGCTTTATTGATAGAAGTAAAAGGGTTCTGAGAAGGTTACAACCATCAATGGCTCCAATCCAGCAGCACCTCCCCAGCAGCAAGAAATCTCCTCTTCACCTCTATAAAAGCAATCACCCAATAGCTCTAACTGTAAACCAACAGCACTTCCTTGCTTTGCACAAAATTCCAGCCTCCTTAGACCTCATAGAAGAGCTCTATATATAGGATAGAAGAAGAAAGGATGAGTCAGCTTGAGACTGACATAAAGCTGCCTTGTGTCCTCTCCCTCTTCAGTTAAACTTCAGTTCTTGAGTCCACTTGGAGATCCTTGCTTACACATGGAGATCAAGTACCTCTTACTCATCACAGGGCGAATCCCTTGAACCAAGTGTCAGTTTGGAAGCTTCCTGGGCAATTGACACCTTGCAGAATGACTGTGCCACTTGGCCAATCTCGCCCAGCGCAGGTAGCCTTCATTGGTTTTGACTTTCAGCGCAGGTACAAGGAGGAGCAGTTGCATTCCAGCGCAGATGCTCAGTGGAGCAGCTGACATGATCCAAAAATAGCTTGTTTTTGAGTGTTTTCAGGTGGAGAACTGATGGGAAGTGCTGTGGTTTGCTGACCTTGTTCTTCTAGGGGTAAGATCAACATGTTTAGGGACTGAGGATCCCTGTAATTATTGACATTTCATGCTCCATGCTGCGAGGCACAAAAATGTCTATAACAGTTAGTCATGCTCCTTGCTGCAACTTGATGGAGGTGAACACCTTGTCAATTAATTGACTTTACACTGGTGAACACAGTTAACATATGTGCAATGGTAAAGACAACCTTTCTGCAACCCCAACTACTTACCCAGCTACTTACCTAGCATTTTTTATTTCTCCTTGGAGGGTGCACTTGGACTTGCAAACCCTTACTTGCCTTTTCTTTTCTTTGGCTTTTTCTTTGTTTTTCCTATCTACTTCTACCCTTATCACTTCCAAGGTCCCAGATTAAGCTGTTGGGAGCCTTTTCTTCTCTACCTGAACTACTTGTCTGCCAAGATTAAACAGTTTGGACAGACTTCCTTTCTCTATTCTACAACTACAAATTTAAACCATGGAATGATCCAGATTAGACTGTTGGACCATCCATCAAAATTTTAAGTTCATACCAAGCTATAAGCACAGATCAGACTCTCGGGGAAATATGTGATCTTTGAATCATCAAAGCAGAGCATATTTGGATCTTCCATAGCCAATCATGAAATATGAAACCTATTGGTATAGGTAGCTAACACCTCCCATTTTTCATTTGTAGGAACATAGATAGGATGAACAATTTCATGCAGCATAAGACCCCTCAGCAGCAGCTTAACAGTGTTTATCACTTTGCTCTTATCTGGATTTTGGTGGATCACCAGTTGGGATTGTAGGGCATTGCTTGGGAGGAATTCATCTCCCGTGACTTCTTCAGCACTCCACAGGTAGTATCAGAGGTAGAGCATGAGATAGGTGGTCCTTCTCATCAGTATGAGTGCCATGAGACCACTACTATGCCAGTATTCATCACCTATCAGAGAGGCAGTAGACATTTGTTTGCAGCGGCAAAGCGAGTGTTACCTCCACCCAGGGTGGAAGGGGCCTCGTTTCCTACATCGATGACACAGGAACAAAACAGAGGTAAGGAGCCAATGCATGATGAGGGGCCTTCAGGTGAGCCATCAGGTGAATGAGAGACCGAATTCATTCTCCTTCATGATGATGAGACAGATACAGAACCAACAAATGCAGATCTTAGAGAGATCATCCAGGAGAAGCAATCAGTGATTGAGACCTTATCCCTTGACTTGAAGAGGGCTAAGTGGAACATGAAATACCTGGAGCAGAGGAATAAACAGTTGGAGGATTAGCAGGCGATTATGGAGCTACAAAACATTCGTGAGCATCGCCAAGCTGCACAAAGGAGAAGAGTTGAGCTCACATCATTGGAGCAAGAGATCAATGAGGATCGGGAGGCCAATCTTGAGAGAGTTAACATGCACTTGGAGAGGCTGCTGGACAATGTCGACAAGGACCATGCCTTACTGAGACACATGGCCTTCCATTACAGGTGAGGAAATATGAGTGCAAAGGCCCGGATAAAGAGCTTGAAGGCAAAATTGAGCAAAGCAACAAAAGAAGCAAAAGAGAAAGATCAGCTTTGAATCTTGGCTGAAGCTTCCTTGGCATAGCATAGCACTTCATAGAGGACCTCCAGCCCAAATTTCAAGAAATTTGGGGAAATTTTGGTCACATGACAAATTTTTGGGCAAAACACAAGGTTTTTCTCCCTGTGGCACGACGCTAAAAATTGGGAGCTCCAAATAAAGAATGGTTTGCATTTTTGGATTTAGCATGAAAAATCACGACTATTGGTGCTTGGACAAGAAATTTTGGCAAGATATGAGTCTCCAAGAGGTCAAAAACACCAAAAAAATGACCTCTCTACCCCTATTTTGACACACAGGAAGAAGTCTTGGGAGAATGAAGATTTGGAGGGGCAAATGAGCACCAAATTCAGAAATTCCAATTGGGTTAGAAAGTAGACAGGACAAGTTTTCCGAAAAGCATAATTGGGCACATTTTGGACTCCTGCAAGTGCCTCAAAACAGGCTCCAAAGTGGCGCTGTGCATATAGGAAAAAAGGCCAATTTCACCTCCGTTTCGCGAAATTTTGATTCGCGACTTTTCACAAATGGGCCCTCTCATCTACAGTTCACTTTTTTGACACCCAAGGTGGAATTTAAAGTATTTTCGCTCCAGATTGGTTTCTATCCAAGTGGCAAAGGAAGGCAAACAGTCACCCAAGCCATTTGTCATGTTTGTAACGCTGGACCTGTAGCTAATGGTTGGCTTTCCACTTCCATTTTGTAATGATTCGAGTAACTCCCCAACCCCTGGGCATTCTATCTCTTCATGGCACATTCTATATATTGTATGCAAACTATTTGCAAAGGGTCAGTTGGCTTGTAACTTCTGGGAGACTGTGGGAAAGAAACTCTGTTTCTTCACTGTATATTTTTGACAGAGAATTAATGAAAGGCAGCAGCTTTGTTTCATGAGATTCATGTGGTTGTGAGTGTAATAAATGTGTCTCTTATGTTTCATGTGTATTTTGTAATGTTCATAGTTCAATTCATATTCATTTCCAGTGAAATTTTGTGAGTTAGATAAGGTAGAATTCAATTTTATTGCTCTGCCTGTGGGAAAATTTCATGTTCAGTGTTCTTCTTCTGTCGAAAAGGATTCATGTACTTATGCCCTTTTCACTCTCCTAAGAAATCTCTCCATTCTGCGTTATTTTGAACTAAATTGCTACACTTTCCGCCTGTCTTGCCTCACAGAGTAATCTGTGCCTTTGTATTGAATTCTCTGTTCATTGTTGTCCGTTGGTCCCATAACATCCCAGAAGCTCAATCATTCATAAAAATTGTTTCTTGTATCCATATTCACTTACTAGCCTAAGATAAATATTTCACTATAAGTCATCTTAGACCATTTCATTTATCCATTCACTAAGCATGACTCGGAGAGAGCCCTCTCCTGTTCTGGTAGGGCTAGCTACCAGACTGAGCGTGGATTGTGGTTACCCTGAATTTTGCCTTCCTTCAGCCTAGGGCAGATTTAGGTGCTAACAGATAGGATAGAAGAAGTTCCCTCTGTTGAACTCAACCATGAAGATCTTGTAACCCAACTTCAAGAATTTGGAGAAAGAGCAATCATTTGCAGATTTAATGGACTGTGGCCGCGATCTCAGGATCTCTATGCATGGATCCATGCAAACTAGACTCATCATTGTAATATCAGTTTCTGTTCAAAAGGTTACTTCATTATTCTATTTGATAATAGTAAGCATTATGAAAAGTCCTTAGAAGAAGGCCCTTGGTTCATGGGAAATGCGAGGCTCTTCTTGACTCCCTGGTTCCTAGACTTTGATCCAGCAACTGCAGTCATTACAAGGACACCTGTATGGATCAGGCTTCCAAACTTACCTGCCCACCTATGGCAACTCGTGTTTATAGAGCTATAGGCAACACCTTGGGCAGTTTCATTATGGGAGATCTCTGGCGGGAAACCAAAGGTCTCTACTCATATGCCAGAATATGTGTGGAGTTAGATTTGAGCAAAGGACTTCCAGACCAAATCAATCTCAAGATAAACGACTTTGTCTAGTCCCAGATGCTGGATTATTAAAATACTGCATTCCAATGCCACCATTGCCACCAATCAGGGCATTTGTAGAATGCCCTGCCCATCTCACTTGGCAAAAAAGAATAAGGATAACCTCTCCAAGCCCAAGTCCAAACGATGGGCTCCTTGCTCTCCACCTCCAGTCGTGGACTCTGATTCCTCCAACTCTGAAGATGAAGGTAGCGATGCGGAAATGGATCAAGCCCCTTGTTATAGACATTTTTGTGCCTTACAGCTCTAAGCATGAAATATCCATAAACCAAGGGCTCCTAAGTCCCTAAAAGTGTTGTTCCAACCCCTAAAGGAACAAGGTCAACAAATTACAGCTTCTCCCAGAAGTTCTCCACCAGAAACTGCTCAGAATAAGTCAAATCAGGATCATTTCAGCTGCTCCACTAGCCAAGTGCGTTGCATAGCACCTAAATCCACTAGCTAGGTGCATTGCAACGCACCTAAATGCACTACCAGGGTGCGTTGAGCGGGAAATGACAAATGGCAGTGTCATTTCGCGAGGTGGAGAGACAATGGAAGCTTCCAGAATCTTCTCCAATGACACTTGCCTCACTGAATTCGACCAAGGATGAGTAAGAGGCTTTCAGTCTCCAAGTGGAAGCAAGAACTGACAGAGAGAAGCCACTAATCAAATCATGAGCTGACTCATCCTCCTTGCATACATCTATATATGGATCCCTCATCCCAGAGATCAGAGGCTGGAATTTTGCACATTGTAAGGAATTGCTGTTGGTTTTGAGATACATATCAGAGAATTGGGTGATCTATGCTTTGTTGGGGGTGAAGAAGGGACTTCTTTGCTGGGAGGTTGATGCTGGGTCAGGAATCATCGGTTGTAACTCCTCCTGGATCTTCTTGTATATCAATAAAAACTATTTGAGTTTCTTCTCCATGCTTTTGTATCATTGATGCTTGTTACATTTGTATGGTTAACTTAAATCTGATCCTAAGTTATTTATGAGTATAAACCCATGTCTTTGTATAGTTTCCTTCTTCTGTGATCTTACAGGTACTTGGTGAAGCTGGGCAAGTAAGGGAGCAGGTAGCTGGAAGCTGTCAAAGAGGAGAGAGATTGGATCAAAGGACTAGCGCAAGACACAGGTTGGTTCATCCTATTCCTCTTTGTTTATAGTTCATAAAGAAGAATACAAAAGTAGTTTTCTCTGTTTGTTTCTAAGGTAGCTGTCACACCTTAGTGGGATAGAGAAGTTCTAAATAGACACTTTTCCCGATAACAAAATGGCGACTCTGCTGGGGATCGTGTCTAATTAGTTTGTTTGTGTTTCTCTAGTTGTTTATTTCATAAACTTATAAGTAGCAATCGAACTGCATTTGCCATAACAAATGCAAAGTAGACATTTGCTGCTTCAATCCATTCACTGGATCTGTTTATGATTTGAACAGCTGATTCATAGACTATCTGATTGCCCTTGTGATAGCTCTTAGACCCTCCTTAGATCTACCCCTGATTGTGCATTACTGATTGCTTTTACTCAGCCAAAAACCAAAGACTAAACTGAAAACTGTGACCCAGAACCCGGATAGAACTCTCGTTTCTGCCCCAGCGCAGGCACTGTGAAGAGGTTCTGCATTTCAACGCACTTCCCGAAACGGCAACCTGCGCTGCAATGCAGTTTCTCTGTGTAACATGTGCATTGATCAGCCTAGCCCTGTGCAGCTGAGGTTCTTTGCTTCATTCTTTCCAGTTTTGTCTCTGAATTTTGTAGCCTGTGATCAGTATATGACTGTTTCAAACCCCTTTTCCTTACTGATATTCCGCCTCAGTTGTACAAAAGAACTATAGATGTTTTTGTGTGTTTGTTGAGTCGTTTACAGTTTTCCATTGCAAAAGTATAATAGTCGTACTATCGTCCTTTGATTTAGATCTATCGCAAGTGTTGATTTTGATCATAGGAGAAAGTTTATTTGCTGTTGATGGTCGATTATGCGCTTACTATTGCCTTTGGTTTGAATTTGTGACTTTCTAGTGTCAAAACGAGTATTTATTTCAAAATCATAAAGTGTCGTAATCATCTCTACCTTTTGATTTCGAAAAGAAGCTTGTTTATGTTTGTCGCTTGAAAGCAAATTCAGATTTGTACATCAACTTTCTTTTTAGCATCAATACTAAGAAAGTGAAAAACAAATACATGCATGTGCATTTGCATATAGACAGTCTGTTTGGCTTGATTTAGGAAAGTGCATTTACAGTGTGCTCTTTGCTCTTTGTGAAAAGATTATGTCTTTCTTTTCCCCTAGTAGCTAGGATTTTCATTGCCGAAAAGAGATAAAAGTTTGTTTATCATCTTTAGATTGCATTTTAGGAATTACATCTACATCTCGTGGTGAACCCAAAAGGCAAACTTCATAAGAAAGATCAACTTAAAATAAATTCAATGAATCTAACAACGCTTTGGAACTTAACGCACAACATTTAGAGGTCTAGGCTAGAGACGTATTCTGGCATCGTAAAGCCTGGTAATTGTTGTCCTCATTGATGGTTGGGTGATTCCTCCACTTTGAGACGATAAGTGCCAGTACGGACTTGTGCTCCCACGTACCGTCGAGTATATTTTGGGAGACCCCTATAGGCTTAAATCCTTTATCCATAGGAAGCCGTGTCGGCTGCCCTACTGATTGCAATGCACTGAACACAGCATTCGGGAAGATTGACTGCTGTACCGTAAAAAGTATTCTGCAGTTTTGCGATTGGTTTGGTAATCCCTCTACCTAGACCTCTAGAGCAGTCCCTTTCGTTCCTTTTCAGACTCTTTAACGGAAAAGGTCCATCTGAGCACTTGTCACTTCAGGCTCATTAAAAATCGAAGGAGACTAGAGTCATCTTTTGTTTTTTCTCGACTCTTAAAAACGGAAAAAACAAGTTGTGTCAAAGCATCTAAAATTTATTTTAATCGGAATAACATCACTGTTCCCTCGTTGGTCTTATAAGTTAGTCTCCCTTCATTGAAAGCTAGGAAATCTTTTGGATAGACTAGATATGTCTGAACAGCCATCGACATCCAGGACTATGTCGTCTGACACAGCAGCAGCTGAGTCTCCTGCTGCTACTCCAACGATGTTCGCCGGTATACCATCTATCCCGGCAAGTTATCAACAACAAGCCGGAGTCCAATCAGGGACTGCTTCGACGACATGGTTAGTTCCTATTTCTTCATCCGGATTATCATCTGGTATTTCTTATGTTGAAACTAAACAAATTGATCCAATGTGTCTTCAAAGGCCAATCTACCCTTTAAGTACTAGATTGCCACCATATGGAGGGCAGTATGCCTTTTCATTGTTCCCTCCCAGAGAACAACCATATGGGAGTTTACAATAAAGTTCAGGTCAAATTGGAATTACATCCAGTGGTTGGGTACCAATACTGCCTCAACAACCAAGGGTTGTATATTCAATGCAACCAGTCCACCCTGTGTCGGATATTCCCACTATACCTGCTATGGTGACTGCATCGCAAGTACAAGCGCTACCTGTTGTATGTCAACCCCAAGTTTCTCAGGTTGTAATACAACAGCCTCTTGTCTCAACGACTCAATCACAACCTCAGGTTAGTGACTCCTTATTTGGAGCGACTCAGGCTCAAACAAGTACTATGACTCCTCATCTTGGTCAATCATCCAGTATTGGACAACAGCAAATGGTCCAACAACCAGGGCTGGTTCAATCTCAACAACCGCAATTCCAGCAATCATATCAAGGACCTGAGCAACAAGTCTTTGTAAGTAATGGGCAACTGCATTTCCAAAGTGGTTATCAACAACCATACTATAATGGTTATGCCCATCAACCTTGTCAAAGCTGCCAGCATCAAATACATTATGCTGGTATGCAAAGACCCACTGCTCAGGCGATTCCATCTTATCCTGGGTATGCTTCGCCTAACCTGAATCAACAGTTGCCCTTTGTAGCAACTCTAGAATTACCAGATCTAAACCGGCTGACGAATGATCCAATTGCTTATGCCCCTTGGTGGCCAGCGATTCCGCATAAACTTCCGTCAGATATTCCTAAATTTAATGGAAATTCGGGTGAAGACCCGTCGAATCATGTGATGACATTTCATCTGTGGTGTTCATCAAACACCCTAAATGATGATTCGATTAGGCTTCGCCTTTTCCAGAGGACATTAACTGGTCCGCCAGCAAAATGGTATATTGAATTACCTAGAGCTTCGTTTGACAACTTCAGTACCCTAGCCACAACCTTTTAACCCATTTTCAATTACCAATAAGGTACGAAACGGGAACAGAACTCCTTACCAACTTCAAACAGACGACAGCCACTCACATATCTGATCATATACATGAGTGGTGACGTCGTCGTAGAATGGTAAAAACGTATGTTCCTGATCAGCTCTTAGCTGAATGGTTTATCAAGTCATTACTACCTTCCATCACGGAAGATGTGGCAAAAGGGGGAGTCGTCATAGAAGAGCAAGTTATCGCTCGTGCGCAATATTTGGACTTGATCTACACTCAGTTCGGCACACTCTACGATAAAATACCTGACGCCCCTAGACCGGAATTCTTAGTTCCTCCTCCTCCTAAATCAAACAATGACTCTCATGCCGGTGATGGCGTGGTTGGCGCAACAGACACGAAATCGACAAAGGCTACATCTTAAAATCCCGTAAGATTTCTAGTCAAAATGCAAATGAGGAACTTCTTGCCTCGGAAGTAAATACCGTGTCGACCGACAAGGGCAAACAACTGAAGCAACCAGGGGGCAAGAAGAAAAAGAAAGGGAGAAAAAGGAAGCAGGATGAGTCATCTCCTGGAAAACCTTCTGCAAACCCTTCTGGGCAAAGGAAACCCCCTATGGGGTGTCATATATGCGATGAGGACCATCAGATGAGAGATTGTCCACATAAAGCTGAAGTTAAGAAACTCTTTAAGAGTTCAAAGACCTCAGCAGTATTGACTGATCTATTTCCAAACCCAGGAACCAAACTGGTTGCTAATCAAAATGCTTCCCGATCCCAAGTGCTTATGTTGTATATCTCAAAGCAGCAAAATGATGCTTTGACAAGGAATAAAGATTACGGGAATCCACAGCTGTCGAACAACAAGGATAAAGATCAACCAAGTAGTTCGACAACAACTTTGACCGAAGTTGTGCCACCCATCATTCCTATACCGATGATAAAGTCGCCAAAGGGAGTAGTACACAAATCGACATTTAATCCTCGTGCAAAAATAGCACAGAATTATAATATAATAGAGGACCTGGCCTAATCGTCGTCCGCTATGTCGACACTTGAGGTACCGCAAAATTGCCTCTCCCAAGAGCAAGCTTTATTATCAGCAATAGGTGGGATTGACCCAATGGATTCCAATCTTGTGGCCTTTGATCATAAAGGATATGACCCTCAGTTACTAGCTCAACTAGCTTTCCTTATTCAAGTGAAAGCCCTCAACAAAACTGTTCATCGAACAATTATTGATGAGGGGGCATCTACATGTATTATGTCGATGAGTTGCTGGAAAAATTTAGGCTCACCACCCTTGTCGTGATTGTCAGCAATGTTAAAAGCATTTGATGGACGATCATACACACCATACGGGATTTTAAGTAACTTGCAAGTTGAACTGGGGGGCAAAACAGTAGAAATTGATGTTGAAGTAATCGACGGAAACCTTGATTACAACATCCTACTGGGAAGACCCTGGATATATGCCATGGCTGCAGTTGTGTCGACCTACTTCAGGAAGATTTCATTTCCCTTCCAAGGAGGAATTACAATCGTCGACCAACAAACATTTCTCCCCAATAGTTCACAAGTTACGGGAAGCATTCCAATGATCCATGGAAGCAATCATTCGCTCCAAAATATCGGAGTAGGTCTCCTAAAAGACCCCGCCTTAATGGGTACTTTTTCCCTACCGCCTCCGAGTAATCTGGTGGAAGTGGCTGCAGTGGAATATGAAATCTTATATATCTAATGGATTTGGATTCCAAGGATGGTTCTTATCTGTGTCAACCTCATTAAAAAATGAAACAAATCCCCTTTCCAAATCTCAAAGGTAAACCTTCATTCCAACCACCGAGTTGAATGCAATGAAGCTTGGGGGGAATGCACCTCGATTTGCGTTATTATGCTGGGGTCATGCAAACTTATCACGAGCAGTGTTACTGTAGGGTTCAAGCTCATTAAAAAATAAACCCGCCATGAGTAGTGTTACCGCAGGGTTCGAGCTCGTTAAAAAATAAACCCGCCTCGAGCAGTGTTACCGCAAGGTTCAAGCTTGTTAAAAAAATAAACCCGCACCGAGCAAATGTTTCCACCCGCATTTAAGCTCGTTAAAAAATGAACTATTCCCTGGTAAATAACCACCGTGAATGAAGTACTTCAGCCATTAAAGCCTTGGTCGTGTTTGCACCGTCACCTCCACTTTTTCACTGGCCGATCATTCACCACCACTTGATTGTTTACCCATTTTGAGGAACAGTTGCGAAGAGTGATTTCACTAGCCATCCTTGTGACACTGCCATGATTGGAAAATTCCAAACCTTACCTGGAATCAGCTGCTACCCGTTTTATCACTCATTCCTCAAAAGACGAGTCTTCTTTAAGCTCTTTTCAACTGACTCGTAAAATATGAAAAGATTGCGGAGTCCTTGGCCTTCCAGCTCATTAAAGGGACAGGAAGTGCTATCCCTCATCTAGATTTTAATCTTTTTGGACCTGAGGGATTATTGCACAAAAAGATCGAGCGCTTGTTTTGTTCGGCTCGTTAAAACTATCGAAAATTCATCCCTTCTGTATTGTTTTATACTTCTTCGGACTTAAGGGATTAGATGATGAAAAAGGAATTTTGGAGTTACCTTTACGTACCTTTTCAGACTCTCTAAAATTGAAAAGGACCGAGTTATCTTTGTCGTTAAACTCGTTAAAAAGATTAATAGCGACAAACTTGTCTTTAGACGAGAACGAGTTTCACTATCGCTAGGCTTGTTAAAACATAGTGATGGGTTTGCCCGAAGGGCAAATTATAGAACAAGCATATGTTATCCTCCTCAAGCTTGACAAAAATAAAGAGGTACTGGTTAGCAATGACTGGGGAAAAATTGGGAAGAAAACTCAAAGAATCTTTATTAGTAGCAAGTCGCTCTTGAACATGACACTTCCACTCCGTGTCCGAGTCGGGTTGGGTTGTTTCATTCACCGGTCACATCGCCATGGTCACACCATACCATCCACATTTGGGGTTAATGCTACCAATCCATCACATCAGTGTGGCCGACATGTTCAAGAGAAGTCATCCAGAGAAGCCACCTGTGTCCCACCCACTACCATACATTATACTCCATTTTTTCATGACCGCCACCCTGAACCGTATATCATCATATCGTTTTCACCTCCATCAAAATCATTTGCTCCGTTCCGTGTCATTGATGTAGGATTCATTAAGGCCCTCCTGTGATGGATCACTTCTTGTCGACATCAGCTCATTATCCAAGAAGTTGGTCTAGGAACACCCCATTCAGTACTTTGAAGCTTGCATGCCTCAATGGCAAGTTTCTCACTTCCGGCGACAGGTTTACATCAATGACCTTCGACCGAAAGATTTTGCGTGGTGTTCGACACCAAGTCCTTTATTCACACCACGTGAATTGTACTGCAGTACCTTGAGGATCATTATCATTATCGGTGATTCCTCTCGCACTTGTTAACAGTTTACATCATTGATTGGTAATCAAGCGATGTCTTTCCATGTTCGACTTCAGAACATTTCTCACATGGATCGACTTGTACTTCGAGTGAAGATCAGACGAGATTGAAGACCCCAGATCTAGTTTCATCCATCCGGGCTGCGATATATGTTCAGGAAAATAAAGACATTGAAATGTACATCATTGCAACATAGATAATCATCCTACCAAAAGGATGATGGCTCTATCAGAATCATCAGTCTACCATCAGACGATTGTCTGTCCTATGTACATGAAAATGAATTTATAAAGCTGAGCATGGGAATGCCCGCCTCAGCTAGATCATGAAAACAGTGTGAAGATAATGTATTGTATTGTATCTTATTACAAGTCTCCTCCCAGCATTGAAAGAACTTCGGATCCTCCTAATAAAGCATTTCACCCGATAAACGGCCTCATAATTTAGGGGGCAACTGTTATAGACATTTTTGTGCCTTACAGCTCTAAGCATGAAATGTCCATAAACCAAGGGCTCCTAAGTCCCTAAAAGTGTTGTTCCAAACCCTAAAGGAACAAGGTCAACAAATTACAGCTTCTCCTAGAAGTTCTCCACCAGAAACTGCTCAGAATAAGTCAAATCAGGATCATTTCAGCTGCTCCACTAGCCAAGTGCGTTGCATAGCACCTAAATCCACTAGCTAGGTGCGTTGCAATGCACCTAAATGCACTACCAGGGTGCGTTGAGCGGGAAATGACAAATGGCAGTGTCATTTCGCGAGGTGGAGAGACAATGGAAGCTTCCAGAATCTTCTCCAATGACACTTGCCTCACTGAATTCGACCAAGGATGAGTAAGAGGCTTTCAGTCTCCAAGTGGAAGCAAGAACTGACAGAGAGAAGCCACTAATCAAATCATGAGCTAACTCATCCTCCTTGCATACATCTATATATGGATCCCTCATCCCAGAGATCCAGAGGCTGGAATTTTGCACATTGTAAGGAATTGCTGTTGGTTTTGAGATACATATCAGAGAATTGGGTGATCTATGCTTTGTTGGGGGTGAAGAAGGGACTTCTTTGCTGGGAGGTTGATGCTGGGTCAGGAATCATCGGTTGTAACTCCTCCTGGATCTTCTTGTATATCAATAAAAACTATTTGAGTTTCTTCTCCATGCTTTTGTATCATTGATGCTTGTTACATTTGTATGGTTAACTTAAATCTGATCCTAAGTTATTTATGAGTATAAACCCATGTCTTTGTATAGTTTCCTTCTTCTATGATCTTACAGGTACTTGGTGAAGCTGGGCAAGTAAGGGAGCAGGTAGCTGGAAGCTGTCAAAGAGGAGAGAGATTGGATAAAAGGACTAGCACAAGACACAGGTTGGTTCATCCTATTCCTCTTTGTTTATAGTTTATAAAGAAGAATACAAAAGTAGTTTTCTCTATTTGTTTCTAAGGTAGTTGTCATACCTTAGTGGGATAGAGCAGTTCTAAATAGACACTTTTCCCGATAACACCCCTCATTCTATGGTCCCTTCCACCGTTGGTCTAACGCAATCCTCTGATACAGCCACCGCTCAGAAATGCGTCCATTTGACCTCCTCCTCTGATTCAGAAAAGGAGGGCTCCCCTGTGGAGATCCCCAATCTTCAAGTTGTTATTGGTCATTCACCACACGACGGTTGGGTCGAAGTCAGAAAAGGAAAGGGAAAAAGCTTCGTGTTGAGGCTTCTACCCATTCTGGGTAGAAGTCAGTCTTTTCTTGCTTCCAGCCATATATTGTAGCTTCTTGCTTGTTTCACTTCTTCTTCGGAACCGAGGTTGATAGTCCCATCATTTCTGGTTGCCGGTCTTCTGTCTCTCTTGAATGTATCTTCTTGTACCATGTTTTTTATTAATAGATTTAGTCCAATTCAGAAAAAATAAAAAATAAAAATAAATAAATAAATATATATATATATATATATATATATATATATATTCTTTTTCGCATTTGACTAAATTCCCTACGAATAATTAAATAAATCACTATTTATTGAATATTCCTTATTTCTATTATTGGAATAATTGTTAAAGAACTATTTAATAATTATTTCAATTTCACGGATTTCTTAATTCTCACGAAATAATTAACAAATCATTTATTTGTTAATTATTTCTAAATAAATATGTTTAACCATTTTAAATATATCTTCCCTCTCGAATAAATATAATAAAAAATTCCAAGCGGTTAGATCATGATTTGGTTGATATTATTTTATTAATCTCAATTTTCGAGATTAACCCAATACTTTGTGATAATCAGGAGGGTTTTTCGTTCATTCTTCACCATGATCATAATATTCATCACCATTATTCTCTTTTTTCTTTCAAGCTCCCATTCGAGTTCTCGACATTTTGTCTAGGTTTTTCACATATTCAAAGAGAAGATCGTTTTCTGAATCATCAAGGACATCAAAGGACCCATCCCACGGAGGGAGATTCACAAACCCTTTTGTAGATCTCCTTCACTAGGTGTTTTTAATAAAGAATTTTTTTAGTTAAAGTCTTTCCATTTGGGTTATTACATTGGATACTTTTATTGTTTCTTTCTATTCTAGATCGTTCATACTTTCTTTGCAAGTTTTCCATTTTTATTGTAGATCTGAATCACAAGCAACCATCAACTTGTTGTTAGGATCACTTGTCACCTAGTGACTTAACTGAAGTTTTTTTGGTACACCTTCCAATAAATTTCACATTAACACTCTCTGTAAAGCCAATCCCTTGTGTGAAATTACATGTTTTTCCTTTCATCTTTGCAAAAAAAAATTCCCCCTCAATCGTCGATGGGGAGCTGAATTGCATATGAATGTTAATAACCTTTGAGTGTCATCACCTTTTTATAATATTTGGTTTTGTTCTTTCTTTCTTCTTGTAAATTCACGACTGTATGCATAGATTTGTTGTTGAATTTGAAAATTAACTTTTACTTTACAGTTAAATTCTGTGTGGTTTATATTCATCAACAATCAAGTTTCATTCATATGTTTCTTTGCATTTGAAACATTAAAAGGAAAGAAAAGATAATTATTTTCATTGCATATAGGGATTTGATTTTGATTAGAAAAATGAAGTTGAGAAGATCGGTTGTTGCG
The DNA here is from genome assembly GCA_031772625.1 of Pinus tabuliformis. Classification (NCBI taxonomy): domain Eukaryota; kingdom Viridiplantae; phylum Streptophyta; class Pinopsida; order Pinales; family Pinaceae; genus Pinus; species Pinus tabuliformis. The sequence goes on from CM062810.1 coordinate 291,587,893, forward strand.
TCACTTGTTTATTGCATTGTTGATTTATTTTTTCTTCCCCTACCTAGTTAGGCCCTTCATTTCTTTTTCCCTAGGAAAAAAACCGTAATTTATATTAATAAAAAGAAATTACATTTTGTAGATGCTAGAGCATATGCATATGGAGGTAGTGTTGCCTATCAAGTTCTGGAAAAGAGTCAAAAAGTTTTTAGTTGTTCTCCACCCAGGGAGTCTTGAAACAGCTCATACTGGTGAGCTCAAAGAATAGAAAACAAAAATTTATGAGAAAAGGCCACAACGGGAAACAAAGAGCTAAATATTTGGGAGGATCATGTCTTCCTCCCCTCTTTCTTCTCAACTTTTCGCCATTCTCCACGGGACGAAATTATGGGAACAAGTTGAAGTGGATTTTCCTCACCGGGTCGAGGATTTTCTCTGTCTGAATCAGAGGTGTCTGATGAGTGTTGCCTTTTGGTTCCACTGATTTCCATTGTATTTGAATTCTTCCCCGATTGTGATTCCATAGGCTCTTGAGGAGATGTCTTCTGGGTTTCTGTTTGGTTGCTTTCATTTGGGATGGGTTCTTCCTCCTCACTGTCTTCCTCCTCTTCCGGATCTGGATGGGAGAAGTTCCATCCCTTTTGATGGTTGCCTATTTTCTTCTTTCTGTGGTTGTTCTTTTTGTATTCTGGACATGCATTTTGTAGGTGTCCAGTTTGCCAACATATTCTGCACCTGAAAGTTGTATTTTCATAGTCTAATGACTGCAACCAGCTGCGATCTTTGTGCTTTAGTTTTATGCTTTCTGGTAATCCTTTGCTGAGGTCTACTTCCACACATATGCATGCGAAAGTAAATATTCTTTCATTGATTCTTTGTGTATCCATTTGATGAATCTGCCAATGGAGTTACCTATGCAAGCAAGTATCTTTGGATCCCAGAAATGGATAGGGAGATTATGAAGACGTACCCATACAGGCATCCTAGAAACAAAGAAATTGTTTGCATCAAACTACGGGAACCATGGAGTGATAAAAAGACCCGAAGATCCCCAGAACCATGGTCCTTCCTGAATCACAAGCTCTTTGACTTCTGGTGACTGGAATTTAACTATAAAAAACCCTTTGGAGCAGAGATGGATCTCACAGTCCAGAGACCATTTTGTGAGTATCCAATGAAACAGATCCAAGGGTTTGGGCCAAAAACCGTTAAAATGGCATATGATGGCTTGCTTTTCATAGCTTTCACATACCTTCTCTGCTTTTGTTGTATCAATTGTTAGTTCTGGTGTATGTTGCAGTTGCTCCACTATGTATGGACTTGATTCTGTTCTGGCCTGCTTTGGAGCTCTCGAAGGAGCTTTTCCACTTTGTAAAATATGCTTGTAAGATGTTCCTTCATTTTTGTATTGATGGTGCTGATCTGGGTTGTGATTTGATTTGTACCCACTGCCCCCTGTTGATTTTCTGGTTGTTGCACCTCCACGTAATCTCATATTGAGAATGACTGTGGATCCTCGCTTGATGTTGTAATCCTTCAAGGTTATGTAATCCTGTAGCGGTCTACCCCCTGTTATTAGGTGTTGCTTGCCAGTCGGGTAACCAATCCGATTGGCTATGTTGTTTTCTAGATCTATTACACTATTCATTGTAGAAGTCCAGATCAAGGTTGTATTCCCCTTGGGTGTTCTGATGAAGATTTGAAAGCTATTAGGAACTAATCCAGCGAAGCTAGAACTGGCAATCTGGAAGTCCTCTCTTCCCACAAAAGTGGCTTCAAATGCTTCTGCCCCAATGGTCATACAAAGATCGAGAGTGATCTTTGTATTTGGAAACCTCTGTTTCCTGGATACACATTTTTCCATCTTTGAGAATTCATCCAGCCAAAGTCGCTCCCATCCATTCGTCAAAACCCTGGCTGGCTTCTCCTGATCTACTTTATTGGTCCTTTCAATGCTAAGAATAGTCTTCTCAATGATACCCATGTTTTTCCCATGTGCCAGATCTGGGAAAAACAAGAAAGTAACAGATCTATGGCAAAAGACCTGATCTCTGCACCTGGCTCCCTTTCACCAAGGTGTGGGAATGAATGAGTTTGCAAAGTTTGTCACCACCCTCTTGATTGACACTGGGAACTTGCTCGTGGCCGTCCAAAGCACTCCTTCATACCCTATTCTAATATAGCCTATCTCAGTCTTGATCAAATTAGTGAGACTATGGATAGACCATGATCTGTAGAGAGAAAGCTCCATGGCAGATAAGATAGGTTTCGCTTCAGATCTAGACCATAGCTCTACCCATAGCCCAAGATCTATATGCCCAACTGTGTGAGGGCATTGATCTTGTTATCTCTTAGGTTGTTCCCCAAACGTTGTGAGAAAAGGGAATACAGCCAAGGTAACCACTAACCAATATTTTAGATGTAGATTCTAGCTAATCTGCAGCTAGAGAGGGCTCTCTCTTTATATTTTAGCTTTGTTTTGTTATATGTTAGGCTAGTTATGAAGCACGAGTGTTTGCTTGATTTTTTGGATGGTGATATTTCAATAGAACAGGGGTGCAAAGTATGAGAAGTTCAGACCATTGGGTTAATGGAGTCAATGAAAATAAACTTCTGGGTATGGTTTCTTTGACAAAAGGAGGAACTACAAAGCAAGATAATTAATCATGGAACAACTTTCAAGCTGGAATCAGGTGAAATGGAGTCAGGGGATGAAAGGCAATTAAGAATCTTTCATCATGCTAACAGAGGGAAAGTGGGTAAATATTACCAAGGAGCAGTTAAGAATTCCTTAATTATATTCAGGGTGTAAGAACCAGGGAAACAGGAGCAGTTAAGAATTCCTGCCTATGCTAGTCCTGAAGAAAACATAAAAAATGACAGGAATTGAACACAGAGTACAGTTAAGTAAATTCTGAGCTATTCTTTTTTCCTGCAATTTAGAACATGATATATAGATGATATATAAAACACAGAAATAGTAAAACAAGAGTTAAAAAGACTTATTGATCCATGAAATAATTCAAGAATTCTGCAACATGGGCTTCTGCCATCAATTCCATAACCAGAGAGTTCATCAGCAAAGCATTCCAGCAATCTTTATTCAGAAGAGTTCTCAAATTTACAGCGCAGTTCCAGAATGATATTCACCAACCCCTAATACTTAGATTGGGGAGGTATTTGTACAAAAATGTTTCCAAAATATCTCAAAGAGATAATATCTTGCAATAACTTCTTTCACCTACTCTACAGAAGGAGTAAATGCTCTTGGGAACAGAGAGAAATGAATGCAGAAGTAATAAACGCTGTGCTGGTCGCTTTGTTGGTGAGTTGCATTGATTACTTGCTCAGTGAGATGGCTGATGGAGATTTTAGTGAAAGCCCATGCTGCTGGTGTTGCTTCCTCGGGTGCTTTTTCCTGCACATTTAATTGACTGCTTCCCAGCGCAATTTTTTACCTACTCTTTTCTTCACGTTATGGCATCTGTTATGTTCTGAAAAAATAAACAAAACTTTGAAATCCACTTATAGAATTTCCAGCATACTCTGCCACCATTGGTCATCTGGTAATTGGTGTTTGCACATTTTAATTAGGGTTTCATCTGCATCTGTGTACTTGAAAAAAGTGGGTTGGACTATGAAACGATGCCTCACTTCATGTTCAATAAAAAACAAATTCTCCAAATTGTCATATAGGCTCTGTCCAGATGGGAGTGCCTTCTCTCCTGCAGAACTTGATGATGTTGTGGCTTGGATATCCACATATGTATTTAATCTTTGTACATAGGCTGCATGTGACATTAGTCTGTAGTCATCAGTTAACAAACTGGGCAGACCTTCTCCACCAAAGCTGTAAACTTCTGTGTGAAAGCTTTTATTTCCATTTCCATTTCCTGGCACTTCCTTTCTAGATTTTGTATGAAATTCCTCATGGTCAGAACCCTTTTAATTATTGAAATAGTGCTTGTCCTATCCCTAATATCCAGTTTTGCCAGATCTTCTTTGGTGTGGGTGTTCAAGAAATGTATTAGCCTATTGGTCTGTTCGGGCATGTTTCCCAATGAATCCCTAGCCTTTTGAATTTCTTCTTGAGCTGCTGCTACGAAATCAATCTGCTCATGAATTATCTATATTGATTTCCATATATTAGTGATGGATTGGCCAATATTAGCCCACAGAATGCTCCTAATTTCTGCCAGAGGTTTGTCTAATAAGAGGTCCTTTTCCAATGCCTTTACTTTATTCTCCAATGCTTTCACCTCCCTTGTTTTTTCTGCCACTGTCATTTTAGATTTATCATAACTAATTTCCAACTTGGCCAATAGCTCTTTGGCATCCTTTAATTCAGATACTTGGAGTTTTAAATCCTCCATAGCCTTTATCAGTTGCTCAGTAGTCATGGTAGTGTTGCTGCCTACTGCTGTTGTTGTTGAAGTGCTTGGTTTGCTAATGCCGGGACAGTAGGAGGGACTGCTGCTGTGACTGTAGAAGGAGGAATTGTAACTATTGGAGCTGTTTGTGATGGCTAAGAGGCCAACTCTCCCTGTTTTCCTTGTAGTGCTTCCTCCAATGCGTTTTCTGTTTCTGCCAATCTCTCATTCATTTTCATCAGCAGGTCCATTGCATCTTCCTGTGATTTTTGTTCAACAATCTCTATAGTATTGGGATGCATGGTAATGGGCAGCTTGAGCTACTTCCTGAGAGCTGAAATGTCTTCTTCTTTCTTTCTTATTAATGCTTGGATGCCTTTGGGATACTTGGGATCATGTCCTAGCTCTATGATAATCTCTTCTAAGGACTTAATTCTGCTATCCTTAGCTAAAGAGGAAGCCTTTTCCAACTCTAATTGGGCAGAAGTATTATTTAAAGAATTATGCAATTTGTGGGCCAACAATGCCTTATTTGCCAATGTGGAGTATACCATTTCCCCGGTTTGCTTATGTAATTCAATTTGGTCCATTGGCTGGATATCCTTGGGTAATACTTCTAGATTGGTCCTGATGTAATTAGCAGCTAACTGTCGCTGCAACATTTTGGGCTTGAAGTGACTCAAGATCATATTTCCTTCTTGGATGTCGTATGCTGATATTAGCCTTTGTTGATTTGTGGGTGCCATCTTCAGCAAGTGATTGTAAAGTTGAATCCTTATTGGCTCATTCTTTGCTTTTATTTCAGTGAATGTTCTCTTAATGTCTGAGCCTTGCTTACTTTGCTGCCTGGCAGAAGAGAATTCCACACTATGTTGTCTTCCAATCTCCTGTCTGTGTGAACTGGCTGATGTTTCTGTGACTGGAGATGTATCCTGGCTGACTGCTCTTTCTTCCCTTGGACTATCTGTGATCTCCTGAATGAATTCCTCCTCTGATAGGGGGTTCAATCTCTGCCTTTTCTCCCCTGGTTGCTCTTTAGGACCGCTGATCGGTGTGTCTTCTTGCCTGTCCCTTTTCTTGCCTCTCTCCTCATTTAGAGTAGTTTGTAATAGAGGGATGTCTGGGGCCTTTGTTTGTGCTAGGGGGACCTACGCTTGGCCTTGTTCCTTTGATGTAGCTGGCTGGTCTGTCATTATATTCTATTCTGAACCTATTACCTCTTTGCCCTTTGCTGATCCTGTGCTGGCTTTTTGTGTGGGCTGCTGAGAAGTCCTGACAAAAGACGTATCACCTCCTGTGTGCTGGGGCAGCTTGAAGAATACCTGTCCAAAAGAGTCCAGGTCAAGCGTTTTTTCAAGCTCTTTCATGGCTTTTTCCAATTTCTCTTCCTCAGTAATCTCTTCTAATAATGTGTCTTCTACCCATTCTTGTTGGTTAGCATATTGTTGAATTTCAGGGATTTTGTGGTGAACATATGCTATAAGCTTGTTTTTCACTTTCCTATAACTTATGAAATGTTCAGGGTCATATGGTGCCCAATAAAAGCTTTGTTTCAGCATAAGTTTCTCCCTTAAAATTTTATCATCTTCTTCCTAGGCTTCCCTTTTATTGAAGATAAGAGGGCCCAATTGATTTCTTATTTTGAGCTGTGCCTTTTTCCTAGCACCATAGAAATGAGTCAAAACTAAACTAATAAATTGCCTGAAGTATTCGAGGGCAAACAGTCTCATAGGGACATACTTTAGCAGCTTGTAGGGGCATAATTCACAGCCATATATTCGGATCACCGTGTGATTTTGGTAAAAGTACCAGTCACCTATACTGTAGTCTTTTGAGAGATGCAAAATTTTCTGCTTTTCAACAGAGAGCCTGGCAGGAGGAGTTGTAATCAATAAAGAAGTGGCTGGATGTATGAACAGGTCAATGAACTCACAATATGTATAGGGAGAGTTATGGACTTCGTGGAATACTGAGGTCCAGAATATCATAGACCTCCTTTCCCCTTTGAGATCCAACTTTCTAAGAGGAATTTGAAAACTATCAGGTTGATTTTACAGTAGCAAATGATATATGTATGATGTGTATTTGAACACTCTTTCACTGTCCAGGCTCATGAATTGCTCATGGATCTTATTAGCTATGAAGGTGGCATAATCATATTGGACAACAGGGGGCTGTCCTGGAGTAAATATGGACATTAAAACAAAGACAATCTCATCAATATTCTCACTGGTTTTGAATCCCAAGATATAGGAAATCATGTCAGTAATGAATATTCCAGCTTCATTGAACCAGACCTGATTAAAAGGAGGTGGCTGCCTGGGCTGGCTATCTGGTCTCATGAATAATTGAGCTATTCTGGTTATCTCTGAACTGGGCAGTTTTGCACCTTGGTCAAGCAAGAATTCCATGGTGAGAGGAGCCAGAGGCTAAGTTGGCTTAAAGTGCAGCATCTCATTTATGGATTGAGGAGTAATATAGAAGAGGACAGTCCCAGATGGAGCCATAACTGCTCTTTGAGTGGGGTCATAATTGGCACATCATAAATGGATGATATCAGGGAGCACATTTACTGAGGGGAGGTAGTAGATGGGCATGTTGGACTCCCAAATTCCATAGACATCAGCATTGTTGCGGTAGCTATTCCTAATTTTGCAAAAAGCTTGAAGGTGAGGCTTGTCACCAATCATATCCTTAATTTGGAAATCTCTGTCAGCAAGGGGCATCCATTACACTTCTTTGTGGGGTGCATTCAAGGGGGCAACATTCAAGGCCACTGGAGCCTCCATTATACAATCTTTGGTGATTTTTCAATTTGAAATTTGGGCTTTATGTAACAATAGTAGGTAAGATGACAATTTGGGTCTTTTCTGCGGAAATTGCAGGCCGAAACGAGCTTGAATTTAGTTTAATGGGAAAATTTGCAAGGGGAGACGGGATTTGTTGGAAAAAATGGATAAAAGAGTGGTTATGATGCAGAGGTTTGAAGGTAGCACCAAGATTTTAATTCGTATTTTGGTTCTTGGGGTAATTTTACAGAGAAAGTAAGAAAAATAGGGTTTATGAGTAGGATTCGGGTAAATACCTGTTTAATGAACACCCTATGTAAAATGTAAGTGGCAGACCGAGCTGAGGGGCCATGCTGTGGAGTCAATTTCACTGGGTGGCAGACTGTGCAGTGGAAATGGCGCTTTGAACGTAAAAAACCATGCAGAGGTTGGGTAGCAGAAACAAAGAAAAACAAACAAAACACTACAATTTATGCCTTTTTAACAAAAATTTGATTTTGGCAGGTTTTTGGCGCGCTTTGGTCGGGTGATGTCAACATGACGTAATCTTTGTCGTGTAGCGGGGGTATGGAAGCTGACTTGGCACTGACGTGGCAGACACGGCAGATGGTACAGTGGTGAGGTGGCAGCCGATGTGGGTGCTGACGTGGACGACAACATCAGTGGCAGGAAGCGGGGGCGGTATGTGGTATTATCACATTGCTTTTTGGATGACGGCGGTTTTGGGTGGAGCGGACGCGATAAAACGAGGCAGCGACACGTGGATTCTGTACAGCGGTAAAACCGCCGTTTTCCCGGAGGTTAACGTTCGGTCATCGGAGGGGTCGCGATATTTTTATGGGTCGTTGGATCTACGTGTGATGATCCAACGGCCAACGGAAAACAAAATAGGCGGAGGGCTAGAGTATGGGACCCGCGCGATATATTTAACGTTTGATAAGGTTTTTGCGGGGTTTTTACAATGTATTCAAACTTTGGGTTGGGTGGGTTGGTTATTCATTCGACCAAATATTAAATGAAGTCCATAGTTTATATGCACGCGCGGGGAAGGGTTGTCCACAAGGTTTCGGGTATACCTTGGACCCCCTAAAACATTAACATATGGCTTTAATAAGCCCGAGGCAGGATATTATAAATTTTGGGGTTTTTATATAAGTTTTATATAATATGGGGGGAAACATTTATATAGGAGTTATATAATAGTGTTAATAGGTTAGAATGAGAAGTATTTACAGACCAAAAGCACTAAGTAAAAGGTGAAATTTAGGTTTAGGGGAATGAAAGGTCTCCAAGTTATGGATTTGGAAAACTTAGTAGAATGGATGAAAAATATTTTTACACAAGAAATGTGGCTTCCTTTGCCTAAGTAAACACAAAATTTTACTTAGTCTTTCTCATAAAATGAAGTGAACTAGGACCACCGAGCAGATCCCAATGTCCTTGGAGGGAAATTAGTAAATGCTCTTAGAGAAATGAGGGGGGGAAATTAGTCATTCTTCAACTATTTTGCAGCCACTTTTCCATGGTACCAATGATATTCATGAGATAGATCGTATTCAAAAAGACAAAACTGCTCGTAAACTTGCTTCTGCAACATCAAACTGCCTACCCAGCCTAATACACCTAACGTTTTTTCTTCTTTTTCCTTGGGTGCATTTAAACTAGCAAACCCTTTCTCTCTTGTTTTCTTTTAGCTATCCTCCTATCTAAGTCTGCCCTTATTTCTTCCAGGGGCTCAGATTTCACTGTTGAGCTCCCTTGCTTCTCTGCCTAACTACTGATCTGCCAAGCTTGAACTGTTTGGACAGACCTTATTCTCTAGTTCTAGAACAAGAAATTTAAACATGGAGAGGCCAAGATTAAGTTGTTTGGCCATCCATCAAGTGTGATAGAAGTCACTGATTGCACATTTTGGACTCCTTTGCGAAAATAGGATAGTAGTGGCATTTTGGATTAGCACACTTTCTTGGTCTTTTCTTTGGGGTTCATTTTCTTTCTTTTGACCAATTCATTCTTCTTACCCTTTGATTTTTCTTTTAGGGCATACCCTCTTTTCATTTTTTTAAATTTTTGGTTTTTTGAAAATATGGAACCTTTGCAGCATGGAAAGGATGAACATATTTGGCATTTTAACAGTCAATCATGAAATATGACACCTATTGGTATAGGAACCTAACAGTGGCTCCACTTGGGGATGGCTTTTCTAGGTGAAAAGCCAAGAACAGTAGGCTAGATGGCCTTACATTCAACTCTTGTTGCAATCTGAAATTTCCTTTTGCTATAAACCAACAAAATTATATCTCTGTAACATATATGCCTTTCCCATAAGCTGGTTTGAACAATTACAGCTCTGTCTCTGACAATTTGTCTGAGTATTTGTCATCATTTTTATAGCTCCCAAGTTTTCTTCTTCAATTCTTCTTATAATCTCAAAATGTAATACAAAAAGGTGGCACAAATCCTTGCTTTTCCTCAAAATTTGCTGCATCTTATTCCCTGTCTTGTTGCTGTAATAAACTGCAGAAAATAGACACTATTATGTACAAATTACAGTGTTGTCATCCCAACAAAGTGGATCAAAATAATGCTTGAGCATCCGACCATTGATTGGCCCATCCTCTGCTTCTGTACCATCCAGGTTTCTCAAAAAGTAGGTGTTGTTTCCTTGTACAGCTTGAATAGCAAAAGGTCCTTTCCATAAGAAGTCAAACTTCCCATGTTTTCCTTTATCTTCCCTTCTGGAATCTCATTTCAGCACTTTGTCACCTATGAAAAAATCCTCTTCCTTTGTCCTCTTGTCAAATATCTTCTTAAGTTTCTCTTGTACAACTTGAGATCTTTGATACACTTCTTCTCTAGTTTGCTATAAATGAATTGTTTGATTGATTCTTCTCTGAATATCATTGGGTTTTGCCTGTATTTCTTGCAACAATTTTATCACAGGGATTCCCAAAGAAGAAGGGAATACTACCTCCATGCCATAAACCAACTCATAGGGGCTTGTTCCAATGGATCTCTTTATAGTCAACCTGTCTGCCCAAAGTGCATTAACAAGCTTTTAATGCCAGTTTTTCTTGTTTTCCTCCAATACTTTCTTAATGATATTAATCAAGCTTTTATTGGATGATTCAGCTAGACCATTACCCTGAGGGTAATAGGCTGTGGAATGGCCTAAGTTAATATGGTAATTGTGGCAAAAATTGATCATTCTTTTGGATTTAAAGGCAGCAACATTGTCAGTTATAATCTTCTCTGGACAGCCAGATCTAGATAGGATATTAGTTTCTAGGAATTGTATGATTACTGAGTCATTAGCTTGTCTACAAGAGATGGCTTCTATCCACTTAGTGAAGTAGTCTATGGCAGTTAAAATCCACTTATGCTGGCCAAAAGAGGGAGGGTAAATTTCTCCAATAAAATCTAAACCCCATTGTTGAAATGGTATTTCAGTGGAAATGGGTTTTAGGGGTAAAGGTAACACCTTTCTCTTGCCTTCAAAGATTTGACATTTATGGCAAGAAACTACAAATTTCTTTACATCAGCAAACAGGGAGGGCTAATAAAACCCAGCTCTTAAGATTTTATCAGCTGTTGACTTCCAATACAAGTGTCCACCACAGTCCCCTGCATGAAATTCTTTAAGCACTTTGTCAGTTTCATCCTTTGTTAAGCAATTCAACAAAATGCCTTCATGATTTTTCCAAAATAAAACATTGTCTACAATACAAAACTTTGAAGCTTTCATTTTCAAGAATCTCTTTTTAGTCCTGGATAACCCTGGAGGAGCTTGCAGGTATAACAATACATAGGCTATATCAGCATACCAAGGTGATAGTAAAAAGGCTTGATTGATCTGTGGAGTGGCCATCTCCTGTTCGTTATCCAGTTCATTGATGTCAAGGGTTTGAAAATTGGTTTCAGTCATCAATTTAGCTAATCCTTGTCCTTTTATCAGCTTTGTTGGTTTGATTTCAATGTCATATTCCAAAATACTAGCTATCCATTTGCCTCTTTTGCCTTCAGGTCCCTCTTGAGTTAGGATATCTTTGACCACGACATTTGGGACATAAGCTATTACATGAGAGTACAAGATATAAACTTTGAAATCCTTGATAGCTTTTACAAGGGCATAAGCTTGTTTTTCCATGATCTGATATTTTAAAGGTGCATCTCTAAGTGCTTTGCTGAAAAAAGAAATGGGCTTCTCACATCCTTGATCATCTTTTTGTACTAGGACAACAACAATAGTATGTTCTGATGCAAATGAAAAAATTATAAAAGCTCTATCAAACTTCGGCCTTGTGAGGACTGGTGTTTTAGTTAAAGCTATTTTGATTTCTTCAAAGGCTTGTTTAGCTTCTATTGTCCACTTTACTTTTGAATCTTTCTTCAGCATGTTATTGAGCAATCTTATTAGTTCAGCCAAGTTGGGTATGAATCTTCTTAGAAAATTGATTTTTCCTAGAAAAGCTTGTAGTTCTTTGATATTTCTTGGGTGAGTAACTTGGAGAATGGCTTGTATTCTATCTTGGTCAATTCTAATGCCATCTTTTGAGATTATGTGACCTAAGAGTTTGCCTTCTTCTAGGCCAAATAATGATTTCCTTGGGTTAAGTGATATGCCATATTTTCTGCAAATTAGAAACACTTGTCTTAAATGCTCTAAATGTTCTTGGTCTGATTTGGAAAAAGCAATGAGATCATTAAGATATATGACTAGAAAGTCATGGATTTCTTTTGCAAAGGCTATGTCCATTGCTCGTTGAAATGTTGCCCCTACATTCTTAAGTCCAAAAGGCATTTTCACATACTTGAAAGTTTTCCAAGGCGTTGTAAAGGCAGTTTTATCTTGATCATTGGGGTGAACTAGGATCTGATTGAAGCCTGAGAATCCATATAACAATGAAATCCTAGAAACTCCCACTACCCTTTGTAAAATGGGATCCATCTTGGGTAAGGGGTAGTGGTCTTTGAGAGAAAATTTATTTAGATTTCTTAAGTCAACACACAGTCTTATCTCTCCCGTTTTCTTCCTAGTAGGCACTAGATTTGAGATCCATTCTGAGAACCTGATAGGTGCAATTATTCCAGCTTGGTACATTCTTTTGACTTCCTTTTCAATAAGGGGGAGGAGGACAGGATTCACCCTTCTAAGCTTTTGTTTAAAAGGTTTTTGATTTTATTTTAAGGGTATTGTATGCTGGATCACAGAAGTATCATAGGACTTGAGGTCCTCATAGCTCCACGCAAAAACATCTTGAAATTCTTTAAACAGTTCAATGTATTTCAGTTTTTGGTCGGGAGGCAAGGCTTTGGACAGTTTTATCATTTTAGGGTCCTCTGCAGTTCCTATATTACAGTCCTCAATTTCTGCGTTTAATGGCTGCATTTTTGGCTTTCTTGGAATATCATTTGAGTCAAAAATATCTTCCAGAGGAGTCAAGCCTGTAGGTAAAAAATTATCCTTTAACTCAATTACTTCAGACTCTCCCTCAGCAATTTCATCAAAGTCCATTTGCTTAAGCTCTTGTAAATTTTTGCTGGTAAAAATTGTTGGGTTTAAAATCTGATCTGCTATTTCAGCTGATATATGTTTTTCAATTTTGTCTATTTCTTGTTCTTCACAAATGGTGCTTGTATCTATGTTTGTGCTTGAAAATTCCTCTTTCAAAGTCAAGAAATTATTGATTTGAGTGTCATTGTCAAATACCTGCCAATTTTTAACATTGTCTGGAACAGCAGGTCTGTGTTTAATTTCAGCAGTAAAGTGGTGGTTAGGCTCAAATGGCAACTTACAAGTGCTGGCAAATGTTTCCAAACTATGAGCATGTAAATTATGATTCCTTGAGATTTTGGTAAGCTGTGATTCTAGAAAGGTATTAAGCATTTCGATTGCTGCCCCTCTATAAGCTCTTAGCCTGAGATCGTTTGTGACAAAGTTTCCCTTCATCTGTTGAATAATCAGATCAGAGTCTCCCTAAATTGAAATCTTAGCTGCCCCTAGACTTTTAATCAATTTGAGACCTAGCAAAAGGGCCTCATATTCAGCCATGTTATTTGTACATCTAAAATTCAGCCTATATGCATGTCCTTCAACATAATCATTTTGCCTATTATGTACCCAAACCCCTGCCCCTGCTCCTAGTTTATTTACTGACCCATCAAATTCTAGATACCATAGGATTTCTTGATGACAGCTAGCATTAGGAGTTTTGAACACTTGCTTAGTGGGCAGATTTGGATTTTTTAACTCATATGGTTTGCCTTGTGTGTGTGTTACATCAATCACTTCAACAACTTCTAGATCTTGAGAATTGGACTCTTCATTAATGCTTCTTCCTTGTGCTGATTTTAGAAGCTTGTGATCAGTTTTGGGACACATTTCAGCATTGTATAGTATGAAAGAATCCATATCTGAATGCATGGAATAAATGGGAAAATTTTGGGGCTTCTCTTGGCTGTTGACTACATATTTCATCAATGTTTCCCAGTACAATCTCTTTGGGTGGCCAAAGACTGAGATGGTAGCATAAGACATGTCTAGTTGCAAAGATCCTTGGAGCTTTGCACCCCAAGATTTGGACAAAAGCATTCCATATTTTGTTGGTATATCAGCTACCACCACATCCATTAAAATTGTCTTGGCAGGGTATTGTACTAGAGATACACACAAATCTTTGATTAGGCCTAGACACTTGACCTGGCTAGAATCAAATGAAAACAAATCTTTATATGGCCTTGTGATATCCAGGTCCAATATTTCCATCACAGACTTAGGCATTAGATTATGAGAAGCTCTTGAATCAAACATTGCATTATGTAATACTTTTTCATGAATGTTTAGGCTTACATAGAATGGAGGAACTCCTCCATCTACTGTTTTACCATTTAATTCAAGGCCAAAAATCAATTCTGGTTGGTCATCTAAGACATTCACTGCATCTCTATTCTCTGATATTTGAAGTGACATACTGATTTGTTCTCTATAAACCTCATGTTTAGCCAATTCGGACAGTGGAATGGCTATCTTTAACTTGCCAATTTTGGTTTCTAGGTTGAAAGGTTTTTCCAATTGAATTTTTGCATTCCTGGTAGCAAGGTTTTCCTTTTCTGCTGTATTTTCAGTGGTTTTTTCTCTATCAAAAGTGTTGTTATGAACTGCATCCGCTTTAAAGTCATTTTTAGGAGATTTGTTTGCATTTTCTTTTGGAGGAAAGGAGGTATATGGTTGATTGTTTAATGGCTGTAAATCTGATATGTCCTCAACCATGGGTTCTTTTGGGTAGAGGTTTTCTCTAGCAGGGAGTTCTGTAGGAGAAGTTTTATCCTTTGCTTTTTTAGGCTGCTTGGTATCTTTCAGCTTGCTAGGTTCAAGAACATCTATCGCTCTACTTCTCAATTTGCATTGTTTATGAACCTCGTAGACAACTGCATCATACCCCTCTCTGAAATCAAATGATTCTCCGGATTTGGTTTGAAATTGGTTGAAAGTATAAACCTCTTGGTCATCTTGGGTTAAAAATATTTTCTGTTCACTGTTTAGACCCATTAGGTTGATTTGAGTATCCTCTGTTGGCTCACTAGAGGTTGAAGCTTTGGCATAGTTTTCTTGGAATGGAGGTCTGATGTTCTGGTCAGGACCAGCCTTCCCGGTATTACGATTTTTATTTTTCCTAAAGTTTGGATTTCTTGTGGTGTTACTTGGTTGACCTTCCCAAGAAGATTTCCTTTCAATAGTTTCTACTCTGTCACCCAATCTATCCATTCCTTTGATGATTGCATCTAGTTTTTTCTTAAATGCAAAAGGCTCTTCTTTGAAGGGAGTCCTTCTTTCAGCTCTAGCTCGTGCTCTTTTAGAGATCAGATTGGCCTCTACACTAACAGCTATGCTCTGCATGTCTTCTAAGCTTGGAGGAGCTATTTCCCTTAGCTAATATGCCATGTCAGAATCAAATCCATCAGGGAATTTGATCAAGGCTAAGTCAGGTGGAGGTCTAAGGTTTTGAGGAATAGCATTGTACACGTTATTGAATCTGGCGCAGTAGTCTTGGATAGTTTCTTGTGGGCATCTTTTCAAGCTTTCATATTCAGATAGGATATGTAATGGGTCCTTCTTCTTTTCCCATCTGTTCAAAAAGGTTTGATAAAGGGCATCTGGATCAAAAATTGTGTTTATAGTGAGTGCCCTAAACCAGGTCCTTACATCACCTGTTAGGCTTTGGACAAAAATTTTCATTCTGACATCATTATCATCAATTTCGTAGTTCTCAAAATAGTCCATCATTTTTTTAGTATGTTGTTGTGCTGTGTAGGTGCCAGTACCATCAAAATAGGTGATCTTTCTTTGATAATCTTGAGGCATAGCCCCTGGATTTGCAGGAAATTGCAGAGGAGCATATCGGTTTGCCATATTTACAGGTATAAATGGGACAGCTGGAAGCACAGGGATAACAGCTCAGATAAGTGCTGTGGATGGGGGAGTGGAAAATATGCTTTGAAGTGATGATGGTGAACTAGAAGAAGCTGCAGCAACAATAGAAAGGACTGCTGCTTTTCCGTGGGTAAGCTCAGATTGGGTAGGGTTTTGCTGAAGTGTATCAAGGTTTAAATCAGCAGAATTTTCTAGACTTTCTTGTCTTCTAAGATTTTTAGAGATCAAATTAGGATTTTCAAAAATAGCTGGAGGATTCGGATCTGGATTTGATCTAGTGTAACAGGTTTTCTTCTTTGGAGCCAGCTTCTAAATCTGTTTTTGGGTTTTTTCTAGAAGTTTTTGAAGAATACAAGTTTTGAAGATATCTTCCTAGGAAATTATGAATTATAAGAACTTTGAAATTTCCTGAAGATCTTTTGAAATCAAAGGAAACTGATCAAATTTTTGAGACAGTTGTTTAAAGCCTAAAGCTAGAATGGAGATAGACTGAAGCAGCTTTTATTTACTCCTGAACTGCATAGAAAAACAGTTTCAAAGGCTGCCTGGCTAACTTCAGGCTCCATTTGTAGCTTTAGAGACTAGACAACAGTAACAAACAGTCATTCAGGTCCCCAGTGGAGTCGCCAATGATGTTATCTCTCAGGTTGTTCCCCAAACGTTGTGAGAAAAGGGAATACAGTGGAGGTAACCACTAACCAATATTTTAGATGCAGATTCTAGCCAATCTACAGCTAGAGATGACTCTCTCTTTATATTTTAGCTTTGTTTTGTTATATGTTAGGCTAGCTATGAAGCATAAGTGTTTGTTTGATTTTTTGGATGGTGATATTTCAATAGAACAGGGGTGGAAAGTATGAGAAGTTCAGACCATTGGGTTAATGGAGTCAATGAAAATAAACTTCTGGGTATGGTTTCTTTGACAAAAGGAGGAACTACAGAGCAAGATAATTAATCATGGAACAAATTTCAAGCTGGAATCAGGTGAAATGGAGTCAGGGGACGAAAGGAAATTAAAAATATTTCATCATGCTAACAGAGGGAAAGTGGGTAAATATTACCAAGGAGCATTTAAGAATTCCTTAATTATATTCAGGGTGTAAGAACCAGGGAAACAGGAGCAGTTAAGAATTCCTGCCTATGCTAGTCCTGAAGAAAACATAAAAATTGACAGGAATTGAACACAAAGTACAGTTAAGTAAATTCTGAGCTATTCTTTTTTCCTGCAATTTAGAACATGATATATAGATGATATATATAACACAGAAATAGTAAGACAAGAGTTAAAAAGACTTATTGATCCATGAAATAATTCAAGAATTCTACAACATGGGCTTCTGCCATCAATTCCATAACCAGAGAATTCATCAGCAAAGCATTCTAGCAATCTTTATTCAGAAGAGTTCTCAAATTTACAGCGTAGTTCTAGAATGATATTCACCAACCCCTAATACTTAGATTGGGGAGGTATTTGTACAAAAATGTTTTCAAAATATCTCAAAGAGATAATATCTTGCAAGAACCTCTTTCACCTACCCTAAAGAAGGAGTAAATGCTCTTGGGAACAGAGAGAAATGAATGCAGAAGTAAGAAATGATGTGCTGGCCGCTTTGTTGGTGAGATGCATTGATTACTTGCTCAGTGAGTCGGCTGATGGAGATTTTAGTGAAAACCCGTGCTGCTGGCATTGCTTCCTCGGGTGCTTTTTCCTGCACATTTAATTGACTGCTGCCCAGCATGATTTTTTACCTGCTCTTTTCTTCACATTATGGCATCTGTTATGTTCTGAAAAAATTAAAAAAACTTTGAAATCCACCTACAGAATTTCCAGCATACTCTGCCACCATTGGTCATCTGGTAATTGGTGTCTGCGCATTTTAATTAGGGTTCAATCTGCATCTGTGTACCTAAAAAAAGTGGGTTGGACAGTGAAAAGATGCCTCACTTCATGTTCAATAAAAAACAAATTCTTCAAATTGTCATATAGGCTCTATCCAGATGGGAGTGCCTTCTCTCCTGCAGAACTTGATGATGTTGTGGCTTGGCTATCCACATATGTATTTAATTTGTGTACATAGGCTACATGCGACATTAGTCTGTAGTCATCAGTTAACAAACTGGGCAGACCCTTCTCCTCCAAAGCTGTAAACTTCTGTGTGAAAGCCTTTATTTCCATTTGCATTTCCTGGCACTTCCTTTCTAGATTTTGTATGAAATTCCTCATGGTCAGAACCCTTTTAATTATTGAAATAGTGCTTGTCCTGTCCCTAATATCCAGTTTTTCCAGATCTTCTTTGGTGTGGGTGTTCAAGAAATGTATTAGCCTATTGGTCTGTTTGGGCATGTTTCCCAATGAATCCCTAGCCTTTTGAATTTCTTCTTGAGCTGCTGCTACGAAATCAATCTGTTCATGAATTATCTATATTGATTTCCACATATTAGTGATGGATTGGCCAATATTAGCCCACAAAATGCTCCTAATTTCTGCAAGAGGTTTGTCTAATAAGAGGTCCTTTTCCAATGCCTTTACTTTATTCTCCAATGCTTTCACCTCCCTTGTTTTTTCTGCCACTGTCATTTTAGATTTATCATAACTAATTTCCAACTTGGCCAATAGCTCTTTGGCATCCTTTAATTCAGATACTTGGAGTTTTAAATCCTCCATAGCCTTTATCAGTTGCTCAGTAGTCATGGTAGTGCTGTTGCCTACTGCTGTTGTTATTGAAGTGCTTGGTTCTGCTAATGCCGGGACAGTAGGAGGGACTGCTGCTGTGACTGTAGAAGGAGGAATTGTAACTATTGGAGCTGTTTGTGATGGCTAAGAGGCCAACTCTCCCTATTTTCCTTGTAGTGCTTCCTCCAATGCGTTTTCTGTTTCTGCCAATCTCTCATTCATTTTCATCAGCAGGTCCATTGCATCTTCCTGTGATTTTTGTTCAACAATCTCTATAGTTTTGGGATGCATGGTAATGGGCAGCTTGAGCTGCTTC
Organism: Pinus tabuliformis; assembly: GCA_031772625.1. NCBI lineage: Eukaryota > Viridiplantae > Streptophyta > Pinopsida > Pinales > Pinaceae > Pinus > Pinus tabuliformis. The sequence continues at coordinate 291,606,452 of CM062810.1, forward strand.
CTGAGAGCTGAAATGTCTTCTTCTTTCTTTCTTATTAATGCTTGGATTCCTTTGGGATACTTGGGATCATGTCCTAGCTCTATGATAATCTCTTCTAAGGACTTAATTCTGCTATCCTTAGCTAAAGAGGAAGCCTTTTCCAACTCTAATTGGGCAGAAGTATTATTTAAAGAATTATGCAATTTGTGGGCCAACAATGCCTTATTTGCCAATGTGGAGTATACCATTTCCCCGGTTTGCTTATGTAATTCAATTTGGTCCATTGGCTAGATATCCTTGGGTAATACTTCTAGATTGGTCCTGATGTAATTAGCAGCTAACTATGGCTGCAACATTTTGGGCTTGAAGTGACTCAAGATCATATTTCCTTCTTGGATGTCATATGCTGACATTAGCCTTTGTTGATTTGTGGGTGCCATCTTCAGCAAGTGATTGTAAAGTTGAATCCTTATTGCCTCATTCTTTGCTTTTAATTCAGTGAATGTTCTCTTAAGGTCTGGTCCTTACTTACTTTGCTGCTTGGCAGAAGAGAATTCCACACTATGTTGTCTTCCAATCTCCTGTCTGTGTGAACTGGCTGATGTTTCTATGACTAGAGATGTATCCTGGCTGACTGGTCTTTCTTCCCTTGGACTATCTATGATCTCCTAAATGAATTCCTCCTCTGATAGGGGGTTCAATCTCTGCCTTTTCTCCCCTGGTTGCTCTTTAGGACCGCTGATCGGTGTGTCTTCTTGCCTGTCCCTTTTCTTGCCTCTCTCCTCATTTAGAGGAGTTTGTAATATAGGGATGTCTGGGGCCTTTGTTTGTACTGGGGGGACCTGCCCTTGGCCTTGTTCCTTTGATGTAGCTAGTTGGTCTGTCATTATATTATGTTTTGAACCTATTACCTCTTTGCCCTTTGCTGATCCTGTGCTGGCTTTTTGTGTGGGCTGCTGAGAAGTCCCGACAAAAGATGTATGACCTCTTGTGTGCTGGGGCAGCTTGAAGGACACCTGTCCAAAAGAGTCCAGGTCAAGCGTTTTCTCAAGCTCTTTCATGGATTTTTCCAATTTCTCTTCCTCAGTAATCTCTTCTACTAATGTGTCTTCTACCCATTCTTTTTGGTTAGCATATTGTTCAATTTCAGGGATTTTGTGGTGAACATATGCTGTAAGCTTGTTTTTCACTTTCCTATAACTTATGAAATGTTCAGGGTCATATGGTGCCCAATAAAAGCTTTGTTTCAGCATAAGTTGCTCCCTTAAAATCTTATCAGCTTCTTCCCAGGCTTCCCTTTTATTGAAGATAAAAGGGCCTAATTGATTTCTTATTTTGAGCTGTGCCTTTTTCCTAGCACCATAGAAATGAGTCAAATCTGAACTAATAAATTGCCTAAAGTATTCCAGGGCAAACAGTCTTGTAGGGACATACTTTGGCAGCTTGTAGGGGCATAATTCACAGCCATATATCCAGATCACCATGTGATTCAGGTAAAAGTACGAGTCACCTATACTGTAGTCTTTTGAGAGATGCAAAATTTTCTGCATTTCAGTAGAGAGCCTGGCAGGAGGAGTTGTAATCAATAAAGAAGTGGCTGGATGTATGAACAGGTCAATGAACTCACAATATGTATAGGGAGATTTATGGACTTCATGGAATACTGAGGTCCAGAATATCACAGACCTCCTTTCCCCTTTGAGATCCAACTTTCTAAGAGGAATTTGAAAACTATCAGGTTGATTGTACTGCAGCAAATGATATATGTATGATGTGTATTTGAACACTCTTTCTCTGTCCAAGCTCATGAATTGCTCACGGATCTTATTAGCTATGAAGGTGGCATAATCATATTAGACAGCAGGGGGCTGTCCTGGAGTAAATATGGGCATTAAAACAAAGACAATCTCATCAATATGCTCACTGGTTTTGAATCCCAAGATATAGGAAATCATGTCAGTAATGAATATTCTAGCTTCATTGAACTAGACCTAATTAAAAGGAGGTGGCTGCCTAGGCTGGCTATCTGGTCTCATGAATAAGTGAGCTATTTTGGTTATCTCTGAACTAGGCAGTTTGGCACCTTGGTCAAGCAAGAATTCCATGGTGAGAGGAGCCAAAGGCTGAGTTGGCTTAAAGTGCAGCATCTCATTTATGGATTGAGGAGTAATATAGAAGAGGACAGTCCTAGATGGAGCCATAACTTCTCTTTGGGTGGGGTCATAATTGGCACAGCATAAATGGATGATATCAGGGAGCACATTTACTGAGGGGAGGTAGTAGATGGGCATGTTGGACTCCCAAATTCCATAGACATTAGCATTGCTGCTGTAGCTATTCCTAATTTCGCAAAAAGCTTGAAGGTGAGGCTTGTCACCAATCATATCCTTAATTTGGAAATCTCTATCAGCAAGGGGCATCCATTCCAATTCTTTGTGGGGTGCATTCAAGGGGGCAACATTCAGGGCAATTGGAGCCTCCATTATACAATCTTTGGTGATTTTTCAATCTGAAATTTGGGCTTTATGTAACAACAGTAGGTAAAATGACAGTTTGGGTCTTTTCTGCGGAAATTGTAGGCCGAAATGAGCTTGAATTTAGTTTAATAGGCAAATTTGCAAGGGGAGACGGGATTTGTTGGAAAAAATGGATAAAAGAGTGGCTATGATGCAGAGGTTTGAGGGTAGCACTGTGATTTTAATTCTGATTTTGTTTCTCGGGGCAATTTTACAGAGAAAGCTAGAAAAATAGGGTTTATGAGCAGGATTCGGGTAAATACCTATTTAATGGATGCCCTTGAATAAAATGTAGGTGGTAGACTGAGCTGAGGGGCCGCGGTGTGGAGTCAATTTCTCTGGGTGGCGGACTGTGCAGTGGAAATGGTGCTTTGAACGTAAAAAACCATGTAGAGGTTGGGTAGCAAAAACAAATAAAAACAAACAAAACACGACAATTGATGCCTTTTTAAAAAAAATTGATTTTGGTGGATTTTTGGCACGCTTTGGTTGGGTGACGTCAACTCTTTGTCGTGTAGCGAGGGTATGAAAGCTGACTTGGCATTGACGTGGTGGACATGGTGGATGATACAGTGGTGAGGTGGCAGCCGACGTGGGTGCTGACATGGGTGACAACGTCAGCGGTGGGAAGCAGAGGCGGTATGTGGTATTATCACACCTCTTTTTGGACGACGGCGGTTTTGGGTGGAGCGGATGCGATTAAATGAGGCGGCGACACGTGGATTTTGTACGGTAGTAAAACCGCCGTTTTCTCGGAGGCAAACGTTCGGTCATCGGAGGGGTCGTGATATTCATATGGGTCGTTGGATCTACGTGTGATGATCCAATGGCCGACGGCAAACAAAACAGGTGGAGGGCTAGAGTATGGGACCTGTTCGATATATTTAACGTTTGATAAGGTTTTTGCAGGGTTTTTACAATGTATTCTAACTTTGGGTTGGGCGGGTTGGTTATTCATTTAACCAAATGTTAATTGAAGTCCATAGTTTATATGCGCACGCGGGGAAGGGTTGTCCACAAGGTTTCGGGTAAACCTTGGACCCCCTAAAACATTAACATATGGCTTTAATAAGCCCAGGGCGAGATATTATAAATTTTGGGGTTTTTATATAAGTTTATATAATAGCGGGGGGAAACATTTATATAGGAGTTATATAATAGTGTTAATAGGTTAGAATGAGAAGTATTTACAGACCAAAAGCACTAAGTACAAGGTGAAATTTAGGTTTAGGGGAATGAAAGGTCTCCAAGTTATGGATTTCGAAAACTTATTAGAATGGATGAAAAATATTTTTACACAAGAAATGTGGCTTCCTTTGCCTAAGTAAACACAAAATTTTACTTAGTCTTTCTCATAAAATGAAGTGAACTAGGACCACCGAGCAGATCCCAATGTCCTTGGAGGGAAATTAGTAAATTCTCTTAGAGAAATGAGGGGGGAAATTAGTCATGCTTCAACTGTTTTGCAGCCACTTTTCCATGGTACCAATGATATTCATGAGATAGATCATATTCAAAAAGACAAAACTGCCCATAAACTTGCTTCTGCAACATCAAACTGCCTACCCAGCCTAATACACCTAACATTTTTTCTTCTTTTTCCTTGGGTGCATTTGAACTAGCAAACCCTTTCTCTCTTGTTTTCTTTTAGTTGTCCTCCTATCTAAGTCTGCCCTTATTTCTTCCAGGGGCTCAGATTTCACTGTTGAGCTCCCTTGCTTCTCTACCTAACTATGGATCTGCTAAGCTTGAACTACTTGGACAGACCTTATTCTCTAGTTCTAGAACAAGAAATTTAAACATGGAGAGGCCAAGATTAAGTTGTTTGGCCATCCATCAAGTGTGATAGAAGTCACTGATTGCACATTTTGGACTCCTTTGCAAAAATAGGATAGTAGTGGCATTTTGGACTAGCACACTTTCTTGGTCTTTTCCTTGGGGTTCATTTTCTTTCTTTTGACCAATTCATTCTTCTTGCCCTTTGATTTTTCTTTTAGGGCATACCCTCTTTTCATTTTTTTAAATTTTTGGTTTTTTGAAAATATGGAACCTTTGCAGCATGGAAAGGATGAACATATTTGGCATTTTAACAGTTAATCATGAAATATGACACCTATTGGTATAGGAACCTAACAGATCTAAACCTATGGAGCTCCCCTTCTTGGTTTGCAGAGTGTCAATGGTAGTAATCACAGCAAGAACCCTAACCATGGCACCGATGATCACCTCCTGAAGCCTGCCTTGGAGGCAATCGTAATTCTCGGCCTCTTTGCAGACGACATCAAGAAAGGAATCGATGAGTTCGGCCCCCTCGATGTAATGCCCCTTGGCCCAGTTGTTCTCGGTGCCATTCTGACTAAAAACGAAGTTGTCAGGCCTGAAGATCTGGCCATATGGCCCCGTCCTGTGGTTTTCCATACTTCCCGGCTCCAGATCCATTAAAACCACTCAAGGAACGTAGTGCCCTCCGCTGGCTTCATTATAATGGACATTCACTCTCTCCAGCTGCAGATCAGAGTTCCCTCTGTAAGTCCCAGTGGGATCGATCCCATGTTCATCGCATACCACTTCCCAGAGCTTCCCTCCGATCTGGTTCCCGCATTGCCCAGCTTGAATATGCAGAATTTCCCTCATCTTCTCATTCTCAGGCTACTTCCTATTCATAGAGAAAGTTTTCAACCTAGTTAGGCCCTTCATTGTCAAAAGGAAAATGAAAATATTTTTGTCATATTAGTTACATTATAGGTGTGTTCAGGTGACATTGAGTTTTGAACCTTGAAATCGAAACATAATTCAAGATAAACTCTAAAATACACTCAATTAACCTAAGAAGCATTTGAAACATTAACAAAAACATCTAGAGGTATAGGCTAGAGATGTTTTCCGACAGGTTTAAATGTAGGAGCTATTGTTTATTGTCAGTGTTACAACTCGAGGGTGATATCCCATTCCACATACGTAAATGTATCAAACCGTTCTTCACGTACCTTCAGGTATATTGGATGGCGCTCCACCCATCAAAAGTATATGAGAACACTCTCATAGTACTGTTACACATTAGACAACACTAACATGGATTGTGCTTCCACGTACCTTCGAGTATATTTTTGAAACCCACACTAGGTATCTCCTCACCATAGGTAAATGAATCAGTTTCCTTGTGCACTGTGATAGACCAAACACAACATTTGGGGAGATTTCCAGACCATACATAAATCCTTGGTTCTCCAAGGTGGTATATTGTAGTTCACAATTTCTTGGTAAACCCTTTTGCCTAGTTACCCTTTTTTATTTTTATTTTGTGTCTTTAATTTCTAAAATCAATTAATTGACCAAGGAACAACATCCTCACCATGGAAAAGCTCCTTAGTGGTTCTTAGGCTAAGACTAATGGAAACAGTTTCTTAGTCCACCAGTCAAGGAAACCCTTTGATGGGAATACTGGTCCTTTTCATTCTTTTGGAAATATTGGTGCTCCTTTTATTACAACATTGTCGCTTCCCATATTTACCATTGGTTTACCGATTTGGTTGTTTTTTACCTCCTTTGTTCCAAATGTCCAAATCGTTTATAAACCAAGTTCTCCTCCACCTGAACAACATCAAACTCAAGTTGATCCTAAAGTTGACCCTTTGCCTTTTTCACATGTTGTTTCTTCATCCCTTTCTTCCTCCTCGCCTAGTGAAAGCCTTGATTCTAGTAACCAGGTGATGGGACTTTAAATTAGACACAAATTAAGGCCCATATAACATTTCTTAGGCACTTTAAGGCTATATTAAATCTATCCTTCTATACTTTATAATATTTTTTTTTTTAATATGGTCTTAGGAGGTTTTAGAGATGATTGTATATTATGTGCCTAATATTATTTATTTTTGAAGAATATTGTGAGAATATTGGGCAAATTATGAAGATTTGGAGGAGATAATCTAGGGACCTTATCCCTACTACAAGAGGATCTATATTGGATAATAACTCAATAATATATTATTGAACAAATTCTGGAGCTCCATGATTGAAAAAATCAAGGAATGTGTTCCCTGTCATTTAATGCAGATTCCTAGTGTTGGGAACCAAATCCACTATTTGAGGTATTTTGGAGGGAAAAGATTCCTCCTTTCAAGGATATTTTTTACTCATCATTTTTATAAGTACCAATTCGAATTTTCCTCTAGGGGCATGTATTTCTTAGTCTTCGCGTGGAGAAAACTTTTATTTTTGCATCTCCACCTTCATTTCTAGTAGGGATGTACTTGGATTGATTCAAATAATGAAGTTTGGTGCCATTTTTAGCTTCTACATCTTGGTATACTTCATAGGACTCTAATTATACTTGGGCTTGGTAATCCTAGGAGCCTCAAAGCCCTTTTCTATAAATTTATTTTCTTCTCTTCACTTCTTATTCACATGCATCTCTTATTCTTGTTTTTCCTATTCCTGCATTTAGTATTGATGCTTCTTTTGTTGTAGGATTGAGTTAAATGATTGAAGTAAGTTATTTTGTAGGTTATTTATATATTTAATCTCATTATGATCCTTATAAAAACTTTTAAAATTCATCTTCATCATTAAGCTACTAGGATTGGTTTAGTAGTTCACAAATCTAGAATTTCTGGAAGTCAGTTGTAGCAAGATAGTAGTAATTTTATGCTATTTTTAGAACGTGTTAATGAGATTCATTTGAGTTGATTCCACTTGTCTTAGGTCATAAAAAAATTAAAGTTAATAAAAAAATCTAACCCATTGCATTTTCACTTGATTAGGTTATGCATTTGATAGGTTAACTAACTTACTAGTTCTTGAATTTCCAGTGTTTAGAGTAGTAATGTTCTGCTATTTTTTAGCACGTATTAACAAGGGTATTTTGGAGTGATTCCACTTTGAATGGAGACCTAAGACATCCTACTTATTAAAAAAAAATCCATCCCATTTGAATTTTATTTATTTGGGAATTTAGCAATATTTTCTCTCTTATAGCATTACAAGCCTCCTATAGCAATCACCTATACCAAACCTGTAGCATCACTTTGTTTCACTAGTTTTGATCCCCACTACAAATTTAACTTAGTATAGATGAATAATGACCCCTAGGATCTAATTCTATGATTAAGGAGACCTAAGGACCACTCTATACCCCTCCTTCCTCCACTGCAAGCACAAAACAACAAATAGAGTTAGCAAGCAATTTTCACGTTTGAACTCTTCAATGCAATTGAAGTAGAATTAGCTCTTGAATTTCCTATTTATGTGTTGTATATTAAATTTCTTCTTTCCAAGAAATTGGAAAGTATATTAATTATTTACATTTTTTAAGTAAAATAATTGATTTGATTTGTTTGCAATTAGAGTAGCATGGTTTATTTCTGCAACTAGTTTAGGTTAGATTTTATGACATTCACTTCATTAGATCAACGAAAGAAGGACACATTGCATGTTGCACATAAAATTCCAACACCTCTTAAGTTTGTACAAACCCCAGGTTGATAATCTAATTTGGTAGCCTTAGGAGTTGCAACATTCTTATTACAATACAACTCATCACTTTTTGACACCATTGTCGGGGAGGTGTCAAAGTATGCATTATTTTCTACCATAGTTGATTCATTTATTTTACTTTCTACAAGAACAAAAAATTCATTAGGAATATTTGATTTCAAAAGTAGAAAATTTCATTGCATTAGAATTCTTGTTCCAAAAAAATTAAAAATACTTCTCCAACACCAATCCCCCCATTTGATCACATGGTGCAGTAAGAACCACATCATCATCCACTTTTGTGGGTAGAAGAAGAAGAGGTAGAAGAGAACATAGAAGAAATGGATGGAGATGATAACAATGAAGAAGATCCTCTTGCATTTCCCATTACATATATTGATGTCAATGTTCATATGAAGAACATCCTTCCATATTTCCTTCCCAACTTCCATGGTATGAGGTCAGAGGATCTAGAAACATTTCTCTTTGAATTTGAAATGCTTTGTAGATCTCATGGTTACTTACTAAACAATCAAAAGTTGAGATTGTTTCTAGCAACATTGAAGGATAGAGCTCTTAAATGGTCCATGAGTTTAGAAACTAATTAAATAAGACCGTGTAATGATATGCAAAAGACATTTCTAGAAAAAATATAAAGATCATGATCTTAAAGAAGAAATATTTAGAATGACTCAAAAAGAAGATGAGAGCCTTGAGGATCTAATAGAGAGGTTCATGTATAATGTTAATAGGGAAAAATTACATCATTTAGGATCTAACGCATTAAAAACCCTCTTACTTAGAACAATTAAGGATGAGTGGATTGATCTCCTTGATCTCATGAGTAGAGGTGATGTATACCAATTATCATTTGAAGACATTTGTGAAACATGCAAATACACATCAAGAGGAAGGGCAAGAGTAAGTAAATCATCATCAAGATTGGTAAGTCAACCTAAACTTGGAAATTTGTTTGATGACTTCAAAAAGAAAATTATTAGCAATCTAAGTGAGCAACTAAGAAATGTTAAGAATGCAAGATGAGGGAAAAGAAGATGTTGACATTTTTCTTGTCCATACAGAATCACATGTTAAATATTACCCATCATTACAAAGGTTGAAGGAAGTTTACCAAGAGGACAAAGGAGCAAGTCAATCACCAAAGAAGTTATGTTATGTAGCTCCATGAGGACTATGGCAACCTAGTCAACCTAGTATGATGCAAGAACATAATTCAGAATTTCAAGGTTATGCACATCCATCTCAAAGTAATTGGAACACACCCTTTCCTTGGAAACCTTGGCCATGTCGACCCCAAAACAAATCTTGGCAACAAGGTTTGTTATAGACATTTTTGGGCACTGCAACCCCAATCAAACATGTCCATAAACCAAGGGCTCCTAAGTCCCTAAAAGTGTTGTTCCATCCCCTAAAAGAACAAGGTCAGCTAATTACATCTCTCCCAGAAGTTCTCCATGAAAAACTACTCGGAACTGGTCAAAACTGGACCATCTCACCTGCTCCATGGTCAAAGTGCAATGCATCCCACCTAATGCACACGGGAGGTGTGATGCATACTGAAAATCCCTTCTATGGGGTGCGATGGGCGAGAGTGGACAAATGGCAGAGGCAGTATGCGAGGTGAATGATCATGGAATCTTCCAGAAACTTCTCCTGTGACACTTGCCTCTCTAAATTCGCCCAGGGATGAGTAAGAGAACATCATTCTCCAAGTGGAATCAAGAACTATCAGAGAGAGGACACTAATCAAATCCCAGAAGCTGACTCACCCCCCTGCAAACATCTATATATGGATCCCTCATCTTAGAGATCCAGAGGCTGGAATTTTGTATCTTGTAAGGAAGTGTTGTTGGTTTCTTGTTGGAATATCATAGTGTTGGGTGATCTAAGCTTTTCATGAGGTGAAAGAAGGGCTTTCATGCTGGAGGTTGATGCTGGGTCAGAACAATTGGTTGTAATCCTCTTTGCTATTCTTGATTATTAATAAAGCTATTCAAGTTTTCCTCCACATTCTTGTATGATTGATGATATATGCATTTGTGTGGTCAATATATATCTGGTCCTATATTGTGTATGACTGTAGATCTCTATTCTTTGATAGTATTATGCTGCTTTGATTCCATAGGTGCTCTTTGAAGCTGGGTAGACAAAGGAGAAGCAGCAAGGATTTGTCAGAAAGGAGAGGAATCAAGCAAGGAACCAAGTGCAAGACTGAGGTTGGTGTCCTTCATTCCACTCTTATCTACTTCTCATAAAGGAAAACGAAAGTGGTTTTAGTTTGTTTGTTTCTAAGATAGCTACCAGTCTTAGCGGGACTAGCAGATCCGAGTGGACACTAGATTTCCTGATAACAAAATGGAGACTCTATTGGGGAGCGAATAGATTGTTTGTTTGTTTTATAAACTTATAGACGGAGCCTGAAGTCGAGCCAGCTAGCCTTCGAACTGCATTTTCTACGCAAGTGCAAAGTAGATCAATGTTGCTTCAGTCTATCTCCGAGTTTGGTTTATAAACTGAACAATCGATTTGTAAACTTTCTAATTGCCCTAGTGGTGGCTCTAGTAACCTCATTATATCAGCCCCTGTGATTTCTATTTACTGTACATCATTTGCTCGGCCTAAATCTCTTAACTAAGCTGCAAACTGTGACCAAGAGCCAAGTAAAGTCTCGTCCTGGCACCATCGCACCCTCTCTTCAAGGAAACTAGTATGCATCGCAACTCCCGTGTGCAGTAGGTGGGATGCATCCTTGTTTCCCTGTGTTACAGGTGAGATGATCAGAAAAGGCTAATTTTGCCTCCAGTTTTTGGTTTTTCTTCACTCTTTTCAGCACTATTCTGGAGTTTTGCTGTCTATGATCAGTATACCACTGTGGAAAGCCCCTTCCTTTCCATTATTCCACCTCCATTGTGCAAATAACTGTGAATGTTTTTATGTATTTTCCGCCATTTTCAGTTCTCTTTTACAAAGTAGTAGCATAGTCGAACTGTCGTCTTTTGATTTGAAAGTGTCGCAAGTGTCTTTTTTAGTCAAAGAAAAGAATTCTATTGTTCTTGATGGTCGATTATATAGTTACTCTTGTATTTGATTTGAATTAGTAGTTTTTCAAGTGTCGAAAGCAGTTTTCAATTCAAAATAGTAAAGTGTCGTCATTATCTTCCTTTCGTTTTTGAAGAGAAACTTGTTAGTACTGTCGCTTTGAAAAGATAATTCAAATTTGTACTTAGCATTCTTCTTGTCATTCACACATAAAGAAAGCTGAAAACAAATACATGCATGTGCATTTGCATTTAGACTACTTGTTGGTTTGATTTAGGACAGTGCATCTAGTGTGTGCTCCCTGCTAGACTATGTTGAAAGAATATCATCTCTCTTTCTTTAGTAGCTAGGATTTTCATCGCAAAAAGAAGATTAAATGATTGTTTATCATCTTAGATTGCATTTTAGGAATTGTACATCTACATCACGTGGTGAACCTGAAAGGAAAATTTCTTAAGAAAGATCAACTGTAAAATAAATTTAATGAACCTAAAAGCGCTTCGGAACCTAACGAACAACATCTAGAAGTCTAGGCTAGAGAAGTATTCCGGCGTCGTAAAGCCTGGTAACTGGCGCTTTCACTGTTGGTTGGGTGATTCCTCCTCTTTGAGACGACAAGTGCCAGTACAGACTTGTGCTCCCATGTACCGTTGAGTATATATTGGGAGACCACAATAGGCTATATCCTTTATCCATAGGAAGTCGTGTTTTCCGCCCTATCGATCGCAATGCACTGAACACAACATTCGGGAAGATTGACTGTCGTACCGTAAAAAGTATTCTGTAGTTTTGCGATTGGTTTGGTAATCCCTCTGTCTAGATTTCCAGAGTAGTCTCTTTCGTTCCTTCTCAGACTCCTTAAAGGAAAAGGTCCATCTGAGCACTTGTCACTTCAGGCTCATTAAAAATCGAAGGCGACTAGAGTCATCTTTTGTTTTTTCTCGACTCTTAAAAATTGAAAAAACAAGTTGTGTCAAAGCATCTAAAATTTATTTTAATTGAAATAATATCACCATTCCTGCGTTGGTCTTAGGTTGAGGAAAATGGAGCCCACCAACCAAGGAGTTCCCCTTGGAGGAAATCCTAGTCCTTTCTCCTCTTGGGCCATGACTGTCATGAATGGTAGATTCAATAAGCTGATACAACGAAGGAGAACGCTATTCTATGACGATTTTGAAGGGCCACATGAAGTTCCATCAGCGTCAATAGTCCTTCTTGTTGAATGGTAGATTCGATAAGCTGATACAATGAAGGAGACCAGTTGTAAAAGAATACGTGTCCATACTTGCCAAGTACATCACCAGCATCAGGATATTGCAAGCTCTGAATGCCAGAACTACTGTCGCTCTGAATGCCAGCTCTTTTTTCCTGGAGCCGAGAAAGAGCACTACTGTGCATTTGCATTAACGCTTGAATATTAATGCACAGTTGTATTAACGTTTGAGTGCAGACGGCAAGTGGTATTATCGTTTTGAGTTTTGAATTCTCAGTGTTGACGGCAAGTGGTATTATCATTTTGAGTTTTGAATTCTCAGTGCTCACGACAAGTGGTATTATCGTTTTGATGTTTGAAAGCATTTGCATTATCCTTATCATTTTGTTTTGATGTTTGAACTTGGGCATCGAGCATCAAATACCTAATGCAACCATAACATCGCTGCATGTAGAATTACTTGACCAGCAGCCGCATACATCATGTAGAATTACTTAAAAGTCCTGAGTTCCAAGACTTGAAACTATGAATAGCAGCCGCTCTTTGGTGGAATAGGCTGACTCCCACCAACATTCACTCTGCCAGATTTGCCAGTGTTCAATGTCAGCTGATTTGCCATCCTTTTTTTTATCTCTGATGCCATGGTCATTAATGATTTTTCAACATTATTCTTTGCACTTGTCTCAAGAAAAGGAATCCCACTAAAAGAAAATGAAAGGGGATGATATTTTATAAATTTTGGAGACATTTGAAGAAAACTGAGTGCATAAAGAATTTGAAATCAGCAGAGTTTCCCTTTTGAGTACAACTTCATTGTATATCAGAAAAAAGTTTTTTTTTATCAGCAGAAGTTTTTTATCAGCAAAAGTTTTTTTATCAGCAGAAGTTTTTTTATCAGCAGAAGTTCTTTTTATCAGCAATTTTTTTATTTTTTATCAGCAGAAGTATTTTTTACAGAATGCATTCAATCATCTCTATGGTAGGAATAGTTCTCACTGGCAAGGAGAACTATCCTGAATGGTCCCGGATGATAAAACACACCCTCATCTTCAATGAGTTGTGGAAAGGAGTGTGTGTCGGAGAAGGAGACAATGACTCAGTGCAGCCTACATCAGACAAAGAGCTCGTCATTTGGGAAAACAAGAACAGCAAAGCCTATGCATTAATCGCAGCATCTGTAAATGAAGAAGTAAGTCGCCATATTTCATCATATTCAACTGCCTTTGAAGCTTTACAAAAGCTGAAAGAACTGTATGACTCACATTTTGCACTTGAAGTTGTTCAGCTCATGATTAAACTCTTCACTCTTGAACTGAAAAATAATGATCCTCTTGCTCTTGCATCTGAAGTAAAGTATATAATGCATAATATTAAATCCACTAAGGTTGAGCTGGATATCCCTCTTATTGCTTTTCTCAAGGCACTCTATCCTACCTACTCCAATTATCTTGAGTCTTTACAAGCAAATGGAAATTTTAAAGATATAACCTTTGACTCTCTTGTAAAAAAGTTTGCTGAAAGAGAGAAAGCCTTTGGAAAGAAGACAGCTCCTGAATCTTCTGAAGAGACTGTGTGCCTTGCTCATAAAGAAAAGCATCCTGCTCAAGATTCTACAAGAGGAAGAGGTGGACGAAGAGGAAGAGGAAGATACTTCAGAGGCAGGGGGGCAGACATTCTCAAGGAGAAAAGGCAGATCTGCATTGCATTCACTGCAAACGAAATGGATCACATGATGCTTCTACATGCAAGCTACCATGGGACAAAATTGAGCAGAAAAGAAACCAACAGAAAGGTAAAATTGATGATACAGACAAAGGTAAAGCACCTGAATCCGCTCACTATATTGAGGCACAATGTAACATTGGAGTAAATGAAGATTTGTTTAATGCTTCACTTGCTTCTTCGAAAAATGATTGGTTGCTTGATTCAGGAGCAACCTGTCATATGACTCATAGAAAATATTTTTTTGAAGATTTCACTGACAATGTTGATGGAGCAGTATACTTTGCAGATCAGTCAAAAATCAAGCCATCGGGGCTTGGCACAATCAGGCTTAAACTGCCTAGTCTTCCAGACTTTCTTCTGGATCATGTTCTATATCTCCCACAGCTCAAGAGAAACTTGCTGTCCTTGGTCCACATCCACCAGCAAGGTCACTCCATTCATATGTTTGATGGCAAGCTTGAGGTAAGAAAAGCATCTGACCACTCACTTGTCATGAGGGGAATAGAAGAAGAAAGACTTCTCAAACTGCAAGGAACCTCTGCTCATGCACAACATTTCTCATATATTTCTCATCATGAAGAAGGTACACTTCCATCAAGTTTATTATGGCATGCTATATTTGGACATCTAAACTATGACAGTCTCCGCTTATTGAAGAAAAATGGTGTTGCTGGTTTGCCTACAATTCCTAGGAAACATAAGCAATGTGATGCTTGCATTCTAGGAAAGCATAGCAAACAGTCTTTTCATGATTCACATTCAAGAGCACATAGGAAGCTTGAACTCATTCATTCAGATTTATGTGGTCTAATGCCTGTTCCTTCTGCAAATGGAAATAAATATATCATGACATTTATTGATGATTACACCAGAATGTGTTGAGTTTATTTATTGAAGAACAAATCTGATGCTTTTCAAACATTCAAGAATTTTCATAAATGGATTGAAAATGATGCACAATCTCATATTGGGTCTATTCACACTGATAACGGAAAAGAATATACATCAAATGAATTTGAACACTATCTTCGCCAACATGGGATCAAACATCAAACAATTGTGCCTTATAATCCCCAAAAGAATGGTGTAGCTGAAAGAATGAATAGAACAATATTGAATATGGTACGGTCCATGCTTTTCTTCAAAAATGTAAAGATAATGTTTTGGGTTGATGCTGTTCTATGTGCTGCATATATAAAGAATAGATGTCCATCTAATGCTATAAGAAACAAGACTCCTTATGAATTGTGGTATGGACATGTTCCTTCGGTAAAACATCTCAGGATCTTTGGTTCCACCTGTTATGCTTTGATACCAAAGGTACATAGAAACAAACTTGGTGCTAGAAGTCGTAAGTGTATCTTCCTGGGGTATTCAAACACCTCTAAAGCATACCGCCTCTATGATGAAGTAAATAAAAAGTTTGTTGTATCTAGAAATGTCATTTTTCTTGAATCATCCAAATCTGACAATGTTGTTGAGCGGCAACTTGATCGTTTGGATAGATCGCAAAAACGAAATCATTTCAAGAATTTGATCATCAGATTCCACATCTTGAAGGGGGGATTCCTATACTAGATCAACATGTGGAATCTTCTTCTGAAGAACAATCTCCCCTGCATGAAACTCCAACAATGGATGATGCTTTAAGTGATGTAATTGATAGAATTGGGAGACTCAATCTTGATTCAGTCCCAACTCAATCAACAGAGCAGCCTGGACCATCTCAGAAAGGTCCCCCAAAGTGGCTGACAAAGAAACTTGAAAGTGTTCATCCTGATGAAATTGGAAAAACAGGAACCAGAAATTCAAACCGACAAAATGGAGGTGATGTAGATGACTCTAATTCACCTGTTGATATGGATGTTACTTATGGTTGTGAATTGAACTTGTCTACAGATTTTGAACCAACTTCCTTCAAAGAAGCTGCTTCTCATGATGAATGGAAAGAAGCGATGCAAAAGGAGTATGATGCTCTCATAAAGAATGGCACTTGGAAGCTGGTTGATCCTCCATTTGGAACCAAACCAATTGGCTTCAAGTGGGTCTACAAGAACAAGTACAAAGCTGATGGCTCACTTGAAAAGCACAAAGCTAGGCTTGTGGAAAAAGGTTTTGCACAGAAGGAAGGGGTCGATTATGAGGAAACTTTTGCCCCCACAGCAAAATGGGCCACCATCCGGACACTTTTTGCACTAGCAGCTCAGAACGGTTGGAAAGTCCATCAAATGGATGTAAAAACTGCATTCTTGAATGGAGATCTAAAAGAGAATGTTTTTATGTCCCAGCCTAAAGGATTTGCTATGAAAGGACATGAACATAAAGTATGCAAACTTGTGAAGTCCTTGTATGGCCTCAAACAAGCACCGCGAGCCTGGTATGAAAAACTAACTGAGCATCTTCTGAAACTCAACTTCAATCATTTTGATCTTGATGATGCAACTTTGTTTGTTAGGAAAGTTGGCAAAACAGTTGTGTATCTTGTGGTATATGTAGATGATCTTTTAATGACAGGGAACAATGAAAGCTACATTGCATCCATAAAGAAGGAATTGGGGAAAAGTTTTGAAATGACTGATTTGGGCTATGTTCATTACTATCTTGGCATTGAAGTAACCCAACATCCAAAAGCCATATTTCTTTCTCAAAAGAAATACATTGGAGTTGTTAAACAGATTTGACATGATAGAATGCAATCCTCCTTCTACTCCAATGGAACAAAACTTAAAGCTCACATCTATTGAAGGAAAGGAATTTGAGGATGCAACAAAGTATAGACAGCTTGTAGGAAGTCTCATCTACCTCACTACTACCCGACCAGACATTTCATTTACTGTTGGAATCCTTTCCAGGTTCATGCAAAAGCCTTGTGAGGGACATTGGTCTGCTGCAAAAAGAGTTCTAAGGTACTTAAAGGGAACTCAAGACCTTGGAATCAAGTATACACAGGTGGACAACTTCAGCTTGATTGGATACTCTGATTCAGACTTCGATGGAGACAAAGAAACTGGGGTATCTACTTCAGGATATGCTATGAGTCTTGGATCAGGAGCTGTCTCCGGGAGATCACGCAAACAATCAGTTCCAGCAGATTCCACAACAGAAGCAGAATATGTGGCAGCAGCTGAAGCAACGAAAGAAATTGTGTGGCTCAGGAAAATTCTTGAAGATTTGCAGGTAAAACAAGTACAATCAACTCCACACATGATTGATAACACCTCTGCAATAAAGTTGGCCAAGGACCCAAAGTTCCATGATCGAACAAAGCATATCAATACTAAATATCATCTGATTCGACATCATGTTGAGGCCAAAACAATCCATCTCCATCATTGTTCCACAAATGAGCAAATTGCAGACATCTTCACCAAAGCACTTGGAAGGGAAAAGCTTGAACGATTCAGAATGATGCTTGGACTCACCAACATCCCTTCAGATTAAGGGGGGGAATGTTGACACCTAATCTTCATGATTGGGAATTTTATGTAAATAAATAAATTGGGAATGTGAACAGTCATCGGGAGATAAACTGAACAATCACTCCCTATTATATATAACAATGGGTTACCTATGGAATATACATGAATCAGTTTTTTCTGCCTTTGGAGATTTACTGCCTGGCCTGACAGGTGCACCTCATATGGCCACATTGTCACTTCCAGGATTGATGATTGGCTTGCCAATATGGCTCTTCTCGACCTCCGTCATTCAGAACATCGTGATTCCTGAACAATCAAGTCAGCAACTAGATGATACTAAAGTTACCCCCCAACCTTCTACTTCATCCGTTTCTCACTCTCCTCCTTCCTCTTCGCTTGATAAAGCCGGTAAGGCCCAAAACCAAGTAACTAAGAAGAAGAAGGAGAAGAAGAAGAAAGAGAAGAAGAAGAAGGAGCCAAGGATGAAAGGGGGCAACCATGCATTGTCTAGCAAAAATCCACACACTGCACCGTTCAGTCCTAAATCGCCATGTGTCATTTGCAAAGGAGACCATTACCACCGAGATTGTCCCTGCATCCCTCGGATCTTAAGGGACTAGTCTCCTCGTTTGCACAACCCGGTGTCATCAACCTTTGATGACCATGTTCAAAGTACACCATCAACTAGTGAAAGTGAAGCACCTGGACAAAAAGGAAAATGTAAATTTCCTTGTAGACTGTGTGAAGGCAATCATGCCCTCCACCGTTGTCCCTTCCTGGACGAAGCTAAAATAGTTTTGGGTGACCGTCCAGTTTCACCGTTACGACTTCCTCCTGGATATAAGAAACTCTTGCCGAGTCCATCACTGGTTCAAAATCCGACTAACATGCCATTGTGTGCGGTCAAAGCATCTGTCATTGAAGATAAACCCGCCAAACCCACACCAGACAAAAGTCAAAAGGTTGAGGCGGCAGTAGACCCGGTCTTGTCTTCGGAAGGTCCATCTTCAGATGACACAATCACTGAAGAGAATGAGAACGACGCCGTCCAAATTATTTTCGTAAACACAGACTCCGATGAACATGGGGGCAGTCTACCCGTTCCTTTACCGTAGAAAGGAAGTTCGTCAAGGTCATATCCGTCCATCTATTCGGTCCCACCTCCAAGCAACCTAGTTGTTTCCTTCGATTGGAACCTACTAGGCAGACCCTGTTTACTGGCTAGTGTACCATTCTGAATCATTGCAAAAATATACAGAATGGTCATGGTCGGTACCATCATAGATGAAGGGGCTTCTGTGATTATCCTTTCCTCAACTGCTTGGAAAGCACTTGGTTCGCCATCGCTTCTACCTGAGATGAGAAATCTAACAAGCTTTGACAAAGGAACCAGTCGACCGTTAGGGATCCTTCCTAATGTGCCAATAAAATTGAGAAATAAAACCATTCACATGAACGTAATGGTAGTCCAAGGACCTCTGGATTATAATCTACTCCTTGGACGTGACTATATTTATTGCATGGGAGCCATTGTCTCCTCACTCTTTAGAGTAATGTGTTTTCCGCATGAAGGATGAGTGGTCAAGCTCGTAGACCAGCGTTTGTTCCCCGGCTCACACATAGCAAATAGTCAAATACCATCCCTAAATGGTATTTTCACGCAAGGAATGTCTCATCAATCTCCAGTCCGTCCACCTGATGAGCGCAAGTGATTCAGGAGGACATGACTGAAACCGAGGTGGGCATGCACCCTGGTCTATTTCGGTAGGAAAACCTTGGGTATAGGGTAGGTTTCCGCAGAGGATATATGACTAGTCCGACACACCCGTCTGTTTAGGAAAATGGGATTAGACTGGAATAAGATTCCCTCGTCAAAGTTATGTGAGTGGAGGCGACTGCGCCACTCGCCTTTGTCTTTTTCGGTAGACATCGCCAAGGAAGCATTTTGTCTGCAATGTGGATGGAGAGCTTTCATATGGTAACCTGGGAATTTTTCACTATACCTGGGGGCATGCAAACCTTTTTGCATGCAAGCGAAGAACGACCATTTATTTTCTTAGTTTGTAGTTTCTCAACCCTTTAAACTTGTAGGATTGGTCGTTCCTAACTTGCATAAAGAAAGGATCTGGGGAAAAGCTTTGTAAGGTGCAAGCTCCATAAAAAATGGCATCTTAGATGAGACATCCTTATTATACGACTGGCACGAGCAATTTTTATGTGGAGTTCAAGCTCGTTAAAAATTAAACATAAGCAATGAGCAAACGTTCCTCAGAGTTTAAGCTCATTAAAAAATGAACCAATTTCCGGTAAATAACCATTGTGAATGTATTATCATCAACTTTTGAGCCTTGGTCGTGTTCTCATCATCACCTCCACTTTGTTTTAGCTGATCATTCACCTCCATTTGATTGTTTACCCCTTTTGAGGAACAGCTGCGAAGAGTGATCCTGTTAGCCATCCTTGTGACACTACCATGATTGGAAAATTCCAAACCTTACCTGGAATCAGTTGCTACCTGAAATTATCACTCGTTCCTCAAAAACAAGTCTCCTTTAAGCTCTTTTCACCTGACTCGTAAAATATGAAAAGATTGTCGAGCGATTGGCCTCTCTAGCTCGTTAAAGTGACCAGAAGTGCTATCCCTATTCTAGATTTTAATCTTTTTGGACCTGAGGGATTATTACACAAAAATATCAAGTGCTTGTCTTGTTCGGCTCATTAAAATTATCGAAAATTCATCCCTTTCACATTATTTTATACTTTTTCGGACTTAAGGGATTACATGACGAAAAAGGATTATTGGAGTTGCCTTTATGTCCCTTTTAGACTCTCTAAAATTGAAAAGGACCGAGTTATCTTTGTCGTTAAACTCGTTAAAACCGAATAGCGACAAACTTGTCCGTACAGAGAAGAACGAGTTTCACTGTCACTAGGCTTGTTAAAATATAGTGACGGGTTTTCCCGAAGGGAAAATTATAGAACAAGCATATGTTATCCTCCTCAAGCTTGACAAAAATAAAGAGGTACTAGTCAACAATGACTGGGGAAAAATTGGGAAGAAAACTTGAAGAAACTTTATTGGTAGCAAGTCGCTCTTGAACATGACACTTTCACTCTGCATCCGAGTCGGGTTGGGTTGTTCTGTTCACTAGTCATATCACCATTGGTCCATCACACCATCCACATTTGGGGTTAATGCTACCAATCCATCATGTCAGTGTCGCTGGTATGTTCAAGAGAAGTCACTCAGAGAATTCACCTGTGTCTCATCCGCTGCAATACATTCACGCTCCATTCTTTCATGACCGCCACCCTGAACCCTGTATCATCAGATCGTTTTCACCTCCAAAGTCATTTACTTCGTTCCATGTTGTAGATGTGGGATTCATTAAGGCCCTCCTACGGTGAGTCATTTGTTGTCGACATCAGCTCATTATCCAAGAAGTTGACTTAGGAACAACCCCTTCAGTACTTTGAAGCTTGCATGCCTCAATGGCAAGTTTCTCACTTCCGGCGACAGGTTTACATCAATGGCCTTCGACCAAAAGATTTTGCATGGTGTTCGACGCCAAGTCCCTTATTCACACCCCGCGAATTGTACTGTAGTACCTTGAGGGTCATCATCATTATCGGTGATTCCTCTCGTGCCTGTTAACAGCTTACATCATTGGCTGGTAATCAGGCGATGTCTTTCCATGTTCGACTCCAGGACATCTTTCACATGGATCGACTTGTACTCCAAGTGAAGATTGAACGAGTTTGAAGACCCCGGATCTAGTTTCATCCATCTGGGCTACGATATATTCACGAAAATAAAGACATCAAATGTACATTGTTGCTACACAGATGATCATCCGAATCAAAGGATCATGATTCTATCAGAATCATCAGTCTCCCGCATAGACAGTTGTCTGTCTTATGTACATGGAAATGAATTATAAAGCTGAGCATGGGAATGCCTGCCTCAGCTAGATCATGAAAAATATTATGAAGATAATGTATTGTATTGTATCTTATTACAGGTCACCTTCCAGCTCGAAAAACTTCGGATCCTCATGATAAAGCATTTCACCCGACATCAAAAGATTAACGATCTCATGCTTTAGGGGGCAACTATGATAGAAATTTTTGGGCACTGCAACCCCAATCAAACATGTCCATAAACTAAGGGCTCCTAAGTCCCTAAAAGTGTTGTTCCATCCCCTAAAAGAACAAGGTCAGCTGATTACATCATCTCCCAGAAGTTCTCCATGAAAAACTACTCAAAACTGGTCAAAACTGGACCATCTCACCTACTCCATGGTCAAAGTGCGATGCATCCCACCTAATGCACACGGGAGGTGCGATGCATACTGAAAAGCCCTTCTATTTGGTGCGATGGGCGAGAGTGGACAAATGGCCGAGGCAGTATGCGAGGTGGATGATCATGGAATCTTCCAGAAACTTCTCCTGTGACACTTGCCTCTCTGAATTCGCCCAGGGATGAGTAAGAGATCATCATTCTCCAAGTGGAATCAAGAACTATCAGAGAGAGGACACTAATCAAATCCCAGAAGCTGACTCACCCCCCTGCAAACATCTATATATGGATCCCTCATCCTAGAGATCCAGACGTTGGAATTTTGTATCTTGTAAGGAAGTGTTGTTGGTTTCTTGCTGGAATATCATAGTGTTGGGTGATCTAAGCTTTTCATGAGGTGAAACAAGGGCTTTCATGTTGGAGGATGATGCTGGGTCAGAACAATTGGTTGTAATCCTCTTTGCTATTCTTGATTATTAATAAATCTATTCAATTTTTCCTCCACATTCTTGTATGATTGATGATATATGCATTTGTGTGGTCAATATATATCTGGTCCTATATTGTGTATGATTGTATATCTCTGTTCTTCAATAGTATTATGCTGCTTTGATTCCATAGGTGCTCTTTGAAGCTGGGAAGACAAAGGAGAGGCAGCAAGGATCTGTCAGAAAGAAGAGGAATCAAGCAAGGAACCAAGTGCAAGACTGAGGTTGGTGTCCTTCATTCCACTCTTATCTACTTCTCATAAAGGAAAACGAAAGTGGTTTTAGTTTGTTTGTTTCTAAGATAGCTACCAGTCTTAGTGGGACTAGCAGATCTGAGTGGACACTAGATTTCTCGATAACAAGGTTGAAAATAAACTTATGGGAGAAATCCACAATATCCTCCATACCTAACTCCATGTTATCCATATCATCCTCCACCACCACAACCACAACCCCAACCACATCCATCTCAAAGATCCACTCCCACTCAACTACCTAAACCACCATTTCCAAACCCACACAAGGAAGTAGCCCATCCCACTTACAATGTTGAGGTACAACACTTCCTAGCATCTCCTCTTGATCTCAATGGAATTCATCTTAATTTGGGAAGAGTATTGCAAAAAGGAGATTCACTTGATGTCATTGAAGGAAAAAATTCAGAAAAAGAAGATTCAAATGAGAAGACCAAAGAATCATGGGTCCTAATTGATGAAGAATAGACATCAAAATCATAGATTTAGAAAGTTCCATCATGTTTACCATTAGATCATCCATGTGTTCAAGATAATAATATAAAAAATAGGATTATTGTAATGTCATGGTAGAAGAAGACATGAAGAATAATCAATATGAGAAAGCGAACCAAGGACATCAAAGCTATATTTCAACAAAAAGAGAAAAAGAAAGAAATGAGTAATGAGGCAAGAAAAAGCAAAAAACAATCAACCTTGAGCTTATTACCTTCTGTGAAAACTTCTCAAGAAGGACCAAGGACATGTAAATCCATCACCCTAAACCATTTCCATGACATTTTCTGCCATTTCCAATCCTTTCTCATGCATTTTCCTCATTGTCCTAAAATGCTCAAGCAGGGCTCTATTTTGCTACAGAAGGCCAAAATACATAGAGAAAAAAAATGTTTTTATCATATCTTGAAAACCGTGCATCCATTAACCGATATGTTTCATGGGGAGATGCATATGAATTATGATAACATGCTCAAGCAATTTTAGCAAATTCTAGTGCACACTTTTTAAGAAATTGGCCTCCATCACCTACAACCATTTTACAATTTTCTACAGATTCGTGCATCCATTGGACAAGATTTTTATGGGGAGGTGCATAAAGATGTTGGATACATGCCCAAAATGTTTCAAGTAAATCTAGTCTACCATTTGAGGTATATGGATAAACCGATTATGCTACAAAAGACTGTCTTGAAATGCTACAGGAGCAATCTGCAATGCTACAGGAGGAGCCTGAAATGATACAGGAGGCAGATCTGATTGGAGGAAAGGGTCAAACTATCATGTATTCTTTAGGGAAGGTTGAGAGAGGTCCCCCAACACCACTTTCATCACTCATGCACTCCATTTAGCCAAGATTCATCTTCAAATTCTGCTTTGCCTTACATGAAAAAGATAAAAATAAAAAGATTTGTCATTAACTTTTCCACCACCTAAAAATTTTTATCACAGAATAAAACCCTAGGAGCTCTACGCCATGGGATTTTCCAAACCCTAAGATATGAAACCAACAATTTTTGACAAACACAATAGGAGTGGAAGACAAAAAACCGCTAGAAAGAACGAGATGACATATGTAGACGGGGGGGGATATCCCCTCCTATCGGGATGTAGCGACTGGAGAATCAAGCTATAAAACCAAAAATCAGCCAAGTTCCCAAGAAATGACTAGTCCGACAAATGCCACGGTCCTCAGAGCATGATGGCAGGAAAGAAGCAGAGGGCAATGTCTTCCATGTGCAATAGAGAAACCCAGATTTGTAATCCCGATGAATAAACTGGAAAGATACCGTAGCTTTATGAAGGACCATGTGATGATCTGCAAGTTCATAGGCGTGTGGCCAACGAAGAAGGACCTGATCAAGTGGATACAACATAAATGGCAACCCAAAGGCCATATCGAGCTCAAGATGGGAGCCAGAGGCTTCTTCACAGTAATCTTCTCAAACCTACAAGATAAGGAAAGAGTATTTGAAAATGGCCCATATTTTCATTATAATGCAGGCCTGTTCATGCGATACTGGGAAGAATGTTACAACCTAGATAAAGATAAATTCCTGGCATCCCCAGTCTGGGTATGACTCTTTGGGATGCCAATGGATTTCTGGGATCTAGAAATATTGGAAGGAATCGGGAACACTATAGGAAAATTTGTCAAAATAGCGGAAACCACAAAAAGAGGCTGATATACTTCATACGCTAGAATCTGTGTGTATATGAATATAATAGATCCCATCCTTGAATCAGTAGAGCTAGAATATCATGAAGACATCTGGCAATAGACCTTGGACTATGAGCATATCCCATTCCGATGCCAAAGGTGCCATGAATATGGCCACTTATTCAAAGAATGCTCGTTGAACCAGGAAGGTCTGGAGCTAAAAGAAAAACAACTGAAACCCCCACAGGAAGGAAATGAGGGGTTCCAAGAAGCGAAGAACAAGAGAAGGCCACCAAAGGGATCCCACAACCCAGAAACTGTCAACCAAACTCAATCAAGCAGTAAAAACAAATACGAGGTATTACAAGAGGAAGAAGAAACAAAAAACGATGCCCAACTCATGGATTATGAGGAAAAAGAGAGAGAAAGTAGCCCAAGTCATGAAAAAACAAAACCAAAGAGGAAAGCTCAAATAGATCTCATAGATAAAGAAGAACAGGAAGGAATGGAACTCACTACAATGGAAATACACCTAGGCAAGGGGGAGGAGTTAAGCATGGAAGAGGAAGTTTTAAAGAAACTGTTAAATGAATGGAGGCACTTAGATGAAAGATTTATCCCAGAGGATCAAAAGAAACTGTATAGGGAGACCTTCCAACAATATAAGGCCAAACAGGGGCAGAAACAAGTAGATATTGCAAAACAACTCGGTATGCAACAAGAAAACCCCCAGTAATTTCAAAATAGAAAAAAAGGAGGAAAGAAAAGAGGAAGGAGAAATCCACAGGAATCGATCCAGATAATGGGAGAGATGTTGGTAAACACTGGAAGGGTGGTACCGCTATTAGTGGTCTACCAAAAAGTCAACAAAGTTACCCAATGATAGTAATATCCTAGAACATAAGAGGCCTAAACAACCAGGGAAAACAAAGATATTTAATAGATCGCTTGAAAAAGGAAAAACCTCAAATAATGCTTCTCTAGGAAACAAAGATAACATGAGAAAATCTAGAAGATATTCTAAGGAGGATGAAACCAAGATATGAGGTAGTAGCACTGGATGTGAAAGGAAGTGCAGGAGGCATAGCAATCATCTAGAACCTAGTAGAGGTAAGGAAAATTATTGGATAGGGATGCAGAGAATCCTCACAGGTCGCTTCTGAAACATAGGGACCAAAGAATGGTTTATGATCTCAGCAGTCTATGGGCTGCATATTCCAATAGAAAAGGAAAACTTCATACAAAACATAAGGACCCTAAACCAAATGCACGATGAAAAACTTTGGCTGATTGCAGGGGACTTTAATCTGATAACTACTTTGGAGGAGAAAAAAGGAGGGATTAGAAGGGAGGAACCCAAAATGGAACAATTTAGGGACATCCAAGAAGAGCTACATCTGGTTGATATCCCAACAATCAATGGAATGTACACGTGGAACAATAGAAGATGAGGAAACTGGTAAATAATGTCTCACTTAGACATATTCTTAGCAACTAAAAACTTAATTAGTAGAGATGTATACTATGATGCATCCATCTTCCCATGTATGGGATCGGACCACTAGATGATTAGATTAGAAGCGGATATGAGACAAGGGAAAACTAAGAGACCCTTAAGGTTTGAATCATTCTAGTTGAGAGACCCAACCTTCTTAGGAAAACTGAACAAATGATGGAAATCAAGTGAGAAACAAGGAAGAAATCAAATGCATACATTCAAACTCCGTCTTAAAGAAATCAAAGACAAAATAAAAAAATGGAACAAGGAAGAGTTTGGTAATATTCAACAGGAACAGGAACTGCTACAGGAAAAAATGAAAAAGGTGCAACAACAGATAATAAATAACGGATGCACTGAAACCTTAGTGGAGGAAGAAGGACAAATGTTGAATATATTGGAGGAAATGAGGCAGCAGGAAGAGATTCTGTTTAAAAATCAAGAATTCAGTCGCTGAGAGAGGGGGAAAGGAACACTAGATTCTTTCACAAAGCAATGATTCAACATTGCCAGCATAATAGGATCTTCTCCCTAGTGGACTAGGAAGGAAATATCTTACTCAAAAGGAAGATATGGAGAACTTGCTAGTCCATCACTTCCAAAATTTATTGACAGAACCTAATATAGACAAGACAAAAAATATAAATAGGATTACTTGGCATATCCATCAACTAGTGAGCAGTGATCAGAACCTGGCTCTAATGGGGGAAATCACTAAATCTGAGGTGGAAGAAGTAATCAAAGGATTAGCGAAGAATAAAGCTCCGAACTCGGACAGCTTTACAGCAAAATTCTTCCAAGCAACTTGGACTATTATAGGACAAGACATTGTGGTAGTAGTGGAGGAGTCAAGACACACTAAAAGGATGCATCTGGCCTTGAACTCCACCTTCCTAGCTCTTATCCCCAAAACAGACCATTCGGAAGAGCCTCAGGGGTTTAGACCAATAGCTCTATGCAATGTAATATATAAAATTATGGCTACAATCATGGTAAACTGCCTCAAACCTATCCTACCTGGATTAATCTCTCAAGAGCATACTGGTTTTGTCAAAGGAAGGAAAATTGTGGATGGGATAGTCACGGCTCAAGAGGTGATTCACTCCCTGAAAACCCAAAAAGCTAAAGGAATGATGATAAAACTAGATCTATCAAAAGCTTATGACCGTCTAAGATGGACTTACCTACAAGGAATCTTGAAAGCGTTCGACTTCGATCCCAGATGGATAAACTGGATCTATTCAATGATATCTACCCCTATGTTCTCAATCCTTCTAAATGGAGCTCTGACGGAGGCTTTTAATGCAACAAGGGGGCTAAGACAAGGTGATTTGATGTCCCCTTTCTTGTTCATATTGGCTGCTGAAGGACTAGGAAGATATGTAAAAGAGAAAGTGCAAGGCGGTCAATTTATAGGTCTGCGAATGTGGGGTAATGATCTGCTGCTAACACATCAATAGTTTTTCGATGACATAATGATGTTTGGGCAAGCAACCCTCAAGGAAGCCAAAGCCCTAATGGAAATATTAAACGATTTCATGAGTGCCTCAGGGACAGATATTAATAAAGACAAGTCGGATATCTTATTTTTCAATACAGCAGCCCAATCCCAAGCTTTTCTAGCAAGAATCATGGGCTTCCACATAGGAAATCTACCCTCGAAATATTTGGGGATCCTGCTAAGTCTTCACCCAATCAAAGTGGAAAACTAGAAGATTCTTCTGGAAAAAATCTAAGGGAGGCTAAAGAATTGGACTTTCAGGACTCTAAATATGGCGAGTAGAGTAATATTGTTGAAGGCAATGCTTCAGTCAATCCCGATATACCAATTATCAAGCCAAGTTGTCCCTAAAACTGTTTGCCAAGGGATGATTGACATCTTCAAGAAATTCCTGTGGCAAGGGCCAAACACAGCTAAAAAATGGGCACTGCTATCTTGGTATTGGCTAAGAAAACCTATCAAAGCAGGAGGGCTGGGTCTCAGAGACCCCTATATTCTAAACTAGGTCATGGGGGCTAAGCTATGGTGGAGATGGATTCAGGGAGGAAGATACCTATGGAAAGAAATTTGGGGGAGAAAATATGGAATGCCAAGATCGAAAGAAGGAAGGCTAAGAGTCTAGGAAAACATAAAGGGGTCGGCCATATTGTTATAGACATATTTGGGCACTGCAACCCCAATAGCTCATGTCCATAAACCAAGGGCTTCTAATCCCCTAAAAGTGTTGTTTCATACCCTAAAGGAACAAGGTTAGCTAATTACATCATTTCCCAGAAGTTCTCCATGAAAAACTGCTCAGAACTAGTCAAAACTAGACCATACAAATTGCTCCATGTTGAGGGTGCAATGCATCTCACATGTTACACACGGGGGGCGTGATGCATACTGAAAATCCCTTCTGTAGGGTGCGATGAGCGAGAGCAAAGAAATGGTAGAAACAGTTTGCTATATGGAAACTCAAATAATCTTCTAGAAAATGCTCATATGACACTTGCCTCTCTGAATTCGCCCAGGGATGAGTAAGAGATCACGAAATCTCCAAGTGGAACCAAGAACTATCAGTGAAATGACACTAATCAAAATCCCAGAAGCTGACTCACTCTCCTACAAACATCTATATATGGATCCCTCATCCTGGAGATCCAGAGGCTGGAATTTTGTAATTTGTAAGGAAGTGTTGTTGGTTTCTCTTTGAAGACATTGTATTGTTGGGTGATATTGCTTTGTATGAGGTGAAGAGGGCTTTCATGCTGGGAGGATGATGTTGGATCAGATAGCTTGGTTGTAATCCTCTCTTCTACTACTTCTATCAATAAAACTATTTGAGTTTTCCTCCATATATTTGTATATCTCTGAATCTTGTATTTGTATATGCATTTGTATGGTTAATGTACCTGATCCTACATTGTTTATGGTTATAGGTCTCTATGCTTTGATGGTATTTTGCTTCTTTGACTCTACAGGTGTTCTTTGAAATGGGACAAGTGAGAAAGGAGTGGCAAAAGCTCTATCAAGGGAGAGAGGAAACAAGCAAGGAGACTAGCGAAAGACTGATGTTGGTACTCTACTTCTCTCTCATCTATCTCTCATAAAGGAAAACACAGGT
This sequence comes from Pinus tabuliformis, assembly GCA_031772625.1. NCBI lineage: Eukaryota > Viridiplantae > Streptophyta > Pinopsida > Pinales > Pinaceae > Pinus > Pinus tabuliformis. The sequence continues at coordinate 291,635,641 of CM062810.1, forward strand.
AACTTTAGCTTGTTTGTTTCTAAGATAGCTACCCATCTTAGTGGGACTAGAAACTCTAAATGGACACTATTTTTCCCGATAACCAAATGGCAACTCCACTGGGGAGTGAATAGTTTGTTTGTTTTGTTACTGTTGTTTGCTTTATAAACTACAGACGGAGCCTAAAGTTAAGCCAGCTAGCCTTCAAACTACTTTTGCTATGCAACTGCAAAGTATATCAACACTGCTTCAGTCAATCTCTGGGTTAGTTTATGAACTGAACGTCTAACTTGCAAACATCCTAAGGGCCCTGGTGGTAGCTCAAATAACCTCATTAGATCAGCCCCTATGCTTTGCGTTTACTGTCTATCATTAGCTCAACCTAAATCCCTGAACTTAGCTGCAAACTGTGAGTGAAAACCAAGCTCAATCTCATCCCTGGACCATTGCACTGTCTCTCATTGGCAATCTAGATGCATCGCACCTCCCGTGTGTTGCAGGTGAGATGCATCCCTGTTTCCCCGTGTTATAGGTGCGATGATTGAGTGAGACTGTTTCTGCCTCCAAATTTTGGTTTTTTCTTCATTGTCTTCAGCTTTATTCAGTAGTTTTGATGTCTATGATCAGTATATCACTATTGAAACCCTCTTCCTTTGCATTATTCAGCCTCCATTGATAAATAATTGTGAATGTTTTTTTATGTATTTTTCATCATTTACAGTTCTCCTTTGCAAATAGTAGCTTAATCGAATTGTCGTCTTTTGATTTGAAAGTGTCGAAACTGTCATTTTCAGTCAAGAGAAAGAGTGTCATCAAGTCTTCCTATTTTATATAGTCATTACACTTTTTCCATTGTACTTGATTTTGGAATTATTTGTATTTCAAGTGTCGAAAGCAGTTTTAAATTCAAAATCGCAAAGTGTCGTCTTAGTCTTCCTTTCGTTTCGAAAAGACAAAATTGTTAGTACTGTTGCTTTGAAAGAAAATAGTTCAGATCTGTATTTAGTTTTCTTTTTGTCATTCTCACATTAAGGAAACTGAAAAACAAATACATGCATGTGCATTTGCATTTAGACTGCATGTGGAAATTGATTTAGGAAAAGTGCATCTAGTGTGTGCTCTCTGCTCTATGTTGAAAGAATTTTATTTCTTTTTCCTTAGTAGCTAGGATTTTCATTGCTAAAAGAAAGTAAACGACTGTTTATCATATTAGATTGCATATTTAGGAATTGTATATCTACATCACGTGGTGAACCTTAAAGGAAAACTTCTTAAGAAATATCAACTATAAAATAAACTTCAATGAACATAAAAACGCTTTGGAACCTAACGCACAACATCTAGAAGTCTAGGCTAGAGACGTATTCCGACGTCGTAAAGCCTAGTAACTATCATTTTCATTTTAGGTTGGGTGATTCCTCCTCTTTGATACGACAAGTGCCAGTACGGACTTGTGCTCCCATGTACCGTCGAGTATATATTGGGAGACCACAATAGGCTATATCCTTTATTCTTAGGAAGCTGTGTCTGCCGCCCTATTGATTGCAATGCACTGAACACAGCATTCAAGAATCTTGACTACCGTACCTTAAAAATTATTCCGTAGTTTTGCGATTGGTTTGGTAATCCCTCTATCTAGATTTCCAAAGTAGTCACTTTCATTCCTTTTCAGACTCCTTAAAAGAAAAGGTCCATCTAGGCACTTGTCACTTCAGGCTCATTAAAAATTGAAGGCGACTAGAGTCATCTTTAGCTTTTTCTCAACTCTTAAAAATTGAAAAAGCAAGTTGTGTCAAAGTGTCATAAAATTCATTTAATTCGGAATAACATTTTCCCCTTTTTATTTTGAGTTGATCAAGTAATCCGCAATCGTGGAATAAAGTCAATCAAAACCCCGTCATTTGTGGAGGCTAGCAATTCAACCGTCTTTGACCCGAGAAACGAAACCATCCCAGTCAAGACAGTCTCGTTTAACTGAGTCCAATTCACATGATTTATTTGAAACTTGCGTTTCAATATCGTCAGAGACTATAGTTACTCCAATTATCTATGGTACATCTGCCTTTACAAAAGAAGTTCCACAGTTACAAGAGGACATTAGAACTGATCCTAGTGTAATGGTAGACATCTCTATTCCTGAAGCAACTCCACCTAGGATTGATCAAGAAACTGAAGTTTACTTACCTGAACATCTGGAAGTTGAATTCCAGAATTCAGAAGGTGTCACCCCTCCAGTATCTGTTACTGCAGAAGCTACACATTCTTCGGCTCCAAAAATATTTTACGAACCTGATGGTCTACCTCTTCCACCTGGATTGATTGCTATAGAAGAGATAGTGGAGGATCTTCCCCCTAGTACTCCAGTGTATTTTGGAACTAGTATCCACTTACATCCTTCTACTACAAAAGTTAGTTCTTTTTCATTGCAAGTTCCTGTCGAATCACCAAGAAATCTTTTGGATAAACTAAACATGTCTGAACAACCATCAACATCTAGGAGTGTGTCAACAGACACAGCTACAGTGGAGCTTCCTACTACTGTTCCTACAGTGATTTCTGGTATACCATCTGTCCCGACAAGTTATCAACAACAAGCCGAAGTCCAATCAGAGACTGTTTCAACGACATGGTCAGTTCTTATTTCTTCATCCGGATTCTCATCTGGTATTTCTTATGTTGAAACTCAACAAGTCGATCCAATATGTCTTCAAAGGCCAATATACCCTTTAAGTACTGGATTGCCACCATATGGGGGCAGTATGCCTTTTCATTGTTCCCTCCTAGAGAACAACCATAGGAGAGTTTACAACAAGATTCAGGTCAAACTGGAATTACATCTAGCTATTGGGTACCAATACTGCCTCAACAACCAAGGGTTGTATATTCAATGCAACCAATCCATCCTGTGTTGAATATTCCCACTACGCCTACAATTGTGACTGTATTGCAAGTACAAGCGCTACGTGTTGTATGTCAACCTCAAGTTTCTCACGTTGCAATACAATAGCCTCTCGTCTCAGTAATTCAATCACAACCTCAGGTTAGTGCCTCCTTATCTGGAGCGACTCAGGCTCAAACAGGTACTATGACTCCACATCTTGGTCAATCATCCAGTATTGGACAACAGAAAATGGTCCAAAAACCATGGCTGGTTCAATACCAACAACCACAATTCCAGCAATCATACCAAGGACCTGAGCAACAAGTCTTTCTAGGTATTTCCAAAGCAGTTATCAACAACCATACTATAATGGTTATGCCCATTAACCTTATCAAAGTTACCAGCATCAAATACATTATGCTGGTATGCAAAGACCTACTACTCAGGCAATTCCATCTTATCCTGGGTATGCTTCGCCCAACCTGAATCAACAGTTTCCCTTTGTAGAAACTCTAGAATTACCAGATCTAAAATGTTTGACGAATGATCCAAATTATTATGCCCCTTGGTGGCCTGCAATTCCTCATAAACTTCCCTCTAATATTCCTAAATTCAATGGAAATCCGGGAGAAGATCCATCGAATCATGTAATGACATTCCATTTGTGGTGTTCATCCAACACCTTGAATGATGATTCGATTAGGTTTTGCCTTTTTCAGCGAACATTAATTGGTCCAGCAGCTAAATGGTATATAGAATTGCCTAGAGCTTCATTTGATAACTTCAGCACCCTTGCCACTACCTTTTTAACCCATTTTCAGTTACCCATAAGGTACGAAACAAGGACAGAACTCCTTACCAACTTTAAATAGATGACAACCACTCACATATCTGATCATATTCATGAGTGGTGGCGTCGTCGAAGAATGGTAAAGATGTATGTTCCTAATCAGCTTTTAGCTGAATGGTTTATAAAGTCATTATTACCCTCTATTACAAAGGATGTGGCTAAGGGAGGAGTTGTCACTGAAGAGCAAGTCATTGCTCATGCACAATATTTAGACTTGATCTATACTCAGTCTGGCACACTCTACGACAAAATTCCTAATGCTCCTAGACTAGAATTTTCCATTCCTCCCCCTCTTAAATCAAGCAAGGCCTCTCATGCTGGCGATGGTATGTTCGATACCACAAGCATGAAAACCGCAAAGGCTACATCTAAAAAAGCCTGTGTAGTTTCCAGTCAAAAAGCAGATGAAGAACGTCTTGCCTGGGAGATTAATGCCGTGCAAAAATCCCAAGCAACCAGGGGGCAAGAAGAAAGGGAAAAATAATAAGAAGAAACAGGAAAATTCACCTCCTGAAAAATCTTCTGAAAACCCTACTGGGCAAAATAAACCTCGTTATCCATGTTACATATGCGAATATGAGCATTTCATGAAAGATTGTCCACATAAAGCTAAGGTTATGAAATTTTTAAAAACTTCAAATACCCCAGCGGTGTTGACTAATCCATTTCCGAGCCCAGAAACAAACCTGGTTGCTATCAATCATGCTTCCCCATCCCAAGTGCTTATGTTATCCATCTCGAAATAGCAAAATGATGCTTTGATATCGACAAGGACTAAAGATTATGGAAATCCACAATCGTCGAATGGCAAGGCTACAAATCAACCAAGAAGTTCGACAATAACTTCGTCAAAAGTTGTTCCACCAATCATTCCTAAATTAACAATAAAACCGCCTAAGGGAGTAGTACATAAATTGACATTTAATCCTCATGCTCGAGTAGCAAAGAATTATAATATAATGGAGGATCTGGCCCAATCGCCATTTGCCATGTCGAAACTTGAAGTACTACATTGCCCATCCCAAAAATAGGCTTTGTTATTAGCGATAGGTGGGATTGATCCAATGGATTCCAATCTAGTGGCCTTTAATCATAAAGGATACGAACCTTAGTTACCAGCATAGCTCCCTTTCCTCATACAGGTAAAAACCCTCAAAAAAATTGTTCATCGAACAATCATTGATGAGGGGGCATCTACCTGTATTATGTCAATGAGTTGCTGGAAAACTTTAGGCTCTCCACCCTTGTCACAATCATCAATGACATTAAAAACGTTCGATGGAAGAACATACATGCTGTATGGGATATTAAGTAACTTGCAAGCTGAACTGGGGGGAAAGAAAAGAGAAATTGAAGTCGAGGTCATTGATGGAAACCTTGACTACAATATCCTACTGGGAAGGCCCTGGATTTATGCTATGGTTGCTGTTGTGTCAACTTATTTTAGAAAGATTGCATTCCCCTTTCAAGGTGGAATTACAATCATTGACCAACTGACCTTCCTCCCCAATAGTTCGCAAGTTACCGGAAGCATTCCATTGATCCATGGAAGTTCTCAATCGCTTCAACATGTCGCAGTAGGTCTCCTAAAAGACTCATTCTTAATGGGTACTTTTTCCCTCTCACCTCCAAGTAATCTGGCAGAAGTGGCCTCAGTGGAAACCTGTCATATGTTATCTTCTACATCATCAAAGATTAAGAAGGACGCTGACCATGTTGTACATTATGTACTGGGGGCATTGGAACCAGATCTTTCCTTCATGACCCCTTATGAGTTGTGATCAAAGGTCGTTAGAGGATAGTTCGTTGACCGGTGTCAACCTCGTTAAAAAATGAAACCAAGGATCTGAGCAGAATTCCTTCTCTTGTGTCAAGCTTGTTAAAAAATGAAACAAGGCTGAGCAAAGTTCCAAGTCGAGTCTTTCACTTGATCTCGTAAAGGAACCTTCATTCCATCCACCTAATTACCGCGAGTAGTCTGGTGAATGTAACGAAGCTTAGGGGGCATGCACCCTTGTCTATTTTGTAGACAAACCCAGCTGTAGAGATAAGTTTCCTTGTAAGTTATGTGATCGGTCTAAGTGACCTTTCACCTTTGTCTATTTGGTGAACAAAGTGTAGGAAGTGTCTTGTCTAAGTATTGATAGAAAATCATCCTACTTAACCACAGTAAGTTTCCATATGGTTACAAGAAAAAATGACCAATTTCATTTATTAGCTTTTTAGCGTTTTAGCTTTATAGTTTGGTCGTTCCTAGCTTACATAAAAAGAAAAAACAAGTAGGTTTACGTGAAGTTCAAGCTCATTAAAAAATAAACCTAATAATGAGCACATGTTTCCCCAGAGTTCAAGTTCATTAAAGAATGAACCCACCTTCAGTAAATAACCATTGCTATCGCATAATTATCAGCTTTCGAACCTTGGTCATGTTCTTACCATCACCTCCATTCTTTTTTAGCCAATCATACGCCTCCATTTGATTTTTTACCCCTTTTGAGGAATAGCTGCGATGAGTGATTCTATTAGCCACCTTCTTTAAACTACGTGATTGAAAAAGTTCCAAACCTTACCTAGAACCAGTTGCTATCCAAAAACATCACTCGTTCCTCAAAAAATGAGTCTCCTTTAAGTTCTTTTCATCTGACTCGTAAAATATGAAAAGATTGCCGAGCAATTGGCCTCTCCAGCTCATTAAAGCGATCGGAAGTGTCATCCCTCCTCTATATTTTAATCTTTTTGGACCTGAGGGATCATTACACAAAAAGATCGAGCGCTTCTCTTGTTCAGATCATTAAAACTATTGAAAATTCATCGCTTTCATGTTATTTTATACTTTTTCCGACATAAGGGATTATATTACGAAAAAGGACTACTAGAGTTGCCTTTACGTCTCTTTTTAGACTTTCTAAAATTGAAAAGGACCGAGTTATCATTGTCGTTAAACTCGTTAAAATAATAGTGAAAAACTTGTCCATGCAAACAAGAGCGATTTTCACTGTCACTAGGCTCGTTAAAACATAGTGATAGGTTTTCCCAAAGGGAAAATTATAGAACAAGCATATGTTATCCTCCTCAAGCTTGACAAAAATAAAGAGGTATTGGTCAGCAATGACTGGGGAAAAAGGGAAGAAAACTTGAATAACTTCATTGGTAGCAGGTCGCTCTTGAACATGACACTTTCATTCCATCACCATGATTGAGTCGGGTTGGGTTATTCCATTTACTGGTCATATCACCATTGGTCCACCGTACCATTGGGGTTAACACTACTAATCCATTTTAGTGTCACTAACATGTTCAAGAGAAGTCGCTCAAAGAATTCACCAACCCAGCTAACACCTCATCTGCTGCAATACCTTAACGCTCCATTCTTTCATGACTGCCACCCTGAATCGTGTATCATCAGGTCGTTTTCACCTCCACAAAAACATTTTCTCCGTTCTATGTCATAGATGTGGGATTCATTAAGGCCCTCCTACAACGGGTTACTTCTTGTCGACATCAGCTCATTATCCAAGAAGTTGACTTAGGAACAACCCTTTCAGTACTTTGAAGCTTGCGTGCCTCAATGTCATGTTTCTCACTTCTTGCGACAGGTTTACATCAATGGCCTTCGACCGAAATATTTTGTGTGGTGTTCGACATCAACTCATGTATTCACACTACGTGAATTGTACTGTAGTACCTTGAAGGTCATTATCATTATCGGTGATTCCTCTCGTGCCTGTTAACAACTTACATCATTGGCTGGTAATCAGGCGATGTCTTTCCATGTTCGACATCAGAACATCTTTTCACATGGATCGACTTTTACTTTGGGTGAGGATTGAACGAGTTTGAAGACCCCGGATCTAGTTTCATCCATCTGGGTTGCGATATATATTTAGGAAAATAAAAACATCAAATGTACATCATAGCGGCACAAATAATCATCCAAACTAAAGGATGATGGCTCTACCAGAATCATCAGTCTGCCACACAGACAATTGTTTGTCTTACGTACATGAAAATGAGTTTATAAAGCTGAGCCTGGGAATGCCTACCTCAGCCAAATCATGAAAATATTATGAAGATAATGTATTGTATTGTATCTTATTACAGGTCACATTCTAGTTCGAAAAACCTTGGATCCTCATGATAAAGCATTTCACCCGACATCAGAAGATTTACGACCTCATGCTTTAGGGGGCAACTGTTATAGACATATTTGGGCACTGCAACCCCAATCACATATGTCCATGAACCAAGGTCTTCCAAACCCATAAAAGTGTTGTTTCATACCCTAAAGGAACAAGGCCAGCTGATTACATCATTTCCCAGAAGTTCTCTCTGAAGAACTGCTCGGAATTGGTCAAAACTGGACCATACAGACTGCTCCATGCTGAGGGTACGATGCATCTCACCTTTTACACACAGGGGGTGAAATGCATACTAAAAAGCCCTTCTGTAAGGTGTGATGAGTGAGAGAAGACAAATGGCAGAAGCAGTTTGCTCAAAGAATCTTCTAGAAACTGCTCATATGACACTTGCCTCTCTGAATTCGCCCAGGGATGAGTAAGAGATCACGAAATCTCCAAGTGGAACCAAGAACTATCAGTGAAATGACACTAATCAAAATCCCAGAAGCTGACTCATTCTCCTACAAACATCTATATATGGATCCCTCATCCTAGAGAGCCAGAGGCTGGAATTTTGTAATTTGTAGGAAGTGTTGTTGGTTTCCCTTTGAAGACATTGTATTGTTGGGTGATCTTGCTTTGTATGAGGTGAAGAGGGCTTTCATGCTGGGAGGATGATGTTGGATCAGACAACTTGGTTGTAATCCTCTCTTCTACTACTTCTATCAATAAAGCTATTTGAGTTTTCCTCCATATATTTGTATATCTCTGAATCTTGTATTTGTATATGCATTTTTATGGTTAATGTACATCTGATCCTACATTCTTTATGGTTATATATCTCTATGATTTGATGGTATTTTGCTGCTTTGAGTCTACAAGTGTTCTTTGAAGTGGGACAAGTGAGAAAGGAGTGGCAAATGCTCTACCAAGGGAGAGAGGAAACAAGCAAGGAGACTAGCGAAAGACTAAGGTTGGTACTCTCTACTTCTCTCTCATCTATCTCCCATAAAGGAAAACACAAGTAACTTTAGTTTGTTTGTTTCTAACATAGCTACCTGTCTTAGTGGGACTAGTAGCTCTGAATGGACATGAGTTTTCCCGATAACACGTATGGAATCTGGCATCTGAAAACAAAGAACTAATAAGAAATCATAGTCTCTAGGAAATAAGGGGAGGAGACAAAGACAAATTCTGGAAAGAGGTGTGGCAGTAGAGAGAGAAATTACATAGTAGGCCAGACCTTGTGGAAATATGCCAATTTACCAATAACCCTGCAAATAAGACGGTGAAAAATTATTGGGGAACGGATACAGGGGAACACTGGAGAAAATGGAAGCAGAAACAAGATTGGTCGGGTGCTCCAAAATCGATTCAATTAGAGACTTACGAGAAGTAGATGGAGTCCCGAAGAATATCAATATCGGAAGGATCAGATATAATAAGGTGGGGATATAGAATAAAAGGGATGTTCACCATCCAAGAAGGATACCACCTGCAAGCAGCACACCATCAACAACAAGGGCCACCCATATGGGAACGAATCTAGAAGGACAAACTATGGCCCAAAATAGATTTTTTCCTTTGGATAGTCTAGCATGATAGAGCACTCACTTGGGACCAGCTACAAATAAGGGGGATGCAAGGACTATCAGACTGCTGCGTATGTGAAAGACAAATGGAATTAATGGAACACTTACTAAACGCCTGCAGTTATAGTGAGGTTCTATGGTAGTATCATGAGCAGCTTTTTGGCCATAGAGACAAGGATCAAACAAGTATGAAATTAACAATGGAAAAATGGAGAAGGAAGCCTTACAAGAATCCCATCCTGAACTGAGCCTGGTAGATATCCCTTGGATTCCTACTCTGGAAAGTGTGGAAGGAAAGGAACAAAATAATTTTCAAAGGGAAAAGAGATCAATAGTATAATTATGGGGAATGACAGCCCATAATATCTAAGAAACGATTCTAGCAAAGATATGGTACCTAGAAGATTGGGAAACCAACCTACAAGAAGGTTGTATACTGGCAAGGTTAAGCCTAAATCCCAGCATGCTGATGGATAACTCATGGAAACAAAAACCTACTCCCAGTGACTCCCCAACCCTCTTCATGTTTCCCCAGGAAGAGTTCATCAAACTAAACTTTGACGGAGCAGCTAAAGGGAACCTAGGGGCTGCAGGTTCTGGAGGGGTGTTCCAAGATTACCAAGGCAACACCATTCGCCTGTACGCCATGGATTATGGCATAGCGAGTAATAATGAAGCAGAGCTCTATGCATTAAAGTGGGGGTTAGAAATCACCTGGAGAGAAAGGTTTCAGAGAATAGAGGTGGAAGGAGACTCGAGACTAGCAATAGAGATGGTTAAAAAACTCCAGCAAGGAACCAGATGGGAGAAGATAAGCCAAAGTTGGAGGACGACATGGTTGGTTCAAGAAATAGGAAATCTAATACAAAGGATAGACTACATTGTCCCAACACATGTCCGTAGATCGAGGAACGTGGCAGCAGACAGCTTAGCCAACTGGGGGTGTGGACACACTGGTAGCAACCTTGATATAAGGGGCGACGAGTTAAGTTGAATGGGAGGAATGAGCAGTCTAGACGAAATCTTGAGAATATACAAGGAAAAAGGAGAAAACCCCTAATTGGGGTGTAATGGGCCATGCAGGATAGAAGGGAGAGAGGCTAGACAAATGTCACGGTGGGTTGAGGAAATAGAAGCCGACCAGATGGCACGGCGGGCAAAGGGAAGAGATGTCGATCAAGGGCCACGGGACTTGGAAAGTGGAAGTGGAGGACCAAACAACTCAAGGCAGAAATAGTTGTCATGATAGGAAAAGGAAAGAGACGTCGGCCAGATGGCACGACGGGTAGAGGGAAGCGGGCTTGGACAGTTGGCAAGGGAGCCGGCAAGTGGCGAGGGAGAAATAGGAAACTCACAGCAAGAGCATTCGACAGTAGGCATGTATTAATGAATGGAATTTATTGCAAGGTAAGTGGGCTCCCATCCCAAGAACCACATGTGAAAGGAAGTGAGGCAGCCAACAGAGAAAAGCATGCGGCAAGTTTCTCGGAAGGGAGGCTGGGTAGGTGGATGAGAAAATTAAAGGGAAAGGTGGTAAGGTCAAGGGGAATTTGCATGGAGGGAGAGAAGGCAGGAGTTGGAAAGCACCGAGTGTTGGGGGACGTCGAGCAACGTTTAATTTTTGCCTATAAAACCTAGTATGTGCTCCTTGCCTTCCCTTGCATTGGTTCGGAAAATATGAATTGGCATCTGCGAATATTACAGTTAGAAAGAAGCATAGTAATGAATCTTGTAGATGATTACTGGTTAATAATTATGGTGCTCCCTGTCGATTTTAGAACTGAAGCCTCCTAGTATCCTTGGGTTATTGGCCTGTCAACCTGGGGTGGGATAGACTGGTTATCCATCTGGGGAGGGGGGGAAGGGACATCTGATTCTTGTCTTAAGGTAGCTAGGTCTTGGGGCAGAAGGAGAATGCTGGGTCAAATTGATGCTACCAACAGCATCATCCTGAGTGGTTTCAACTGTGTCTGTATGAAGAACTTATTTTGGCAGTTAAGGATGGGTATGTGGATTGAGAGGGAAGGAATAAAAGAAAACTGCAAGAGGTATGACTCATTACCTGACCTTGGTGCCTCCTCCAGCCTGACGGTCTGGCTACAAACCCTTAGTACAGCATCGATGCAAGACCTGGAATGCACTCGTAGAAGAGGGTGTAGTAACTGGCCCTAAAACCGAGGAGGGGAGAACGTCCAAATTGGGCTTTAGATCAGTTCCACTAAGGGGATTTACTAGCGAAGGTTATGAATTTCATGACTTGGGGACAAAATTGTCGATTGATGGGAAAGTGAGAAGCATTGTCTTTCCCTCTGGGTTGGCAATAATCAGGAAAGAAAGAATTCTAGGAGACCAGTTGGCAGGGTTGGTAGCATAGGATGTTGGAGGCGCAGGGTGGTCTTGCGGGAGTCGGACAGAGGGGCAATTCAACTGCTCATGGGCAGCAACCTAGAAGATGGAGTTGTCACTATCTTGCAAAACCTTGAGGGAAGCGAGTGGAACCTGGGTGTCGACTAGGGTAAAAATAGTAAAGAGGGCATGGAGCAAATGAAAGAGACTACTCCTGAGCAGTCTTATCTGGAATTGGGAAGCATGCTGGGAATTCCGAAAGGAACAAGGCCAATTCTCAGGCCAAGTATCAAAGCAAGAATATGAGGAATTATGTCAAAACCAAGACCAAATTATAGAGCATAAATTATTATGTGTCCACTATGGAAAATTTGATTACGGTTCATAATGTTTTAATTATGGTTTCTGTTATAGGTAGCTTAAAAACTAGTGTGCAGAAGACTCTGATGGCACAACACTTGAACCACACCAGTGAGTACCAAGCCCCGGTCTGGGTGCACCACTCGGTTAGGAAAGAAAAAAAACAGCGAGAAGAGTTGGATGGCGAAGGAAGGAAACCAACAGGGAAGGAAAGGGAACAAAAGACTAGGAAAGATAGAGAAAAAGATGAAAGGCCTGGAACCGACTACAAGCAAAGAACTGAGGAAAAGAGGAAGGAAAATAGGAAAGGAAAGTATGCAGAACCTCATCAACACATACTACGTAGGAACCCTAGCCAAGGTGAAAGTTGTCATCTCTGAATGGGAAAGAGAACTAAATGCTAACATCGAAAATGAAGAGATTTAGGTAGAGGAATGGGAGACAATATTCAAAGATCCAAGCAATAGCAGAGGCCGCCAAACTTTGTTTCAACAGACCATCTAGTAGTTTTGGGTTATGAAAAACATCTTGGCTCGAGCTATGACCACCTATAAGGAAAGAGAAGATCTGGATAGACCAACAGAACCAAGTCTGAAGGATCTTCAGAGGGAGATACAGTCTGTCCAAATGCAGTTGTACCAAAACAACCTCTTCTTAAATAGGGTCAAACAGAATCTCCAGAATATGATGCGAAGCAAAGTTCCGGGATCAAGCGCGAAAGCCCTAGCCCCAGTCGATTCTTCAGATGAATGAAGCAGTCCTAATAGTTAATTTTTGTTTTGATGATGGTTAGCATTTACTTTTTCAGCATGATGCATATAGAAGATAAAGTCGCCAATGTAGCATGGATGATCATAATAATTTTTTAAAAATTTTGGACAACGTTTGATGCAGACAAGTGGCCAACAGACCTAGTTTCCTATGGGCAGGTTGAGGCCACCTGCAATTTTGTTGAAACCAAACTTTTTATTATAAAATATTAATAGAAAAGGGGATCTACCAAGCTTACACACAAAAGAAACTTTTTCACCACCTACACCACCTCTTGATGATTTTAACCCCATCCTTATACCTCCTATGACTTTCCACCAATCCCACATGTAATAATGAGGTCTCAAAGAGGAATTAAATGACTGATGTAGGAAGAGGATTCCTCTTGTAGCAGCATGTACAGTTACAACAGAAATCATCAACAATTTTTTCCACCCACAAAGAAGAAGATCTAGCCACCTTGAGCATCACGAAGCCATTTTTGAAGTTGAGAAGGGACACATCCTCCTTAGGAAGCAGTCCATCCACTCCACCAATATAAGATGGGACACTGGGAAGAAACCTACACAATAAAGAATATATCATTCAAAGGATCATCAAGCTAAGAATACATGTGCAGAAGCAAACAAAGGAAACCAACACCTTCAAGATCATCAAATTATGAATTCTAGCTCTAGAATGCAAGCATATCCAACAAATTGACATCATAGGTAGGTACAGGTATGCAATATTCTCCGCTTCTTCTCTTGAGAGAGTTATGGTTAGAAATTTGTTGTCAATGAATAAGAGATGAGGTTTTATAAACTAAGGATGGGTCAAATGTATCAGTCACCCTCAACCAGTTAAGTAGCATCCTCCCTCCTCACTTTCCATACAATTTCATAGTACATGCATCATGTAGGAAAAATCTATGGAGGTAAATTCCTTTGGAAAATTTATTTTCTTATATAAGAGGGGCAAGGAAAGAGCAGAGTAAGTCTTTCATTGAGATGTGGGGTATCATTCTTCTCTTTCCCTAACCAAATATCAACCACCCTATCTCTACCTCTGCACCTAGACTATTCAAAGAAAAATATTGGAAATTCCTTTCAAATCATTTAAAGAGACAACATTAGGAGCCATGGGGAGGAGGTTTCAACCAAAGGGGAAGAAAATTTTAACATCCATGAGAAGGCCAACCACTAGAGTGGCCCCAGCTAAGCAACTCAAACCACAAACTACCATGCTATAGGAGAAAACAAGCCTACTACGGGAGAAATAGGGTTGCTACAGGAGAAACAAATTTGCTACATGAGAAGACAATGTGTTAAAGGAAAGTCCATAGAGTTGCTAAAACCCTGATTTTGAGCAATGTTACCCTAGATTTGAAGAGGTACATTTAAGAGAAGGGTAAGTACACATTTTTCTCTGCAATTTGTGGACAAGAAACTGCAAAACCTCTCATTCCTTCAACAAAAAATTTGATTGTAGTTTGAGAATAAAAAAATTGAATGAGAATGTTTCTTTTAAATTAAGAAAGATAAGAAAGGAAATGGAATTGTTTTTTAGTTGAGTCTAAATTTTTCTTTCCTCTAACCAGTATGGATAAAATTGCTCTTTTACCCCTGTAGCAGATTGAGAGTATTGGTTTGCCAAACTTTGGAAAATCACAGTGACAATCATGGGGGGTGATTTCAATTAAAGAGATTCAATATACTCATCAAGGATGCTAATTATCACATATGTTGTGGAGAATGTTCAAAAAATTGTATCATGGGAAAACATTGTGGACATTAATAAGGAGACTTTTCTTAAGACACAAGCACAAGCTTAATTAGAACTTGAAGAAAAGGATGGATCTACAGAAGAAGGAGCTGAAGAAGAAGATGAAGAGAATGGAGCAAGAGAAGATGTGCCAAAATTCCTTCTAAGGTAGCTTGGGATGTTGAGGAGGCCACCAGGGCCATGAATGAGGCACACGTACGTCACTAAGTTTCTTAAAGGACGAAGAACTATTTCAACGGAGGGGACAATGGGCCTCCAAATTAGACATAAATTAAAGCCGGTCTGACCATCCTCCAGCACATTAAACCTCTCTTTTTTGCATTATATGAAATATTGTTAGCTTTAATATTTTCATTAGGAAAGTTTCGAGATAATTTCATATTTGTGCCTAATATTATTTATTTTTGTAAAATATTGTGAGAATATTGGGTGGATTATGAAGATTTGGAGGATGAGATAATTTAGGGACATTCTCCCTGCTACAGGAGGATCAATATTGGATAATAAATCAACATGATATATTAAATTATTGCACAAATTTTGGAACTACACTGATTGAGAAAATATAGGAATGTGTTCCCTGTCATTTAAGGCAAATTCCTTGTGATGGGAACCAAATCCACTATTTGAGGGATTTTGGAGGGGAAAGATTCCTCCTTTGAAGGAAAATGATTCCCCATAAATTTGTAAGAGTATAAATTCTAATATTCCTCTAAGGGCATGTATTTCTTAGTTTCTTGTGGAGAAAACCTGTATTTTTGTAGCTTCACTTTCATATCTAGTAGGGATGTACTTGGATTGATTTAAATAATGAATCTTTGTGCCAATTTTGTTTCTAAAGCTTGTTATCCTTCACGGGAATCTGAGTATCCTTGGGCTTGTCCATCCCAAAAGCCTCAGATCCATTTTGTATAATTTTCTTTTCTTCTTTTCACTTCTTATTCACATGCATATCTTATTTTTGTTTTTCTTATTTCTACATTTAGTATAGATGCTTTAATTTGTTATAGGATTGGGTTAAATGATTGAAGTAAGTTATTTTTAGGTTATTTATAGGGTCACAAGCATGATGCATCCTTAGAACAACTTTTAAAATTTATCTTCATCACTGAGCTACTTGGATTGGTTTACTAGTTCACAAATCTAGAATTTCTAGAAGTCCCTTGTAACAAAATAGTAGTAACTTTCTGCTATTTTTAAGAACATGTTAATGAATTTAATTTGAGTTTATCTGACTTGTATTAGGTCATAAAATCATTCAATTTAACAAAAATAAGTACCCCATTTCATTTTCACTTGATTAGGTTAGGCTTTTGATAAGTTAACTAGCTCACTAGTTCTTGAATTTCCATATTTAGAGTAGTAATTTTCTGATATTTTTTAGAACATCCTAACGGGGGTATTTTGGAGTGATTCCACTTGGAATGAAGACCTAATACATCCTATTTAATAATAAAAAACCCATCCCATTTGAATTTTATTTACTTGAGCATTTAACAAGATTCTCACTCCTATAGCAATGCAAGTCTCTTGTAGCAATTGCCTGTAACAAACATGTAGCATCACTTTCCTTCACTAGTTTTGATACCCACTACAACTTTGACTTAGTATAGATGAATAATTAATCCTAGGCTATAAATACATGATTTTGGAAGACAAAATACCTATTAGGAGTTTCCTTTTCACCCCTATAACACATCTCAACAATTTGGCTTAATGGACAAATTTATGAATTGGATAGCATAATAATGATTTCCTAGATTTCCACATGAAGTATATAATGAACTTTGACAATGGATTTAACCTCTTTGGAATGCAGTAATTGATTACATTATCTTTCCTTCATGCATGTTATATTAGTTTAGTTTTTTTTTCTTATGTTAAAAATAAGTTCCCTTTTTAATGCAACTTTCACATTCTGCAATTAGGCTAGTGTTTGATTTCCATTTCTGCAATAAGGGTTAGTGTTTACATTTGAGAAAGTAGCATTTCCATTTCTGAAATTAGTTTAAGATTTTATTTCATGACATTTTCTCCATTGAATCATATCAATGAAAGAAGGACACATTGTATGTTGCACATATAGTGCCAACACCTCTTAAGTTTGTACAAAACCCGGGTTGATAATTTAAGTTGGTAGCCTTGGGAGTTGCATCATTCTTGTTGCAATACCTAGGATTATCACTTTTTAGCCATCTCGAGACCCTCATAACCCTTTTCTATAATTTTATTTTCTTATTTTCACTTTTTATTCACATGCATCTGTTATTCTTGTTTTTCCTATTTCTGCATTTAGTATTGATGCTTCTTTTCCTATAGGATTCGGTTAAATGATTGAAGTAAGTTATTTTGTAGGTTATTTACATAGACACGAGGATGATGCATCCTTATTAAAACTTTGAAAATTCATCTTCATCAATGAGCTACTTGGATTGGTTTACTAGTTCACAAATCTAGAGTTTCAGGAAGTCGCTTGTAGAAAAATAGTAGTAACCTTCTGCTATTTTTTAGAACTTGTTAATGAGATTCATTTGAGTTTAATCCACTTGTATTATGTCATAAAAAAATTCAATTTTATAATAAAAAATTACCCCATTGAATTTTCACTTGATTAGGTTAGGCATTTGATAGGTTAACTAGCTCACTAGTTCTTGAATTTCCAATTTTTAGAGTAGTAATTTTCTTCTATTTTTTAGCACATGTTAACAAGGGTATTTTTGGAGTGATTCCACTTATAATGGATAACTTATACATCTGAATTAATAAAAAGAAATATTACATCCCATTTGAATTTTATTTACATGGGAATTTAGCAAGATTCTCGCTCTTGTAGCATTACAAACCTCCTGTAGCAATCATCTATAGCAAAGATGTAGCATCACTTTCCTTCACCAGTTTTGATCCCCACTGCAAATTTTACTTAGTATAGAGTAATAATCACCCCTAGGTTCTAAATCCATGATTAGGTAGACGTAAGGACCACTCTAGACCCCTCCTTCCTCCACTGCAAGCACAAAACAACAAATAGAGTTAGGAAGCAATTTTCACTTTTGAAACTCTTCAATGCAAGTGACGTAGGCTTCATTTATGAATTTCCTAGTTATGTGTCATAGATTAAATTTATTCTTCCCAAGAAATTTGAAATTAGATTAACAATTTCCTTTTTTCAAATAGAATAATTGATTTTATTTTTTTTTCAATTAGAGTAGCATGGTTTATTTTTGCAACTAGTCTATGTTAGATTTTATGACATTCACTTCATTAGATCAATGAAAGAAGGACACATTGCATCTTGCACATACAATTTCTACACCTCTTAATTTTCCATGAACCATGGGTTGACAATTTAAGTTGGTAGCCTTAGGAATTTCAAAATTCTTGTTGCAATACTGGGGCTCATCACTTTTTGGCACCGTTGTTGGGGAGGTGGCAAAGTATGCATTGTTTTCTACCATAGTTGATTAATTTCTTTTACTTCCTGAAAGAAAAAAAATCATTAGGCATATTTCATTTGAAAAACAAAAAATTGCATTGCATTAGCATTCTTATTCAAACAAAAAAATAAAAATACTTTTCCAACACCAAACCCCCCCATTTAATCTCATGGTGCAGTAAGAACAACATCACCATCCACTTTTGCACATAGAAGAAGAAGAGGTGGTAGAGAAGATAGAAGAAATGGATGGAGATGATAAAAATGAAGAAGATCCTCTTGTATTTCCTATTCAATATATTGATTTCAGTGTTCATACGAAGAACATCCCTCCATCTTTCCTTCCCAACTTGCATGGTACGAGGTCATAGGACCCAGAAACCTTTCTCTTTGAATTTGAAATCTTTTGTAGATCTTATGGTTATTTACTAAACACTCAAAAGTTGAGATTGTTTCTAGAAACATTGAAGGATAGAGATCTTAAATGGTTCATGAGTTTAGGGACTAATTCAATAAGATCATGGAATGATATGCAAAAGATATCTCTAGAGAAATATAAGGATCATAATATTATAGAACAAATCTTTAGGATAAGTCAAAAATGATATGAGATCCTTGAGGATTTTATAGGGAGGTTCATGTATAATGTTAAGAGGGAAAAATTACATCATTTAGGATCTGACACACTAAAAACCCTTTTACTTAGAACAATTAGGGATGAGTTGATTTATCTCCTTGATCTCATGAGTAGAGGTGATGTATACCAATTATCATTTGAAGAAATTTGTGAAACATGCAAACACATATCAAGAGGAAGGGTTAGGGTATGTAAATCAAAATCAAGATCGATAAGTCAAGATAAACTTGGAAATTTGATTGATGACTTTAAAACATAAATTCTTAGCAATCTAAGAGAACAAGTAGAAATGTTAAAAATGCAAGATGAGGAAAAATAAGATCTTGATATTTTTGTTGTCCATGCAGAATCACATGTTAAATATTTTCCATCATTACCAAGGTTGAAGGAATTTTACGAAGAGTACAATGGAGCAAGTCAATCACCAAAGAATTTATGTTATGTAGCTCCATGAGGACCATGGCAGCCTAGTCAACCTAGTACAATGCAAGAACCTAATTCATAATT
Source organism: Pinus tabuliformis (assembly GCA_031772625.1). Classification (NCBI taxonomy): domain Eukaryota; kingdom Viridiplantae; phylum Streptophyta; class Pinopsida; order Pinales; family Pinaceae; genus Pinus; species Pinus tabuliformis. The sequence goes on from CM062810.1 coordinate 291,654,879, forward strand.
TCAAGGTTATGCACATCCATCTCAAAGTAATTGGAGCACACCCATTCCTTGGCAACCTTCGCCATCTCAACACCAACATCAATGTTAGCAACAAGGTTGGAAATAAACTTATGGGAGAAATCCATAATGTCCTTAATATTTTATGTAATATCCTCCATACCTAACTCCATGTTATCCCTACCATCCACCTCCACCACAACTACAACCCCAACTACATCCATCTCAAAGATCCACTCCCAATCAACTACCTATACCACCATTTCCAAACCCACACAAGGAAGTAGCTCAACCCACTTACAATGTTGAGGTACAACACTTCCTAACATCTCCTCTTAATCTCAATGGTATTCATCTTAACTTGGTAAGAGTATTACAAAAAGAAGATTCTCTCGATGTCATTGAAGGACAAAATTTAGAAAAAAGGATTCAAATGAGAAGATCAAAGAATCATGTGTTTCACTTGATGAAGAGAAAACATCAAAATCAGAGATTGAGAAAGTTCCCTCATGTTTTCCATCAGATCCTCCATGTGTTCAAGAGAATAATATGCAAAAACAGGAAGATTTGAATTTCATGGTAGAGTAATACATGAAGAATGATCCAAATAAGAAAGCAAACCAAGGGAATCAAAGATATATTGAGGTTTGGTTCCAGAAAATCAACAAGATGGAGCATCACTCTCTTCTTAAATAGTGCTTGATATTGTGAAAGTCAAAGCATTTGGTCTCTAAAATTCAGGTACATGTCAAAGAATATATTTCAAGTCTACACATGAGTTTATCTATCATCTTAATGTGCACATGGATCCATTGGAAGTATTCCTATACTTGAAAGAGATTTTGTTTTATCAAGTAAAGTATGATAGAAAAAGAAATTAAAAAATAAGAGGAAAAATAAAATCTCAGTTGAAAACCTCCTTTGAGGCGTCTGAGGTTGGCTCATTGATAGAAAACCTCCATGAGGCGGTCAATTAGTTGGAAAAATAGAAAAAAGAAAAAGAAAAGATCCTAAGTGAAAACCTCCTTTGAGGCGCCTATGCAGACCTACTAGTTGTAAACCTCATTGAGGCAGCTAATAGGCCTAAAAGAAAAGAAAAATTAAATAAATCTTTGCTTCATGTATCTCTCTCTGATGAATGCAGGTTCTCTCCAATTTTTGCAAGCAACAAAAACAGGTTAGCACCAAAAGAAAAAGTAGGTCAAAAGTCTAGTCAAAGGAAGTCAAACTTTGGCTTTCTCCTCCTTTCGTCACATGCGCCAACAGGACCAAGGCCATTTCAATAAATCACCCTCATCCATTTCCAACATTCATTCATCATTCCCAAGCCTTTCTCATGCATTTTCTTCGTTGTCCTAAAATGCTACAGGAGGGCTCTCTTTTGCTACAGGAGACCAAAATACATAGAGAAAAAAATTGTTTTTATTATATATTGGAAATAATGCATCCATTGGCCATGTTGTTTCACGGGGAGATGCATATGGATGATGGTAACATGCTCAAGAAATTTCAGCAAATTCCAGTGCACACATTTCAAGAAATCAACCTCCATCACCTACAACCATTTTTATGTTTTTTCTCAAGATTCATGCATCCATTGGCCAAGATATTTTATGGGGAGGTGCATAATGATGATGAAAACATGATAAAAATAATTCAAGTCAATCCAGTCTACCATTTGAGATATATGGATAAAACATTTATGCTACAAGAGGTTGTCCTGAAATGCTTCAGGAGAGACCAAAATTGCTATAGGAGGAAAATCTAATTGGAGAAAGAGGCCAAAAGTTCATGTATTCTTTAGGAAATGTTGAGATAGGTCCACCATAGCCTCATAATTCATTTTCCACACCACTTTACGTCTTCTCCACTCTCATTTTCATCTATGTCCATGAAAAGAACCCATTTTCACCCCTTCTTCCATCCCTTCCACCACAAAAAAGGCCTATGATCCTTGTCAATGTATTACTCATGAATTATCAATGTTTTTTAAAGGAATAAATTGAAGGAAATTGTGATATTAGTAGGGTCTATGTGACTTCTACAGGAAGACACAAAGTCCTATAGTAGTCTGCACATCCCTTTCCGGACCATAGCTAGAGTTCCAGATCCAGAAATCAACCACCATGGAGAATTTGAAGATGATAACTTATGTTATCACTCAGAATTTTCCTTAGAAGTTATCAAAAGAAGGAAAATACCGAGGTAACCACAAACCAGTATTTTAAGTATAGGCTCTAGCCAACCTATGACTCAGAGACGGCTCTCTTTATATAATTTAGCTTTGTTTATTCTAGTATTTTAGGCTAGTTCTTAATATTCATTAGGATTTTGGTTTTCAATTGAAGGTTGGGTGGTGGAATTCTTGGAATAGATGGATAGAGCAAGGTCTTCAAGCCATTGGGCTATGGAGTCAACAAATGGATAGCAGAACTAGATCATTTCATTAAAGGGAATGTTCACATGGCATGCTAGTAAAGTAAAGTGCAAATCTTTAGGCCGAATGGGTGAAATAATCCTAACCAGGGTGAGAGAGCACTTAAGAATCCTCAGATCGGGGTTAGAATGAAGAACAAAGGATAATCATGAACAAAGGGAAATTAAGAATCCTTTGCTATAGATCATGAGGGATTACCTAAACTAAGGAGCAATCAAGAATTCCTTAACTTAGATTTGTGAAGAAAACATACAATATGCATAACAGTCAAAACAGAGTGCAGTTAAGCAATTTCTGAGATATCATTCCATGTTATAACATTCAGATTTTTAAAGATACAAATAAGACTATGGAAAAACTTAAAGAAAAACAACATTGAACGTGAGAGAATACTTATTTGAACTTTGCTTTACACAAGAATCTAGTGAAATATCTAATCTTTATTCCTTGATCCAGCAAGCTGATCCAGTCATTGATACAATAGAATTTGAGACTTAAAAGAAATAAGTCTATAGAAATGTTTTTGAATCCACACCTACATACTTCGATTTGTGAAGTATTTATACAAAAATTATTTACAAAATATCTCAAAACAACTTGAGATTTAATCTAGGAAATACAAATATCTTCTTGCAAGAAGATAGAGACAACTATTGAACTGTTTCATGCTGTCCCTTTTATTATGGTTGTGCTGGCCTTTACAGTTGAAGTAGAACCCTTTATGCTGGCTGATAGTTGTAGTGTTTTTATGCTGGAATATTCTTCAACTTTACCTTTCAGCTGATACACTTTGACCCTGATACTCTTTGACCCCGATGTGCTTCTTTTAATTGTTTTACCTGGTTGTCAAATTTTTAATGTGCAGTAACTTTCTGTTGTAAATTTATCACAGTAAATCAATCATTGTCTCCCACCATTCTGCATCAGGTAATTTTACATTTATCATTCTTCTGTAAATTTCATCGACTTCAGTATATTTGGAAAAATTTGGCTTGGTGAGGAATAAATGTTTGATCTCATGCTCCAGGAAAAACAAATTTTCAAATGTGTTATACAAGACTTTTCCTGTTGGCAATGCTTTTATGGATGAAGAGCTAGCTTGTTCCTTAGCCAATTGTCTAAGCCTATTGCCATAGTCCAATTGTGTCATAAGTTTGTCATTGATAACCATAGGACTGGGCAGACCTTTTTCCCTCAAAATCTGGAATTTAGCCATGAATCTATCAATGGCTATCTGCATGTTGTGGCACTTTTCCTCTAAGTTGAGCATAAGGTTCCTTTTGGAAAGAACCTTCCTTATTTCTAAAATGGCCTCATTCCTATCTTCTATATTTAGCTCATGGAGCTCATATCTATTCTTGTTGTTGAGGAAGTGGATGAGTCTATTGGCATCCTTTTTCTTATCTCCCAACTCCTCCTTCACTTTCTGTATATCTTCTGTAGCTATCTTCACTAACTTTGTTTGTTTAAAAATAACTTGGATTGATGGCCAAATATCATTGGTAGAGTCAATGAAATTGGCCCATAGCATTTCCTTGGTCTGCCCAAGTGGTTTCCCTAGAGTTAAGTCTTTCTCCAAGAATTTGATTCTTTCACTCATCCTCTGGGATTTCTGTGCTTCTTCTTTCTACTTGAGTTGGGAAAGCTTGCAGTCAATTTCTAGGATTTCCACCTTTTCCTTTAACCTTTTCATTTCAGTAGCCTGTATAGATATTTCTTCCATGGCTTTAACTAGTTTTGTTGCTTTCTCTCTTGATGCACCAGTTGTTGTTGTAGATTCTGTTGTTATTGGTAATGTTGTGGCAGGTTGAGCTATTGGTGCTAAAGATGCTACTAGGGTGGAGGGAATTACTGTGGATACTGTGGGGATAGAATTTGTTGAAGAAGTGGCCACATTTGCCTGTTTTAGTTGGATTAAAGCATCCAATTCTTTTTCATTTTCTTTCAACTGATCATTTAGCTTTAAAACTAAGTCCATGGGTTCTTCCTGCCCCTGTTGGGCTTCTAGGACTTCTAATGGCTGTGTATGTTGTAGCTAGGGTATCTTTAGTTTCTTCTTAAGTGCAGCAATATCATCATTTTTCTTCTTAATAAGCTTCTTTGTGGCTTTTATATCCTTGGGATCGTGTCCAATTCAATTACTAAGTCCTCTAAGGACTTGATCCTTGTATCCTTGGCCTGTGATGAGGCCTTCTCCAATTGCAATTGTGTAGATATGTTGTTCAAATAATGTTGTAGCTGATGGGTAGCTATGGCCTTCCCTGTCAAGGTGGAGTATATCATCTCCCCAACCTATTTATGTAGTTCAATCTGGTCTATGGGATGAATATCCCTTGCCAACAATTCAAAATACGCCTTCTTGAAATCTAATGCTGCTTTGGGCTATTGAGTTGTAGGCTTGATAAAGGTCATCTGAAGCTTTCCCTCTTTAATGTCAAAGGTTGACATTAGCCTTGTTTGATTGGTGGGGGTTAGTTTCAGGTACTGGGCATAAGTTTGGCCCTTAAGCCTCTCATTTCTTGCTTTTATTTCCTTGTACCTTTCCTTGATATGTTGGTCTTTATCAATAGGAATTCTAAAGGAAGACACTTCAACACTAAGCTGCCTCTCCAACATCTAAGTTTGTGATGTGGAAGTGTCTTACATGCCTTCAAATGGGGTGATAAGCCTGCTTCTATTTCCTTTTGTACTTGTGACCTCTGCTGACTCTTCTGTGTATTCCTGTTCAGAGACAAGATTCATCTTCTTCCTTTTTGCTTGGCTAGTTTCTGCATGAGATTATGAGGTTGCTCTCACTGATGTGGTGGCATCCTCCCTACTTATTTTTAGGTTTTTATCCTCATTTAGAGGAGTCTGCAAAATTGGAGGGGTACTCATGGTTGTCTTTGGTTGTTCTAATTGCTCTGACACTTGCAGGAAAGAACCCTCATCAAGTTGTTTTTCTGGATCAATGAGAGCATTCTCTATGTCTACTCTGGTGCTATCTTGGTCCACTAGAGTACCTTCCACCATTCTGATTGGTTGGCATAGGCTTCTATTTCAGGTATGGGATGGTGAATGAAAGGTCCTAGCTTGACCCTTTGTCTCTTCTTGGTGATGACTTCCAAAGGGTCATATCTCCAAACAAAACTTCTTTGGAACTTCATGTTCTACAATATTAAATCTGCTTCTTGGCCTGCCTCCCTAGAGTTGCATATGAAGGGGCCTATTTGGTATGTTATTTTGAAATTGGCCTTCTTATTTGCATTGACAAAGTTTATCTCATCTGCATTGATAATTTTTCTGTAGTATTCTAATGCAAACAACCTCATTGGGAGGTATCTTGGTAGTTTGTATGGTGCCAGCATGCAACCATAAATTCTAATTTCGGTGTGGCTTTGGTACAAGTACCAATCGCCCACTTTGATCTGCTTGGACAGTTGAAGAACTCTCTTTATTTCTAGACTGATTCTAGGAGGAGGGCTTCCAGTCAACATTGCCATGACTGGGTGTACAAATAAATCAATGAAATCAGAATAAGAGTATGGAGACTGATATTGGTGGATTAATGGGTTCTAGAAAATAACTGATTTGGGCTGACCCTTGGTGTCCAGCTTCTGAACGGTAAATGGGAACTTATCAGGTTGATAATACAAGAACATATGGTATAAGACTGAGGAATATTTGAAAACTCTTTCATTGCTCATCCTTGTGAATTTCTCATGGATTCTATCAGCTATGAATGTGGCAAAATCATAAGTAGTTGCAAGAGGCTGCCCTGGGGTATAAATGGTCATAAAAGCAAGAATTATTTCATCAATGTATTCACTTGCTATGTAACCCAAAATGCATGATATCATGGCTACAATGCTCTAGCCCCATGGAGAGAAAATAGCTGCTACATATGGAGGGGGGCCCTTGGGGATGCATTTTTCTTCTCTGATGAAGGTTTGGAACAATTGGGCCAATTTTGCAGGGCTAAGCTTGGGATAGAGCTCCAACGGGTCTCCAACTAAGAGGGGAGTTAGGTTTGTTCCTAGTTGGAGCTGCAAGATTTCATTAATGGACTCAATTGTAATAGTGAAAATGACCTTCTGGTCATGAGACATTATGGTTCTATGACTGGGGACGTAGCATGTATGGCATATATGAACAATCTCAGGAAAGATGTGGACTTGGGGGAACTGGTATTTGGGAAAATTAGACTTCCAAAGGCCAATCTCATCAGAATGGTTGAGGTATCTGTCTCTACATTGGCAATGTATTTTGAGGAGGGATTCTTGGGCGGTGGTATCTTTTATTTGGAAATCTTTATCAGCTAAAGGAAGGTGGTCCAGGTCTAAATGAGGTGTAGAGATGGGCCTCACATCCATTAAAATTGGGGCAGCCATACTCAGTTCTTGTGGATTTGAGTGTGGGGGGTAATTCGGAGTTTTTAGGGAAACGACGTTTTTGCAAATGGTTTATGGTTTAAAGTGTAAAAAACCAAAATAAATTTGATATTTTCCACTTAATTTATAGTGTTATGAGGGAAAATGTACTAGAATTGGACAATTGAGTGGGTTTTCCACGGTTAAATACCTAGAATTAGGCGAAATTGGCTGTAACTGGTAGTTGACGGAAGCTATAGAGGTTTGTACGATTCTGGTATGGATTGGTGAATGTGCCAGACTATCTGCAGCGTTTGTGGAGCATTGGTGGAGGTCTGTAAGCAATTTTTGTGTTTGCAAGGGTCGCGACGGTTTTTCTCAATTCTCATTGACAATCGCGTGAAAAGAGTGAAAAGAGGGGTAGATGGGCTTTTATAAGAAAAACATTAATTTTAGTGGGTTTATTAGTTTATGAATAGTGATGGTTTTAGGAAAAAGGAGGAAGTGGTTTTAGGAGGGCCATTGCACAGCTTTTGTGGTGTGGGCGGTATTTGGGAGAGGCTTCCCAATTCCACTCATTGATTGACACATAGCATCGGGGCCAGGGGGAAAACCACCTTATCGGGCAGTTAAAGGGTGGACATCAGGTCGGCCCAATATGGATGAGAGTCATTGGATGAGGGGGAGGGAGACCGTACGGGAGTCGGGTGATGAAGCTGCGCAGTGATTTATGCAAAGAGTTTTTAGAGGGGTCCATGGGTCTAATCACCGGCGGTGTGAGATTATTTTAACACTTAATCTCATTGAGGCACTTTAATGCGGGATTAAGGACTAAGGGAGGGGTTGTTAATATATTTTTTGGGATATGGGGTAGTAATATAGTTTATAAATAAACTAAGGGGTGGGGTTAATTCATACAAAGGAGTTAAGTATATATGGGATAGTGGGTTTTTCAGGGATTTTTATATATTTAGTTAAAAAGTTAATATGAGGTGAAATGAGCGGGGGGGTTTACTTAGGTATATGGAATGCTATGCGCTTCCTATGCATTTAGTACTTAGGATAAATGTTATTTAGTGGGTTTTTTGCATAGAACTTTGTTTGTCATGGGGTTTCCATAGGAAAAAAGAACTTAGCCTTAGGAAAATTGTTTTCGTGAGCGGGATGAATGAATTGTAAGGGATTTTAACACCTTTGTTCTTAAGTCATCAAGCTAGGGGTCCGGTCCCACTAGAAGTCGGAGAAATGCTCTGAGCCTCTTTGACTTAAAGAGCTAAAGGTACTAATATTTTTATTAGGAAAGGGAAGTTAATGAGTGTTGTAGGGGTTAAAATGAATGATGGGGATGTTAAGTAAATCACATGGTGAACCATTGCCTTTGCTTTATGTATCACTTATGCATATTTAAAAGATGCATTTGGAACAATGACATAAGTGCTTTTTATGTAATCACAAGACATTTTTGCAACCCTTCTACTACTTACCCATCTACTTATCCTCCCATTTTTCCTTCACTTTATTTGGGTGCATTTAGGCTAGCAAACTCTTATCAATATTTTTCTTTTATTTACATAGCAAACTATCTAAATCTAACCTTATATAAACAAAGGGCTTAGGTTAAATAGATGAGCTTCTTTTATTTACTCTACCTATATAATTATCTACCAAGATTACACTGTTTGGTCAGATTTTATTCTCTAACTATAAACATAAAATTGAAAACATGAAATAGCCAAGTTTAAACATTTTGACTATCATGGATTGTGGCATGAATTACAAGTTACACACAATCATTTATTATGCATAAAAAGTAAATAGTAGTGGCGTTTTGACTTGCTTACTTTCATGGTATTTTTTTTTTTGGGGGGGGGGGGGTTCATATATTTTCATCTTTTGACCTTTTCATTCTCTTTGTCCTTTGATTATTCTTTTAGGACATACCCTCTTTACATTTTTAATTTTTGAATATGGAAAACATTTGCAGAAAGTAAAGGTATGTACAATATTACAATCCTTAACCTTAGTCATTGAAAATTATGACTTCTATTGGTATAGGAACCTAACAACTTAGATCCTCAAGAAGCTACAATACCTTGTATTGTTGCTGCAAGATTATTGATCACTCGAAAAACAACAACATCATATCCAAAGAGCATCTGCATGAAGGACATACCTACATCATCAAGCATCATGCAACAAGATAACATTAAAAGAATGCAGATATTTCTCAAGAAATTACAAAATACATGCACAAAACCTTACCTCTATTTAGAAAAGACATATGATCGGCTACAACACTCACATCAAGAGCATCTCAGGAGTAGAGAAACAACAACAGCAGGAGAACCTAGAGTACCTCCAATAGATTATCACATGCAGCTTTAGGATCATCAAAGGCAGCGTCCACAATTACAACAACATCTTGCACACACAAAAAAACACTCATGGTAAGAAAATAGGTATGCAACTCTCTAACCTTAGCCTTTGAACCTATTCTATCTTGAGAAAACATTAAATGTGTGATAAGGAACAATCTTTTATAGCCAAAATTAATAGCAAGAAGTCTTAATCTTATCTAGAAAGTCACTTAAGTTTTCTCCAAAGGACAACCACACATGTGGGAGATAAATGAGAAAAAAGTGAAAAAATACTTAAGAAAGTGGGATGTTATCATGGAGTTCAAAAATTAGCTGGAGGCCAACCCAGTTAACTCAAAGCACTTTGAGTTTATTTTTCATGCAAAAAAAGAAAAAATAAATTGAAAAAGAAAAAAATAATGAATAAAAAATAAAAATAAAAGAATAAAAAGGTGGACTCACCACCTCTTGGCATGCAAGGAGTAACTGTTGGAGGATTCAAGTTCATTGCTACAAGAGAAAACAGAGTTGCTCCAATAGGAATATAACTACTATAGGAAGAACATATTTTCTATAGGAAGGACAAATTTGCTACAGGAAGGAACAAAGCTACTACATGAGATAGATTGCTACAGGAAGTTAACAAAGGGATACAAGAGAAAACATTTTCTACTAGGGTGTTGGATAATGATTAATTAATTGCTACAAGGTACAAAGAAACACAATAGAGCTGCAAAGGATTTGCTATAGACATGGTAAATTCTCCAAGGGTGAAAGGTATCCAAGTCACCAATTTGGTCATCACATCATTCCTTTCTTTTGCTTCAGTTTATTGACCATCATTTCTCCCTCTGTAAGAAGAAATAGGTTTATGTTAAGTGTTTTCAATTCCATAATTTAATGAGAAAAGTGAATTTAGATTGCTAATCAAGGGTGTTCATAAGAATTTGATATATAATATGATGTGTCATGGCCAAGAATTTGTATCATCAATAAGAGGCTTGGAATTCAATGAAAATGACATTATTGATGAGGTAACGGATGCCAAGAAATCCTTCTTTTCACAAGGATAAGTGTTGGAGGAATACCAAGAAGACAAACCAAAGAAATTTGTTTCCCTCACAAATCTAAACCATTACAATTGAAGAATCACTTGAGAGAAAGAAGGAGCCTAAACCAGCATTAGAAGTTCCATGGGAAACTAAGATATGGGAAGAAATGAAAATATAAGAGTAGAAAGAAGAGAAGTAGGAGCAGAAACACATGTACCAAAAAACAGAGAGTGAAATAGGACAACATATATGAAGAACAACGGGGCAAGAAGATGGATAGGATGCTAAGAGGATAAGCAACAATTTCAATAGGAGGCTATGATGGGCCTTTAAATTAGACACAAATTAAGGCCCACATAACCTTTATTAGGAACTTGAAGGCTATATTAAACCTCTCCTTATACACTTAATAAAGTTTTTTTTTTTTCTTTAATATGTTCTTAGGAAGGTTTAGAGATGATTGCATATTATGTGCCTAATACTATTTATTTTTTAAGAATATTGTGAGAATATTGGGAAAATTATGAAGATTTGGAGGAGGTGATAATTTTGGGACTTGCTCCCTATTATAGAAGGATCAAGGTTGGATAATAAATCAACATGACATTGTGAAATTATTGCACGAATTATGGAGCTCCAGTGATCGAGAAAATCTAGGAATGTGTTCCCTGTCATTTAATGCAGATTCCTAGTATTGGGAACCGGATCCACTATTTGAGGGATTTTGGAGGGGAAAGCTTCCGCATTTCAAGGAGAATGATTCCTCATCATTTTTTATAAGTAACAATTAAAATTTTCCTCTAGGGGCATGTATTTATTAGTCTTCTTGTGTAGAAAACTTGTATTTTTGCATCTTCACTTTCATTTCTAGCAGGGATGTACTTGGATTGATTCAAATAATGAAGTTTGGTGAGATTTTTAGCTTCTAAAGCTTGGTCTAATTCATAGGACTCTGAGTATCCTTGGGATTGGCCATCCCATGAGCCTCAGATCCCTTTTGTATAATTTTCGTTTCTTCTTTTCACTTCTTATTCACATGCATCTCTTATTCTTGTTTTTCCTATTTTTGCATTTAGTATTGATGATTTTTTCGCTTTAATATTGGATTAAATGATTTAAGTAAGTTATTTTGTAGGTTATTTATAGATTCACAATCATGATTAATCTCTAGAAAAACTTTGAAAATTCATCTTCATCATTGAACTAGTTGGATTGGTTTACTAGTTCACAAATCTAGAATTTCTAGAAGTCCCTTGTAGAAAAATAGTAGTAATTGTCTGCTATATTTTAGAACATTTTAATGAGATTCATTTGAGTTGATTCCACTTTTATTAGGTCATAAAAATATTCTAGTTAATTAATTTTTTTACCATATTTCATTTTCACTTGATTAGGTTATTCATTTGATAGTTTAACTAGCTAGTTCTTGAATTTCCAGTTTTTAAAGTAGCAATTTTCAACTATTTTTTTAGCACGTGTTAACATGGGTATTTTGGAGTGATTCCACTTGGAATGCAAAACTAAGACATCAAATAATTCAATCCCATTTTAATTTTATTTACTTGGGAATTTCGCAAGATTATCGCTCTTGTAGCATTACAGGCCCACTATAGCAATCGCCTATAGCAAACTTGTAGCATCACTTTCCTTCACCGGTTTTGATCCCTACTACAACTTTGAATTAGTATAGATGAATAATGACCCCTAGGATAAAAAAACATGATTAGGGATACCTAAGGACCACTCTATACCCCTCCTTCCTCCATTTCAAGAACAAAACAACAAATAGAATTAGGAAGCAAATTTCACATTTGAAACTCTTCAATGCAAGTGAAGTAGAATTAGTTTATGGATTTCTTAGTTATGTGTCATAGATTAACTTTCTCCTTTTATAAGAAATTTTCAATTAGATTAATGTTTTCCATTTTTAAAGTAGATAATTGATTTGATTTTTTTTCAATTAGAGTACCAAGGTTTATTTCTACAACTAGTTTAGGTTAGATTTTCCGACATTCACTTCATTAGATCACCAAAAGAAGGACACATTGCATGTTGCACATACAATGCCAGAAATGTTTAAGTGTGCATGAACCCCAGGTTGATAATTTAAGTTGGTAGCCTTCGGATTTACAACATTCTTGTTTCAATATTTGGGCTCATCAATAGGAAGTTAAGAAGAAGAAGAAAAGGATGAAGAAGAAGAAGCAAAATAAGCAGGGGGGAACCAAGCAACCATTGCTACCAATGCAACTGGTATGGAGGAACCTTCCAATCATCCCCAAAAAGTTAAATTCCCTTGAAATTTATGTAAGGTTGGCAACTTTATTAGAAATTGTCTTGGTATTCCCAAGGTATTATAAGTGTGTTCCATAAGCTCACATCAACCTTTGTTGTCAACCTCTGGAGATCAAGATAGTGACAAAACATTAACTAGTGATCATAAGGTTCATGGGAAGAAGGGTAAATTTAAGTTTCTGAGTAGGTTATGTGAAGAGAATCATCCAATTCACCTTTTCCCTTATATGCAAGAAGCATCTGAATTATTGTGAAATCTTATTGTTTCTCAACTGCAACTTGTGACTAGCTACCAAAAGCTTTCCCCTAATCCTCCACTAGTTAATGAAGTGTTTGATCAAAATCTAAATCCATTCAATCTCACTCTCTCTACACGTGAATCCCATGAGTCTATTCCTGACCAACCATTGGTAGAGAACATAGTTGACTCAATTCCCCCTTCATTTGATCGCACCTTTCCTGTAGAGAGTGAGTTTCTGTTGGAGCGGCTACAACCACCCTCCAAAATTTTGGCCTGCACTAATTTCACAGCCTCCCTTGAAGTGTTTCACTTGATGATTGCACACACTCGAGTTCACTTCGTGAGATCATGTGAGTCTTTCCATCTGCCTTTATTTCTCTTTTCATTCAAATTCCTATGTGCTAGTGTCTAAGTCATGCCTGTGAATGTTATGAAACCAGCTCAAGAAAAGATAGAAAAGATAGATCAACGCCTTAGAATTCAGCCTCTTCGAGGGGGAAACCTCCTTTAAATTACATAAATGAACAATTCTTGGATGATTCAAATGACAAAACCTCCTTTCTATATATAGGAGTCTAAGGAGTCACAATATAACCCAACCGACCTAACAATAATAATATAAAGCCACAAAAATAACAATAGAGGGATTCTATGGGGCACAGTAATAACAATATGGGGACAATAGGGGCACAACAATATTAATAAGGGGTACAACTACAATAGTAATGGGGTAATCACTAGTATTATAGGGACCCAACATGCCCCTCTCCTTCAAAAAAGTGTTGTCCTCAATGCTTGAGTAGTTCTGGATGCTTCTGTATAAAATTCTCATCCTCCCATGTGGAATCTTCAGCAGATAAGTTCTTCCACTTGATAAGATACTCTGAAATTGATCGATTTCATAGTTGTCGAGTTGTTGTTTCTGTGACTGCTTCTGGTTCCAATACAATTTTTCCTTCCTCGTCAAGTTATGGCAATATTGTTTGAACTGGGAGCTTATCGCCTATAACCTTCTTTAAACATGAAACATGGAAAACTGTGCAATTGAGAAGCTGCAGGAAGCTCCAATTTGTATGCCATAGTACCAATCTTTTGCAACACCTTGTACAGACCATAATACTTTGGTGATAATTTATTATCCTTCTTAGCTTGCTTGAGGGACATTTGCTTATATGGTTGTAGCCGTAGGAATACCCAATCACCTACATCAAAACTTCTTTCACTGCGATGTTGATCTGCTTGTTGTTTCATTCTATTCTGTGCCAACATGAGGTTATCCTTTAAGAGTTGGAGGACTTGTTGTTGATGTTCAATGTGATGTTCCACTGCTTGAACCTTAGAATTTTCTCTTAAATATGATGTGATGGATGGTGGCTGATACCCATAAAGTGCCATAAATGGGGTCATTTTTGTTGCTGTATGGAAGGAAGTGTTATACCACCATTCAGCCAGAGGCAACCATTTGATCCATTGTGTCTGTTTATCAGATACAAAGCAACGAAGATATGCTTCCAAACATTTGTTTACTATCTCAGTTTTCCCATCAGATTAAGGATGATAAGATGAGCTATGAGCTAACTGAGTACCAAGACAAGAAAATAATTATGTCCAAAAATTTCCAGTGAAAATGGGATCTCTGTTACTTACAATAATCTTTGGGTTTCCATGTAGCTTTTGAATTGTTTCCATAAATGCAGTAGAAACTGTACTGGCTTTAAATGGATGTGATAATGCACAAAAGTGTGCATACTTGGTAAATATGTCAACTACCACCATGATGACACTCTTTCCCTCAGACTTGGGTAAACCTGTGATAAAATCCATTGAAACCTGCTCCCAACATTGGCTTGGAATGGATAAAGGTTGTAATAGACCCGGTGTCTTAATTGTTTCAACTTTATTTTGTTGGCAAACCAAACATTCCGCCACAAACTTTTGAATATCTGATTTAAGGCCATCCCAAAAAAATTCCTTCTTAACCCTGTGGTAAGTTTTTAAAAATCCCAAGTACCCTCCTAAGGGAGAAGTGTGCAACTCCATAAGAATCTTTAGTTTTAGCTGGGAATTCTTACAGAAGTATAAGCGATCTTTGTACCATAACGAATCATTTTTCCAGCTAAATGTATCCGACGTACTGGAATCTTGTTGTAACTTTCGAGTAAGTGCCCACAGTTCTTCATCATTCTTCCATTCCTCCCTTGCTTCATTTATCCAATCTGGTTGGATAATAGAAATGGCGCACAACAATGCTTCCACATCCTCATCCTTTCTTAAGAGTGCATCTGCCACCACATTTTGCTTCCCTTTTTTGTAGATGATTTCAAAGTCATAACCCAACATCTTTGTGACCCACTTTTGTTGCTCTTCAGAGGATAATATTTGTTCTAAAAATTATTTAAGGCTATCATGATCTTTTTTCACCTTGAAGTGTCTTCACATTAGGTAGGGTCGCCATTTCTTAAGTGCATGGAGTATTGCCAACATTTCCTTCTCATAAATAGCTTTGTGTAAAAACTTTCCCTTGATTGGACGACTTTCAAAAGCAATGGGTCTTTCATCTTGCATTAAAACAACACCAATTCCATTTCCTGAAGCATCACATTCCACAATAAAGGTTTTTGTGAAGTCCGGTGTAGCTAAGACAGGTGCTTGGCACATTGCCTCTTTAAGATGTTCGAAGGCCTTTGTTGTTTCTGGAGTCCATGAAAATGCATCTTTATTAAATAATGTTGTTATAGGTGCTGCTATTCTCCCATAATTCTTAACAAACTTGCGATAATACCCTGTCAACCCGAGAAATACTCACAGATTCTTTATGGATGTGGGGATTTTCCATTCCTTAATGGCTTTAATTTTGCTAGGGTCTACCTTAACTCCTTCATGAGATACAATATGACCCAGATATTCCACCTCTTGTACTCCAAAGAAACATTTTGATCTTTTTGCATATAATTGTTTCTCCTCCAATAGTTGTAGCACCCTGTCAACATGTTCAACATGATCCTTCCAAGACTTGTTGTAGATTAGTATATCATCAAAAAATACTAACACAAATTTTCTATGGAATGGTTTGAAAATTGAATTCATCAAACCTTGAAATGTTGAAGGTGCATTGGTAAGGCCAAAAGGCATGACCAAAAATTCATAATGACCCTCATGAGTTCTAAATGCTGTTTTCGGAATGTCTTCAGTCTTCATTCTGATTTGATGATATCCTGAACGAAGATCCAACTTGGTGAAGTAAATTGATCCATGCAATTCATCTAGTAATTCATCAATGACAGGAATGGGAAACTTATCTTTAATAGTGAGCTTGTTGAGCTCCCTATAATCTAGACACATGCGCCATGATCAATCCTTCTTGTGCACCATTACTACTAGAATAGAGAAAGAACTTTGACTCGGTTGAATTATACCAGCCTCTAGCATTTCTGCAACCATACGTTCAATTTCACTCTTTTGGGCATAGGGATATCTGTACGGCCTGATGTTTGGAGGAACACTTCCTGGAATCAGATGAATAGCATGATCATGATCACGAATAGGTGGGAGACCTTTAGGAGTCTCAAATACCTTGGAATGATTGTCCAAGGCTTTTTGGAGATCTGGAGAAATAGATGATTCCAATGTGGAAACATCTAGCGAACATAATTGTGCAATTACACCTTTTTGTTCCTTTTTTAGAAGCTTTGTCATACCGTTAGAGCTGATTATCTTTCCCGGTTTCCCTACAATACCCCTTAATTCAACTTCCTTTCCTTCCATAGAAAATTTCATGAAAAGTTCTTGAAAATTAAAAGCTATTGTACCCAAGGATTGTAGCCATTGGACTCCTAATACAACATCAGCACCTCCCATTGGAATGGAAAGCATTGGGCTAGTCAATACATATTCTCCCATGGATAGCTTGATATTATGGCACTTTCCAGAGCAATTTATTGTTCCTCCATTTGCAACCATCACTTGACACTCTGGTGCTGGATATAAGAAGCAATTCAATTCTTTTGCTAGCTTACAATGAATAAAATTGTGGGTACTTCCTGAATCAATCAACACTATTACCTTTTTCTTCTTGATTTGTCCTTCTATCTTGATGGTTTGAGGAGTGGTAATTCCCGCCAATGCATTACAAGATATGGTCGGATTCATTTTTTCTTCATCTAGGCTTTGTTCCTGGAGTATATCCTCTTCTTTTGACATTTCTTGCTCCTTTTCTTCTTCCTCTTCACAATCTATGTAGAATAATTTCTTCTCAGCACACTTATGACCTTTAGTGTATTTGCTATCATAACTGTAACAAAGCCCTTTTGATCTTTTTTCTTCCAATTGTTTTGGTGTCAACCTTATAGGTTGTGGAAGACTAGTGGCAACAAAACTTCTGTCTTTATAGTTGTGAGTGGAATGCTTCCTGGTTGCCATAATTTTGATTTCCATTTTTCTTGCTAACCTGAATGCCTTCTCTATTGAATCAGGTTCCCAAAGGCGAACATCATGTTGGATATTATCCTTTAAAGACCCTATGAACACATCAATCCTATGCTCCTCTGGAATATTTTTTACCCTTATGTTCAATTTTTGGAACTCCTCAATGTGCTCCATTATTGAACCCTTTTGTTTGAGACTTATCAATTGGCTAAAAAAAGTGTTTCTTTTTGTATCCTCATAATGTGCTATCAATTCTTCTGTAAAAATTTCCCAAGTGATAAATTGTTTACGAGAGCAAAGCCATTGATACCATACAAGCTGATTTGGTTCCAAATATAAAGTTGAAATACGTACCTTTTGTGTGTTTGCACATTATTGAGAGCGAAAAATTGCTCCATCTGTAATATCCATGTTGCGGGATCCTTGCCATCAAACTTCCTCATATCGATTTTTAGAATATGGTGCATCTTCCATAAAAATTGCCCAAGTGATAAATTGTTTACGAGAGCAAAGCCATTGATACCATACAAACTGATTTGGTTCCAAATATAAAGTTGCAATACGTACCTTTTGTGTGTTTTGCACATTATTGAGATCAAAAAATTGCTCCATCTGTAATATCCATGTTTCGGGATCCTTGCCATCAAACTTCCTCATATCGATTTTTGGAATATGGTGCATCTTCGATCCAACATTAGAGTCTATGGAATCATGATTAACATTTCCTTTGTTCGCATCATGAGTTTCCTTTACTCCCCTTTCACCATTAGTAAGTATTTCTTGTAGAAAATTTGTCAAATCTGCCTTCAAATCTATCTTCAAATCATCAATCTTGGCTTCCATGCCCTTCATCTTAGATTCCACGCCATTTATCATAGTTTCTGTTAGCTTTTGTGAGAGTGAAATTTGTTGCACTTGGTCTTGTAATTTTGATATAT
Source organism: Pinus tabuliformis (assembly GCA_031772625.1). Lineage (NCBI taxonomy): Eukaryota > Viridiplantae > Streptophyta > Pinopsida > Pinales > Pinaceae > Pinus > Pinus tabuliformis. The sequence continues at coordinate 291,672,970 of CM062810.1, forward strand.
CATGTAGCATTTCTTCCTCTTCTTCATGAGTCATGCTAGAGCTTTCATATTTCTTACTAGGTGTTTGCATTTTCTTTCCTCGGGGCATCAGTTACCGATACTAATTCTCTACTATGCCCTTTGAATTCCTTCCAAATAATTTTTCAAACCAAGCTTAAGCAAAAACTTAAAAAATCTACACACCTTTTTTCACTTTGTAGGAGCTCGATATTGCCTCTGATGTATCTCTAGAATTTCAGATCATCCAATTCTGAAATTGTGATCTACTGTAGCCCTCTGTGTCCTCTTTCCAATGCCACTAGTCTGACCCCAATTGGATTCTCCAATGAGGAGTTATGCCAAATCTCCCACAGTGACCTAATTATAGACTAATTTAGTAGAGCGAACTTGTACATCATGCCACGTGTCCTTGTTTCCACCTTTCGCTCTGAAAAATATATACAAGAAACTACGGTCCATCATATTTCTGTACCTTCTTACAAAATTTCAATCTGATGCTCAGAGAGAAAGTTATGATGATTTTCCCCAGGTCACCTGTTTGGAATGTAAGTCAAGAGTTTGTAAAAAGACCAACTTCCTCAGATCATATCTCAACAAATATAGCAGAAAAAGCGTTGAATTTCGGATCTAAGGTTCAGTGTGATTTTGTCTCAAATGGGTTTTTTTTTTTCATTTCTGAAACGTCGCAGGAAAAAAGTTATAGCGAAAATGCCATGATGACCTATTTGGAGCAGTGAAACCCTAGAATCCAAAGCTTTGATACCAAATGTTATGAAACCAGCTCAAGAAAAGATAGAAAAGATAGATCAACGCCTTAGAATTCAGCCTCTTTGAGGGGGAAACCTCCTTTACATTACATAAATGAACAATTCTTGGATGATTCAAATGACAAAACCTCCTTTCTATATATAGGAGTCTAAGGAGTCACAATATAACCCAGCTGACCTAACAATAATAATATAAAGCCACAAAATAACAATAGAGGGATTCTATGGGGCACAGTAATAACAATATGGGGGCACAACAATATTAATAAGGGGTACAACTACAATAGTAATGGGGTAATCACTAGTATTATAGGGACCCAGCAGTGACCATGTTCTGGTTATGCTCAAAGTCTTCACCTCGTATGTGCTTGTTGTGTTTGCTATGAAAGCATCTGTTGCACTCACACACGGAGTCACATTCATTGTCACTTGCACTGTCGGTTAGTCATGTTGAACATGTGTGTCTGGATGGTTTGGGCCATTTCGTCGTCGAGTCATGTGAGGGTGTGTTCGTATGATCACCTATGCATCTTTCGATCGTTCACACACTTAGTCATTTTTAATGAAGTTCTGACAACCAGACTCCCCTATGACAGCCAGACCATCACCCCATTTTCAAGTCAATCGACTGTCAACCAGAGCAGTGTAGAAGCACCAAGCTAGTATTTTCAAGTTGCACTACTCGCAAGCAATTCAATCAACTCTCATGCTAGCCACCCAAACAGTCGGACCCGACGGTCACCTCAAGATGGATTCCCTTAAAAACTTGCGCAGAGTCCACTCACCTTATTCGCTTAGCTGACTGAGGAAATTGCATAGACAGGCCGGAAAGACACCAAATGTTCATCCCTCTCTCCCTCAGAAAATTGCGCATTTTTCCTAGTCAGACATCCCAATAGTCAACCAACTATTCATATCAAAAATTTCACAGTGTTCATGAGCAGGCCTTCCACTGCCCATCAGTCATCTCAGCTCATAAATTGAGTAGATATGATCAACAGGCCAGCCTCCCGGCCTCGGTGTAGTTTCCCCTGCCAGTAGCTCCCAACAGCAGACTGCCAGTTCCCTTAAGGAATTGCGCAGTTTTTGTTCCCAGTGACTGAGTAGCCAACTTCTAGTACCATTTGGGAATTGCACAGTTTTTGCTGCCAGTAACCCCAGAAGCCAACCGCCAGTTACCTCTGGGAATAGCGTAGTTTTGGCTGCCAGTCTCCCGAGCAGTTCCTCCCAAAAACTGCGGAATCCCTGCCTGATGACCCTCCTCACAGCCCGACTTGTTCCTCCATAAAATTGTGCAATTTTCTCTTTCCAACCCCTTCTTCCTGCTCGTTCTAGAAACTACGCAGATCCTGCCTACCTTGCTTTCTTGCAGTCCGCACTGTCTCTCCCAAAATTTACGCAATTTTTCCTCCCAGTCGAAGCCAAACCTCGTAGACAGACATTGTTGACTCATATTTCCTGTCTCCATCACTCAGTGACTCTTTTGCAGTTTTCATCAGCAGTTCCCAGAACCATCATCCCACTTCACAACCTTGTTGCCTCTCCTGCTCACTTGCATACAAAATGATCATGTGCGATGGTAGACTAGGATTTTTTGGATTTGATGTCATCCCATCATGAGTGAATGTAGGAATAGGTACACCAACAAACATGGCAAGATGACGAATGGGATGAAAGAAGGGAGCACATGTAGAAGGATAGGTTCACCAATAGACAAACAAACAATGCATGCGAAATGGACGAATGCAATGAACATGCACCTTCACGAACAGATGAGCCTGTTAAGCCTTCCAACATGCAAGCAAGGAACAACCTGCTAAAGCTTCATCAAGCGAACCAAGGACCATCGAAGACTCCGCGCATTTCACCATGTGGAGGTGAAGCTGTGATACACCATGAAGACACCCATCACCCAACAACAGTGAAGCTCGACATGCACTTCACCAGCAACACGAATGTACCAGCACTGTCATGTCAAGTCATGTCATGAGTCATGTTGCCCACATCTCTACTATGGGCTATGTTGTCAATCAATGTAATGTAATGTGGAAGTCCAAGAGACCCACTTGTTGAACAAAGAGTCATGTAAGTCAAAGAGTTATGGAACTCAAAAGGTCATGAGGGTAGTCGAACATCCATAAGAGTCAGTTTCACCCTTGGCTATAAATACCCCCTCATTTGTACATGCAAAGGACTTTTTCAGCTCAGCTCCTCCCACATTGCCAAGAGAGTCTGTAATCTTTTCTTTGAGGAGTAACTAGTGGCTCAAATGCCCCACACTCAGGGTTAGTGATATAAGGTGTAACGATGTGTCTTGGAACTTTTTCTTAATTCAGAAGCCTGCTCATAGGCCAACACATTTTCACACATGTATTATATCTGTTGTAAGACTAATATTTAACACTTGTAATGCATATTTCTTTAAACAGTTTTCTACATCCGAACTATCTCACTTGTTGTAATGCATAATCTATTAATGGAAATGTGTTTTATATGTTGTTAACGTTGTCTTTCCCATGTAGAATACTCTCCTAGACATTAGACAGACCTTTCAAATGAAGCTTGTTGTAAGAATCATTGCACTCATTCAGACTAATCCGTTGAGTGTTGTACGTGTTGTCTTACCTTCTATGTTGTGACTACCACATCCATGTGGACTGCTCCTCTGGAAGTTGTGCATGTCCTATTGTGTTGTGTGTTCCTAGCCGAGTTGAGACTGCATCCCATCCAACTTGGGACTCACTTTCACCCTCTCTCCCTTTACAGTGAAAGAACCATTGACACGAGTACACTAGAACTTACTAGGCACGCGAACCTCACTTCTCGAAGGCAAAGTAGACCACTCTCCTATGTTGACAAGCAAGAGTTGAGGCAAATCCTTAAGACAATGGAAATCGGGCCATCATACTGGATGGGACTCCCACACCAAACAGTGTGAGGTCTAGTTGGGACTTCATGCCTGGGTGATCCCTTGAATGTGGGCAGGTCCAGCACCATCAACATTTCTGGCACTAGAAGGAGGGCAGCCAATTGTATATGGTTGAAATTCCCCTCACACTCATTCATCAACCATATATTCAAGGCAATAACTCACACTCCCTCTCACCTACACGCAAATCTGTAGTTGGTTACTCCTCACCTCCCAGAATTGAACATGAGAGTTTGCATCAACACCTTCGCTATGTTCGTCCCATCACTCGCCAGTTCACGAAAGTAGTCAGATTGATCACAGGCGTACAACATCTTCCACACACATCTAGGAAGCCAAAAGCCACTCCCACAAGAGTTGTTGTATCATCGGTGGAAGAAGAAGTCCTTGCCACGCTTGAAGGTGTAGAAGAAGCTATTGAAGATGGATAGGAACCTTCAATCTTCCCGAAAGACAAATAAGGAACTCTTGTGATCTTGGGATCGAACTCTGGTATAGGAGGTGGAGGGGAAGACATCAGAGGAGGTGGAGGCGGCGACGAACTGACATAGTCAGATCCGAAACCATCAGACTCTGAAGGAGAGGAAGAGGACAAAGAGGATGAAGAAGACAAAGAGATGGTTGATCCGAATCTTGAATGGATGACACAGGGACCATTGGCTCTCCCGGATGTTCTGCACAAGATACCGAAGCGAGCGGAGAGAATGGACATCAAGTTCAACCTTAACAGCACAGTGAAGTCAGAAGACCACTTAGACAACTTCTACCTACAGCTGTAGACCCTTGAGGTACACTATGATGACTTAGCATATAGATTATTCCCATGTACCTTGGATGGACGCGTAGCTTCTTGGTATCATAGCCTTCCACCCAACTCCATATAGAACTAGGGAGCTTTCAAACATATGTTCCTTGAAAATTTTGTTGATGACAAGACCCCAACCATGCTACTCAAAGAATTGGGAACCCTCAAGATGGAGGGGAAAGAGAAATTGAAAGACTTTAATCAGAGGTTTATAAGTATTTTGAACAAGTTTGTAGCAGACACTAAACCTCAGGACTGCATCACTATTGACTATTACACGTCTGTACTGCCAACCACTATTGCATAGTTCATTAAGCTAGCTGCAAAGCAAACTCTTTCAGAAAGTTGCGAAGAGGCTATTATTGTTGAAAAGGACTTGCACACAATCGGAGTCATCAAGGATGAAGAATCAATGAAAGACTCCGAGGATGTGAGCAGAAAGCCCCAAGCAATGGCGGGAAAGGGTAGAGACAAGGAAGCAACTAATATTGAGACCCTCACTCACCTTGTCAATAACTTGACCACTGAAATGTCCGAACTCAAGCAACGGAAATGGACACATTTGCAAGCAGTCATCCGCCCAGACAGAGACAAGAAAATAGCTCATCAAGAAACAACCAATTCAATTCCAAAATTAAAGCCTATGTTCCAACTTGATCAGTGCATTGATCCTAAGTTCTATTCCTTCCATGAAGAGTTCCACCCTCAGAACTCTTGTTTGGATTGGAAGCAAGTCATTAGCTCTGTCTACATTCATACACTCGATGCAGAAGGCGATATGTAGGAGCAATCGAAAGACACTGATGATGACGAAGAGATTGCACCTAATGAAATACTAAGTTCTGGGCATGTGGTGAATGCATATCAATTCTCACAAGTAATCTCGAAGACAAACACCGAGAAGCCTCCCCAAAAGAAAAATTATTGTTACAATTTTAGGAGTAAAGGGGCTCCCCCTACACTTGGGGAAATGAAAGAGAAGGTGAGACAGCTAATAAAGAAGGTCGATCCACTAGCTGCCTCAAAGCAACAAACATAAATCAAGTCTGAGAAGACATCGGCGGATAAGAGTACATCCATGAATAGAAAGCTGCAAAACACTCCATCGGACAACACGAAAATTCGTTCCACCCCAGATAGCTCAGTGAGTCTACCACCTATGGACTACAACATAGTTGAAGAAAACTCGAGCAAACATCAGTTTGTTCGAGTTAGCCAAAGTCCAGAGTCAGCGAGATATCCTGCTACGTGCGTTGGGACAGATAGCAATAAACATCACAACCTCTACTAGCAAGGAAGCAGACACACCTCCTGGATCAATTTCCACTGTGCTCAATACACTTCGGATGGAAGAAGAAAACTCAGGTTTCCCCCATTCCTGCTTTCATTTGAAGTTTTCAACTACAATGTTGACAACTGCTTGGTTGATTATGGCACGACAGCCAATATCATGCCACTTTCCATTGCTAAGAAGATCAATGCACGATGGAGTGAAACATCTGCGAGAATAATCCAACTTGATAGAATATCAGTACCAGTCATTGGTGAACTCTGAGACATGATCATCTGACTATATCATGATAGTCGAGTCCACCAATGCATCAACATAGTTGTTGTGGACATACCAGAAGCATATGGCCTACTACTCAGCAGAGACTAGTCTAGCAAGCTAGATGGATATTTTTCTACACACTAATATCACATGTGGTTTCATACAAGGGAAAATGCAACCAAATCTGGGTGTTATTTGAGAGGTATATGAAACACAATGTCATTCCCCATAATGGCGAGAACAAACCGTTGGCCTTAGCAGAACTCATGTTTGGAAACTACCCCCTGGAAAAAACATTGGAGTGTTATCCTACACGGCCAGTGCCAACATCATTAGACAAGAAGTTGGGACTCCTTCCTCACCCAACTGATGGTAATGAAACTTGTACAACTTGTTTTTCTGATAGTATCAATAGTAGTGGCAACGATAGTAGCAGTAGTACTAGCACACCAAACGGTCCATTTACAAATGAGCTGTGAACCATGAGTCTTGACAAATCAGGAACACATGATGGCTCAAGCACCGAGTGTATCTCATTCATCCAAAACAATGGACAATGCATGATTTAGAGTTGTTTGAAGTTCGAATGCACAAACAACGATGCTAAGTATGAATCTATCATGTTGAACACATGAAGGACCACTGCTACGAACGAACAAAGAATCTTGGGAACCTATCATGATTCGAAGATGGCCAATCTCGGTGCAAGCTACACACTACAGCAGCGACAAATCGTTGACCACTTGACCAAACAGTACCAAGATGGGTCTACATGGGTAGATGATGACCTGAGTACACACTACACATGAGCAATCCAACATGAGATTCTAGGTAAAGGAGGAGACAAGCCATTGCAACAAATACCAGATAACACATAGATGTTGTTTGCACTCCTTTTATAGAAAAATTTGACTAACATTTTAGGTGATTGGAATACCTGCAAAGTTTTTCATCATACTTGGTTTTCTAGTTTAAATCTCGCATGTAAGCACTCCAGGAAAGTCCGCTTATACATTGATTTCATAAAATTGAACCCTTCCCGAAATAAAAACAACTACTCCGTGCCATCATCTGAGCCCATGTTGCATGCAATACCTGAAACAATGGTGTTTCCTTCACTTGAAGGTCTTTTGGAATGCCACCAGATTTCGGTAATGGAACCCGATGGAATTGCACTGGTCTATGAGAAGCTTGGCCCACACACATATCATTTGCAAACACTGGGCAAGAAGATTAACAACCTTCCTGCCAAGATCTCAAGCATTATTTTCAGTAATTCGGGTTGCACTCGTGCCATGTACATAGTTTGCTTGCTGCTTCTTGTTTTCATTTGGTTTGTTTTGCTTATTATCTTTGTTTTTTCTTTGTTTGATTCTTCTTACTATTTTTGTTCATGCGCATTTTATTTGTTTAATATATTACTATTTTTGCTTCCGAAAATAAGTTCTGCCAACTACCATGCTCTAGCTTTTGAATAAAGTATGTGGCTGGAATTTGAAGAGACTTGTGACACTACTGCACTTGGTCAGTCTTATATCTATCTTCTCTATGCTTGGTTATAACCTTCAGCTGATGTCCTGATGGAAAATACAAATTGTCTGTAAGGGAAAATTTGGTCCAACCATGAACCTGTGTCCACACTGGGAAGCCCCATGCTTGAACTCAGCCTTCTGCTTTGTGCTTTAAAGCTCATCCAACTAGTAGAAACAAAGAAGGGGAAAATCTAAACGAGCAAACCTATGTCAGAGGTCTTACATGCTTCTCTAAAGGAACAACCTTTTCTTCTCTCAATAAGTTAGGATCCCTCTTCTGCCCCAAAAATTAATAAGTTCCTATGCACAGTCCTCTTGAAAAATACAAAGGCTAAGAAGAGAAAGGCTTCCTACGCAAAGAGGTGAAGCATGAAACTCCACCAGGGTATTGACTAGGCTCGCTGGTAGTGCAGCAATGTGTGTGTTCCTACGTGACTCTACCAAGGTACCGTCCAGGCCTGCCAGCAGTGGAGCAACACTAGAGATGAAAACTTATACTCTAAAAATATTCAACTCACGAGCTAAACCACCCTTCTCGGATTCGAAACACTAAGACCTAAGATGGATTTTTTATTGTGTTTAACTGACTTGGCAAAGGGTGAACCATGTATGTCCATGGAGAAAGTGGGGAAACTAAAGTAACCCGCACAATGATTCAGTACTCCCCGAAAGACAAAGGCCCTATGCTAGCAATGAACCGAAACAGAGAAGCTGGAGTTCTACCAGTGTGTCCCCAAGTGTTGTAGTGGCTACAACCACCCTCCAAAATTTTGGCCTGCACCAATTTCGGAGCTTCCCTTGAAGAGTTTCACTTGATGATTGCACACACTCGGGTTCACTTCGTGAGCTGGTGTGTCTTTGCATCTGCCTTGCTTTCTCTTTTCATTCAAGTTCCTGTATGCTGGTGTCTAAGTCATGCTTGTGACCATGTTCTAGTTATGCTTAAAGTCTTTGCTTCGTATGTGCTTGTTGTGTTCACTACGAAAGCATCTGTCGCACTCACACACGGAATCACATACACTATCACACAAGCGTCGTCTCGATCAATGAACGTTAATCATGAGTGTTGCGCTTGTCACTTTCACTGTCGGTGAGTCATGTTGAACATGTGTGTCTAGATGGTTTGGGTCGTTTCATAGTCGAATCATGTGAGGGTGTGTTCATATGATCACCTATGCATCTTTTGATCGTTCACACACTTAGTCATTTTTGTTGAATTTCTGACAACCAGACTCCCCTCTCACAGTTGGACCATCACCCCGCTTTCGACTCGATCGACTGTCAACCAGAACAATGCAAAAGCACCAAGCTAGTCTTTTCAAGCTGTGATGACCACAAGCAATTCAATCAACTCTCATGTTGGCCACCTGGACAGTCAGACTCGGTAGTCACCCCGGGACTGACTCCCCTAAAAAAATTTTGCAAAGGCCACTAACCTTACTCGCTTAGCTGATTGAAGAAATTGTGCAGATAGGCCGGACAGACACCAAATGGCCGTCCCTGTCTCCCTTAGAAAATTGTGCAGTGTTCATGAGCATGCCTTCCACTGCCCATCAGTCAGCTTAGCTCAGAAATTGCGCAAATATGATTAGCAGGCCAGCTTCCCAACCTCAGTGCAGTTTCCCCTACCAGCATCTCCAAGCAGCAGACTGTCAATTCCCTTGAGGAATTGTGCAGTTTCTACTGCTAGTGACTGAGCAGCCAACTGCCAGTGACCCCATCAGCCAACTTCCAGTTCCCTCTGGGAATTGCACAGTTTTGGCTGCCAGTATCCCGGGTAGTTCCTCCCAAAAACTATGCAATCCCTGTCTGCTGACCCTCCTCACAGCCCAACTTGTTCCTCATGAAAATTGCACAATTTTTGCCTTCCAGCCCCTGTTGCCCGCTCGTTCTAGAAACTATGCAGATCCTGCCTACCTTGCCTTCTTGTAGCCCAAACTGTCTCTCCCAAAATTTGCGCAATTTTTCCTTCTAGCTGAGCCAAACCTCGCAGATAGTCACTATCAACTTAGATTGCCCATCTCCATCACTCAGTGACTCTTGTGCAGTTTTCATCAGCAGTGCCCAGAAACATCATCTCGCTTCACAACCTTGCTGCCTCTCCTGGTCACCTGCATCCGAAATGATCATGTGCCATGCTAGACTAGGAAGTTTTGGATTTGATGTCATCTCGTCATGATTGACTGCAAGTACAGGTACACCAACAAACATGGCAAGATGACGAATGGGATGAACGAATGGAGCACATGCATAAGGACAAGTTCACCAATGGACGAACGAACAATGCATGCAAAACAAATGAATGTGACGAACATGCACTTTCGCGAATAGATGATCCTGTTAAGCCTTCCAACATGTAAGAAAGGAACAACCTGCTAAAGCTTCATCAAGCAAACCAAGGACCATCGAAGACTCCACGCACTTCGCCATGCAAAGGTGAAGCTGTGATACACCATGAAGACACCCATCACCCAACAACACTAAAGCTCGACATGCACTTCAGCAATAGCACGAATGCACCAGCACTGTCATGTCGAGTCATGTCATGAGTCATGTCTCCCACATCTATACTATGGGCTATGTTGTCAATCAATGTGATGTAACGTGGAAGTCCGAGAGACCCACTTGTTGAACAAAGAGTCCGGTAAGTTGAAAAGTCATGGAAGTCAAACAGTCATGAGGGTAGTTGAATAGCCATAAGGGTCAGTTTCACCCTTGGCTATGAATACCCCCTCATTTGTACATGCAAATGAATTTTTCACCTCAGCTCCTCCCACATAGCCAAGAGAGTCTGTAATGTTTTCTTTGAGGAGTAAGTAGTGGCTCCAACGCCCTGCACTCAAGGTTAGTGATGTATGGTGTAACGATGTGTCTTGGAACTTTCACTTAATTCAGAAGCCTGCTCACATGCCAACATGTTTTCTCACATGTATTGTATCTATTGTAAGACTAATATTTAACACTTGTAATGCATGTTTCTTCAACCTTTGTTCTACATCTAAACTATTTCACTTGTTGTAATTCATAATCTATTAATGGAAATGTGTTGTATATGTTTTTAACGTTGTATCGCCCATGTAGACTACTCTCCCAAACATCGAACATACCTTTCACATGAATCTTGTTGTAACAACCGTTTCACTCGTTCGGACTAATCCATTGAGTGTTGTATGTGTTATCTTACCTTGTATGTTGTGACTGCCGCATTTGTGTGGACTGCTCCTCTGGAATCTGTGCATGTCCTATTGTGTTGTGTGTTCCTAACTGAGTTTGGACTGCATCCCCTCCAATTTGGGACTCACTTTCACCCTCTCTCCCTTTACAGTGAAAGAACCATTGACACGAGTACACTAGAACTTACTAGGCACGTGAACCTCACTTCTCGAATGCAAAGCATACCACTCTCCTATGCTGACAAGGAAGAGTTGAGGCAAATCCTTAAGACAATGGAAACTAGGCCATCATACCAGGTGGGACTCCCACACCAAATGGTTTGAGGTCTAGTTGGGACTTCATACTGGGGTGATCCCCTAAATGTGGGCGGGTCCAGCACCATCAACAGTTTCATACCTCACGGGTTCTTCTTGTTTCTTTAGTTCCCAATGAACTTGAGGAAATTTCTCCCATTCCAATGGCATAATGGTCTAATCCTATCATTCCCATGATATAGGGGAGAAGTTATCCCATTCCCATAGCACAAGGGGGAAGTTCTCCCATTCCCATCACAACCCCTCCAAGTAGTATGGTCGCTTCCTTTGATTGGAGTCAATTGACAGGACATCGTCTTCTTCCTTATGTTCCTTTCTAGATCATAAGATATAAGGCTTATAATATTCCCATACCTGGCACAATCATATAGAAAGGCATGTCTATTAGTATTCTGTCCTCAATTACTTAGCAAGATTTCGGTTCTTCGCAGCTAGTGCCCATTACCCAGAATCTATTGGCCTTTAACAGAGGAACTAGTCAATCGTTAGGGATCCTTCCTTAGTTGCCTATTACTTTGGGAGGAAAGATTGTCTATATCAATGTGATGGTAGTCTAAGGCCCTTTGGATTTTAATTTACTCATTGGGTGTGACTATGTTTATGACATGGGAGATCTTATCTCTTCACTCTTTCCTCCGATGTGTTTCCCACATGAAGGAAGAACCGTGACCATTGACCAGATTTCATTCGTTGCCTTAATTTGACTCCCAATCAACCAGCTTCCATAAATGGTCCTTATATACAAGTGGTATCTCCCCTGCCACATATTAATTATTTAGCAACCTATTCCATGCTCGCCTCTACTTATGATCTAGTAGATGATATGGTGCATCATTTACTAGGGACATTAAAGCCTAATGTTTCCATTTGATCCCTTGATTCCTTCCAGAGCATTGCTCTTTCATCTGATGAGAAAATCTTGGAAACCATGGCCTTTTGTAGGTAATGATCAAGGCTTCTAGAGCATAGTTCCTTTTCTTATGTCAAGTTATTTAAAAAAAGAAACAAGGTATATGAGCATAGTTCTTTTCCTATGTCAAGCTCGTTAAAAAATGAAACAAAACCCCTTCCAATTCGAGTTTGTAATTAGATCTCGTAAATTCCCAGTCAAGTCTTTCACTTGATCTCATAAATTCCCAGTCAATTATTTCACTTGATCTCGTAAATGAAACTTCATTCCATCCACCCAGTAACCAGTAATCTACTTAGGTGAATGAAATGAAGCTTGCATGGAATGTGCCTAGAATTGAGTCATTATGATGGGGGCATGCAAAATTATTTCATGCATAGTATCCCATGTTTCAAGATTGTGTAAAAATGAAACCAATCTCAAACATAGTTTCCCATGTTTCAAGCTCGTGTAAAAATGAAACCATTATCATCCTATCCTTTATGATTGTTATTTTTATCAGCCTATTTATGCCAGATGAGCCTTGGTTTTCTCTTTTCATCCTCACCATTTTTTTGGTTGATCATACACTTTACCGTGGTTGTTTTACCCTTTCCTGAGGAACCGTTGGGATGAGTGGTCTTATTAGTCAGCCTCTTGACCTTTACGTGTTTTGAGCAGTTCCGTCATGACCAAAATTGTTTTTTATCCTTTATACCTCTCGTTCCTCCAGGAGGAGTCCTCTTTTAGCTCTTTTCAGACTCCCTAAACATGAAAAGACTGTCGAGCAATTGTCCTTTCGAACTCATTAAAGTAAATGAAAATATGTCTACCCAATATAAGTTTAATCCTTTTCTAGACTGGGATAGACTCTTTAAGAAAAAATAATACCTTAGTTGAACATGGCGAAGAGGTTCTCTTGAGTATTGTTTTCTTCCTTTTTGGACTCAAGAGATAAATTTATGAAAAGGAACCTTTGGAATTTTCTTTTTTGCCTCTTTTACAAACTCTTAAACATGAAAAAGATGTCGAGTTTCACCTTTGTTAGACTCATAAAAACACCAAATGATGATGGACTCATCGAACATGATGAGACCGAACCACTCCTTCTCAAGGTTCGTTAAAGATACTTAGAGGGATTCATCTGAAGGATGAACTTAAAAATCAAGCATATATTATCCTCCTCAAGCTTGTCAAAAAATAAAGAGGTATTGACCATAAATGGTTAGGTAAATTGGTAAACAAGGTACTCTACATATTAATGAAAGCGAGTTGATCTTGAGCATGACACTCTTCCACTTCATCTCTGTGGCTATTGGGTTGGGAATTTTGCTTGTATTTCTGGTTCATCACATCATTTGTGAACATGTTGTCATCATCCCCACATAAAGCCCTAAGAATTCCATTTTGTCAATCTAGTCAATAATCCTATAAATAAGATCAATCATCATCTATGAACATGTTTTCATCATCCCTACAAAAATCTCTAAGTATGAACTTTCCAAATAACTGGGTTTCTTTGTCTAACTACCAAAAATCAAATATTTTAAGCCCCAGCACACCCTACCCATTTAGAGACCTACGTTCAGTAGTAGGTTTCTCCTTTCTACACCATTGTTGATCAGCAGCAAATTGCTCCTTGTTGGGGGTGCACAAATTCTAGAAATTAGGGAAAATTAAAAAGAATATTGAAGCTTCCTCTTCCAAAATCTTCTAGAGGTTGTTTTAACCATTTACCATATATAAGAATTTCGAGTCTTATGTGATTCTATATTGGATACTTCACCTATTATCCCTTGAGCTCATCCTCCCATCTTAAGTGGATCTCAAGCCTAGATTGGTAAATGGATAAGAAATCCTAAACTACCATCCCTCTCCTATAAATTTACTGCCATCTACAACATCAAGGTTGGAATTTGGAGACTGATCATGCCCTCATGTGGATGTCTTGAATCTAAGAGAGCCATCATATTCATGCATTAGGGTGATATTTAGGTGTGCTTTGTTATAAGGAAGGACAAGTCAACTTGGGGAGATCTCTAAGAGATCATATACTATTCTTGGTTGTAAACTCTCTCCTATTTCTATTAATACAAAGAGTATAATGTTTTCCTATATTTGTTATGTTACATTTACATTCATGTACTTCAATGTCTCGTTGATTCATTGGATAGAGTAATTGGATTATGCTACTTTGTTGTTGTGGATCTTTTACTTGTCTTAGTCGTGTGTGTGGGTTCTAATTATATCAATTAGAGCTACGATTGGAGATTACAAGCCAGGAGGAAAGTAAAGCTTGTGACGAATTCCATATAAGCCTCTTTCCATTCTTCAATTTATCGAAGGAAAACTCTATACTTTTTCTCTTTGTTGTTCTAGACCAGTCCACTAGGTATAAGAAAGATACTTCTGTCCACAATCATAAATTTCGCATAACAAGGGGATCTCCTTAGGAATGGTTAAGGCTAGATACCGTACGTTTGTGTGTGGATTTGATTGGTGACAATTCCCCCAATTCAGGTGGTTTTATGCGGTAACCATAGTGGCCATAATATTAGGGACCTTACACAAGTGACAGTGAGGGGGGCGTGCTTGTGGTACCTAGGGAAGACAATGGTCAATGCTCACTCGAATCCCTTGGAGGAGGCTCACACATAATTAAGGGTACTTGCACTAGGCGTTGAGACGTTAAGCAGGAGGCTAATATAACTGTCCCAACCATATCTTCACAACTATCTTGGTCCATGATTATCCAAGCTCTGGCTACGAGAAGATCCCTTTCATCTCCTGGTTTGTTTCCTTTCTCCTTATATTTGATAGGTGTATGTTGTTTGGTCACGTTTAGTGGCATTAGGATATTATTTTATGCTTTTGTATACATCCTTTGCTGCCATTGTGGTTAATCTTAGTTTGTATCTTTCTCATCACCTTGAGGGCATTTCTTCTTGCAAGAGCAATCCACTTTCTCATAGACGTAGGTGGGGGTGTATACTTGTTTGGATATTTTCACTTACATAGTCATTACTGAGAGTCCATTGTAGTTGGTGTCACTTTAATGGAAGAACCTAGTGTGTCCACACCTATTATCACTAACAATTTACATAAGAAAACTTTGATACCCTCCTCTATAACCACAAGTCCAGTCTACACTACCTCTACTAATACTATTTTCTCTATTTGAAAAAACATCCCAGGATCCCATCTCCCTCCATTTAGCACATCTACTATGGGTACCTCCACATCATAGACCATGCCCCCTTTAATTGGATTTTGTAGATGCTCTAGTTCAAATAAAAGTAGCATACCCACATCACATGCCATAGGTTCGAACTCCACATTCACATCTGGATCTATGAGGCCCAATATTGGTCTTGGCATATCCGTAGGTAGTTTGTTCACACCCAATGTTGGATTTCCATTTGGTTGTAATAATCATAACAATTACATGGCACTCCCTATCTCAATTAGGGGTACTTACATTTCTAGAATTAGAAGAAGTTTCAACTTTAAATTGACCTCCTAAAGAAAAATAATAAAACAATACTTAAAATAATAAAATAAGAGTTACGAATTTTGGAGGGAAAAGAAGAAACTACTTTTTTAATTGTATATTTTGCTTATATCCTTATAGGTTTACTCAAATTTCAAGTGTAGACACTCATTGTATGCATAATTAAATTCCACATTCAATGAGTACCCATTATGTATACTTTTAAGAATATCCACAATGATAAAAATTGAAGACACATTAAAAAATCAAGTTCAACATGGTTTTTTTAATGTATCTTCACTTTTTATCTTTATGGGTCTTCTCAAAAATATGCTTAATGGGTACTCATTAGATGTGGAATATAATTCTGCATTAAATGAGTGTATACACTTGAAATTTGAGTAAACCTATAAGGAGATAAGCTAAAAATACAATTAAAAAAAAAGTAAATTTTCTTCTTTTCCCTCCAAAATACTTACATGTACCTCTTTCCAAATTTAAATAATTTGATTGGTTTACATATTATGACATGGAAATAAAATGAAACTTTCATAGACACTTTTAGGCTAAACTTTCCTCTAATGTGGGTTCACATTTCCTTGGGGTAATCAATCACTGGGGGGATCCTCTTTTCATTGGAACATCCCATTTCCTTGGAATGTCCAAGGGGATGGAGGAATTATCCCTAGTATGTGTTTAATCCTTGGGGTACCAACCTTTTTGGTCAAGTTTTTGTTCTAGGATAATCTCCTCTTGGTGCATCCTTTAGTCAAGGGAGTCAACAACCTTTCAAGACTTTTTTTTTCCTAGGGGAATCCCCCTTGGGGCACTAACTTTCATCATGTCCACATGGGAACTGGAGCTAAATCCTTTGGTCAACCCACTTCTTCGTGCCAAACCACTATTGGAAACCATGCGATGGGTGGGGATCAACCTCCACCTAAGTCACACGGAGAACCTAAACCCCCCAATGCATAGTCCAACTAAGCAATTTTAGAATCCCCTATGTTACCTGATCTCTCAAAGTTAATTAATAATCCCATCAAACACAATCTTGCATGGACAGTGGTCCCACCTAAACTGCCTGTCGACATCCCTAGGTTCGATGGTAAAACTAGCAAAGACCCTGTATCCCATATTATCACTTACCACTTATGGTGCTCATCCAACTCTTTCATGGATGATAGCATTAGGTTTCATCTTTTCTAACAGACTCTTACTAGTGGTGCTGCCAAATGGTACATTGATCTAGAAAACGCCACTTGTGATAACTTTATGACTTTGGCACAAGCCTTTTTCAACCATTACCAATTTCCTATTAGGTATGAAACTAGAACTAATATACTCACTAACTTTTGTGATAATACCTCCAGCCACATCTTTAATCACATTAATGATTGGAGATGGCGGTGAATCTTATTCTGAACCAAGTTTCCCAGTGATTTGTTACATGAGTTCTTTACCAAGTCCCTCTTGCCTAGAATGGTAGAAGATGTTTCTAAGGTAGGAATCCAAACCAAGGAACAAGCCATCATGCATGCCCATCAACTGGACTTGATCTATTCTCAAGAGGGTACTTTATATGAAATCATTCCTAACACTCCTTGGTCATTGATTGATGTATCAAATCACATTGGCTTAACCATTGTACAAATGGGTGGAACGTGGAAGTCCCATCCTAGGTTTGGATTTTGCATCATTAATGAAAGGGTATTTCTCCTTATATTTCTATAATCATTTTGATGGATTATATTTTGCTATATCATTGTACTTTCATGAGTATTTTTCTGCTATTATGCTAGTTATGTATGTATTTTATGATAGTGGCCATGTGTGGCTCTCTTCATGATTTTTCTTGTAATTGGATGATCAATGTATCTATGACCTAATGGATGGAATGGAAATTGATGTGTTGAGGCATCAATGTTTCTTATCGATTCTCAACTAAGTATGAGACCCTATGCTCATAACTGTTAATTACACCTGTAGATTACACATTTGCAATATGTTTGAAAAAATGCCTGTCATGGCTAGTAGGGGTCCAGTCAAGGTCTTGAATGAGTGATTGCTTTATTATTGCCATTTCCATGTTATTTTTCTGATTTGAAGAGATGGATCAATTCTGGGTAGTGACTTGGGCTCTGGGCCTGAAAAAGTGGCTCAAATCCTGGAGTCACTGGCATATCACTGGAAACTTTGGTCTCTTGTCATTGGCAGGCAAGCCTGTGAGAGCGACTTTGGGTTTCTAGTCGCTCCCTTTCCTATAATGTGAGAGCGATTGTGGCCTAAGAAATCCAAAACATCAGTGGGACCCAAGGATAGGATGTCTGAGTGGCTAACATGTCACGTGAGGATTCTGAAGCTGATGTAGATGTCTGTTTGGTGTGTTTCCATCGGTTCCACTTCCTTAATGTGACTTAGGAGGTCGAATCATATCATAGTGGCCACTCATCGCATGTTTACCCTGGCTGGTCAGTTTCTTGGGTAGATGCGGGAGGAGGGTATTACAACTTTGTCTACATTGTATATTTGAGTGGATATTTGTGATATCCTAAAAGAGCTTTCAAATTTTGACCCTTCCTTGGCCTTGCTTGTAAGATCGTGGTTCTGGTTTGGTTTTGTTGAACCAACATTTGATATTAATTAATGTCCCATGATCTCAATTTACATTGAATTTGTTTTTTATTCATTTGTTATTTTGTTAAAGTATGTTATTCATTTCTGACCTAAATTCGTGTTGCTTCCTTGCAGGCAAAACTGGTAGGTGATTTAAATGCAATATCATTATCTACATTTGGAGGATATGATTATGATAAGAGGTCTTTTGCGTATGAATAAATATCCCTTCAACTATTATCCCATATAGGTGAGCCATATACCCTTCTTATTCTCTCACATTATGTGTATGATATGTCATCAAAAGATCTCTCAATAAGGCATAGGGCCTCCCATTGTTTTCTTTCTTTTATTCAATTTTATACCTCCGTATTAAAAGTGAAGAGATAATGCAGCAGGGATATTTTCAATATGACCTAAAAAGTGAGAAGAAATTTGAAACCTAATCACATAAATATGGTGAAGCAAGGACTACTTGATTCTTGCATCAATGATCGCTGTGGAAATTGGTCTAAAATCTCTATTAAGCATGTCATTTATAAAAAAAATCTCGCACATGTGAAGAAGGGTGTAATGAGTTCAGATACCTCCATCCAAAGGCTATTATTTTTATTACATTTTGTAAATTTGAATGTCACCATCTTAAATATTTTATAGGTAAGCATTACATTTAACATTGTTAAATGTCTCTATAGGAATGAGTGGCTTTACTGCGTTCAATGGTACTTATCCTTTCTAGTATTGTAACTTTGAATGAATGCAAGCCTCTTTTCAACATAGATGTAGAAGTAGACTTCTTCAATGACATTCTTCACATTCATGTTTGATAGCATGTCTTTCCTTTCGAGTTCTTCCTATTTTCTTCCTTGTGTTGAAATCAATCTAGATGTTGACTGGAGTTTGTTTAGTTATGCAGAAGCACAGGAGATCAAGAGCAATGGCATGGTTTAGAAATATCCTAGATGTTGGAAATCTATCTGAGTTAAGATATATTGTTTGAGTTTGTATGTGTTTATATGTGTGAGTGACATTGGAGTGGCATATTGTTAGTCTTTTATCTATCATTTTCTTACGGTAACTTGCTGCACTACATTGACATTTCTAGTGTATATGGAATGCTACACAAGTAAATCTCATGCAAATATTTATGCCACTCTTTTTCAACTTGTTGTTTGAGGCCAAAGGTGAAAGGGAGGGAAAAGTTGTGAACTCTTTCTTAGAAGCCCTAGCTTGTATTGTTGGTCACATAAGATGGGACTCTTACTTCAAGTTATTGATGAGAGAATTTAAAATGATGGCTTCCCTGAGGAAGATAATAGCAATATACTTATACGACTGATTTGTTCTATACTAGATAAGTTTCATTTTCTTGATTGAGTGTCCTCCACTATAGAACCAGAAAAACATGATCATCAAATTGAGTTTGGCGAAATGACATTTGATAAGCCAGATATGAAATTAAGGATAAATAGTGATAACAAAAATATTATCTCTCTTCAAATACAAGAACGTCTGCAAAAGTATATTCTACCTGAGATAAATAAGTTGATTATATCTCACTCAAATGTGGTTAATATTTTAGTTAGTTGTTCTCCACTAAAGTTATTGAAACTTATGCCTTTGGAAACAATGGAATTAGAGTTTCCTCATATTATATAGCATATTGAAAATCTATTGAAGAGTCACCCTCATTTTGTAAGAGATGAGGCCAGGGCATCCTTAGCTACATGTGCGAAGGAATTAGGACCATAATATTTGTAGTTCATTGTAAAAACACTGTATAAAATATTAACAAGGGGTTATGAATTGCATGTTTTAGGCTATACTTTCAATTTCATCCTATCGAAAGTTTCATCTTCCCTGGAAACTAGAGATATTTACTATTGTGTGCAACAACTTCTAGAAGTTGCAGAAAATGATATCATGGGATAAGTTGATGAAGAAAAGGAAGTTGAAAAAATTTCCTTCAAAATGAAGGAGACAAGGAGTACCAAATATTTTGAAAGTTTGCAGTTAATTGCTCAAAGTATTACTTTCTCTATACATGCTAGTACATTGTTAGCACATATTAGATGCAATATTCATAGAACACTTACACCAAAATAAAAAGTTAAGATTTAGTCCATGATACATAATTTAGCAACCAATCTTTAGGTTAATGCATCATTAAGTCAGACATACTTGTTTGTTTTTGTATATGGATCGATTGAGGATGGTATGGAGGAAGAAAAGATAGGAATTAAGGAAAACTACTTTGTTTATTAAACATGGCCTAGAATCTTCAAGATCATTAGACTCATATAAAAAATCAATGGAGGGACCTATAGATGATAAGCTAGATACATCGAATATGTTGAAAATGCAGCAAACAAATCTCAGCTTGACTTTTCATTGGTCTTAATAGAGAAAATTCAAAATTCCATTTCAATAGAAATATTGGAGGTAGTTGACTGAGTTGACATGGAACTTGTCACTCGATTAACTAAGTTAATTGGAGGTGGGGAAGCTTTAGTTTAGTTCAATATGATTGATTGCTAATTTATAGCAATCTATTTCTGTTAAATTGAGTTATGGTCAGTTAAACTAGTTCTAATTGTTAGAGAAACTAGCGGAAAGTGAAGTTGTGGAAGTGTAACTTCCACAACACTCAATAATCAACTAGTTAATTAATCAATTAGCCAAAAATAATTGATGCATGTAGATAATTCAAGATGCCTAGTTGAGATGGAGGTTCCAGGGTAGTGTACTATAAGTTGTATATTATTCCAATGTGTATAGGTGGTGCATGCAGTTAGAGGATGAGACTAGAGGAACTGCACAATCCAATTAAGGGAATTTATTAAATAATAGGGGTTAATTTCCTCAAGGAATAACGCAAGGAAATAGGAGCTTGGAGGGCTTGAAAATTGACTAAGTGTTGGCCAGAGTCAGTGAGTCAGGCAGAGAGATAGACTATACACTTGCAAGTTGTGCTCAGGCTTTATCAATCATATGTATTCATCTCTATTATTTAATTAATGTAATACAAATATGAAGGGGTTCTGAGCAGTTGCTTTCCCCTAGATAAATCTCTTTGCATGTCTATCATTTTTGTTCTAGATTGTGAATTGAATTCTGCAAAGTAGTAGAGTAGCTTTGAGTCTTGTGATTTAGTAAATTACATGAGAAATTTCGAATCTATAGTCTAATTTCTACATGGTATCAAAGCTAGATTCAAATTAGAGCAGGAAATTCGAAGTTGGGTCTCATAGGTTCAAATTTGAAGATCAGTGTAGCAGGATTTCCATAGAGCTAAGAAGATGGCCTTCAACAGACTAAGGCTAGAGTATGCCTTGGAAGGCACCTCAAATTTTGTTGCATGGAAGGACTGCATGGAGGAAGTATTGGATGGCAATGGGTTGCTAGAATACATCAAGATAGATGTTGTAAAACCTCAAGCATATGATTTTCAA
The DNA here is from genome assembly GCA_031772625.1 of Pinus tabuliformis. NCBI lineage: Eukaryota > Viridiplantae > Streptophyta > Pinopsida > Pinales > Pinaceae > Pinus > Pinus tabuliformis. Next base: position 291,694,490 of record CM062810.1, read on the forward strand.
AACATCACTCAGTGGAAGAAAGAAGTAGACAAGGTGAGGAGAATCATATTGGAGGGAGTGTGGGATCATATTGTCTCAAATCTCCATGGAAAAGAAAATACGTTCACGATGTGGAAATCATTGAAAAAATTGTTCAAGAATAGTAATGACCATAGGAAGCTGGCGCTCAAGGAAAAACTTCATTTAAGTATCAAGATGCAGAAGAATGACAAAATTACATAGTATCTGAGAAAGTTTACATAGATTCATGAAGAACTTGGTGGCGTCGGTGTTAATTTTCCTGAATAAGACTTGGTAGCTCTAGCCCTTCTAGGCCTTCCCAAGAGCTCGCACAGCTATCAAGATTCAGCGAATGGGAGGGAGAAACTACCAAGTTGTGAACACTTACAGTTTGAATTAGTACATGAGGAAATAAGGTATCATCCTTTGGAACTTATGGAAAGAAATAAATTATCGGTTTTTTTCCTAAGGAACATATTTGTATTGGTTCTTAAGGACTTGATTATCCTAAATATTTGAGAGACTATTATTGCATCTCATTGGTATAATGATAACTATAAAGTGGAGGAGTTTGAAGCAATTATCCTGAAAATATTCCTCATGATCCTTCCATGATTATTTCTTCACCATCTTTGCTAACAACCTTTCTTCCTTTTGTCGTTGACTCATATTCTCCACCCTTGTGTTCCTTCATTAAGTTGATTTTTAACAAGGCCTCCAAAGGGAATCCAAGAGTTGTAGGATGTGGCATGATATTTCGAGATGAAAAATCCCTGCCATTAAGAATCTTTTCAATGTCATGTGGGATTGCTAGTAAAAACTTGGCTAGATTTTTGGAAGTGGAACGAGGCTTAGTCATCTCTCTCAAGGAAGGCTTTACATTATTGTAGGTGGATGGAGATTTACAGGTAGTTATGCGATGTATTAAAAAAAAATTACATAGGAAACCAATTAAGAAAATGGTGCACATTTGGAGACCGGAAGATGTTGCTTCCAGTATAAATGATATGTTATCCAAGTTTGATTATATTCTTGTTCATCATGCTCGACGAGGAAGGAATCAAGTGGCAGATTTACTAGCTAATTGGGGGTGTAAGTGTGTGAACCTTCACTTGGATGAGTCATGGTCGTTAACGACCAAACATAGTGATATTCACCTTCTACAACAGTGGGTGGATGCAGACAAAGCTATCTTGTCTGGTATTTTCCCTGATGGGGGTGCCTCTACCTAACCCTCTTATGTTATTTATTAATCCTTTGAAATGTGGACTGTGTTGGACATCTGGCGTTTGAAATACATGGCATCACACATGGAAGGAGGTGGGATCCGCACTATGCACCCAGCATCCCCTCATTTTAAATTCATGCGTGCGGGGTGGTGAAGATTAGCTGAGAGCTACAGTGGAGGTGAGATATGCCACCCACCCCCCACACTTATGGTCTCACAGTCATCTGCAACGAGGCTTTAACGATCACGTACGCTATATCTCCCCCACAGTGTTGAGTGTGGTGGTAATTCGAAGAGTTTTCATTTCTTCTCTGTTATCCATGGTCGTTCGAGAGGGCAACCAATGTATTTTGTGTTGTTCTTGCACTCTACAAAGCGAGGGCCAGTTTTTGAATTGGTGGCATTTCTATCAAATTCACATCTTGTGGAGTCTGAATTCTCAATTCTCAGGTATCTCATACCCTTGTCCAGTGTTGGTTCACAGCTATTGGTACTCTAGTCACTTTTCAATTTGGTTATGAGTCTTGGACCTGGTTTCTTCAGTGGGTGCAATTGCATTTCATAAGTTTGTTTCCAAGTAATTGTTGGTCGTATGTTCTGTATTAGCCTCAGGTTTTGGTGGTTGGGGGTTTCCATTTATTATCTTCGTCCTTTGTTGTGTTGTCACTAAGGTATGAGTATGGGTTGTTAGAAGTTTGGGGTTGCGTCGGGGAAAATTGAGTATTACCACCTCTTCTGTCTTCACAATCTATCACTTGGCTCAGGTCTTTACATCCTGAGCTCGTTCATCAGTGGCTAGATTTTGTTCTGAGACCCATAATTTGGTCTTTTGGGGATGACACTCTTGTCTTAGCCATTAACGGCTTACTACTTTATCCTTCGATTTCTATTAAAAGATGTGGTCATTTAGTTCAGTGTTTGCTTGGTCTTTTGGCATTGGAAGTCATGGCTCCTAGGCAACGTTTGTTAAGTTGTCAGGGTGGTTGTTGTGCTATCAGGGAAAACAAGGTTGTCGGTTCATCGGTGACTCACTTTCCTCCTCCTTCAATGTTGTCCCCCTGGAGATTTTTTTTAGAAACTAAGGAATCTGGGGATTGCCCCTGTTTCTCAGACTCAGAGGTTACCAAAGAGAACTTGATAGGGCTTCTAGACCCTGGTAAAATGAGGAAAAAACAACTCGTTTTCTTGAATTCTTTAGCTATGAGGCTATAGTTCGACTCCTTGTTTCAATTAGTTATGAAGAATAATCAGATTAAAAACTACAACTTGTTCTCTGGCCTAGAAGACATCAAGCGAATTCTCAAAAATGTGAGATTTAAGCGTAGAAGACATCAAGCGAATTCTCAAAAATGTGAGATTTAAGCGTAATGATTTGGATGCTTGTCTATTTTGGGTAGAGAAAACTTTGCTATCAGAGTATTATTTTGGGGACCTCACGGACCCTCTGGGTAGAGAAAACTTTGCTATCAGAGTATTATTTTTGGGGACCGCACAATTGCTTAGGGAGGTTTTGGAGCTCTCTTGTCTAGTTCCTTATTGCAGTTGCTCTATTGGTTACCCAAATGTAAGGCAATGGAATCTCTTTCGGTAATTTGGCATGGCCAACCATACAGTGCCTGGTTTATTTCATTGGTGTTGGTGCTAGCAGTTACTGATGGTGGCTATTATAATTTGTTTTGTTCACTAGTCATTTCACTGGTGTTAGTGCTCGTAGTTGCTAATGGTGGCAGATATAATTTGTTCTATTCACTAGTCGTCGTGTTTCTTGTGGTGTTCAAACTGTTGGGGGTGGTTGTAATGTTGTTGTGTCCACTATCGTAATGGTTCATGTAGTAAGGTGCATGGTGGTTGTTGTTCTTGTGATCTATGTATTCAAGGAGTGGTAGCTGGTCTCCTATAGGCAGGTCATGTTTTTCATCTTTCAAAGTCTCTGCTCATGTTCTTCAGCCTTCAAAGTCTTTGTTGATGTTCTCCACATATTTCTAGTTAACTTAATGCAATAGAATGTTTTTCATTAAAAAAAACCATTGGAAAAAAAAAAATTGCACCTTAAAAAAACAAAACCAAAAAACCGGCTAAGCAAAGTCAAAACAAACTGCAGCCACAATCTGTTCAACTATGACAAGCCAAGAACAAAACTCAGTCCAAATTTCCCATTTACCTCCTCTCACGATGGATTTCGATGGTCAAAACTCGTGCTCTCCATCATCCAAAATTCAAGCAACAAATAAATCTGGAATTTCAACGATTAAGTGCACGCACTTAACATTATGAGGAAATAAATCTGGAATTTCAACGATTGAGTGCACGCATTGAACATTCTGACCAATAAATGGAAATTTGATTTTCCATTTAAAGACTAAATCATTAAGGTAAAAACTAAAGCATGATGTTTTTAAAAAATCCTTATTCACTTTAACAAAAAAATATATATATATACACGAGTATTTTCTTTATTAAAAAAACACACAAACCAACCAATCACTCCAAACCCCTTAGCACAATTATTTAATTTCTTCCATAATTCAAATTTCTTTCCATATTCTGCCCTGTCCCGTCCACACAAAGTTTGAAAATGGACGCTTCGCTTCATTTTACTTTCCACCCGCGCTTCTTTATCTTTATGAAGTAACCCAATATTTATTTATGCTGTGGGTGTAGGAGTTGCAATCGATTATCAAAAGAGTGAACAAATGAAGTTGTGGCTGGGATGGTGATATCCTTGGTGGCTGGGACGGCGCGCTATTTGCTTTCCTACCTAGGTTCGATCTAGGTTACATGTTGCGCTACCGTCAGTTTGACTCAACTATTGTATTTTTCAACATATTGTATATATTGTGTATGTTATCTTAGGGTTAATATCAACGCTTCTAAAGAAAGTCTTACCCCATTTCTTAAAAAAAGAATAAGAAGAAGTCAACTATTGTATTTTTCAACATATTGTATATATTGTGTATGTTATCTTAGGGTTAATATCAACGCTTCTAAAGAAAGTCTTACCCCATTTCTTAAAAAAAGAATAAGAAGAAGTCACTTGTGTTGCAAATTGCAAGGCACGAGCATAGCTGCTGCAAGAAGCTGCGATAAACCTAAAAAATGAACATCGATTAATTCATTATTTCACTAATCAATGTTGATATAATGAGTGTAAATCACCGTCCTTTTCATTCTTCAATTTATTAGGTAAATTTTTAAAATATAAAAACTTAATAATTCAAATAATTTATTATAAATTACAAAGTAATAGTACCAAATTGTTGACAATATGATAATGGGCAATAAAAAAAATTAAACTCTTTGATGTTTTAAATCTATTTTTTTCCTTTTGAAAATAAATTTATTCCTAACATAAAAGTTGAGAGATTTAATACTATTTTTTTGTTCATTCAAAAGTTTTGTAAATAATATAAACAATTTAATTGGCAATGACCTTGAAAATGAATTATTATATTCCAAGAGGTTTCAAATTAAAATTTTCAAAGTTTATATGTAAGTCGTTTATTGAGTACCTCGTAGTTTACCTAAAAGTTATGACCACAGTAGTTGGAATCCACCCATGTCATGAGTGTGATACTATTCTTCTAAATACAAAAAAAAAAAAAATATTTTACTTCAAAAAGAAATATTAAAATTTTATTTTGAAAGTGATTAAGACCATCATTTTTAGCAAAAACTAATGTGATAAAGTGAAAGTAATTAGATTTAGCTAATTTTAGGTGAATATATTTCAACATTGATTTTCCTTTTTTTAATTAAATCAAATTAATTTAAATAAATAGTGATATTTTAATTATTGTATTTTTATTATATTTTTTATGTGTATTAAATAATTAAATACTTATAATTGGAGCTATAGCATTGAGAAAAGGATTAATGGGGATGGAAAGCTTATTTTGGTCTTGAAAATTATTGTAAAACGGACCTCGTAATGTGGGATAGAAAGAAGTTCTTCTTTGAAACTTTAGTCACTCCAGTTATCTTACATGGATGTGAGGTTTGGGGTTGTAGCATCTCTAGAGAATCCTGGAGAAAGATTGAGCAAATCCAAGCGTTTTATAACGTATAACCTCAAAATTAAAAGCAACACACCCTATCCTGTTCTCCTTATAGAAGTGGGTTTTTCCCCTATGGAGAACCTAGCTATGACTAGGCTTCTGTTGTACAAGAACAAACTCAATAACATAGGAGACCATAGACTTCCTAAGCTAGCTTTAAATTCCAGCCAAAACCACCTAAGGCTCAAACGAGGTTGGTATAAATACACCAGGGCCTGGTTAAACCATTGGGAGATCGACCAGAATGTTGCATTGCAAAACATTAATAACATTAAAAATATTGTTACTTCTAAGTTCAAAGGAAAAATGTAGTGTGAGAAAGACTTAGCAACTAAAAGAAAATTAAGATATTATAAGGAGGTCATCAACCCCACCCTAGAAGATCAAAAGTATCTCTTTGTTTTAACTAGCTCAAAGAAGAAACTTAATATAGCTAAGATTAGAACGAACTCTCATGAGCTCCATAGTGAAACGGGTGGTTGGGCAGTTCCTAAAACACCATCGATGGGAATGTTCTGCCATCTATGTGAGAATACAAACATCGGGGATGAAAATCACTTCCTCTTAGAGTGTCCCACGTACAACCACATTAGATCTCAGTTTCAAAATCTTTGTTGCAATACTGACCTTCCTAGCCTTTTACATCGTCAAAATTACAGTTGGGGAGGCTTCTCTCCAAGCTTTTTGAGCATAAGAATAAAATCTTAAATCAAACTAAATAATTCGTTTCTTTAGGTCCAATAGACCAAAGTTTGGTCTCCATAAATACAAATAATTTTATTTTACAATTTTAAATAAATAATTATATTTTAATTATTAAATTTTTATTATCATTTTATATATATATTAAATCCTCAAGATGAACCACACTTGTTGGTTCGAAATAGTCCACCAAAATCTTTAATATGGTTTCTTCAAAATATTTTATATATCAATTAAATACTTATATAAATACAAATAATTTAATTTTACAATTTTAAATAAATAATTGATAGCATAAATTTTATAAATTATTTGTTACGTAAGTTTAAATATCATTATAAAATATTTATTATTTTATATAATAGATATTTTTCCCTTTTAAATAAAAATATTGTTCTATTGTTTATAAATTAAAATCAAACATATATGAATAAATACATAATTTTTACAGACACTAGAGGTACCATGAAAGAGATATTTTTTAACATTTAGAATGGAAAACTTTTAGGAATGATAAAAAAACAAAAAAGAAAAAAGCCTAAAAGTCTATCTAAAGATTAGCAGGGCACGGATCAGGTTGATGGTGGATTAAGTTTTAAAGTGTTAAAGATGAAAACATAAATGCTTGTAGAATTATTTATATTAGAGACAAAGCCATGTGACTTGATAAAGAAAAGAGAGAAATAACACTAGTGCTACCACCTTTGTGGGAAGGGTATCTAATTGGTGACTTCACTTTTTTAATCTATCAAGACATTATTTAAGCTCCACTTGGTTCATTCTTGTGAGAGAAATGCATGGACCCCAAATGTCTTTGTATTCCAATAAAGCTCCAAGGTCCTCTAAAACTTGCTGTGCTAAGTTATGTTGGTGTCGAGGTCCAAGCCAAAGCTTACAACCTTGAAGTAAATTTCCTCCTCTGAATGATAAGCCCTTTCTCACTTAACTTCATCAGATAGAGCCCATAATCAATGCTTAATGATTGACAAGAAGGAGTTGTGAACAAACTTTTCAATATCTCATGATGACAACTTTTCTTTGGTTTGATGAACCAATTCTTTCCCATGGTGGCCAAAATGTGAAGCCAGGGTAATACGTAAAAGACAGAAGTAAATGGTAGGTAGAGAGTGAGGAGATTCATTACGGAGAGCCAAAATGTCAAAAAAAAAAACATGAAGATAGTAATGGAGATATCCAAATAGGACATTAGACAATGATGGAGGCAAAATCAAATACATTCCATTTACGGTGAATTAATAGCATTACCTTCCATCACGATTTTCACTACATTCGAATTCATCATGCTACAAACTGGATTCATCAATGTCTTGGAGCTTAATCTAGGAAAATTAACACGGTATGGGGAGAGTTTATGGTGGCATGTATTTGCGAGTGATGACGCCTCATCACCCTTACATGAAAAATATCCTATCAAACCTTCAAACCCCTGATATAGGAATCATTGTAATGAATATATTAAATAATAAATTATGATCATAAATATTATTCATGTATAACAAATTGTTATTAAAATTAATGTTCTCAAATATTATGATGAATTTTTTTCATATTTCATTTTAATTAATTGTTTGGTTTATATGATCTCAATGGGGTGTTATAATGGGAATTAAAAGGATCTTAGGGATTTCACATGCCTTCCCGTCACCTCCCTCCACATGCCACCACCTCATGGAAAATTTACAAGACCTTATCTCTGAAGGAGGGTGGCAGAGGTCCCTTAGAAATTTATCCATCTACCCATTTGCGTGAATGGGATTCACTCCAACATGCCCGTCATCCTTAACCACTAGCTTGAGATATGGTTGATCCTTCGACACCTCCTGTTGTTGGTTCCTTAGTCTGTGATGCACTTGGATTCCTGTCTGGTTTCCCAAGAAGTTTTCCTTCCATCTACTTCACTAGCCTTTCCCCCTCCCCTAGTGGATTTTTTTAATGGAGAAGGCTTTGCCCCAAGCTCGCTACAGATGCAACCCACTTGACAAGTTATCGTGGCCTCTTTCTTTCAAAATTTCCACATGCATCTTTTCTCCCATCTCTTCCTAGACTCTCTAACATATTTTTACCTTTGGAAGCCAAAAGTTATCAATGAGCTCATTTCCAACATGGGAGTGGTGATCGTAGCGCTTCAAGGGGCTCTCAAGCACAATAATGAACCAAATCTTTAACCCAGAACTACCATGCTCATATGCCTTAGGACATTCAAGAGGAAATCCATCTCGTGGAAGAGGAAAATCGACAAGAATGGCAGGTAACTCTAGAGTCAAAGTCATGGTTGGCATGATAGCCTCTTGGATTTTGAATACAACAAACTCTCAAGGCTACCAAAACCACTATTTGCTTACAATTGATGTATACTAGTATGTTAAGCTATTGTTGGGGAAGGTTTTGGTTGATAGGGGACAAACTTAGGTCAATCTAATGCACATGCTAAATGACCTCAGAGATCTTATGCTAAATGGGGCAGGGAGGTTTGTCAGGCTCAAGATGGGATCACCACCTACCTACCTCTCCAATTCCACTGCCATGCAACGTTGATAAACAATCCATTAACCTCTATACTTCACTTTCCTCTAGATGCTTAGGTTTCTTATATTCTATCATTTTAGTTCTTGTTCTTCATGCTTACCCATCTAAGTTGTTGATAAGTTATTTTTAGAGTTTATGTATAGTTTATTCTCCATATTTTTTTATTGCATGGTTCACACCCTAGAGCATAGAGGAGAATTGACTCCATGACTTCTTATTAGCAAGGTTCTTTAATGACAATAAATCTACCAATTGAATTAACCCTTAGAACTGCATATGATAATTGATGTATAAATAAACTATTGAAATTATTTAAAATGATTTTCATATTATATTTTATATATGAATGTGATTAAATAAAAAGGATATATATATATATATATATATAGAAAAAAATGTTTATAATAAAATTATTATAAAATATAATTTTATTTTGTGAAAAAAAAAAATTATTATTATATATAAATTAGAAAGGTATATTACCTGACTCATAGGATTTTATTTTACATAGTTTATAAAAATTATGTTCAATAGGTAAGTACAATCAATTGATTATAGGGTTTATTTTTTCCTGTATTCAAGCTTCTAAGATCCATAATGAATTAAACAAAGTCTTTCGGCCAAAAAATTCTCTCATGTGATTTCTACGGAAAAACTTTGTTTAATTGATTATAGGGTTGTTTATTGATTGTTATTTAAAATAAATTGGGTTCCCATTATTAGTTAAAAGGTTTAAAGTTAAATAGAATTCATGAGGGTAGGTTTTTATAGTTTAAATTCATATCGAATGGTGTTATTTGGGAAAGAATTGTACAATGAGGTGTCTAGTATTGTTTTATGTAATTTAAAAATTAAATTATATCACTTGAAAATAATATATTATATAAAAATTATAAATAATATTATAATATTTATTCTATGTCGTTTAATAAAATATAAAATTTAAATATTAATAAATATTTAAAATATTTTTATTTAAATAAAATTATATACAAAATTTCCGATTGAGACTAAAATATGTATATTTTTTATATATATTTATTTAATTAACATTTTTTTTATTTTTTTATTTTTTTCGGATTTTTTCAAGTTAATTTTAATTAAAATTCTACACATAAATTTAAATTTTTTGAGTTTAAGTTGTTTGATTTGTAAAATTAAATACTTCAGGGTTTTCAAAGTATTGAATGTATTTATGTATTCAAAAACTTATTTTAAACAACAAAAAAATTATAATTATGTTTGAAACTATATCACTAGATTCTAATGAAAAGATCATTTCATCTATTAATTAATCTCAGTACACATATAAAATAATATATTATTATTTTAATCATATTTTTAAATGTCAAATAAAATTTACTAAAAATGCAAAATTATTTGCAATTTAAATATACTAATAACAAATAGAAAGTTGTAATGCTATAAAAACCAATGGATTTCTGGATAAAATTAAATAAAAAATGGGTGAAGAGCAATTTGGGAAAAGTTTGATTTATTTGACAATAAATTAATTAAATACTAATTGTTTGATGATATTTTCTTTTATGTGAATTTTACATAAAGATTTTTTTGTCAAACATATTATGGATCATAGAACCCTGAATTCAAAAATTAATTGTTTTGTTTGTATGAAATTATTAAGTATAAAATATGTGTATGGGAAATGGAAAGTTGTAATCCTATAAAAACTAATAGATATCAGATAAAGTTAAATAAAAATAATAATTAGGTAAGAAACAATGTCAAAACAATTTTGATTTAATTGACCATGAGTCAATTAAACATTACTGATTTTGTTTATATGAAATTATTAAGGTATAAAATATGTGTATGAGTAATAATTGGGTTTGTTAGTTAAATTTTTTATTATTTTTTATAATTTATAGATATTTTTTTAAATTATATTGAGTTTATTTTAAGGTTAGTTTGTTTATTAGATAGAAGAAGATTAACCATTTATCACGCGATGTTTATTATTAAGATTGTGTGAATTTTAGAGGCTTTTTGAAATAGTTTTTAATTTTCAAAAATAACTTTTATGGACAACCTCTCCTCATAAAATTTAAACCCAAAACTTAAAAAAAAATAAACTCCATTGTCACGATCTCATTATAATTCAAGAAAAACAGTAAAAGAAATTTTTTTTTATATATATGGTATGGTAATTTTCCCCATTACCCACACCCTAAACTATACACCTAATCTTATGTGTAACCCGCCACATCTTTCACAGACGTATCCCCCTTAAGCATATATTAGTTTACTTAAATACTGGTCAATCCATATAGCGGCACAAACATATAAAACTTAACTATTCTCCTCAATTAAGCTTCCGCAATACCAATGCTTGATATCATATATGTTATTGTGTTGGCTTTGATTGCTTTACCATTCCGATATAAATGTTTAACGCCAAATGGCAGTACGACGGAGCCAGCTCACAACTCTCCGTGGCCAGATGGCTCAACTTCACGTGCTGTCCATGTGTCTTGTGGAGGGTTGACCTGCTCTGGGGTTTGCGCCAGGCCTCCCGCCTAATCCAACGATGGCGATCGCTCACCCTCATCGGACGGCCCAGCTCATTTTAGGGTTTGACATTTCATATATATGTCCACCGGATTCATCATTGGGTTCATTTGCTCCCTTAGCAGCAGCTGAGCTCCTTCGACAGGTTACTCTGCAACCTCCCTGGTTCATCTCTTCCTGCCAGGTACAGGTTCGATCCGCGTTCCCTTTAAGGTTTACACTTACGGTTAGCTTTCAGATTGTTGGTATTCATGTAATCTTCTTATACCCTGACTGTGTTCATTGTTTGCTTACAGTTGGGTACAGGTCCGACGCTGACCACAGCTTGTCTTCCACAGCGTGCCGGAGGGTTTGGCTGCTACGGCACTTACAGGTATGCCTATTTCGCTTACGGTTTCTTTGATGGTGAATTAATGTAATGTTGTGGGGTGATTACAGCTGAGACAGGGCTTGTGTTCTGCCTATTGTCTCAGGTCCGATACAGTGTTCCAAACCCTTGTGCGCTTAATCTGGCGGCCTCATTATGCCGGTCTGTCCAGCATGAGACCCTAGGGTCATGGCTTTCACGCCTTACTTATATTTTTATGTATTTAAATAGCTAGGGTCTCAGATTCGTCTGTCATTGTCTGTTTATTTGGAAGCTCTTTCGAGCTATTGACAGATTTGTAAGGATACGTATGAATTTATGTACTTTTGCAATAGTTAACACCTGCGGCTCACCGCTGTTTCCCGGTCCGGATTTCTTCATGGCTATTGTAATACTTTTTCACAGTTTCTTAACGAACGTTGTTTCCTGAATATAAAGCTATCAATATCTGTTAATGGACAATTGATTCTTCGTTACTGGTGCATATGGGAGTTTGATATTCGGAGTGCCTCGCTGCTGTTCCTTTCTAATACTCGATAATGTTTACAGTTATGATAGTTTCACCGCAATAGGGTTACTATGATTTAGTTCTGGAAGGTTTCACTTGTATTTGTTTTCTACAGTTCGGTTCACATTCTTTATATGCATATATACAGCGACAAGGGTTAGTCCTGCATTCGTGATATGAATGTAGAGTCTACCCTTCCGCGCACAATCTTTGCCGTAATTCCAACTAGCAGGTTAAGATGGCTATTATTCGACTGTATGCTTGCTTTGATGTTTTTAGTTCGATGCTATAACTTAGTTCCTGTACAATATACTCAGATACTTTGGCTTGTTACCTGTGAATGTAACCGTTTCCAAGCCTAATGTTAGGGTTTGACGAGCATCATTGTTATTAACTATACGATGCTTCTCTTTACAGCACTGTTTTCTTATTAATATTCCGCTATACAGCTATTGGTTGGAATGATAGTTTCTGGGTTGTTGGTTTTATATGATATTTCATGCTCACATGGCACTGGCTAATACTGTATCGTTCACGTACCAACATTTCATTTACATTACCTCGTTTTGGCTTACACAGCATTAATCTAATGAACAGTGATACGCAGATAAAATTTGTAACTATAGCCTTGACTTATATATTGTTACCATTTACATGCAAGCTCAGATTCTGTGTCAGTATACTGTATATAGCTAGCCCGGCTTTTCCCGGCTTCTCAGATCTTTACATTCCAGATCTGTGCACTATTAAGGTTTTCTGTTTAGTTTAATACCCTGATTTCCCTACTGTTATTTGGTACCATTTCCTCATACCATTTCCACAGTTCTCAGTTGACTTCATGCTGAGCACATTGTAACTGTGCGAGCTTAAGTGAATACGGTTTACAGATGTGACCACAATCACACCTTTCCATCACAGCTTCTTGGAGAAGAAACTGTAATTTTATCCTAGCTACCATATCACAATAACTTAAAGGAAATAATACAACTTCTGTATCTACTTGTACTCTTCAATACCTGTTCATTTTCTTTAACCAAACTAGAGGAAGCGTACCTGGTTATTCCTGCTACTGAAGTCCTTACTTTCAGAAGTCACCTGTAATGTTTTTGCTCTTAACCTCCCAACCTTGAGATCCACTTGCACTGGATTCTCCCCCCGAGCCGTCTTGCAGGCCTGCAGCCCTCAACAAGACTCATGCACTACTGTGCTGGGTTATCTGGTCACAACCAGACTTAACCTTCTTTTTCCACTCTGCTCTCTCTCTCTCTGGAAATCTCTTCTCTGCCTGTTCATCAACAGCCCAGAGGTTTTCCTCCCAGGACTTTTCCTTGGGTGAGAGGCAGTTGTTTTTCAGTTTCATAACTGATTTATTTTCTTTTAATAGAAAATCCTCCTTTTTGGAGGCTGCCAGCATTTCATCAATACACATGTGCAAAATAGTCTATTATATTCACTTTCAAAATTAACAATGTCTTTTAATAATAACAAGTTACCACTCATACCGTTTTCACCACAGTAATTATCCAGAATTACAAGTTACCGGGGTCATTACATCTTCCCCCCCTGAGATTGGACATCGTCCCGATGTCTATTCTCGTTAAATAAATTCGGGTAAGCCTTTCTGAAAAGTTCCTCGTCTTCCCATGTAGCCTCCTCAGGGCCATAGTGCTGCCACAGCACCTTAATTTGGGTAATAACCCGTTTCCGCAGCCGCACTTCTCTCCGGTCGAGAATGCTCTGTGGTTCGACCAGGACCTCGCCTTCCGGTTCGACCTGCAGACAACCAGTACTTTAATCAATTTCCTATTGAATATAGCTGCATAATCAAAACAACCGGATCAATTCTTACCCGCACATCTTGCCATTGAATAACATGTTTAGGGTCATATACATATTTCTTTAGGACAGAAACATGGAACACATTGTGAATCTTAATATGACTGGGCAAAGCAAGTTGGTAGGCCACTGGCCCCACTCTAGCTAAAATCTGAAACGGTCCAAAGTATCGAGGAGCCAGCTTGGCGCACCCACTCCACTGCAGTGTGCTCCTTCTGGTTTGAATCCTTACAAACACATGGTCACCAACATTGTACTCTGTAAATCTTCTTTTCCTGTCTGCGAAACTTTTCTGTCTGTCTTGTGCAGCCTTTAAATTTGCTCGCACTCTCTTCACCATATCTTCCATGTCTTTTAGCATTTCCGGACCCAAACTCAGCTTATCCTCCGGTCCACCCCAACTTGAGGGTGTGCGGCACTTTCGCCCATATAGGACCTCAAAGGGACTTAGCTGGGTTGAGGTATGATACCCATTATTGTAGGCAAATTCGACCAGATGCAAATACTCTTCCCATTGACTGGGTTTTAGCATCACATTCGCCCTCAACATGTCTTCCAATACCTGATTGACTCGCTCAGTTTGACCATCGGTCTGTGGGTGATAAGCCGTGCTAAAATTCAACTGAGTGCCCAACTCGGCAAACAATGTTCTCCAAAAGGTGGAAGTGAATTTCACATCACGGTCTGATATGATTACCTTTGGCAATCCATGCAAACAGAACACATTTTTCATAAAGAGATGCGCGATTTGTACCGCCTTGTAAGTGGACTGCACAGGTATGAAGTGCGCTGCTTTACTCAATTTATCAACCACGACCATAATAGAATCATTGCCCTTCTTTGTTCGTGGTAACCCGGTTACAAAATCCATGGAAATGGTTTCCCATTTCCATTCCGGAATAGGCAAAGGCTGCAACAGTCCCGCTGGGTGTTGATGTTCAGCCTTAATTTGCTGGCATTCCAAACACCTTGCCAAGTACTCCACTACCTGCTTCTTCATTCCTGGCCAGTAATACTCTTTCTTGAGTGTCGTGACCATCTTTTGGTACCCTGGGTGGCCAGTGTAGTGGCTGATGTGGAACTCATCTAGAATCAGCCTCTTAAGGTCATTTGAGTCAGGTACATACATTTTCTTATTAAAACACAGCAGTCCAGCATTATCTAATGTGTACCCTTGCTGTAATCTTCCATTATCAGATTGTTGTACCTGCTGTTTTAAATGCTGATATTCAGAGTCGTCACTGGCTGCTGCTTTTATTTGTTCAACCAGCGAACTCCGCCACCTGCTGGCTGAAAGTTCACATAAACAATGAACCTTTCGACTTAAGGCATCTGCCACCCGATTTTCTTTGCCCTTTAAATGCTTTATTTCAAAGTCAAACCCACTTAGAAAATCTGCCCAACGGCCTTGTCTCGCATTCAAGGTAGGTTGGCTGAAATAATGCGTCAAACTGTGATGATTTGTTAACAACAGAAATTTCTTCCCAAGAAGGTAATGTCGCCACATCTTTAGTGCGTGAATAACAACAGTTAACTCTAAATCGTAAGCAGAGTATCTCTGCTCATGCTCTTTTAGTTTCCTTGATTCATATGCTATTATTTTTCCTTCCTGCATTAGTACTCCTCCCACGCCCTCCTTGCTTGCATCGGTGCACACCACGTAATCCTTATTAGGATCAACGATCCTCAGGATGGGTGCAGTGGTGAGTAGGTGCTTCAAGCGGTCAAAACTCTGCTGACACTCTGCTGTCCATCTAAATATCTTTCCTTTCTTTTGCAATGAGGTGATAGGATAGGCTATCCTAGAAAAGCCTTCCACAAACCTCCGGTAATAGCCAGCTAACCCCATAAAGGATCTGATATCAGCAACGTCTTTGGGTATAGGCCATTCCATAATAGATTTTATCTTCTCGGGGTCAACTGCAATTCCCTCTTTAGTAATCACGTGGCCCAAATACTGAATTTCCTCTTTGAAGAAATCGCATTTGCTGAACTTAGCATATAGCTGATGCTCCCGAAGAGTTTGTAACACCAATCTAAGGTGCTCCTCATGTTCCTGTTGGGAACGAGAATATATCAATATGTCGTCAATGAATATCAGTACAAACTTGTCCAAAAACCTGTGAAACACGCTATTCATCATGCACATAAAAGTAGCAGGTGCATTGGTCAAACCAAAAGGTAGCACTACAAATTCGTAGTGCCCATAGCGTGTCCGGAAAGCAGTTTTGGCAATGTCCTCATCCTTAATCCTGATCTGATGATAACCAGATCGCAGATCAATTTTGGAAAACACTTTTGCCCCTTTCACTTGATCAAAGAGTTCATCTATTCTGGGTAAAGGGTACTTGTTTTTGACCGTGAGCTTATTCAGCTGCCGGTAATCTATGCACATGCGAAGGGTCCCATCCTTCTTCTTCACGAACAATACTGGAGCTCCCCAGGGTGACACACTGGGTCGTATGTACTGTTTCTCCAACAGCTCTTGGAGCTGCATTTTCAACTCCGTTAACTCTGGTATGCTCATCCGGTACGGTGCCCGCGATACTGGTGCTGCCCCCGGTATTAACTCTATAGTGAAGTCTATGTCCCTTCTTGGAGGCAGACCCGGTACCTCTTCAGGAAAGACATCTGTAAATTCCTGTACCACTGGAATATTGCCTAATGCGGACATCTTGTCCTTCTGGTTTGCATAACCAACTTGTACGGCATAGATCTGACATTTCTTTCTAATACATTTAGCTAACTGAGTTGCAGTGATAGGTCGAATCTGGACAGGGTGTCTAATTCCCTGCAATTCCTGCTGCTGTCCCGAGTCATCCTTGTAGTGTATGGTCTTGGTTTTGCAATTCACCAATGACCAATGCTTTTCCAGCCAATCCATACCAATAAGAATGTCATAAGAACCTAATGGTAGTACATTCAAGTCTGCTGTTACGGGCTGTCCAGCTATACTGAAAGAACAGTTATTAACCTTAGCTAGGACCCGTCTTTTGGCTCCCGTAGCTAACTGGACCAACCATGGGTTTTTGAACTTTTCCGGTGGTAGCTTACATTGTTCCACTACTTTTGGACTAATATAACTTAAAGTAGCTCCTGGATCAATAAGTACAGCTACAGAAAGGTTTGAGATCTTACCTTCGAATTCCACCATGGAAGGTTGGTATTCCGCTTGCCGGTCCTCTAAGGCTGCATTGATCCTTGGTACGCTGCGCGCCACATCCCCAACAGTTGAGGCTTCATGGACTTGAGATATTTGATCAGCTCTTTTACGCTGTGGACAATTTCTAGCGTAGTGCGGTCCTTCACACACCCAGCACTGAACTGGAGGTCTGGTTCCCTCAACCTCCGATCTAGCAGGTGGTTCGCTGATCCTGCTCTCGCTTGGCTTAGCCCGGAAGGTACCCTTGTTTGTGCTTCTGTTAAACTGCCCCTTTCCAGCTCCTTTACCACCATTTCCACGGCTGCCTTTGTTGTTTCCAGCAATTCTGCTACCTTTTCTTTCATTCCATTTCTTGTTTGGAATTTCTCCTTTTTGTTTGTTCTGCTGGTAACAAATTCTAGCCTTCCGAATTGCCTCATCCATAGTTCGGGGATTGTCAAACTCAATCCGTTCCCTTATATAAGCTGGTAGGCTACTCACGAACCTCTGCACCTTGGCCTTCTCCTCTTTTATGTATGGCACATAACGAAGCAGAGAAGTGAAGCGATTTATGAATTCGTCCATGGACTGCTGTCCTAGCCGTAAGTCATGGAATTCTCGCGCCTTCTCATCATAAAAGCGCTCAGTTAAATACCTCTCCTTAAAATATTTCTGAAATTTTTCCCAGGTTATGCTTTGCTCACTTACTCCCTTCACAATTTTAATCTCTTCCCACCACAAGGTGGCTTTGCCCTGCAACTGAAAAATAGCCAGCCGCGCCTTCAGATTTTGGTCATATTCATAAAGTTGAAAATATTTATTAATATTAATCAACCAGGCTTCTGCTGCTTCTTCCTGCTCTCCATCGAAAAGTGGAGGTTTGATTTTTCGGAATTCTCCCTGTAATTCCACTTTCTGTCGCTTGGAGGTTTGCTGCTCTTGCACATTATCAGAATGGTCTTCCTGTTCTTCTGAAAGCTCAGGTGCGTAATCCCGTTCCTCAGTGCCCCTTTGTTGTTCTGCACTAGGGCTGGCTAAGGGTGGATTTTGTTTATCTGACAAGCTTTTCAGTATTCTTTCTTGTTCCATTGTTAATCGCGCATTGTCCTCTCGTAGACGCGCCATCTCACCTTTCAGCTCCTGAACAGTTTGCAGTATCGCCAAATTGGTACTGCGTGTCTCAGCACCAAGCTGTACCCACAGCTCAGCATTTTCTTGAGGGATGCCGCCAGCTCCCGGCATTTCCTCCATCTTACTATTAACTGCTAGCAGGTAGCTGTCTCTGTATGGTTCTCCTGGTGGTACACAAGAAAGGCAATTAGTTGCATTGTTTCTATATATACATTATAAGATGATCTTTGCTGTTCCAGAGGCCACAGTTTTGAAACCTCTGCTCTGATACCACATTGTCACGATCTCATTATAATTCAAGAAAAACAGTAAAAGAAATTTTTTTTTATATATATGGTATGGTAATTTTCCCCATTACCCACACCCTAAACTATACACCTAATCTTATGTGTAACCCGCCACATCTTTCACAGACGTATCCCCCTTAAGCATATATTAGTTTACTTAAATACTGGTCAATCCATATAGCGGCACAAACATATAAAACTTAACTATTCTCCTCAATTAAGCTTCCGCAATACCAATGCTTGATATCATATATGTTATTGTGTTGGCTTTGATTGCTTTACCATTCCGATATAAATGTTTAACGCCAAATGGCAGTACGACGGAGCCAGCTCACAACTCTCCGTGGCTAGATGGCTCAACTTCACGTGCTGTCCATGTGTCTTGTGGAGGGTTGACCTGCTCTGGGGTTTGCGCCAGGCCTCCCGCCTAATCCAACGATGGCGATCGCTCACCCTCATCAGACGGCCCAGCTCATTTTAGGGTTTGACATTTCATATATATGTCCACCGGATTCATCATTGGGTTCATTTGCTCCCTTAGCAGCAGTTGAGCTCCTTCGACAGGTTACTCTGCAACCTCCCTGGTTCATCTCTTCCTGCCAGGTACAGGTTCGATCCGCGTTCCCTTTAAGGTTTACACTTACGGTTAGCTTTCAGATTGTTGGTATTCATGTAATCTTCTTATACCCTGACTGTGTTCGTTGTTTGCTTACAGTTGGGTACAGGTCCGACGCTGACCACAGCTTGTCTTCCACAGCGTGCCGGAGGGTTTGGCTGCTACGGCACTTACAGGTATGCCTATTTCGCTTACGGTTTCTTTGATGGTGAATTAATGTAATGTTGTGGGGTGATTACAGCTGAGACAGGGCTTGTGTTCTGCCTATTGTCTCAAGTCCGATACAGTGTTCCAAACCCTTGTGCACTTAATCTGGCGGCCTCATTATGCCGGTCTGTCCAGCATGAGACCCTAGGGTCATGGCTTTCACGCCTTACTTATATTTTTATGTATTTAAATAGCTAGGGTCTCAGATTCGTCTGTCATTGTCTGTTTATTTGGAAGCTCTTTCGAGCTATTGACAGATTTGTAAGGATACGTATGAATTTATGTACTTTTGCAATAGTTAACACCTGCGGCTCACCGCTGTTTCCCGGTCCGGATTTCTTCATGGCTATTGTAATACTTTTTCACAGTTTCTTAACGAACGCTATTTCCTGAATATAAAGCTATCAATATCTGTTAATGGACAATTGATTCTTCGTTACTGGTGCATATGGGAGTTTGATATTCGGAGTGCCTCGCTGTTGTTCCTTTCTAATACTCGATAATGTTTACAGTTATGATAGTTTCACCGCAATAGGGTTACTATGATTTAGTTCTGGAAGGTTTCACTTGTATTTGTTTTCTACAGTTCGGTTCACATTCTTTATATGCATATATACAGCGACAAGGGTTAGTCCTGCATTCGTGATATGAATGTAGAGTCTACCCTTCCGCGCACAATCTTTGCCGTAATTCCAACTAGCAGGTTAAGATGGCTATTATTCGACTGTATGCTTGCTTTGATGTTTTTAGTTCGATGCTATAACTTAGTTCCTGTACAATATACTCAGATACTTTGGCTTGTTACCTGTGAATGTAACCGTTTCCAAGCCTGATGTTAGGGTTTGACGAGCATCATTGTTATTAACTATACGATGCTTCTCTTTACAGCACTGTTTTCTTATTAATATTCCGCTATACAGCTATTGGTTGGAATGATAGTTTCTGGGTTGTTGGTTTTATATGATATTTCATGCTCACACGGCACTGGTTAATACTGTATCGTTCACGTACCAACATTTCATTTACATTACCTCGTTTTGGCTTACACAGCATTAATCTAATGAACAGTTATACGCAGATAAAATTTGTAACTATAGCCTTGACTTATATATTGTTACCATTTACATGCAAGCTCAGATTCTGTGTCAGTATACTGTATATAGCTAGCTCGGCTTTTCCCGGCTTCTCAGATCTTTACATTCCAGATCTGTGCACTATTAAGGTTTTCTGTTTAGTTTAATACCCTGATTTCCCTACTGTTATTTGGTACCGTTTCCTCATACCATTTCCACAGTTCTCAGTTGACTTCATGCTGAGCACATTGTAACTGTGCGAGCTTAAGTGAATACGGTTTACAGATGTGACCACAGTCACACCTTTCCATCACAGCTTCTTGGAGAAGAAACTGTAATTTTATCCTAGCTACCATATCACAATAACTTAAAGGAAATAATACAACTTCTGTATCTACTTGTACTCTTTAATACCTGTTCATTTTCTTTAACCAAACTAGAGGAAGCGTACCTGGTTATTCCTGCTACTGAAGTCCTTACTTTCAGAAGTCACCTGCAATGTTTTTGCTCTTAACCTCCCAACCTTGAGATCCACTTGCACTGGATTCTCCCCCCGAGCCGTCTTGCAGGCCTGCAGCCCTCAACAAGACTCATGCACTACTGTGCTGGGTTATCTGGTCACAACCAGACTTAACCTTCTTTTTCCACTCTGCTCTCTCTCTCTCTGGAAATCTCTTCTCTGCCTGTTCATCAACAGCCCAGAGGTTTTCCTCCCAGGACTTTTCCTTGGGTGAGAGGCAGTTGTTTTTCAGTTTCATAACTGATTTATTTTCTTTTAATAGAAAATCCTCCTTTTGGAGGCTGCCAGCATTTCATCAATACACATGTGCAAAATAGTCTATTATATTCACTTTCAAAATTAACAATGTCTTTTAATAATAACAAGTTACCACTCATATCGTTTTCACCACAGTAATTATCCAGAATTACAAGTTACCGGGGTCATTACATCCATACACTTGATGATAAATTTACACCTGATAAATTTATTATTATATAAATTAAAAAAAAAAAAAAAATCCCATTTCTTTCTCCTTTGAGATAGATTTAAAATCCTTTATCCCTGATTAATCTGAAAATGAAATAATGATAATAAAGGACAACTATGCTATAATGTCTTCTATCAATTCCCTTGAGAACCAAAAACATAATTTCAAGAACACCATCTATAACAGAGTTCACTTCTAGCCTGGTAGAAATTTAGTTAAAGCACATTTGTGTCGAGAGTTGAGTTGGCACAAAGATGAAAGCACACTTTCCGAGAAATTTAGGTTAGGAGTTGACTTGGCAAAAATGACGTGGTACAATTTGTGTATGTGGATGTGATCGTTCAAAAATAGATTGATGTTGTCAGCGTTGTCTAATATGTTTCTGGAGTTTGTGGTTTGGTGAAAGATATTTGGGTTAAATTTTAAATTGGGTTTTTGAGTATATATAAATTTTGTATTTTATAATTGATTTGATTTGCAGAGAGTTTACTATTTAAATTTATTATTTCAATAAATATTTATCAGATTATAGATAAATTAAACTAAAAAAATTTAAAAGTTACACTACAATCTTGCTTACATAGCACATTTTAGGTCAAACATTGGGACGAAGAACAAGGGTGAATCTCGTTTACATAGTACATTTTAGGTAAAACATTAAGACGAAGAACAAAAAATAAGATGAATAAAAAATGAGATGACAGTAAATCGATTCTAAACACCAAAACTCTAGAGACCAGAATTGGTAATGGGACTTGCTTTCCTATTACTTGTATCCAAAAACAAAATACGCTCAAATAAATACCCACAAAACAATGTTATATCTGATCAAAATGTGATTCACTGTTAATGTAATGAAAAAGAGGATGCAATTATGTGAACAAATAAAGGTGGAAGGGGAACAGCAAGTCAAATTTCCATTTGAGGGCGAAAACTTGCAGGCTGAAGGCCTGTCACTAGGGCTCCTTAAGGATGATAAATTGTCACAGAGAACAGTGCCTCGCATCCCAAACTCAAAAAACACAGTGACATCAATCATGTAGCAGCGTGGATTCCAGATAAACTTGTTCGGATCGATCAGCATTATTATTCACTTTAAAATTATTGTTATTATGCTTTGGATTTTCGAGGCAGTACGTTTAATTCATTTCTCAGTTCAAACTCACACATAGAGGATGATGCTTTTGTGGAAATTTAGGAAAAAGTCGTTTCATATTTTCAAATTCAAATTTCAGGTTGGTAAAGTATTTTTCTGTTTAAGAGAGAATGGTGTGCAGATCGTTGTACTGGTAAAGATGGTGATTCTGTACATGGTGTATTTAATTGAGAGAAAAGGCCAGAAAGTCTCAAATTGATTAATGTTTTGGAATAGGGATTTTCTACCTCGGTTATAAAATGGTTAAAAAAATTCAATTTCTTGGAATGGATTTTTTTTCAAAAACTCTAGTTTTTTAATCATTTTTTATTGTGGAAATGGATTTAATACCATCAAAAAAACTTTGGTCACCCAAAATCTTGAAACTTGCCAGCTATTTAATAAAAGGGGGGCCAGTCCCCTTTGCAGAATCAATATATTAGGCCATTTGTACAAATATTTACATATATTTATGTCACATCAATCACATCCATCAAATACACATATTGCTGCACAGCAGCTACACAAATTGTGGATCGAACCTGGGCGGGGAGCGAGTCAGCCGTCAGCCCTGCCATTGAACCATGCACTCGCGTGCCAAACTTGCCAGTTATAATAAGGATTTCCCACAATTTTGGCCGGACTTTTCAAAATTTCCATTATTTTATGGGAAAAAGTATAATCTCTTTTAAAATATGTCTAAATTTAATGTACAATAGCTAAGTAAAATGGTTAACTTTCATCATATCCAAAATAGCCAAGTAAAATGGTTAACATTTATCATATCCAAAAATATAAAGATTCTAAAAATCTAATTCATATAATTAAAAACTATTATTTAATAACATCAATGATCAAAGCAAGTAAGAAAAGTCATAATAATCAAATTTTATAAGATTATTATCCATAACATATTCAATTTTTCTGTCAGATTCATATTAATTTGGGTTTGACCAAAAAAATTTGCAAATTTTCTATAGTTTAACATTGTAGATTGAAATTTATTAATTTTTAATAATAATTTAATTTATTTACCTATTATTTTTGATATCTTATTTTGTAATATTACCATATGGTGGTTATCTAATAGGTTAATTTTATTTAAATTTTACAAAAAGCATGGTATAATAATAGAATACTAATTGGGAAAAAAACCAACATTCTAATTTTGCTTTTTCTACTTATTTATGTTAACATTCTAAAAAATAAGTTTCCAAACTTACATCAATTTTTTAATGAGAAATATTAAATTAAATTCGGATATCAACTATATAAATGGTTTTTTTTCTCTTTATAATTAAATTTACAATTTTAAGTTTTACCATTATTATATAAAATAAATATAAGTTTTTAAAATGTAACAAAAATATTTTCTTTATAATCCAAATATTATATATTATAGTTATGACCTTCCATATTTTATCATGTCGAAATAACCAAATTGAGTATATATAAATTTCTACTATATTATTACATAATAATATTTGGGAAAATAAAGATGAATAATAACATTTATTAATAAAATAACAATAACATTCATGAATAACCATAATGTATTTATTAATAAAAAACAAGTTTAACTCATGCCTTTTCCAACCATATACATATAAATTAGGCTTTCTTTTCTTTATTCATGCATATAATTTTTTTATATAAGATAAATACAAATTTTAAATTTTACTTTACATACTTCTTTATATGCCCTATTATATATTAACTTTTTCTCTATCACTTTGATATTATTTTTTTAAACATCTAGATTCCTTTGACACGAAAAAAACCCTAAAAAATTAAAACTACATATAAATTGGTTTTCTATTTGTTCTTAAATGCTAAAGCCTTATAAAACTATAGGTGTCTTTGAGACATTATCAGATCAAACCTGCATTACATGGTTTTCCATTATGTTAAATGTATTACCTAGATTTAAACTAAGTTGCGGGGAATAACTACTATGTAGTACTTGTTTATCACATATTCATATATAATAGTAATAATAATTTGGAGGAAATGTTTTTATATAAATATATTGAAATTTATATTTATTATGAACTAAAAAAAATGAATAGAGTGTGGAATTTTTTTCCCTCTATAAATTAAGAGCTCATTTATAACACTTTTATATATGACAATAATAGTTTAGGGAAAAAAAAAGATAAATGGAGGGTGGAAAACTTATGATTGGCTTGAAGATAAGTACAAATTATGATATTTTTTGTTGTGGGATAAGGAAAAAAAAATATTATTTGATACTCTTGTCATTTTTATATGTGGGTGCAATACCTCTAAAAAATGTTGGAAAATGGTAAAGAAAATCCCAAAGAATTTTATAACTTGTCATCTTAATATTAAAATAAATACATCTATCCTATCTTCCCAATAGAAGTCAACCTCTCTTCCATTGAGTACATAGTCAAGATTACATACTTAATAAATAGGAACAAGAGAAACTACATGGATGACAAGAGGCTCCCCAAAATTATTTTCAACTTTACCATAAACACCAGCGACTCAAATTAAGATAGAAACCAAAATGCCATGGCTAAATCATTAAAAATACGAGAAAATGTCATCTTTTAACATACTCACAATATTAAAAATATAATTACTTCTAAATATAAAAAAAATAAAAATAAAAATAAATAAATAAATAAAAATAAGAAATAAATTATGGTCGATTAGAAAAAGGAGAAGATGATATTATAAAAATATGTTAGTGTTTTTCCAACTCTCACTAGCACAAAGAAAAACATAAACATTCTTAGAATACAATAATGAAAATTCTCAAAATACAACAACTGACTCTCAACCATATTTCGTCGACAATATCAATAATGATTCCTCCTGTGAAATTTATCTCATTTGCAATTGTTATCAACTCCCCTCCCGTCAAATGGTTCACGCACCGATGAATGAACAATCCACTTCGTGAGCACCGATGAATTAATGACGCAGGCCCTTACGGTTTTGGGTTCGAATTCCGGCACGGCCAGCTGTGAATGGATTGGCCTAAAGAACGCTATGGTTAGTGAGCTCAATTTGAGCGATGAATTACTCACTTTCGGCTTGTAGTTCAACCGGTCGGATCTGTTGCAGATCGTGGAACTCCCCTCCACTGCTCTCTCTCGGTTCATGCTCACTGTGGACTGGGAATGGTCATCCGGGCTTCCTGTAATGCAATTCTGGCGTGAACACTCGACGAGGGCGGCCAACTTTCCATCGGATGAACTATGCATGTGCCACTTCAAACGGCAAATCGTTCTTTCTTTTAGGTGTTTTTTTGGTTGGCATTGAGCTTTATATCAAGAATCTCATCCAGAGGGTTGTTGAAGATTGTATTTCACTATCTTGTCTGAAATTTGTAACTTGTGAAGTTTTGCTGATTTCTATCACTGACAAAGGCCGATAGGCTGCATTTTTTGCGTATGAGGTAGCGATATTAACCACATGACAACTCCTTGCGCCCGCAGCACCTATCAGAGATCTTATAGCCATTGAAATTATCTTGGCCATATGTGCATTTGGTTGATGTAATTATCTTGGGGGATAGTCATGTAAACCTAGCTAGCTTGGTTTGATTTGAGTTGTCACTGGAAGTGTAAAACAATTTTTGTTGCCACCACAGCAGTTTTTTGTGGCTAGCAGAAATATATTTCCAATTTTGTATTATTAAGATGTTTAAAAGGTTGCATGCACGAACTTCGTGAGAAGAAGGCAGTAGTTGAATTTGGTAAAGAGGTTCTGCAATTGCAATAAGTGGTAACTCTTTTGCAAGTAAATAATGCAACTCGTAAAAATAGGTTGCAAATTTCAATCAGTGAAAAAACTAACAAGGTTGAACATTTCGAATCAATCTTGGGGAAATATTTCCAAATGTTTGCAGATGAATTTCAAGAGAATATTGACCTCTTAAATGACTTGCATGAGCAAGAGAATATTGACCTCTTAAATGACTTGCATGAGCAAGTTGAGTCTTTTCTGACTCAAATTTGAAGAAGCAATTAGAAGATAAAATGTGAACAGAATTGAAAAGAAAGAGTTGTAGCTCTCAGGTGTGGCCTGCACCTGGAGACTACACTCACAAAACTTGAGAGATCACTCTCATCCACTCTATTCATTAATCAATCAAAGATTACATCATTAAATACAATACTAGGAAATAGGAAGTTGCACCCAAACCCCATAACTATAGGAACTAATCCTAAACTAGGGAGAAAGTTACAACAACGTAACTATTTTCTCCATTAATAACAAAATAATATTAATTATTCTCAACTCCCCCCTTAATGGAGAAAGGGTTCTCTTGAACTCCTAGCATCTTTCTAAACAATTCAAGTTTCACTCGTGCAAGAGGCTTTGTAAAAATATCAGCCACATTGTCACAAGTTTTACAATATTCGACAGCAATTTCTTTTGACTGTATTTTTTCTCTAACAAAGTGAAACTGGGTGTCTATGTGTTTGGTGTTTTTATGAAACACTGGATTGTATGCTAATTTGATAGTGCTCTGGTTGTCGCTTTTGATAGAAGTGGGTTGCTTCTGTTCTTTTCCTGCATCGTTAAGAAGTCTCCTCAACCAGATTTCTTCACATGTTGCTGCACACAATGCTTGATATTCAGCTTCACATGACGACAAAGCTACAGTACTTTGTTTCTTGCTGCTCCATGCAATTACCCCGGAACCTATGTTAAATGCATAACCTGTGATGGACCTCCGATCATCCAGGTTACCTGCCCAGTCTGAGTCTGAAAAACCTGCTAGAGTAACATCAGATACATCAGTGTATAAAATACCAAAATGAACAGTACCACAAAGATACCTCAACACGCTTTTGCTGCTGTCTAGTGACTTTCACGCAGTTTTGACATGAATTGGCTTAATACACTAACTGAGTATGCCAAGTCGGGTCTGGTTGTTGTAAGATATATCAGGCTTCCAACCAGTTGTCTGTACATTGTGGCATCTACCTCCTTAGTGCCATCGTCACTGCTCAATTTCAAATTCTGCTGCAAAGGTGTTGCTGCTGCTCTACACTGATCCATACCAAACTTTTCCAACAGATTTCTCGCATACTTCCCTTGAGTAAGGAAAGTTTTCCCAGTATCTCTGAATACTTCTAATCCCAGACAATAGTTAAGGCTTCCGAGATTTTTCATCTCAAAAACTTGTGCCATGAGCCTTTTGATTCCTCTAATTAAATCCTCTGCATTTCCTATTAAAATCATATCATCCACATATAGAGAAATCAAAATAATCTGCCCCTGGTTATTGTACTTGGTATACAAATTTGGGTCATTTAAACTTCTATGGAAACCATACTCTACAAAGAAAGAATCAACCTTTTCATACCAAGACCTGGGTGCTTGCTTTAAACCATATAAAGCCTTTTTCAATCTGCAAACAAGATGTTCCTGCCCCTGCTTTACATATCCTTCTGGCTGTACTAAGTAAATTTCTTCTTTTAAATCACCATTTAAAAATGCAGATTTAACATCAAGCTGGTGTAATTCCCAATTACATTTAGTAGCTAAAGCAATAAGCATTCTAATTGTATTTAGCTTTGCTACAGGTGCAAAAGTATCATCAAAATCTATACCTTCCTTCTGTGAATATCCTTTTGCAACCAACCTAGCTTTTAACTTATCTATACTTCCGTCTGCATTCATTTTTGGTTTAAACAGCCACTTGCTTCCTATAGGTGTTTTATTTTTAGGCAGCTCTACTAATTCCCAAGTATTATTTCTAAGAATTGATTCCATCTCCTCATTCATTGCAGCTCTCCATTCCTCAAATTGACTAGCTTCTTTGTAATTAGAGGGTTCTACAATGTTCAAAACTTTTGACATCAAAGCATAGTTTCTCA